>VDFB02047230.1:529487179-529556985 GCA_007258455.2 Sequoia sempervirens | reverse complement strand
AAAAGGAAATGTATTTCTAGGGCCAACAGGCTCAATTTGAGAAGGAAATCCAAGAGGTGAAGCTTTCCTCAAAAGTGAATCAGCAAGCATAAGCTAGGCTGAAGAAAGACGGCTTGCCAATTTGAGAACCTTGTAGGAACAACTCTCCACTATAGACAAAAGGATTGTAGAACTAACACAAGATGTTGGTTCAAAGAATGTGGAAATTTCCTTTTCTAAGAATACTCCCCAACCCCTTGTTGCCCAAATTGACCTCCTTCAAGTAGCTCAGTGACTATATATCTCATACTAGGAAAAGGTCAACGCCTTCTTCCTGACTCTTTATCCGACACTCTAGTTCATGGCAGGGGAAACAAGTTTAGGTAGGGAGGTTCACGAAATGATTGAGTGATTCCCACAATTCATCATGGAAAAGGTTCCTAAGAAAAAAATTGATAAGATATACACATTTCCAGATGAGAATTTAGTGAGCACAGGGATTGAGGACTAGAAGTCAGCTGCCAAAACAAAAAAGTAGTTCATCCACTACCATGCAGCCATACTTCATGCTAGTGAGTGCACTGCCACACTAGGCTGAACTATGAATAGCATGTGGGAGAAATTCTCCCAGCTAAATCAGATGGGCCTACACTCCCAATTTATTTCCAATGACTCAGTGGCTATAGTAAAGCAGATTGCAACAAAGATGAAAGAGAAGCAACATGACATACCTACTCTTAAGAGCTTTAGTCAACCCCCTACTATAGAGGATACTAAGGGCATCACTCATCAAATAGTGTTGCTACTCTTCCAACTTGAGTCTAGGGCCGGTATATCCATGATGCTTCCATACAAAGAAGTGATCGATCAGCATGAAGCACAAGAGAATCTGTGAAACATATCGATGCCATCTAAGGTTGACTTAGTACCTCTATAGACCATTCTCTCCAAGCTTTGATTACATTACCCAATGGATAAGGCTTTGGCTTGCAAACCAGAAATTATTGGGTTCCTTGTTTTGTAGTTGAAACACCCTTGGTAGTTTCCAAAAGCTATGGATATAAATTTCCTCAAGCTCCCTCTGGGTTGTTTGTATTTTGCTAAGTCTATTCCATACCCCATACATTTGAACATAATAGGGCCTCTTTTTGATAAGCTTCTCCCGAATACTTCCATGTGTCCATCGAGTGCTCCTTACAAGGATTCCCTCCTTTTTTTTTTGGAATTCCTAGACATGCTTCCACATGTTAGTAGCATGGGAATTTGAGGCATGATTCCCTTCACTTCTCAAAAGATCTCCACCTACATGCCATGTAGTATTTATCCATGTTCACGTTTTGGCAGATCCCATAGTCAACGCTAGCAACAAATACTTCTCCAGGTGTCTTCTCCATGGGTATTTCATTGAGGGGAAGGAAAGACCAAACCACAAGCCCCACCATATTTCCATGTGTCCTAACTAACTCCATGGGTAAGAAACATATGTCTACACGAGGTTCTACTAGAACCACCACCATCATTTGGAGGAGATGCATCTGTCTTGAAGGTGACTACATTCTAAGGCTTGATTCTTTTTCTATTGTAACAGCCAAGGGAAACCATTGCTCTGGGCATTATTTCTCATGAAGAAGGAATCTTTTATGTTACTGACTCCCTAGTGGTGGGATTATTTTCTTTTCTTATATGATGGAAATCATTTGGAAGGGGTGTAGTTCCCATCATTTGTATTTTCTTGAATCTAATGTATGATAGCCATACTTAAATCTATGTTGTTCCTAGTAGTCTATGAAGATTATATTATTTCACTCCTTCCAAACTTCCCAAGCAATAAAGGGATGAACTTTTTTCCATAGTTCCACAATAATATTGTGAGAAAAAGGGCACACATTCCAAAAATCCACAAACATCTTAATATCAGGAGGGAAAACCCATTTAGTCATCAGGTTCTTAAGGAAGAAATACCAAACTTCCCTTGAATAGGAACAAAGAAATAGCATATGCATGATAGGCTCCTCAACATCATTACATAGATAGCATTTATTGTCCAAATGAGAATCTATTTTTAAATTATCCAAGTTAAGAATCTTACCATGTACAATAGCCACCAAAAACAATTCACTTTTAGAATTATATTTTTAATCCAAACTATGTTTCAATAGAAATCATCCTTCTAGATCAAGGGCTTAACCAAGACCTCGTAGACTGACTTAAAAGAGACATTCCTTGAAGAATTTTTGCTCCAAATGCATTCATCTCTTCTTTCTTTTGAAAAAAAGTCAGCAACCCCCAATAAGTTGAAGAAGGTAGTGTAGATTGGCACCCAAAGAAAACTATCTACCACATCTATGTGTGGCACAAATTATTTCTTATGTTGGTTATTGAAACATTTCCATGTTTTGAGAAAGAGGAAAAAATAGAATAAAAATGAAGTTAAGTTATTTATTTATTTATTTTGCAAAAAAACTCATTGGGTTGGGAATGTATAGATATTCAATTTAATCATTTGATTAAAATATTGGAAAGGAATTAGTTTTGTGTGTTTAATTTATTGAAATGTCATTTTAGATATTCCTTGTTTTTTTGAAAGAAATGGATTTTGGAATCAGAGAAAAATTATGGGTGGAATTGCATGATATTTGAAGCATTAAAATAGGAATGGGATTATGATTGGGTGTGTGTAGATTTCTTCTCCTCAGATTGGAAAATTTGTGTTTCATCATTTTTTTGTGTAAAAGTTTTAGGTAATTCTTTATTTTCTCCTCCTTTTCTTTATTCTTTTCAATTTGGATGCCATGATCATGTTTAAGGGAGCATAGGAAATACCTCATTGATCCAATTTTAAGCAAATAGAAGTATATTTAAATTTTTTATACTGATTTATGGCAATTTTTTCTAAAATCATTGAAATGTAAATTTGAACTTAAAAGTATGTTGTTGGGAATATTTAGAGATAAATGTAAGGAAATCATAGTATGGAAATGCCATCCAAATAAAAAATTCTCAAGAAATAAGTACAAAATATTTCATTTAAATCAAGTTACAGTCATTAAGATGCGCAACAATAGAACAAACAATTTAACATAGAAAACTGAACACCAAATTTACGAGGGAAAAACCTTACAATAGAAAAACCCACACACCAAGTAAAGTCACTTTGTATTACAGTAAATAATGTTTACATATAGGGTTATAGATTCCACTCTTAGGTGTTAATTCACAACATCATTACAATTCCCTGATCAACCTCATATAGAAATTTTGAATACAGTTTTGTTCTCTCACATTGTTGAAATGCTCATAAGCATACAATGTAGAACATTAGTTCATGAATCGAACCCACACTCATTGCAGAGTGTTACAATATATAATTGTCATCTATCCATAGCCACTTAAGCTCCAAGAAACCAACCATTCCAATTGTACACAAACCATCACAAACTACACCAGCTTCGATGTCCATTCAATTGCCAAGTTAGCCATCAACCAACTACCAATAGTCAACAACCAACCAACGCTTTCCACCTCAACATCAATCAAGTCCCACCAAGATGCTCTTCACAACTTACTAAGTCAACCATCGTCATATCAGGGGGACACCAATTTGTCTCCCATAGATATAAGGAAGTCACACCAATGAAGCTAATCTCGTACACTCCACAAGAGTCTATTGGAACCAACCATAAGGGGTGTTGGGTTAGTGAGCACCATCAAATTAATTTCATCACAAATAATGATCCACTACCAACATGAAGTCACATCATCACCACTATCCAAATCTCGCACACCCTGTAGCAGTCTATCAGGACCCACCATTTGGAGCACATGGTTAGTGGGCATCGTTAGATTATTTCAATCACCACCATCAATTAAATACATTATTGTGTCATGGAAATTTCATAACACAATATTCCCCATTGTCGACATGACAACACATCACCATTGAAAAACCAATGCCTGCACAACATCACTAAGTCACTAGAAAAGAAAACTTCAGAACCTCTATTTTAGGTTATGAAATTCACAAAACCTACGACATGTTGACAACAAGCACAACCTCAATATTGCTAAGTCGAGAGGTTATAAAATTTTAGAACCCTGCAACTTAGGTTTGGAAAACTTGGAACCATGTGACTTAGGAAACAATTCAAGTTCTAGGCAAGATTTAAATATCAAGCTGATGAAGGATTTAAACATATTATTGCTATGGGAAGTCGATGAAGCTAGTAAATCTAAGGCACCTTTTCCGACATGCTCCCACTTGACGAAGGACTTACTTGCTTCTTCCAAACTCCAAGTTATTGAAATTCATAGCCACCAAGGCCTATTGAACTAGCACACCACCTATACTTGTCTATGCTCATAGGCTTTGTCAATGCATGAACAACATTCTCTAGAGTATCCACCTTTTCAAGATTAACCTTTCCATATTCCACCATATCACGAATGGAATGATATTGAACATTGATATGCTTTGTCTTGGCATGGAAAGTGAATTTTTTTCCAAACAAATAGCACTCTGACTATCACAGCAAATAGTAATCTACCCTGCATTAAACCCAACATCAGAACACAAACGTCTAAGAAAAATGGATTCTTTGCAAGAATGTGTTGTTACCATATACTCCACCTTAGTAGTAGATAAAGTGACCGAATCTTTTTTCTTTCTCATCTAACTAACTGCACCACCAAATAACATGAAGATGTATCCACTGGTGGACCTTCTGTTGTCAATTTTCCCTTCCCAATCAAAATCCACATACCCACAAATGATAAGATATCTCTTTGATCCAATTGAGTTTCCATGATAACACAAAGCATATATGAATTACACTTCAAATATCTAAAAAAATTTCTTCACAACAACCCAATGTGGCCTTCCTGGATTATCCATAAACCAACTAAGTACTCCCACTTCTTGGGAAATGTAAGCCTTGATAAAAACCATTGTGTACATTAAACTACCAATTGCACTTGCATAAGGCACCCTGGTCATGTCCTCCATCTCAATAGGATACTTTGGACAATCTTCAATAGATAGCTTCATTCCTTGCAACACTAGAACAACTAACTTCTTGCAATATATCATACTAAATCTCTCAAGGACAAAATTAATATACTTGCTTCGGCTAAGCCAAAGCTTTCTACTTCCCCTATCCCTTCTGATTTCCATACCCACAATATACCTTGTTGCACCTAAATATTTCATTTCAAATTGTGCTAACAACTGATATTTTAAAACAAAAATCATACCCTTACTATACCCAAAGAATAACATATCATCCACATATAGGGAAATAATAAGTAAATTTTCATTTTCAATTTTTTAGTACACACAATGATCTAACTTTGATCTCACAAATCCTAATGACAACACAAAAGTATCAAACTTTTGGTACCACATTCTAGGTGATTGCTTTAAACCATACAAATATTTCTTTAACTTACAAACTAGACTTTCTTTACCTTTCTCAACAAAGTGCTTAGGTTAGGACATATAAATTTCTTCTTCCAGATCTTCATGAAGAAACATTGGCTTCATATCCTTCTTCTCAACCTGTAAGTCATATGTAGTTGCAAGTGACAATATAAATATGATAGATGTCAGCTTAGCTATAGGAAAAAAATATTTCTCCATAATCAATTCCCTCCACCTAGGAACAACCTTTAATGACCAACCTAACTTTATACTTCTCCCTGCCATCTAGACCAATTTTCTTCTTAAATACCCATTTACATTCAATAGGATTTTGACATTCAAGAAAAGGTACTAAATCCTAAGTTTCATTCTTTTTCAATGATGTCATTTCCTCATTCATGGCTTCCAACCAAGAATCTAAATTAGACATTTTAATAGCCTCCTTTACAGTTCTAGGCTCATCAATGCTAGTAATCAAAGCATAGGCACAAGTCAAATCCAACATAGAAAACCCATACCTATCATGTTGTCAATTTTCACATATAGACCTCCTCACAAATTAAGGTTGAGGTTTTGGTTCTTCCTCCTATTTAGAACTCCTAGAGCTGCTAGAGCTCTCCTCATTTTTAGGTATACTTTGAATTTGTAGTTCCTCTTTATCTAGAGTTTGAGGAATTTCAACTACATCATTTTTCTTTTCTTTTTCTTTTGTCTCTAACTATTGATCAACTATAGAAGGTTTCAGCTCCCAAAAGATTACACTTTTGTTGCAAACAACATTCTCAGTAACAAGATTCCAAAGCTTGTATCCTTTCACACCAATGTCGTAGCCGATGAAGATATATTTAACAAAAAAAATTCCAACTTAAATATTTTCTCATTCAGCACATAAATATATGCTTCACATCCAAAAACATGAATGTCTCTGAGAGGACTTCTTACTAGACCATGCTTCCATAGGTTTTTTGTCAACAAGAGCCAAACTAGGTGAATGATTAACCAAGTAACATGTTACAGCCACAACCTAAGCCCATAACTTCTTCTCTAGACTAACACTTCTCAACATATTTCTTTCTCTTTCCATCAATGTCCTATTCTACCTTTCAATAACTCCATTCTATTGTAGAGTATAAGGCACAGTTTTATACCTTTTAATCCCATGGTATTTGCAATACCTTTCAAAATCTATAGAAAAAAACTCATCACCATTATCCATCCTCAAGCAATTAATTTTTCTTCTAGTATGATTTTCTACCAAGTTTTTAAACTCTTTATACTGATTGAACACTTATGATTTACTTTGTATAAAATACAAAAATACATTTTTTGAATAATCATCAATAAAAGAAACGTAATATTTAGACTTTGATAATGAAAGAACATTTACTAGACCAAATACATCAGAGTGAACATATTCCAATATTCCAAAAGATCTATGAGGACTAGAGTAAAATGAAACATGGTGTTGCTTTCCATAAATGCAATGTTCATAAAAATCAAACTCAAGGTTACAATCATCAAGCCCTTCTACTAGGTTTTTATTTTTCAAGGCTTTTAATCTTTTTTCTCCTATGTGACCAAGTTTATGGTGCCATAACATGGTTTTCTCTGCTAGGAGCTTCACCTCTAAAGAGTTTACACCCATAGGAACTTCATTCTCCTTTTCTTTATGAGTAGCCTTGCTTGACTTTGCAAAGACATAGTTGTATTGAATAGCATGTGCATCTAGCTTGTACAGAGCACCAATATGTACACCCCCATCCAACACCATCGAGCCTCTATTCATCTTACAACCACTGCTCGAGAATGAAACTTGTACCCCAACATCATTCAGCTTGCTACCAGAAAGTAGATTACGAGCCAAACCTGGTATGTGCATTACACCATCAATTCCTTTTATTCTTCCATCAGGAAATTAATTATGACTCATCCATGGCCAACAATTTCAAGAGATGAAACACTTTCCAGACACATCTTTCCACCAACGTACTTTTCATACTTCATGAACCAATCTCTATGAGATGTCATGTGGAAAGATGCACCCAAGTCAATAAGCCATACATCATATGATGTGTGATTTTCCAAGGTTGCAATGAAAATATATGAGTCACTCTGAGAAGAATCCTTATTTGAAGAGTTATTCTTCTTTTTCTTTTTCTCCTCTTTACAATCCTTCTAGATATGACCAGTCTACCCACAATTCTATAATTTCACCTTGGACTTCTTTCTAGGAGACTTTGATCTCCCTTCAAATTTTGATTTAGACTTCTTGTATTTCTTCTTTCCTCTCTCCTTTGATCTACGTTGAACAACAAGGGACTCCTTGGCCATCTCAGAATATTTCCTTTGCATCTCTTCTAACAATAGTGAAGCAACCACATCTTCTATCATGAAAGTGGATGTCGTAGTTTTAATAGCCATCACCAGATGATCCCATGTGTCAAGTAAGGAACATAACAAAAGAATACAATGATCTTCCTCCTCTATCTTCACACCCACATAGGCCAACTGAGCAAAAATCATATTAAATGAATTCAGATGGTTTGCTATGGATGCTCCTTCTTCCATCTTCAAGGAGTATAACTTCTTCCTTAGGAATAACTTACTCACTAGAAACTTTCCCTGATAAATACCACAAATTTCCTTCCATAAAGAATATGTTGTCTTCTCCTCCTAGAAATTCAGGAGAATAGAATTAACCAGACAAATTCTTATCATCCCTTTGTCTTTTCTATATGCAAGTTCCCAATATTATTGCTTCATAACTAATGGTTTTTTTCCCATAATAGAAATCTAAAGATCTTTATCCACCAATAGGTCTTCCATTTTGAGTTTCCACAACTCAAAATTTTTTCCATTAAAATTTTCAATTTCTATTCTACTTGATGTGCTTTCCATCTCAATCTGTAATCAAGATAATTAGTTTTCTCTACAACACTCCCATTAAACATA
This sequence comes from Sequoia sempervirens, assembly GCA_007258455.2. Classification (NCBI taxonomy): domain Eukaryota; kingdom Viridiplantae; phylum Streptophyta; class Pinopsida; order Cupressales; family Cupressaceae; genus Sequoia; species Sequoia sempervirens. The sequence goes on along the minus strand of VDFB02047230.1, from coordinate 529,548,638 downwards.
ATTAGCACAAAAAACCAGCCCTACCCAGAAGGAAAACACAATTTTCTAGTCTCTAATACCACTTGTTAGGAAACTATAGTGCACAAATGCCTTCCAAATACAAAATTCTTGGGAAAGAAGTGCAAAATATTTCATTTAAATCAAGTTATAGTCATTAAGGTGCACAACAACATAACAAACAATTTAACACACAAAATTTAACACCAAATTCACGTGGGAAAACCATTACAGGAGAAAAACCCACACACCAAGTAAAGTCACTTTGTATTACAATAAATAATGTTTACATTCAAAGTTACAGACTCCACTCCTAGGTGTTAATTCACAATAGCATTACAATTCCCTGATCAACCTCATATAGATATTACAAATACATTTTTGTTCTCTCACACTATTACAATTCTTGTATGTATACAATGTAGAACATTACTTCATGAATAGAACCCACACTCATTGTAGAGTGTTACAATATATAATTGTCATCCAACCATGGTCGTTTCAGTTCCAGGAAACCAAATGTTCCAACTGTACACAAACTCACAAAAACTACATTGGCCTCAATGTCCATTTAGTTTCCAAGTCAAACATCAACCAACTACCAATAGTTAGCAACCAACCAACACTTTCCACCTCAGTATCAATTGGGTCCCACCAAGACACTCTTCACAACTTCCCGAGTCAACCATCACCATATCGGGGGGACACCAATTTGTGTACCACTGATATAAGGAAGTCAAACTAATGAAGCTAATCCTACACACCCCGCAAGAGTCTTTTAGACCCACCACTAGGGGCATAGGGTTAGCGGGCACTGACATATTAATATTATCACAACCAGTGATCAACTGTCAAACATGACATCACATCATCACTACTGGGAAAATCCTGCACACCCTACAAGAGTCTATCGAGACCCACCACAAGGTGTGCGAGGTTAGTGAGCACTGTTAGATTTTTTCAACCACCATCATTGATTAAATGCATTGCTATGTCAAGGAAATTTCATATTACAGTGGTCACCACTACCAATATGACAACACATCACCATTGAAAAACTAATGCCTACACAACATCACTAAGTCATTAGAAAATTGAACTTCATAACCTCTATCATAGATTATGAAATTCTCAAAACCCATGGCATGTTAACAACAAAGAGAACCTCAATATCGCTAAGTTGGGAGGTTATAAAATTTTAGAACCCCGCGATAGGTTCAAAAAACTTGGAACCATGCAACTTAGGCAACAATTCAAGTTCCCACCAAGATTTAAGTATCAGGCCGATGAAGGATTTAAACATAACACTACTACAAGAAGTCGATCAAGCCAGTAAAACCAGGGCACCTTTTCCAACAAGAAAGAGTAATTTTAGAAATTAGAAATTTAAAATTTAAAATTTCAAGCTTTTCTTCAATGGTGGATTTAGGTTTTCTATGGATTTTACTCTATAAATAATTTTAGAAATTTGGATTTGGAAGAAACTTGTGATGAATTTTAATGTAGGGGGAAATTATCCCTATTTACCTTTTTATTGTGAACTAAAAGGTATTTGTAGAAAATTAAAATTTCAACTTTAAATTCTCAAGTATTCTTTAATGGTGAAATTGGAAAACAAATATTTCTACTATGTATTTTTTTTTAGAAATTTTGAATTTTAGATTTATTTTGGATGAATTTTAATGTGGAATAAAAATTTTCCTTAATTTTTGTTGATTTGGAATATTATGATACTAATAATACTTGTAAAAATCTAGTTCCTTCGGTTTTATCTGATTTTAGTGGTGTTAAGTGAGTTGTTTAATAGGGGTTTTAGTGTGTATTTTTAGGAATTTTCTATAAAAACCCTAAACCTTGGTAACATCATTGCACCTTTGTTATAACATTGTGTTGATTGCATGCTCTTCTTACCCTACCCTTTGTGTTGTAACATAAAGTCCTTTATCTCATGTTTCTACTAGCCCCATCTCCTAGGATATCAAAGGTACCATTTTATATCATGTGTTTTAAAATATTTTTAAAACCCTATGCTATGAAGGGTCCCACAAAACACATGGAAGTATATAATATAGTTCTTTCATTTCACAGAAGAAAAAAATGTTCACTAGTAGAATTTGGCAAATAAATGACTAGGTGACTAAAAATTTTAGTCACAACAACTAAAAATGACTAAATTTTACTAATGTTTTGTAACACAACTATAAATGAGTAAATAAATGATTAATTTGGTCATTGGGTATAAAACTATTTAGTCACACAAATAAAAGTGACTAAATAGTTACTCATGCGAGTACAAACTAGAAAAAAATTGAAATTTTTTTTGGGGAAATGATTGGCAGGAGTCATGTATTGCATGCAATTCTACATTATTCTTGTTTAGAATATGGAGATTATGCATTATTCTCATTTAGAAAACTACACTAAGGCACATGAACTACACTAAGGTACCTCATTTTGAGTTACACTAGCTAGGAACATGAACTATAATGAGGCATTTTGATTGAGTTACAACACTTGCATGGGCGATAAAGATTGTTTGGAGAGGACCTAGAGAATTTTTACTTTGGGTGAAATTAATTTTGTTTATTTATAATATAATTTCGTGTATGTCCTAGATGATAGCTTTAGTTTGTAATACAGCTTCTAGCCTCCATATTCATTGAATATGCTTGTGTGAAGGAAACAATAATGAACATCTATGATTTAATAATACATATAGATATCTTAGCATTAGGTGAACTAATCCTCCTCATTACAAAGAAAGAAATGATCTCTTAGGTCTGAATAACACTGAAAACAAAAACTAAGAGATTGTAAAATTAAAAAATAAATCAATCTTTTTGATAAAATGATATCTAAAATACTGCATTCACAATATACCTCTATATTCCCACCTAAAATACATAAAAAATATAATACCTAAATTCAAGAACACAAATTATTATATCATACACAACATTATAAATAAATAATTGATACCAATTCATAATATACCACTATATTTCCACCTAAAATATATAAAAATTCTGATCATACACAATATTATCAACAAATAATTGAGACTATAATTTGAGTACCAAATTAAATCTGTAGTCACCCAAAATATTACTTAATAAAATAAATACTTGTTATTTATTTAATTTGATCTACTTCCCTTATCCTAATAATTGATTCAATAAATATTTATTATTTATTTAATTAATTTCCCCATTACCCTTACATTCCATCACCTTTAATTAAATCCATATTTAATATTTAATTAAAGCTAACCTTTTCCCTTATTCCTCTAAATTCTCAAGCCTTTCTTAAGTTAATTAATCCTTGATTAATTAACTTTATCCCCATCCTAATCATCATTATCCCATTCTCTAACTTTTAACTCCACCTAAGTTAATAAACCCTTGGTTTATTAACCCACCCATTCCAATTAATCCTTGATTAATTTATCTAACCCTCATCCCTAATCATCATTATCATTATTTCCTAATTTTAAATTCCTACATCTCACCTACCCCCATTAACCTCTTACACAAGCCACCCTATCTCTTACACCAATTTTAATGCCTCTCTTCCCAATGTGTGCTCACACATGTGTGAGAACACCTCCCCATTTCAACCCCTCTATCTTGTGACACTTGTCACAAGGCTAATCAATACACATCCTTGACCAGAACATCACCTTCCCAATCAATGCTAACCCTCCATTAGCCATTCAATCCTAGCCCTTGATTCCTCTCACCAAATTTCTATATAATGAGGCCTTGGCTCCCATTCTTTCAACACACATTCATCCTATCCTTATGTTGCTCAAATCTCCATCAAATACATCTTTATCCTACCATCATCATACTAAAATTTTGAGCAACCACACCCCTTCAATCATTGGAGCAAACCTACAAGACAAGGGTGCATCTTGTGAGCTAAATCCATGAAGAGGAAGGAGCAATGAAGGTATAATGTCTTAGTTTGTATTTCTTATGAATTTTCATCTATTTCTATCATTTAACTTCATACTCATCTTTCCCCTCTTCAAAATATTCTTCTCCATTGATTACTTCAAATAGATATTACAACGTAACATAAGTATCATCATATATGTTTCTATAAATTCCTATGATGATGATATCAAAATTCAGTATTGGTTTCTCTTTTATAATATAAGAAACAAGCTTCAGATCATTAAAAAATATGGCATCTTTTCAAAATTCATGCTTTGTATAAACTAAACATTAGTTTTTCTTAAAACATAAAATAAAGAAAGTAGATAACTAATGAAGTATGTAGCACTCATGATACCATAGTCTGTTAATCTCTGTATGACACCCATGATCACTGAAGATCTATTCAAGGTCCTTTCTCCTTATTATTGTATCTAAATTTACAATTCTTCCACTATGAAAGCCCCAAGGCCTACTATTCGAGAGGACCCAAATACTTTTGCTCCCACTTGTACACTATATAATCATGTGGCCATTTGTATTCTTGAATTTTCAATATATTTGCAAGGTGAATCTTCCATCAACTATCTAGTAACGACCTACCATCCATGATAAACTTAGAATATCTAGGATCCAAGGCTATTACTCCATCCATGATTAAGTTGAACCTATCAAGACTAAACTTACCATCATTTTGTATGTGAGTGATTCAATGTGGAACAATTTGGCCTAATGCACTCTTCTGTTAATTGAGGTCCTTCAATTGGTCATCATCTTTCAATATTTTTGGAACAAAACCATTGCTTTAGAGTATGAAATGAATCTATTCTTTTTTTGATCTTTTGGTCCTCTCGTTGTATATATTGGAATTCATCTATAACTATTTTGGCCATTTTCTCTATAGGTTTTAATGTTGTAGGAGCCTAAATACTCCTCTGTAAGATTATGCACAAGGTTACCAATGTGTGGTGTATGGGATGACAATTCTTAAAGGGGACCCAATATGGGTACATGTGTTTTCATCTGATCAATTGCTTGTATCAGTGAGCTATAGCAATCATACAATCTTTCCAACTTATCCACAATTAGCTTTATCCTATGCTCAAGGACTTCTCTAAAACATTACAGATTTGTTTTTTCACTTCTTCCCTACCCTCATTGTTGGATTTCTTTAAATCTTCAATCTCCTATCTAATAATTCTCACTTGTTTAGTAGAAGCACTTTCTATATCATCTGGTGAAGAATGAGGAGACTAGTATAACATTATTTTCTTGTTTTGTGAAGGACCTACTCCTTTAAATTATTCCTTCAACTTCACGTTTTCCATGAACAATTTATTGACTTCATCATTTTTTTTTTTCCTTTTCATACTCTCCCAATCTAGTTTCCATCTCCTTAACTATAACTCTGGTGAACATAGTTGAGTAAATTTTCATGGTTACAACTTCTAGAGGAGATGTATCCTTTAATATTTTTTCCATAGCCATCCCTTTCATCCTACATTACATCTAGTAACCTTGATTTTTGTATACTCTTTTGTTTGCCCTAGAATGCCAAGGTTTCAATCTTAGGGTTATACCTTGTGCCACTTACCCCTCATCTAAGTAAAACTCAACAAGTAGCATTGGGTCTTCCTATGTTCTCACTTGATCAAGTTAAAAAATTCTCTTTAATTCCATACCAGGGACAAATATTAATTTTCAAAATCATATCTTTAGCCTCTTGTGGGCTAGCATCAATATTATCAATCCTTAATTCATTAAAAGTTTTGGCTACTATCTAGTCATGTTGGGATTCCTCATCTCCCATCTTATTTATATCAACCCTCACTTCAAACTCTCTCATTTTCATCTTATCCAAAAGTCTTTAAATTTAGGGATTTTGATAAATTCATCATCTTCCAAGAACCTAAGAGCTACAATTACCCTCTCATCCTCATGCATTTCTCTGTCTCCTTCTACCTAAATATCAACTCTAGCTTTAGGCCTATGGTCTTCAGTTTCAGGCATAGGTTGGTCCACTTCAACATCACCCTTCAAATTTCTTAACACATTAACTACTTCTATATCTCCAACCTCCTCACTTATTTCATAGCAAAAAAGTGGGTCCACCTCTTATGTCTTTTGTTTTTTTAGGTGGTTTTGTAGGAGGTGATCCTAGAGAAGAATGACATACTGAAATAGTATCTGGAGTTGGTTCTTTATTTACAATACCAATTAGCCTTTTGGGAAACAATTTGGCAAGTTTCCTCATCTCCGATCCAGACTTATATAATTCATGAATCTTATCAATCATCATATCAATCCTCTTGAGAGGATCGGCTTCCTCTATGAAATACCCCAAGAAATCATTGTGCTTCATCTTTCTTTCTTCCTCAAGCATTTTCACAATTTTCCATTTTCTCCTCCTCTCATATACCTATTGAGGAGTGAAATTTTTTTTTATTACATCTTCTTCATAATAAATTTGGTGAGTAACCATAGTGTTGGTAAGGATGGTGTGTCTTACAAAATTCATGTGACCCTTAGGGTCAAAAGCTCTTTCCTTTCTAGACTCTAAAGAGTACCTTGTTCTTAGATAATTCTAAAACTCTTCAACTATATTAGATCCCACTGATAGTTCCCCACATGTTGTCAAATTGGGTAGAAATGTACCCTTTGTTTATGCATGAAATCCTTTTTCATCCATATAATTAGCCACATGAGCTCTAAAAAGGCTAATTGAAGAAGGAAAAACTTTGGCAGTATATGTGGGGCTTGTGGGCATCCATAAATCTTGATTATTATGATATTTTGTAGAAAAAACCAATAAAAAAAGTTATGAGTATGGCCTTTCTTAGGTTTCAAAGCCAAAGGTCTTAACAGTTGTAGCATGTGTGTGTAGTCTTGGTGGTAGGTGGCAAAGAAATCTCATAATTATGTACATAAAGTCATCATGGAATATCACATAATTTGAATTCTTACATCTATTGTCCCATATATAACACCATCATTGCACTAGCATCAAATTCTCTTGTTGGTCAATCATACCCAAACACATCCTTTTGGTCCATCTATCTTTATTTTGTTATAATATCAGGTGGAACAACGAAGAATATTGCCTAAATGTTATGGGGGCTCTATTTTCCCTAACATGTAGAAACCCTTCATGTAATGCTTTCTCAAGATATAAGAAAAAATCATATGCAATTTTTGTCTTAGGTTTTTGATCCTCATAGCCATCATCATTAAAATAATTGGTATTCACTCTTGTTCATCTATCCCAAGTACTTGACAGAGAGAAAAGTAGATTTTCTTGAAATTGAATTGGAAATCTGTGACAACGAATGGCTCAATAGTAGAATGGAATATAGGAATCACCTTGTTTTTCACACCCCTTTTCACATAAATGGAGAGTTTATCACTTATATAGGTTCTCCTAAATCTAGTATATTCTTCTTCACTTCTTTACAAATCAATTTTAGTTAGGGCTTGTTTGTTTAGGTGAAAAAATTCAATGATGGACACTTTAGTCAACACAAATAATGGTGAACCATCTAGAAATCTCATAGACCTAGTATTAGGAAGATAAATCTAAGCCAATACTATTATGAACTCTATGTCTATAAAAATATTTGGGACAATTAACTTGGAAAAATATAATGCCCATGGATTTGATACCAGAATCTTATCCTCCCTTTTGTCATACGAGTACTAAAATAGTTCCCACCTGGAGATAGGGATAAGGGCATCTCTACAAATGTAAGCCACATCTTTTAAAAAAAATTTAAATCCTCTATCATTTGATTCAAGGAGTATATCCAGGATAGACTATCGTAAGGACCTCTTTTTAACCTTAGATTCTTCATTTTTAGTTTTAAGTTCTTTCTTCTTGGGTAGCATGATGTTTAACTATCTTACTTCTCCTATACTTCTGAAATGAAAAATTCCAAACAATCTTGTACTCGTAAAACTTATTTCACAATGATTTTTGTGCACTTACTTGGGTTACGATGGTTGTAGAGCTTAACCTCCTTGGACTCCCAACTCCCCGCATGATAATTTTTGCAAATGAGTGCAAAGAGAATGTTGAATTCTTGGTTTAAGTGCTTTTGAGCTTAGCCATGTGAACATTAATATCAACCTTAGGCCAAATATTTTTCTCGTAGTTCAAGTTTGAACATACACCATTCATTTTACAAGATTGAAGGGTTGATGTGATTCATGCATTTAATACCACTTTATCACCACCACTTTCTATAACTACCATGGGATAGAGGGTTATACACTAGTATACTGTATGCTTCTTTGAATTTCCCCATGAGGTAGCAAGATCTTTACCTCTATACTAAAAGCTTGAATTGTTTAACCCATAGTACTATGATTTACATTAATGGTCACATATGGCTTACCATCATACCACATGCTTCATCACATCCTTCAACGATATAGCAATTCATATCACCCTATTGCATGCCTTTATGATAATCCTCATGGGATGGTGGGTTATTTCCCATTATACCACACCCTTCATTTTTCCTTCTCGTGGTATGGTAGTTTATGATATATTTAAATTCTCTCATACCACCCAACCACATCCTCATCATAATGTTTTCATGGTATGGCAGTAAATATCTTCATGTTGTTTGTTACACACCACTATCTCACCAAGGGTTCAGGTTACTGCTTAGGGATTGTGGTAATAGACTGTTCAGGGATTTGGAATGTTTTTAGCTAGACATGTTTTTGCTTAAGTATATATGATGAATTTTTGGATTTGTATATGTCTTTCAATGTCAATTAGACCTAAAAAAATTATATATTTGTTTACAAAGGGAATGATCAGTCAAAAATAAAAAGGAATGTAAGGGCCAAGGTTCAGGTCATGGAACTCAAGGTTAATTGTGATGATGGAACTATGTAAAATTTTAAGTTTCTAACACACCTCATGATGAACTAGACTAAGTTTCTCCTTCCTCCTACTTATGCTTTTATGAGTTATTTTCTTATTAATATATCCATAAGGAAAAAAAAATTATACCTATAATTGTAAACATCTTCTTGGTTTTTAACTATAAATTATTTTTAATTTGTAAATTGAATTCTATTTTAAGTTTCCATTTGCAGTTATCAATGGATTGGAAAGTAAAAATTTATCAACTTATGAACTCAATAAATTTTTACTGATTCAAGTTGTTGATTTATACATTATTGTTTATTTGGACTTCAAGAAATGAAGACAAGGAATATAAGGAAAAGATTAGATGATAGTGATCATAATGCTGAAATTCCAATGATAGAATATGAGCGTGTGCATAGTGAAAAAGTGGCCATCAATAATGAATATTTATTGAGTCTATGTTTGACAAGCGGGCAAGTTGTAAATCCACTAAGTAGTATATTATTTATATTTAATAGTGTTTAATGAAATTTTATAGGCAAGAGATTTATGTATATAAGACATTATGATATTGTTTTTGTTTTATAGGCAACAAAATAGTGCAAGGAAATTATGAAGAAGAAACAAAAGGAGAGAAAAGATACAATGTCACAATCTCATAGAAGTTAATGCTTTTTTGATTCAACAAATGAAGTTGGTGAAAACAATAGTTGTGATGATGTGCAACCTAGTATAGCACATGGTGATGTGTAGCCTAATATAGCACATGGAGATGTGTAGCCTTATATTGCACATGGTGATGTGCAAAATTGTGATGATCTCTTAGAATGAATTCTAAGAGAGATTATTCAAAAACATTAGAGAAAAGGAACAACTAGTTTGTAGATGCTTTATTCAACATTAAAGGATGTGTTTGATAAAAAATCTATAAAGACCAGCACTGATCTACCTACTCATGCCACACCTAATGTGGCCAAGGAGCATGAAGTTCCAATTAATGAAAGTCATGAAGAGAGACCACTTGCATCTATTATGCCTTAGAGTGCACATATTGTGTCTAGAACTTTTGATGGAACTGAATCAACTAGAAATACTAGTAGTGGTAATTTAATAAAAGATGTGGATGATTTTGTCAAAAGAAAAAGATTGAGTCAAGATTTGTACAAATCTATAGAGAGGAATGCAAAAGAAAGAAAATTAGAAGGAAAGAAGCCATTCTTGTTTGAGGTATCAAGAGATGGTGAGCCCACTGGGCCAAATGTTGAAAAGTGGTCCATTGAGCTAGGTGTAAGATGTGGGGACCATTTGGATAATTGTAAATAAATTTTTGAAGAGAAAGATCCACAAGTTGTGGAAAATGTTATACAAAAAGTGGAAAATTCTTTTGAGACTACTAGTGGACAAAATATCTAGAAAATATTACAAGCAAAGGATGAGACTTTTGATGAACAATTTTAGATACAATTGTAGAAAAATAATCATGGAGGGAAAAGAGAGGTTATACTCCACTCTATCTCCCAAAGAGTTGGAGGCATTGAGAGAAAGTATTCATTCTAAAGAATATTTGGCAAAGAGTAACAAAGGCAAGATAGCAAGAGATAATGTGAGGGCTAGATATACATTTGGTCGAGGTGGGTTGCATCCCAAAATAGACAAATTTGCAGTAAGTGTATGGATTTTTTGGTTCAATTTACATTGTGTTATTTATTTTTTATTTTTTATTGAAATGACTATATGTTTAAATTGACATTGCATTTTAGGTGGAAAATAGTAATAGAGAAGAAGGTGCAGAAGATATTATCAATTATATGGCAACACTATATGCTAGTAAATCTAAGAGTAGGATGAAGTGGAAATCTAGCTCATCAATAGAGATTTCACAACCATCTATTCAATGCCTAGTAAGAGCCTCTATAGATCATGTCAACTCAAATGAACTAGGGTACCAAAAGGTAATGAGTTGATAATTTTGTCTCACTCAGCAAGTTTCACAGTTTATTGCCTCTGTTAACCCTATAGTTTTTGCATAGAATGAACATAAATCCATTGATTTAGATGAGGTAAGAGGCTCTATTGATCGCATTTCTTTGTGTTTGTAAATTCTATATATAAATGCCTCTTAATATGTAGATTATTGAAATCTAAGTGTAGGATAATCCAACCTAGTTTCTTTATTGTTGGAGTGATCTAGAAAAATGTTCTTTTGGACAAATTTATAGCTTGCATTCTTTACTTGACTATTGAATGTTTTTGTTATTCTTCTTTTGGACAAAAATTTATAGCTTTTGCATTCTTTAAGTTGTAAGTTAATCTATCCCAGTGTTTTCTCATTCGTCTTTTGGACAAAAATTTATATCTTTTTCATTCTTTAAGTTGTAAGTTAATATGTCCCAATGTTTTATCATTCCCCATGCTTAAAATTTTCTTTTCGACAAAAAGTTATAGCTTTTGCATTCTTTACTTGACTTATATTAATTTTTGCATGATCATCAAACCGCATGATGCAAAGAAATTATAGGAAACCATGCCAAAAAGAAAAAGTCCATGCCAATAGAACTCTCTACAAAGCTACATAACTTCATGTCTACAATGGCATTGATAGTGATTATGATGATGAACTCAATGAGAATGTACATGATATTCATAATGGTATTCATGTGGAACTTGAGGTGAGTGCTAGGAAACCACATGCAAGTAAGTAGTATCAAGTAATGGTTTTTTTATTATGTAAATAATAGTAATCATTACCTATTTGATAGAAGTTGGTTAGAATAGTAGTGAAGTGTAATTAGCTAGTATACATAGATTATGGAAATAAGGGGGAACATATAACTTACATATAAAAGCTTAGAGCTTAGTTGTAATAGTGTGTTTTATAAAAGCACATACAAAAATTGATTTGTTCCAAGACATAAGACATTACATACAACTATAAAAAAAAATGTGTTTTATATCTCAACATAATGTGTTTTTTTTTGTTTTTGCAGACATTTATTGATAAACTCCAAGAAGGGTATAAATTTGAGGTGTTGGATCCATTTGATGGTGTCGATGTGTGCATTGGTCGGTTTCAATCACTATTTATTGTACATAAAGTCAAATTGAAAGGAACAAGAGATGCAAATGTAAGTATTTTAAAGGTCACAAGTAACATACCCCTTGCTTATCCAGAAAAAATAGATGGAGCTATCCATCTAAAAGAGAAAGAAGGGACCTTCACACGATGGCCACTAAAATATTTGAAAAAATGAAAGAGTGTTAGTCATAAGTGCAAAAGAGAAAAAGAAGGGTTAACAACAAAAAAGTGTGGAAAGTGAAGTTCCAGACAGAGAATTTACTGAGCCTGAATTTAAATTGAACCCAAACAAAACCAATAGAATCTAATTTGGGTGTTCATTTTGTGAGTAGAAAAAAGAATGTTCTATCTTACTACACCTATAATGTAAAACCCCTTGATTATGTTTTTCTCCTTATTTTTTGGGTTTCACTCATTCAAACTAGTGCATTATAGAAGAGGGGATATGTTGTTGTGAAAGTAGTAAACACAAAGAAAGGGGTGTAGAAAAAGAAGTAAATACAGAGCAGATAAAGAGGTGTAGAGAAGAGGAAATTTTTTAGAGAGTACAACATACATGTATGTGAAGTTGCAAATAAGTTGCAACATATAATTGTCATCAAAATTGTAATATCTTGCATAAGCAAGAAAAAGGAATTGTAACTTAGTTTTGTCAGTCACAGCATTGAGGAAAACACTTTGTAATAGTGCATTTTTCAAAGAAAAGAAACATTTCAATCTTGTATTTGTTGTAAGAACACATTTTCTCAATAAAATTTTAGTATTTTTCCTTCTTAATAGTCATTTCATTATGTGTAAATGAATGATTGATTATGTCTTTTTGTATTTTTATATGTTTAAACCTCAATTAAAGCATTGTTGCATTTTCAACACTTATAGGTAGAAATCACTGAAAAAAATAATTAAACAAACTACCAATTGACTAAATATACTACCAACTAACAAAAATTAGTGAATAAATATGACTAAATATAATGATTATGTAATTAATAAACAATGTATCAATATACCTACTAGTTGATAGAAATCAGTGAACAAAAATAATTAAATAAACTACCAAATTGATCAAAATGATGATTAAAATTGTAGACACCTAAAAATGACCTAGGCCTGCAAGCTTCATTTTTACCACTTTCGTCCTAGCATAATTATGACATTTAATTATGTCCTTCATCCACATTCGACTATTGATTAAATAATTCATAATTATTTAATTCATGTCTTTGTATTCTTCATGATTATTAAATAAATAAAATTTATTTATTTATTAAATACGTCATTAATTGTCTAAGTCTTCTCTTAATTAAATAAATTTCTTAATTTATTTAATTTCCTTTCTTCATTAATTCTTCCCGATTATTAAATAAATGAATTTCATTTATTTATTTGATATGTCACTAATTCTCACAATTAAATAAATTTATTTATTTAATTATTTAATCTTATCTTCCAAATTAAATAATTATTTTTAATTATTTAATTACTAATTTCACTATTCTCTCATTTTAAATAAATGAAAATATTTAAAATGATTTCATTTTATTAACTTTCACTCTTTTTAGTAAATAATCTGAAAAAGATTATTTACTTGTCACACAAAATTATCATTTTGAATTAATTAAATTCAAAAAGATATTATTCTTCCAAAAATCAAGTAATCAGGCAAATTCTTAATTTTCCAAATGGAATCTTCAGTCCAAATCTTATCTTCTTGATTTTTCGAATCTCACAAATCAGGCAGTCTATCTTCTTGATTTTTGAATATCTTTACTTTTCTAATTGATTATCTCATTTATTCTCTACTGCCGATTTGATTTTCTTAGATGATATCTCGACCACTCACTTAAGTATTTTTCCCTAACCCTAATTAGGGATTCTCATATTTAATTTGGACCTCCCATTCTAGGTATTTCATAGAATTCGATCTCGCCCGTCCATTCGAAATGACATTTTCTATAAAATGTCATTTTCTTCTCACTTTTAAAAAAGGGCTGACATTTTATATTTACGCACATACACATTACATTTTAGGAATTTGCACACTTAGATTTCATAGCAATTTCAATATTTATTATATTTATTTGATCAAGTCTTGATATTGTTTAGACATAGACATTGGCAATTATAGTCATAGGCATAGGCATTTAGACATTGCATAAATCCTTCAAAGCTTGGTGTAGGACTTAGGAATTTGTAAATTTGTTCGCACGATGGATCTGAGGGAAAAGTATTATCCAACAAGCAAAAAGGTATTACAAAAGTAAATCATGGAGGTCTCAGCGATCAGGTATAATCGTTCTTTCGTTTACTTTGTGTTTTGTAAGATCTTTGGGTTTCATTGTCATTCATTGATTTGTTGCTAACAACTTGAATCAAACCTAAGAGAAATCCCTTAGTTACATTGGTGAACCCAACATTTTGTAGGAAAAATTGTGTGTTTTCTTGTTTGTTTTCACTGTTTTGCAGGTTACAGCCAAGAAGTCATACAAAATCTTGTCACTTTCTTTTGAGCACATAAAAATGGGTGAATAAAATATTTTAAAACAGTTTCTAAGTTTTGTAGATCTCACTCTCAGCTTTCTAGAACATCAAATGTTTTTAAATTTTGTTAAGATTTGAGAAAGTTATGGCCATTTTAGTGATTGCTATTTTTTCAATTTAGCTTTTAAAACCTACATTTTTCTTTTGTCTATAAGGTTTTTTTTTTGCAGAATTGTGGAAAACGTTTTCTGGGTTTTGAAGGTTTGTCATTTAGCTTTCCATATATATCTACACTTTAAATTTTTGTTAAGTTTTGAGCAAGTTATCACTATTTTAATTTGCTGCTGTCATTTAATCTTATCTTTTTTATTTTTATTACTAATCTTTGTTAGCAGCATGTGACATTGAAGTTTTTCGTGGGTTGAAGACAAACACTAAAACTACTAATGGATTTTCTTGTAGGTTCAACCGTCAAAGACGAAACATCAAAACAATGTGCTTACATTTTTAGTAGTGTAACACACATTTTATTTTGGTGCAATTAAAATGAACCTCTGTTTGATCATGTTTGAATGTGTTTGCGAAACAGTATGTGAGTATGCTCTCACCTTGTGAAAACTCGGTGATCAGAAAACTAGACCCATTTTTATTTGTTTTTACCCTTCACGATTTGGTATATTGGAGTATCCTCTCCCCTTGTGCATTCGTGCGATCCTGGGTGTAAGAGAAACAATTACTGACTCTAGAACTTGAGCCTATTCTGGTGGGAAAAAATACTCACCCCAGAACGACTCAAATTGGTAGCACCCTGACACCGAGGAACTTCTAGCCAGTATATAAAAGTGGGTTCTTGGGGAAACCCCAAGAATCACAAGTGTGGTTCCAACAAGATGGATCCGAAAGGGGACTCTCGCAGCATAGATCATGCCCCACGAACAGAATGCCCAAATTAAAAACCTCTTGTTTTAGTGTCCAACTATTCTATTGGCCATTGTTTGGTATAGTGCAAGGTATACTATCATGTCTGAAGACACTCACTACTGATCCCCTTGAGTAGAGATAGCAATTCTTGGGATATCACTACCCAAAGAATTTGAATTTGGTGTGCTTGAATGACGTTAATGAGCCGTGGAGGAGAGCCAATGCCACCAAAATTCTAAGCTATCCACTCTCGAGAAGGAAAGGTGTTTATCACTAGTCCGGGGTATATCGGTGGGCTATATCAAGTATACAAACCCTTGGCCTATTGGCCTTTTAGGATTGTGCTTGTCTTATGTGTGATTGCTTACATTCAAAACACTATGTTTGTCAAGTGCTTTCTAGTTTCATCATAGTTCTAAACAAAACATTCAACACCAAAAGGTCAAATTGTCAACACTTGGCATAACTGGTCATCCTAGTCTTCATTGTCATTTGGCATTAGTCATTTTATCTAGACAACATTGTCATATTGCATCCCTTATTGTCAAAAAATCTAAAAACATAGTCTTGCATTGTCATCCTTTATTAAAAAAAATCAAAAAATATCATTCATCCTAGTTGTCATTTTGAACCTATACCTTGCATTAGTTCCCCTATTAGTCCTCATTTTGCACCTTGACCTTGCAATTTTCCTAGTCCACATTGTCATTTTCCTAATCAACATTGTCATCCAATTCAACATTGTCATCCTAGTCACCTTGGCTTTTGGAATACTTGCATTATCATCTCTTTGCATTGTCATCCATTATCACACAAAAAGACAAAAACATAGGTTAGTGTCATCCTTGCATTTAGTTGTCACTCTTATCATCCTCATTTGAGAAATTCCCTTTTTATGTTTGAGACTAGGCTTCAAAGATAGAGAGAACAAATGGAAAACTTTGGACAAGATTTCAATTTGAACATTGATAATTACACTTATGACATGAACCAACATTGGACTTTTTCTAACCCATTTCACAACATGAACATGCAATCTTCCATGAACATGCCATTTTCATCACAAAATCCTTCTGAACCATTCATACAAAGAGACCAAAATGGATGAGCATATGTAGAAGACTTAAAAGCTACAATGAAAAATCCTGATATAGCCTCCTTTGTAGAAAAATTAGTCTTACGTGACCCTCAAAGGTATCTATCCATGCTTTTGGACCAAGGGGCTAAGTTACCATAAGGCTTTGACATAAATACTTTGCCACCTCCATCTGTCTACCCTCACCATCAACAGTCACTTGACATAAATCCTACCAGTAATTCACAACAAACATCCATTACTCACCCTTATCCTAACTTTGACAAGGGAAGCCAACTATCAACTAGTCCATTGCAAACCTCCACATCATGTTCTGACCCTTCACCTATCAATCCCGTCCAAGTCTACATGCCTTATCAACTATCTACCAACACATGTCACGTCCCCACATCATACCATATCGATTCGGCCCAAGTATCCACATCCCATTTTAGTCAACCCTACTCCAATCCAGTCCAAGTCCCTATTTCATATCCTATGTCATTACCAACTAATATAGTCGAAGTCCCCATGTCACATCATATGTCGTCACATCCTAATCTAGTCCAAGACTCCATATCATATCCAGTCCAAGTCTCCATTTCATACCCTTGTCCTTCACATACTAGTCCAGTCCAAGTCCCCATGTCCTATCCTAGTCTGTCATTCGTTAACCCTTTTCAAGTCACCCCCTCACAAGCCACATCTAGTCATGAAAATTCTATCATAGTCCAAAGTCAAATCCCATTTAATAAACTTGAGGATAAATGTCAAAATGAAAGCCCAAAGCATGACATTATAATGTCACCCTCATGTCAAGAACAAGGTAGTCCATCCCATGACCCTATTTCTGATTGTATCATCCACGACAACCCTATCTTTGACCAAGACCCCATCATTGACCAAGAAGTCCAAATCCATGAAAACCTCATCTTTGACCAAGACCCTACCATGGACCAAGAAGTCCAAAATGATCCACTCCCACTTTATGACCTTTACGCCATTCATGATCAAACACTTGCCAAACCTATACAAGCCTTGACTATTGACACTTTCCACGATGAGACACTTGCCTTCATGGGACACATAGATGATATTCCTCCAAAACAAGAATATTCCACTAAGGACATGCTTTCATATGATCAAGTTATAGAAAAAATCATTAGACTCTATGACACTAAACATAATGATGGCTTCGACATTGCCTTGAAAGCACCAACAGAATCATCTGAACTTGACATGTCACATGATCAGACTAAAGATATCAATCAGGAATATGTCCAACATGAAAATGAAGCTAAGACACTTTATCAACTAGGGTCATCTATCTTTGTTAGAGCAGGATTTCTTATAGACGAAAATATTCCAAGTGACAGTGTCTACATACATCATGATGGGTTAGCATCTTGCTTTCAAAACAATAAATACCCCATCACAAATAGAATTTGTCAGAGTATGCATTATCAAAGCAGAGGACTAGGCATACATGACCAAGGCATTCAAGAACCAATACAACTTCAACCAAATTACATACATCAAGGTCTTCGCTATTCCTCAGACAGAAAATCAAACGATGTCAGTGGTACCTCCTCGATACTGGGGGCAACTTTGTCATATATAAACATCAAAATGGATTCCATGAGAAATCATTGTCATAAGATTGATGCCAACACCCCCTCCACACACACCATGAAACGTCATTCCATTATAAATAAACCTTCCCTTTGGAAACAACAAAAACAAAATTCTTATTAGTCAAAAGATCAAAATCAAATGTCAAAGGCCATTGAATCAAACAAAAGGACAAGTGGACAAATTAAATTAAAATGGATCCCAAATAAAGATGGATCAAACAAAGACACCAAGTCAAATACAAAATTCAATCACAATGTGGAGCCACAAGACAAGAGGACTCCCACATACAACAAATGTCCACCTCCTTCAAAATGGTCATCAAACAAGGCATATAAAATTGTTGGTTCCAAACACCATCCCTCCAAAATCCGTCATCCACCATCCCAAGTTTGGAAAATAAAAAGTGATTCATCCAAATGTCCAAACAATCTTTCCATGTCTACCATCATTCATCATAACCCTACATCTCGTCTAAAGTCCAATGATCCCACGTCACAAATCTGTCACATCTTGGCAGGAACTCTTTACCACAAGGACTCTCATGGCACTCTATTGCGATGTGCGTATTTTGATAAGGCCAATCTAGTATCAGAAAGGATCACAATGACATCGTTCAGTTGTATACAAGTGCTACGATCTTGACAAGACAACTCCTTCAGCAAGGTCATTATTGGCATATCATGGCACCAGTCTCTACATCGGCATCGTTACTGGATTCATAACAGTCAGTGGTCATCTAAAGCATCCAGGCTATCTGCAAAATCAGAAATAAATCAAAAAATCAAAAATCAAAAAATCATCACCCTGATGAAAACCTAGCAAACAAGCATCTTGGTGACACCAAAAAAATAAAAAAGTCAAGAAAATAGTAAAAAGAAAATTTTCATCCAATGGTGAAAACCTGGCAAACAGACGCCCTGGATAAGTACCATGATAAAAACCTGGCAAACATGCGTCATGTGTAAAATAAATCATCTATGTGGACTCTTACACTTGGGGCAAGTCATCTCATTTTCCCATGCCTTCCTCATGACATTGGTGTCCATCTAAGCCCTATCATTTCCACGCATTTTTCCAACTTATCTCGGTCTTGAAATAAAAATGGCACATATAAATCATGCTTTGGGAAAACTCTTGACATGTCTATCCTTCGGTTATACATGATTCACGATACATCATGTCATTGACCATCATAGTCTTATTGTCCTTATGCGACATAGTCCTTGAAAATCATATGACAATTCCCTTAGTTTCATGTCTCCCGTCCTTTACCAAGGCCGCCCCCTATCTTTTCATGTATGTCACCTATCTTGGCTTTCCCTTGTCAAATGGTCTAAGGATAATCATCATCCCATCTAGTCCTAACCGATTCATTCCAAATCCATACAAGCACATTATCCAAAATTTTACTTGACTGCATTCCTGGCCCAACTGTAGACCTCCAAAATTTTGTCACATTATCATCATCATCCTCACGTTGTTTCGGGATGCGTCCTTCCCACGTCAAACAACGTTGTCATCACCTGTCAATTGGTATTCAGCTTGACTAGGGGCACAATCATGTTTGTCCTTGGATTCTCATTTGTAGGCATCAGTCATCTGCATTTGTTACGATCCTCCTAAACGTCAAAATCCAAACAAATCATAAAATGACAAAAAGATAAAAGCATTATAAAATGTCCTAAAAAAAGACAAAAACATCACAAAAGTCCTAAAAAAAGACCAAAAAAATCATAAAATGTCCTGAAGAAACACCTAAAAATCATAAAACGTCCTGCAGAAAAATACAAAAACATCCAAATCAATGTCAAAATCTTAAAAATGGAGTCATTCAGTCATGTTAGTCAGTCTGTGTCATTGTCAAACTACATTGTCTCTGTGCATTTGCTACGTAGGCAAGGCCATCAATCGATGAGTCCCCGAGACATTAGGTCAGTCCTTTTAGCTTTGTCCAAATAAAATCATGGCATTTGTCACAATCATCACATCGATCAAATAAGTCAGACGCAGTCAAACTCAAACACAAGATAGTCATTCGAAACACCAATGTCAAAATTGGTCAAAATCAGACAACACAATCCAATTAATCATACAGTCAACATCAGTCAACTTGCCAAAACATATTACTCAAAACAATGTCAGTCTCGTCACTCTTTGGTCCTCTTCAAGATGTGTCCTTCTTGGAGTTGGACCTCGTCAAAATTTCCTTTTCCTTTTTCAAGATGTGTCCTTCCTAACAATAGGCTCTGTCAAACTGTCAACACCGTCAAATTGGCAAAACTCTTAACCGTTGAAACTGTCAAATCGACATGAAATCAATCTTTGGCAAACAAACATTGGCAAACAAAATAAAATGGTTGTTAATCTTTCTAGTCTATCTTGTCTTATCTTTTGACTATCTTAGCTATTTTGTCTTATATTTTTACTGTCTTTTCTTTGTGGTTATGTTACTAGCTACCTCGAGGATGTCCCATGAAGGATTTAGAGGTGCGATGACGTCTCCTGGCCTATTTTATTTTCTTTGACTACTGTCTATGGATTGTCTCGACAAAAAGACTGGGAGAACATGACCCTTAGTTTGAGTTAGGACATTCCTTGTCTGTGACTATTTGTTTTTCAAATGGATGACCTTGCACACCTTGGTCTATGTCATATCATGGTGTTTGTTGTCCATTTGTGTCATTTTTACTACCCAATGATGATTAAGAGCAATAATAATTAAAGTCTTATGCTAAAGTTTTGAAGGATTTGGTCTAGGAACTAACATGCATTTCCTTTTGTCTTATCATCTTCTCTTGCTCATCTCATATAGGAATTGCATCCATATCATCAACCATATCTTTTGCACTAACATTTCCTTGTCTCTTCATATTCTAGTATTCTCATTAATTTTGAGAGCACACCCATGTTCTTGGAACCTATCTGTCCTCTCGAGGGGGCATACCGTAACCCTCCTCATCATTATTCCTCATCTTATTTTGCATTGGGGCATATTTTTGACTTATTTTCTTTGTCACAATGTGACATGCTACATTATGACAAAGAGGGGCAAAATGTAGACACCTGAAAATGACCTAGGCCTGCAAGCTTCATTTTTACCACTTTCATCCTAGCATAATTAAGACATTTAATTATGTCCTTGTCCACATTTGACTATTAATTAAATAATTTATAATTGTTTAATTAATTCATGTCTTTGTATTCTTCATGATTATTGAATAAATAAAATTTATTTATTTATTTAATATGTCACTAATTGTCATAATTAAATGAATTGATCAATTTATTTAATTAATTAATCTTATCTGCTAAATTAAATAATTATCTTTAATTATTTAATTGTCAAAATTAATATTCCTCTCATTTTGAATAAATGAAATTATTTAAAATGTCATCACTTTCTTAACTGTCAGTCCATTTTAGTAAATAATCTGAAAAAAGATTATTTATTGTCTCACAAAATCCATAATTTGAATTAACTCAATTCAAAATGGAAACTAATCTTCTAAAAATCAAGTAATCGGGCAGATTCTTGATTTTCCAAATTTGATCTTCAGTTCAACTCTTATCTTCTTGATTTTTCCAATCTCACAAATCAGGCAGTCTTTATTTTCTTGATTTTCGAAAACCTTTATTTTCTAAATTGATTATCTCATTTATTCTCCACCACTGATTTTATTTTCTCATACGACATCTTGACTGCTCACTTAAGTATTTTTCCCTAACCCTGATTAGGGATTATCAAATTTAATCTAGACCTCTAATTTTAGGTCTCTGTCAAAGATCAATCTCATCCATCCGTTCAAAATGGCATTTTCTATAAAATGTCATTTTCCTTTCATTTTTGCATTAGACAATATTTTAGGCATTAGATGCATAGACTCTACATACATTGCAACATTTGTCATCTTACTTCATTTAGTCTTTGCATATTTATACATAGACATTTTAAACATTTCAATTATATTGTTATAGGCATTAGGAATTTAGACTTTGATCAAATCCTTCAAAGCTTGGTGTAGGACATAGACATTTATTTGCATATTTCTCACTCGTCAAATCTGAGGGCAACACGTCAACCAACAAGCAAGGAGGTGTTACAAAGGTGAATCATGGAGGCTGCAACAACTATTTGGTATACTTGTTTCATTTACGTTTGCTTCCTTTGTTCTTTGTAATTACTTTGGGTTTTTTTTCTTTTATATTGATTTGGTTGATCTAATCTTAAACCTGAAAATTACCCTTAGTTACAAAAATTAATGATTGAATATGCTATCAATGGATGGAAATTAGTGAATAAAAATGACTAAATAAGTGACCAGTTAACAACAATCAATGACTTAAATTCACACATCTTAGAAATCTTCCTCCAAGTCACCAGCATGGAAATCTTCCTCCAAGGGACTTTATACCCCTCATACTTTGCTTTGACTGCACCTTGCCATGCTTGATCCTGCTCAAATGAATCTGCTTGTTGCCTTTTGTCTTCATTAACACCTACAAACAAAAATTCAATACACAAACTGAAACAACCATGCATTAGTGTCTCTTTTTCATGCTCTTCCATGAGCCTTGGCCAATTATACATGTAATTCTGCCCTTCAATTCTATTATCTGCAACATAATCTGCATTTTTCCCTTCCCCTTTCATTTTAACCCTTGGTCTGACCACTGTCAGAAGGATGAAAAAAATCAATGATTCCCTTCACTCTCAGCCCCTTATCCTTCCACTTCACACTTGCACTCAAATGAATTATGCTTGGATCCCTTGTCTCAATAGCATACAATAGCCTAACTGCTAAACTCAGCAACCAAGGACAACTCACTGTCCCAATCTTAGATTTTCCTCTCTTCTCCAACTTAGTTGGAGACCACACACACTGTCTTCTCTTAACCATTCCCTGACCTAGCACCTTCAACCTCTCAATCCTAGCCTATTTCCTTATTGCAACTCTTTGCAAAACCTTTGCCATATGTTCTTCACCTCTCATGGTGACCAACCTCTGCTCAACTCCTATAGACTCTCCAAACTCTTCCATAGTCAATTGCACTATTTTCTACCAATCTTCATAGCTTACTGTCTTTTCCCTGACTTCCACAACCTGCTCATCACCTACTTTTAGGCCTTATATCAGACCCTTGGCTTTTACCATCACTACCTTCATAGCCTGCACTGTATTTTCAGACTTATTAACTTCTTGACTGTTTATCTCAGATCTCTGAGATTCCATTTCAAGGACTTTGGTCCTATCAACTTCAAGAATACTATCCATTTGTCCTTCATCTCCTATGCTCTTACATTGAATTTTCACAACCAACCTTATCTTCATCACTTGCCATTTCCTTTGGCACTCATTCCCATTTATCTTCAACCCATATTCTTCTTCTACCTCCGTGTTTCTAGTGTCACAACTCACTGTTTTTGCAATGCTTGACTGTCTTTTATCTTCTCTCATCCTTAAAGGACACAAAACCATCCCAACCATGATCTTATCATCACCTTCAAGCCTTTCACAACTTCTTTCATTCCTCTCATCATTTTCCTTTTTAGTCACTTCCTCATTCTTCATTTTCTTAGTTTCCAAGACCTCTTTATCCTTAGGTCTGCCATCCTCACCTTCAACCTTTTGCTGCATCTCGTGCTCTTTCCCAAATAGTGGAAAACACTCTTCTTCCCTTGTGGCTCCATTATGCCAAAGTTTCTTTTTTTCAAGTAACTCACCTTCATTCTCTTTGATTTCATCTTCTCTTCTTAGGACCTCTATCCCAAGGACCTTCTTCTCACAATACCCTGTCTTAGCTTTATGTACCACTATATTTTTCATGGGTGTCTACCCTAGAACACCATTATCCTTTAATGAACAAACTTCTACCTGTCCTTTATCTTTGATACACCCTTCAAGCTTACCTTTCCCTCTCAAGGTCATTTCACTCTTGCTTCTTCCTTTCTCATCATCCTTTACACACTTCAACTTTGAATCTGCTATTACCCATGCTGTCTCAACAATTCTTTCACAGGTGGTGACTGCAACTCTTCCTTCATCACATTCTCCATCCTTTCCTAGTGCCTTCAGGGTCTTTTCACTTCTGACCTTCACTTTCTTTGTTTCCTTTTTGTCTTCAAGCTGCTCTGTCTTATTCAATACTTCTTGATGGTGCTTTTCTTTCTCCACTGTATCTATGCTATGCCCTTTTTCCTCATCCTTGTCTTTGTCTGCTTTATATCCTAAGAACTTTTGTCTTTCCTTCAATAGCACCTTTGTTTTCTTGTCTTGGCCATCTTCCACCAATGAAGTCAGAACATAAATCCTCCCATCCTTTTTAATTTGGTAACTATTATCCCTACCATAGTACACAACAAATCTTTCCCAACACCATGGTTTCCCAAACATTAGATGACAAGAGTGCAATGGTACAATATCACATAATATTTTGTCCTTATATTCACCTATTTCAAATTCAACCCATGATTGTTCTTTAACCAAAAATGTGTTCTCACCATTCATCAATGAAACATAATAAGGTGAATCATGTGGGAACCTTTCTAAGTTCAATTTTTCAACCATTTCAAGAGCTACCAAGTTATCCAAACTACTTGAATCAACCATAACCTTGCATATCTTACCTATGCACTTGCACCTAGTCTTGAAAATTGCATTCCTCATCTGTTTCTCCTTCTCATTCAAACCTCTGGTAGCCATGATGTCCTTTCTCCTTCAATCTTTAAGAGATCTACTTCCTCGCTCTGATACCACTCTGATGCAGAGTCCGGAGGCTCAACCTTAATCAACTTGGAAACCTGCCTTCAAGAAGTATCCAGAAAGATTAAAATGACCACATAAAGTAATTCAACCAGCCTTCCAAGTTCTACAATCATCAGAAGCACAATTTCCCAATTTCACTCCTAAACCCTAGTTTTAGTGCAAACCAAGTTTAGGCATTTTCACCAACATTTTCCAAAAAAACTAACAAAATAAAGGATGATTAAGATACCCTTTTTCAAGTTATAAAACATACAAGAAAACCAATATCAACTCTTTTGGACAAATTCAAAGATCCAATACTCCTGCCATGGAAAAGGCTTGTGGATTAGCCCACTTTTACAAATAAAGTACACTTTAAACTCCACCAAACTTTATGAAACCTTGGGGCAGAAACTAAAATGACCAAAAACTACTAAATCCACCACTAGTTTCTAGAAATCACTCTTCCAACATAGCAAAGCCAAAAACCCTTAATTCTAGGCCTTCAAAAGGAGGGTTTATTGTAAATCATACCTCCAGAAATTTCCAAACCCTGAAACCTATTAAAACACACATAATTATGCATGCACATGCTTTAAACTTCATCACATAGGTTATTTCTTCCAGAAAACTCATAAACCATCATTTAGTTCCTCACTTTCATAAGGAAAATCATCCAAATTCAACCTAGGGCAACACCCAAAAACCACAAACACACTTCCTCTGACCTAAAAATAATTTGGAAACCTATTTTACAACAAATGGGGTCATTCCACCGAGTTACAATTGTTACAGTAGGTGGAATGCCCTAAAAACTCATTTTTTTACTCTCAAACCACCAATTTACACCAAAACAGGGCAGTTTCAGTAAAACATCAATAAAACCCTCTAAACTCAATGAAAATTCACCAAACCACTTTCAAATGAAATTTTACACTCTCCTCTTTCCAACCATAATAGGGTTGAGTGCGTACAGGTTGTACAAAAGTCATACCACATGTTTTAGCAGCAAATTTACATACAATTTTTTTTAGAAAGTAGCTTTTTTTTCATTATAACTTCAAAAAAAATGATTCAACAACCATGCCTCAACCATGAGAGGCTTATTTAACATTTAACCACCCTTACAAACATCCTCCAATTCCTATAACCACCTAACCACCTTCTTTTAAGAGGATTTTAACCCTTTACATTGCTAATTATGCATTGTTTACTAATAATTAACTTAAGATTTTCAACTTAGAATTCCTTCTAAAGACTCAAACCTACATTAAATGGCTCATTTGAACCTTATTACATCATGAGTGGCCTCATGGACCTCATTTAACATAAAAATTACTCATACTATCACTAACTCCTAGACTAACCCTCATAGAATGCACTTTGCAATTACATGTTTTTAGATGGCCCTGCACCAATGTTGAGGGTTGGGCATTGGCAGCTAGGTGGCGATTGGTTGAGATTTGGGCATTGGGGACTGTGGTTTGAGCACTGACAGCTGGGTTGTGGCTATTTTTGGTTGTTGTGTGTTGGGAGAGGGTGTGTCTTGTGAGGCTTTAGTTCTTTAGAAGATGTGGCTCAAGGTTATGGAATATTTGGAATTTGATCAACATGTTAGAGGTGTGGTTGTACTTTTTGGTTTGGCCTTCACCTTGTTTCTTCCCTACAAGGGTTCCTCTTGCCTTACTTGGCTTGGATCCTGATGTTAAGAATGATGTTGTGGGTTGGGCATTGGCGGCTGGGCTATGACTTGTTGAGGTTTGGGCACTAAGGGTTGGGTTGCAGCTATGGTTTGGGCACTAGCGACTGGTCTATGGCTATTTTTAGTTGTTGTGTGTTGGGAGAGGGTGTGTCTTGTGAGGATCTTGTTCTTTACAGGATGTGGCTTAGGGTTATGGCTTACTTTGGACTGTAACTGGCGTGTTAGAGGTGTGGTTATGCTTTTTGGTTTAGCCTTCACCCTATTTCTTCCTTGCAAGGGTTCCTCTTACCTTACTTGGCTCACTTTGCTTTATTTTTTTTGGTGTTTCCTTCTGGCTACCCTTGTTCTTGGTGCTTGATGGTGGAGGTATTTTGTTTTCCTCTAGTGGCGTTGTTTGTGGTTAGTTATTAGCATGTTTTAGACCCTGAATAACATGTAGGGTTGGAAGTTTCTCTTCATAGTCTTTCTTACTACCCACTCTCTCTATTGGGGGGCTATCCTCACCTTTCTGTACTTCTTTCTAGTACCTTTGGATCTTTTTTAGTGCTTGTTTTACTAGGTAGTGTGGTTGCTCTTCTTTGCATCCTACTTCATAATAGTGATATTTATATTTTTAACTCATGTGAGTGTTTCTCTTGGTGCTGGGTTCTTGGGGTGGCCTTGGTGGATTAGATCTCAACCCTTCTCATTTTTTATTTGCTTTATTTCTTAGTAGGTTGTTTTGGTTGGTGGATTTGGTTGATTCCATGGTTCTTTTAGGCCATTTTTGTGGAAAGAATGGAAATATTGAAGGTGTTGTCATTGATGTCAACCAGTCAACTAGTTATCAACTAGTTGCTATTGGCTATATATGTCAAGGATATTGAGAAAATTGTAATGAAGATATGTTGCAAGTGTTTAGTGGTTACTCCAAGTTTTGGTCCAGATTTACTCTTATGATTGTATGGTTCAGACATGTTGTTCATGGTTGTTAGAAGATGCTATATCTAGATTTTTAGTTTTTGATTTGTTGTATAGTGCAAAATATGTTCACCAATTGTGAACTATGGTTTTCTGTGTTTCTAGTTCAGGTCCAAGAGAAATGTTCTTGGTCTAGATTTCTCATTGATGGAGTCTTATGATGTATGATTCTAAAGTTGAGTTTCCCTTATTGTATTGAAGATAATTTTGGCATTTGGAAAGTTCATGTTTAATGGTTCTATGTGTTTTACAGTAGTTTGGCCAACCTTTTGTGAAATACTACTTTCAAGGTTGATGAATTGTGTTGGATTGATTTGAGTCCCTATGAAGTGTGTGTTTGGGTCACTCTCATTCTAATTCCACCCTAGGATTTTTTGGTGTGACCGAATTTAAATTTGGATTTGTATGGATGAATTTGGATATATTTCAAATTTGAATATTGTATAAATGCAAGATAAGTTAAGTGATAGAAAATATACAAGAGAAAAGAAGAAGTGTGATAAGAGAAAAGAGAAAGTGCAATTTGGTGTGAGATTGATTCTATTCAGTAAGTGTGTGTGTTGTGAGTGTGGAAGATTAGTGTAAAGCTTAATGTTGAGTTTTCAAATGCAGTGAGAAGAAGGTGAACTATATCATTCATGCAAGTTGATCAAGTGATTTTGGTGGAATCCTTTGTTGTTGTAGACATGTAAAATGTATTGATTGATCCTATACACCTGATCCTGATTTTACTAACACCGCTTTGTCCTGAATCATCTCCTTTGCTAATCATTTAATCGAATAATTTGTATTTAATTAAATTAACCATATTTTCATCCCATAATTAAATAAATCAAATTTATCTTGTTAAGTCATCATCTCCTATTAATTAAATAAATCAATTTTATTTAATTATGTTCTATAGTTTCTATTTAATTGAATAATTCACTTTATTTAATTAAATCTCTAAATTCATTCTATTAAATTAAATAAATTAACATTTATTTGATTTAATCTGGCATCATCCTTCTTTAAGTAAATAAATCAAATTTTTTATTTA
Source organism: Sequoia sempervirens (assembly GCA_007258455.2). Lineage (NCBI taxonomy): Eukaryota > Viridiplantae > Streptophyta > Pinopsida > Cupressales > Cupressaceae > Sequoia > Sequoia sempervirens. The sequence goes on along the minus strand of VDFB02047230.1, from coordinate 529,520,192 downwards.
ATTAAGTCTAAATCATTTTCTTCTCATTTTGAATTAAATTAATCCTAAAATCTAAGTCAAAGTGGTCAAATTAGCTAATCTCCCTTTTAAATTAACCAAATCCTGATTAATCCTAATATTAATCCATCAAATCCTCTAGATTTTGCAACTTGCTTGAATGAAAATCATTTTAAAATCTCCTTTTTTCATTCAAAAAGGCAACTAAGGATGGAGTATTCCTCTAATTTGAAATCTCCCCCCAAAGTTACTTGTCCATCCAACAAGGCATTAAAGGTCTCTTACATGTCCTTTTCTTGATCCATGTGATATTAACTCCATCTTTCATCTCATCTTTTGAGCCATCTTTTGAATTTCAAATTTCCCCCTATTTGCACATTGCCCAAAATATGCTCCACCTTTGTCCACTCATAGGTTGACAAGTGGTGCTTTATCATTGGTTTATCTTTATTCCTAAATTCATCCCTTTTGCCTCATTCTCCAACATTCTCATGTATAAATAAGAGGCTTTTCTTTTCATTTTGGATCCACAACTTAGAGCAAAGTTACTATCTTCACATTTGGAGCAAATTCTTCCATTTCCATAGCATTTTCCATCATCAAGTGGATCAATCTTCATCAAGCTTGCTAAGGAGTTGGGAAATGGTCAGTTTCCACATCAAATTGGGACTAATTCCCCCATAGGATTGATAATTTGCATGCTTAAATAGGATTTAATTGCTTTCCTTATGTTGTTCTTCATTTCTTTCCTATTTTGAGAATTGTAGATGAATTTCATGGGGAATCTTAGTTCTAACTTGCATATGGATCTTGGTGATAGGAGGGGGAATCTTTCAAAACTAACACATTTTTTCTCATAAAATTTTGTTGTTTTTTATGTTTTTCATCTTTCCAGGTCAAACAACATTGCTGGAGGAAATTGTGACACATTTGTGGTCTATATTTTTCGAAACAGTGGCACTGGTTTCATCAGAGCACCATTGAAATCCTCAAACAACACTGCTTTTGTTCTAGCATCATTGTTTGGACCCAAACAACATCGCTGTAAAGGGTGCCACCTTTACTTTCTTCCTTTTTCACTCAATCTTAAAATAGTCGTATCTTGGTCATTTTTTGTGTTTTTTGGAGCTATTTTTTTTAAATGGGGTAGAATTTCATAAACTATACAATGGTGTAGGTTTCTCTCAACTTTGATAGAGTTAAATTTTTTAAATTTTTACCTAATATCAAATGACAATGCAACTTGGTCTAAATTTTAATGTTTTTATGCTTAATCATTTATCTAATCCTCATATCTTCTTGTTTCTTGATTTCATCTAATAGTTGGATCTTGTATTGTAGCTTTTAAGGGATCATGAAGCATGGGAGTGAAATAAAAAGCATTATCACATCATTGTATCAAGTGTTTTTGAACACTTTGGGGAGAAATTATAATCCCTTTTCTAAGGACTTTGTCATCTTCATGCTTTTTTATGACTCAATAATTTTCATTTGGGCTTAAAAAGAACAAAGACAAAATGATTAAAAAGAACTTTAGGTAAACTTACTAGATTTTGTTTAAGGTTAAAAATTGAACAAGCAACTTTCATCTTTCCTTTTGATGCTTTAAAAAGAATCCAATCATTGCTTTGAAGGGATAAAATGAACATGTGCATCTATTTTTTTAATCACTTACCCAAAATAATATCATCTAAAAGATGTATGCACTTCTCTCATGCCTCACAATGATCTTGAGAATCAAAAGGCTTTTTATGATATTAAGTTGTGTAAGTGATTGCCTCTACACTTCAATTTGGATTCTCAAATTGAACAAATCTTGCGAGTGTGAGTTAGGAATATCATGTGTGTTCTCTCTTTTTTTCTCAATAGTGATCAATTGAACTACAAATCTACTTGCTCACTTTTGTTTATCTCTAGAGGGCTTGCCTTGTGGGAAAAAGTAATCACCCAAGGGAATGACCCAATCAAGAACACGCTAAAGTCAAGTGACTTCCACTCAGGATATAAGTGTGGGTACTTGAGGAAAGTTCAAATATCATGAGTATTGTTCCAACAAGAAGGGAACAAATGGTCTCTTGCCACATGGGTGATCCCCCACAAATAGAATCACTAGAACCCTTTTTCTAAAAGACCAAAATCTTTAATCTATTTGTTGGTGCAAGAATGATCATTCTGAAGCCATCCCACATTTTTATGGCTTTTAGTAGAGGTGAGAAGTATGCCATAGGAGATTCATGGGTATTGATGCTTGGTTGACCCATAGAAGTGAGTGCCATGGAGTGGAGCCAATGTGGTCAAGCATCTAATCATCTGCTAAAAGTAAGCGTAGTTGGATTTATCCAAGTGGGGATTCAACAAATACTATCTTTCATATCCATAGGGTTATGCATGTTCTTAAAATCAAAACATTTTAATTGATCGTAAATATTGGAAAACTAAAATTCAACATCATCATCAAAATTCAAACCCTTTAGGAAGAAAATACCATTGAAAAAATTCAAGTGTTATTACTTGTCCCGGGGATTCTATCCTTATAGGCTTCTAAGCATTTGAATTTACATCTCAATTTTCTCTCACTAAAGTCAACACTAGGTAACTTTTACCTTAATTTCCTTCATTTCCACATAATGGACCTTGTGGGATGAGGATAAATTGGGACATTAGACATTTAGTTTGAAAAGCTAAAGCAATAAAGTGTTTGTGGCAAAATAAATTCATTAATCAGGATGAAATCAATTGAAACTTACACAAGTGCTTGTTATCTTTTGTCTTATGGTTTTACATGCAAACATTGGTGTTTTGGTTTGAACTACTCATAGAGAAAATCACGTTCTTCAATATCTTGGTCTAGTAAAAAATTCCTTCTTAGGTTCATTTAGGATCACAATCAAACACTTCATCCATCTCAAACATCAATCAAATCCCATCACACAAACAACTCTTAAAATCTTTCATACTAGACTTTTGGTAAAATCCTTCAAATCAACATAAAAAATCACCTTGTTTGGCTAAGTGTGTGTGGATGAATCCTTCTTCATATGTACACTTAGTTAAATTATCATCTTTTGGACAATTTTATTCCAAGACAACATCTAACCTCTTGGATTTTATGAGTTAATTACCAAATCCAAATCAAAATCAAGTAAAAATCAAAATCCAAAAGTCCTAAAATGTAGTATCCCTCCAAGGTTCCTAAAAGTTCAACACCCATATCATTCACCCCTTTCATCCTTGATCTCACCATTGGTCCTAAACACCTTAGAGGTCATTTTTGCAACAAGGTCAAAACACAAGAATAACATGAAATATAAACTTGATCCATACATCATGAGTAATCTAAGTCAACCAAACTATCAAGTCCTTACAATGTTGATTGATTATTGAAAATCACATTTATGCAATCCATACATGGGATCATTATCTCCTACAAACCTCAATGGTACAACAAATGTGAGTATACCTAGTCAAAAGTTTGGAACACCTTTCCCAATGGTAGATTTAAATCCAAGTCCAAACCTACAAATCTATCAACCAAACACCCAATGCATGAGTCTTCCACAAAACAACATCATCCCACCAAATCCATACATGCCAAATGTGAATATACCAAGTACAAGTTTTCCAAACATGAACATTTCAAATCCACACTTGGTAAAATTTGGGATAAATATGTTTGTGAATGATACAATTTTTTTTCAAAGTCCAAACAAGATGTTAACGACTCCATGTATTGATCTAAGTCAAGGTAACACCATGCAAAATCAAAGTTACCTAAATCAAGGCAGTATGTTTCCAAATCAAAGCAATGTTCAAATTAAACCCATATTGCCAAATCTAAACATCATCCCAAATCAGAACATTTTCCAAATTCAATTTATCCATGATCCCATATAAACACCACAAGTACACATTCCAAATCTTCTTGAACAAAAGAATCAACTATATCAAGGGATTCAAAATCAAAATCAGGATCAAATTTCGCTAGATCAACTTGTTTCACTTGCCAAAATAATTCACATATTGAGCCAAGAGACATCTCCACCCCAAAATCAATACTCTCTTCCATTGGTTAAACCATGTTATCAAAGCATTGAGTTGTGTCCACAACCACATCAAGAACAATATCTCCAATGTCAAGAAGTTAGATATCAAGATCAACCACATCAACAAATCCAACCCCAACATCTTGAAGATCAATCACCACATCTCAAAGATTGATCACAACATCTCCAAAATCAATCACCAGGAGGTCAATTTATAGTACAAATCTCACAAGGTAAAAAATGAAAATCACAATTCCCACCTATGAAAATTATCAAGAGCCCTTAGTGAAACTACCATGGTACAATGAAAATCACCTTTGTGATTTCCATAAAATCAAGGGACACACAACATCATATTGTATTCAACTCAAAAATCTCATCCAAGACCTTATTGATAAAAAATTAATAACTATTGGGGGTAATAAATTTTCAACCACTAGTGATAGCATTGACAATCTCCTTGCCACAATTGTTGAAAACAATGATCAAGATCTATCCATCAATGAGCACCTTTAAGATGTTTCTACCTCATCCAAAGATCAACTCAACATACATCAAGAGTCACTTTTTTATCATCATAAGAGCCCCTCAACAACATCTGTCAATGATCTATTCAAAGGACTGTTAACATTATTTGATCCTACAATTAGTGATCCTTCGACTAATGAACATGTTGAAAATGTATCTACATCACCTAATGAGTTAGATGACATATCTCAAGAATTCATTCGAAAGCATGATCAACATCTATCACCAAAGTCTAGCAATGGTCCTTTCCAAGACATATTGACATCCTTTGACATCATGCTTATAGATATTGAAGGAATATTCAACTCAACATTTGATTCAAGTCTACTCAAAGATAAAGAGAATATTGATCCACTTCCCATTCCTAATGAAGATATCCAAGAACCTTTTATAAGCAATCCATCCTTTGAAACTGACCCATGTCAAGAACTTGATCCAAAGCTTGTTGAAAACAATTCTAAAATCATTCAAGATCAATAATTTGTATCTCCAAGCTACTACAATGATCTAATGGACACTCTCCAATCTATACAAGATGTCATAGATGATGATCACATCCACATAGCACATACTCTTCCATCTACCCATGAGATGCTTCTTATGGATGGACATGTAGATGATCTTCATTCATAATATGATTCCTTTACTCCTAACATTATTACACAAAAAAGAGTAGGTTATTGACTCCTATAGTCAAATTGAGTTGTCAACATTGGGATTAGATATATCCCAAATTCAGATTTGTGACATCATGTATGAACATATCCAACATTATCCACTCAAGGAAATAGGTCAAACATAAAAAGATATTCTAGAGTCAATAGAGCAGCAAATTGAAATATCATCTACAATAGACATTTATTAGAGAAGACTTATTGAACAAAACATCTCAAAACAAGCAAAATCAAGGAACAAAGGTGCTACTACCACCATACTGGGGGCAACTATGTCTCAAGCAAATCTCAACATAGGGGGCACAAAGAATCATTATGATGAAACCGATGCCAATACTACATTGAACCATGTCATGAATCTTCATCCACCCATCACCCCATCCATGAATTGGTACCAACATCAAAAGAAATATTTGAATCAAAGAAAAAGAAGTTGCAAAGCATAATGGACAAATCAAATACACATGGATACCAAAGAATACAAAGAAATATTATCCCTATAAAACTCCATTAGTCAAAGAAACTATAGGGAAAAATAAAAACGAAAAATTTTCCATCAAAGATGTCTACAAAGTCAATAATAGGCTTCTCAAGCAACATAGAAAGTATATCAAGCAGTTGGTCCTAATTCCATGCACACTTTCATATCCACCCATCATTTCTCACCTTCCCAAGTTTGGAGAGTCAAAGGTTCCAAACTATCAACCAATCCATATTTTATTCTAACACACTCCATCCACACCTCCACATGTGATATCCAATTCTCACATTGACCGTGTATTGGCAGCCACCCTTCATCATAATGATTTAGAATTCACTTTATTGTGAGGTGCGCATAAAGACAGAGTTAACTCCAATATCAATAAAGTAGATAAAGAATCTCAAAGGTTGTATTCAAGTGCACATATCTTAGCAAAGAATCTTATTGAGGTAGGATATTGATGGCACATTATGACAGAAGCATCTACATCAACACCACTTGGTGGTTTAGCATGAGCTTAAAATCTTTCACAGAAAAATTCAAAAAAACAAAAAATATGAAAATCCAAAAAAACCATGAAAATAGTAAAGATAAAAATCGTTCCTCCAGTGAAAACCACTATGGTGGTGCTTTGGGTAGGTACCATGATGAAAACCTGGAAAATAAGCATCATGTGTAGAATCAAGCATCTACATGCATCAGTTCAGGTGAAATCATCTTATCTCATCCATAATAAACTCCAACATTCTATCCATCTCATCCAAAATGAATCCATTCATCCATGAGCCATTTAGCCAATCCATTCTTCATCCATTTTCCAAATTATCTTGATCTTGATAAAAGTTTGGTGCACACTTTACACTTGCTTATGGTAAACATCTTGACATGGGTCATTTTTATTGCTCCTATCATATCCTAGCATTATTTAAGCCATGAAGCATTATCCAATGAGCATCCTTTGTTCAAACACCTTATCTTATCATAATATAATCCATATCCCTCCATCCATACACCTATCCAAGCACCCATTCATGGAATTCCATGCATTTCTAGACACTAGGAGTAGATATTTTCATCTTGCTTTGGGAATAAATCTTGATCTATATCCTCCAACTTACGTGGTGATCCAAACATTGGAAAATGTAAAATAAAATTGGGCCAAACACTTGTTAGAAAAAATCCAAATCACTAGCCCATGGCATATTTTGACAAGAATATGATCCTTATCAAGCTTTATCTTTCATCGAACATCAATCCAAACAATCAATATCAGTCACATCTAATTTGCACGTCAACATCACATCAAATCATTCAAACAAATTTTGTTCTAAACCAAGCTTCATCAATCTTGATCAAATAAAATCCAATCAATCCATCATCATCTTGGGAGATCCTTCCAAATCCTTGTGTTGCTTAACACTATCATTGCATTTTTGTGTATCCTCACCAATGTTATCATCATCAATCCATTGATCCAATCAATCAACCTTAGCTTGGTTTTCAACAAAATCCTAGAACAAAACACTAATATCATCATGCATATCCATATCCAAATAATCAAAATCATGCAAAAATCCAAAAACATCCAAAACATATCAAAAATCTAAAAACACTCAAAAAGCCAGAAAAACATCAAAAACATGGAATCTAAGCTACATCATCTCTGAGCTTACATGTAGGCAAGGCTAATATTTGATCAACCCTCTAGACACAAAATCCAAAAAAAATCATAAAATCTCAAAAAAACACAAAGACATTAAAAAACCACCAAAATCCAAAAACATTCATAAAATCTCTGAAAATTCAAAAACATTTGAAAATTTGGAAAATCAAAACATTTGAAAACACAAAATCCAAAAACAGCTTCAAAACATTTCAAAAATTCAAAAACATCCAAATATTTGAAAATTTTCATTCATCCCATTTCACTTTCACCCGCAATAAATATCTAACCATAATAAATTGATCATCACCTTCATCCTTTGGCAATACAAATAGAAACAACCACAACAATCAGAAAAAGCAAAAAATTCAATTCCAAAATCAAAATCAAAACAACAAACTTTTAAATGCAAAATCAAACTCTTGATCATTCACAAACATGTCAATCAACCTTATATCAATAGCCTTTCAAACAACCTATCAACTTGCTACCATCCACTAACATGTCCTAGGATGCATCCTTCCTACAATGGGCATTATCTTTGGAAAAATCACTTTGGATTCTTATCCTAATCAAAACAAATCCCTTTAGCTAGAGGTATGAAGAACATTGATGTGTTTGTGTACTTGATCTTTTATTTTTTATTTATCTTATTGCGCTCATTCCAATGACCTCTCGATGATGTCTAATCAAAACAATCTAGAGAGAAAGGAATGGGGCATTGATCATTATCTTTTATCTATTGTGCTTGTTGAAAATTATTGTAATATAACTTGGAAAATACTTGCTTTGTTAGGTATGTATGGAGGGTGTTTTAGGCAGCTTGTTGACTATTGCATTGATAGGTTATACCTTTCTATGTTTTTTTCTGAGATATTTAAAACTTCTGAAGTGTATCCTAGCAATATTTATATATGTTAGGTGTGAAAAAGAATACTCCTATCTATTTTTCAATTCAAATTCCATCACACTAGAAACAATGCCATCCTGTTTCTTTATTCCTTGATGCATCATGCCTATGTGTGCTATCAAACATAGGGTAACTAGCCCTTTTAAAATCCCAATTCCTGATAAGAAAATCATCATCATTACTCATTGCCATATCTAATAAAGTCTTAATGACTCATGGACTTGTTGGATCCTCTCTTTCATCATCTCATTTCTTCTTATTCTTCTTTACTAACAGTTCTATCCAAGTATCGAATCTGTGTTATATCAAAATATGCATGAGGCTACCCATGGATGATGACTTCCTACATCATCAAATCTATCTACATCAAACATTCGAGCTGAACTAATCTTGAACCTCTTTGTCATGAGATCGACCCTCAAATTGAAATTTTCACTCAATCTCTCAAGGGGGCAGTGTACTAGTGTAATTCTTTCACTGGGGCAACAGTGGGGCATCCAAAAAAATTAGAATTTTTTTTAATTTTGATCTCAGGAAGTTTATTCTTTGAACCAATGCAATAGGTACATTGCTTCAAAGAGGGAAGAATTGTAGACACGTAAAATGTACTGATTGATCCTATACACCTGATCCTGATTTCGCTTTGTCTTGAATCATCTCCTTTGCTAATTGTTTAATCAAATAATCTATATTTTATTAAATTCATCACATTTTCATCCCTTAATTAAATAAATCAATTTTGTTTAATTAATTTATGTAGTTTCTATTTAATTGAATAATTCACTTTATTTAATTTCTCTAAAGTTATTCTATTAAATTAAATAAATTAACATTTATTTGATTTAATTTGACATCATACTTCTTTAATTAAATAAATCAAAATATTTATTTAATTAAGTCTAAATAATTTTCTTCTCATTTTGAATTCAATTAATCCTAAAATCTAAGTCAAAATGGTTAAATTAGCTAATCTCCCTTTTAAATTAATCAAATCTTGATTAATCCTAATCTCAATCCATCAAATCCTCTAGATTTTGCAACTTTCTCATGAAAATCATTTTAAAATCTCTTTTTTCATTCAAAAACGCATCAAAGGATGGAATATTCATCAAATTTGAAATCTCACCCCAAAAGTACTTGCCCATCCAACAAGGTATTAAATTCCTCTTACATGTCATTTTGTTGATCCAAGTGATATTAACTCCATCTTTCATCTCATCTTTTGAGCCATCTTTTGAATTTCAAATTTCCCCTTCTTTGCACATTGCCCAAAATGTGCTCCACCTTTGTCCACTCACATGTTGACAAGTGGTGCTTTATCATTGGTTTATATTTAGTCCCACATTCATCCCTTTTTCCTCATTTTCCAACATTCTCATCTATAAATAAGAGGCATTTCTTCTCATTTTGGATCCACAACTTAGAGAAAGGTTACTATCTTCACATTTGGAGCAAATTCATCTATTCCCATAGTATTTTCCATCATCATAGCTAGGTTATTGCAGATTTCATCAAAGAAGCACATTATTCATTATTATCAAGTGGATCAATCTTCATCAAGCTTGCAAAGGAGTTGGGAAAGGGCCAATTTCCACATCAAATTGGCACCAATTCCCCCATAGGATTGAGAGTTTGCATGCTTAAATAAGATTTAATTGCTTTTCTTATTTTTTTCTTCATTTCTTTTCTGTTTTGAGCATTGTAGATGAATTTCATGGGAAATCTTAGTTCTAACTTGCATATGGATCTAATATTGTGTATGTTTGCTATTGTAATCTAGAGGTTAAATTTTAGGACTTGTAACCATATCAACAATGAATTAAAAGCTTAAAACCCAAAGAGTAATGAAGTGCAAAGAAGATAAAAATAAAAATACAAAGAGTAAAATGATCTCACCCAATGTCTTCAATCTCCATGGCTGACCTCCATTACACCTTCTAACTTGCTAATTGTGTGAGCAATCCTTGCCTATGCCAATGTCCTAAACTGATGCAGGAGCATCCAATGGTGTGAGGGAAATCTTGCATCACCCAAAAGATGCTTTCCATTTTTTTTGTTGTGTTCTTTTGGTAGATGTTTTTGCATTTTTGGATACCCTTTTTGTTGAATAAGAGTTTCCAACTTTTAGAACTGCTTTTCCACTATTTCTACTCAACTGTTATTTTCAGAGGGTGAGAATTTTAAGGTGTGGGAAAAAAATTTATGGGAAGATTCTTGAGGGAAAAATAAGCACTTTGGCAAAAGAATCAGGTCAAGATCATTCACGGTTTGAAAGTTATTAACGTTCCAGTTTCTACTTTTTTCCTTGAAAAACCTTCCGAGTCTAGTTTGAGGCACTAAACGGTCCCGTACAGGCCTAGAAATTGTCAAAACTGAAGAATAAGCTTTTAGCGCATTTTTCACTCGAAGACCTTTCCACTGGTGCAAACAATTCAAAAAATGGTGTCCCAGATCAAAAGTTATGGCTTCTAGAAGTTGGCCGATTTTTGGAAAATTGCCAATTTTCGAGTTAGGACTTAGTTTTTGAATTTCAAATTGTACTTTTGGCGCCAAACCACCAAAATCTTATCTCGAATGTTATTTTTGGCTCCAAAATGGAAAGAGGCTATTTATGGGCTGATTTTTTTATTTTTGGGTAACTTTTTGGGGAAAGAGTTCGCATGCTACGAAAGGGGATCTGGGTATTTTTTGTAATTCTATAATTTTCTGAACTTCTGTAATTTGCATGTATCACAGAGCTCGAGGATTTGGAATTCTTTGCATGTAAGAGTTCCATGTTTTAATAGAAAATATTTTTCTCTATTTTGAGAGTGTATTTCTATGTCTCGGGTTTGCTCCCTCATCATAAACAAGCTTTGAAGGATTTTTCTAGATATCTATGCCTATGACAATGATGTAATGACTAAAATCCTAAATGATAAAATGGCTATAATTTTTCTCCTAGTTCTCAAGAATTCTACGAATCATGAATCCCTTCCTTATGGCAAGCTTGTCATTTTATAGAAAATCCAATTCTGAATGGATGGTTCAGATTGAATCTTGAAAAAAACCTAAAATGAAGGGCCAAGATTAAATCTGACCATCCCTAATTAAGGTTAGGGAAAGATCCTTAAATGAAGGGTCAAGATGCAATATGAAGAGAATCAGATCAGTGGTGGTGAAAACATGTAAGATAACTAATTTTAAAAATAAAGATTTTTTTAAATTAAAAGATAAGGTGACCCACTTTGTGAGATTTTAAAAATCACAAAGATGGAAGGTGGAACGTCCATTTATAAATTACATAATGATCTAATTCATAAGTGGGGGTTTAATAAAAAATTGGCATAATTATTTATTTTAGTGGAAAGGGAAGTGGGATTAATAAATTATTAGTGAGAATATATAAATAAGTTAGTAGAAACAATTCACATTATTAGATTCATAGTGGAAATAATGCAAACTAATAAATTCAACATGGAATGTCCATTTGTGAATTAAATAATGATTTAATTCATAAATGGGATAAACAAATAAGTTTATGCAAAATGTGGATTTTAAAAACCATAAATAATCTTTTTTTGGATTATTTATCCAAAATGGACAATTAATTAAGAATGTGATGACATTTTAAATAATTTCATTTATTTAAAATGAGAGGAATATTAATTCAAACAATTAAATAATTAAACATAATTATTCAATTTAGAAGATATGGATTTAGAAATTAAATAAATCAATGAATTTACTTAATTGTGATAATTAGTAACATATTAACTAGATAAATGAAATTCATTTATCTAGTGAGGAGGAAGAATTAACGAAGGAAGACTTAAGACAATTAATGACATATTAAATAAATAAATAAGATTTATTTATTTAATAATCGTGAAGAATAAAAGACCATGAATTAATTAAATAATAATGAATTATTTAATTAATAGTTGGACGTAGATCCAGGACATAATTAAATGTCTTAATTATGCCAGGATGAAAGTGGTAAAATTAGAACTCACAGGCCTAGGACATTTTAAGTGTCTACATTTTTCCCCTCTTTGTCATAATGTCACTTGTTGCATTGTGACAAAGAAAATAAGTCAAAGCCATGCCCCAGTGAGGGTATAGGGTATCAATGCCCCCTTGGGAGATTTTTCAAATTTTGGGTCAGTGACAAAAAAATTTGGAAAGGGTTCCGAATAGTCAATTGGATGACCAGAAAAATAGTGGCACAGTTGAATTTCAATTCTGACATGTTTAAGGCAGCCATCGGGTAGTCAAAGTTGGTCAAATGAGCCTCCAGCAATAACCCAGTTGACTTATGTCATTATGACTTCTATAAATAGTTTGACAAAGGGGTAAAATTCAATTCATTCTTACTATTCACCTTGTAAATTTTGAGAGCGCAGAGCAAATAGCAATGTAGTGAGGATGGTGATTCTAGTGACAGAGCATCGTGGTGAGCTCGTACAGACTTTTAGGTAGCCAAAGGGCTTGGAGCTAGCGGTATGTACCCCTATCCCACTTTGTAATTTTTTTCATTTTGCATGCTAAAACTAGGTGTCTAGGTGAAATAATGAATGCACCGCGACACATTTGCGTTCACATAAGCCGCATTTTCCTTTGCATTCAATGCATTTGTTGCATCGCGACGCAAATGGAACGCTAGTTTAGGGGACCCAAGGTTTTGGCCACATTTGTCAAAAACAGTGATGCATTCACCTTTGCGAGTTGTATTTACATATTTTAAAGCCACAATCATTATATTGTGATGCAACCGCTGAATATTCATGATGCAGTTGACTCGAGCGACGCAAGTGTCGAATATAGTGATGCATCTATCCTTGTATGATGCATTTGTGTCTTTGAGAGACACATTTGTAATTTTGTAATGCATTTGTTGCATGGAACGACACATTCATAATTTTGTGATGCAATTGTTTTATTGCGATGCAGTTGAATTTGTTTTTAATAGTGGCCAACTTTGATAGTTGTGCAATCTTGAATATTTTGATGATACTGATAGTTGTCTATAAAGTACTAACACATTGTTTGGATTTTTGCAGAGGTAGCTTGCCCCAATTTATACCCGAGAGAGTAGACCAATGACATTTGAGTTTGCAGATCAACTAAGCCCACGGGAGTGACAACGACTGATGTGGCTGGGTTTATTCTACGTTGCCTATATGCTCACTATTCAGGCTAATAGGGGACTGTTGACTATGTTGTGTGAGCATTGGAATTTAGACACCTACTCATTCCATCTACCGATGGGTGAGGTGACCATCACACTTGAGGATGTCTACCATATCCTATGAGTGTCGATCCGAGGAGAGTGGATCATCTATGACCCTCGCCATGGTGAGCAGACATTCAGAACATATTATTGAGATGAGGGGGCGGGGCTTGGCATGTAGGGATATGAGATCCAATGGGAGTTCATGGCGAAGCACTATGCTCGTTTCGATGCCTTCCTAGTGACATTGATTGGAGGTATTTTGATTCCTGACCGTCAGGGACATGGATTCCCTATTGGCTAGGGAGACATCTTGGTTGGAATGAGATGTGATAGGATAGTCTATGCCTAGGGCCCATGCTTACTAGGGACATTGTACCATTAGCTGCATGAGTTTGTATACAAACGAGTGGAGAGTATCTCATGCGGCACAACATTGATGATGATCTGGGCTTGGGAGCATATTTCCATATTTCTCCCACCTATTCAAAGGCCATAGTTGGTCGAGGGGATGCCTTATGCATATTATTATGATGGTGCACTATAGCAGACACATATGGGTGAGACTGGTTGGTGGCAGCATCGTATAGACACGATGGTGTGATTTATCTGGATACCATATAGAGATTTCCCATAGTGGGATGATGAGGCAGATCACCTAAGCCTATGTAGGTAGTATCGATATTTTATTGGGAGGATAGTGTAGACTTCCTTGATTATTGAGATGTATCTATTGTAGGGTGTCTTGAGGCAATTCAGAGAGCAGCAGGGTGTTCCTGTAGGTACCACCGAGTATGCTTAGTTGTCTAGAGAGCATGCTTGGAGACCTACCATTCTAGTAGCCTTTTCTGAGTAGCAGATTGATGGGCTAGGAGCCCAGCCACGGGGATGGATTGGTGGCGTAGCCAATGCTGAGACCACAGTGGACTATGATTTGTGGTGGAAGGCACATAAACCAATGCCTTTGATAGATCCTGATGGGCTAACGCCTATAGATAGGCTATCAGTGATACCTCATGTGCCGAGGGTCGAACAAGGAAGTAGAGGTGGTGATAGGGGTAGGGGTGGTGATAGGGGTAGAGGTCGAGGGAGGGATGGAGGTAGGGATAGAGGCAGGGGTGGAGATGGAGGCAGAGGTGGGGATGACAGCATGATGGCTAGAGGCAGGGTCAGAGGGTGCAACAGTGTGTGGTGAGAGCAGCCCTAGATGTTATGCCCAAGGTGGTTGAGGGGGAGAGAGAGGAGGAGGAAAGGGAGAGAGAGGAGGATGTGGAGGTGGAAAAGGCCAGAGGAGAGGATGTGTCCATGGAGGAAGTTAGGGGAGAGGACATGGTCATGGAGGAGATCAGAGGAGAGGAGGTGACCATGGGGGAGGTCGGAGGAGAGGATGTGGTCATGGAGGAAATTAGAGGAGAGGATGTGGTCGTAGAGGAGATCATAGGAGAGGAGGTGGCTGTGGAGGAGGGAGGAGAGGATGACGAAGATGATGATGAGGATGATGCCATAGATGAGGCAAAGAGACTACTCTGATGGCAGATGGTGGAGGGAGAGGATGAGGTACCATCCTCCTCAAGATTACCCCTAGATGCCATGATAGATCAGAGGGTGGCCAATTTACAGCAATGACTAGATGAGAGTATGGCCCAGGTTAGAGCATTGTAGTTAGAGCCAGAGGTAGCTCGGGTGGAGCAAGATCAGGTCATGATCCACTAGCAAGATTCAACCCAGTGGTGCACACAGTTTGCTACATTATGCACAAGGCCATCCAGGGATATGGCCCATGAGTTAGCTAGGGTGAGCATGAGCTTGGGTCAGTATAGGACCCTATATGAGTAGCTAGTGCCTCCAAAGTGATGAGATCCTACATTGTTGTGGTCACAGATGAGGACGGGTAGTGGGCACAAGTCAGGGAGTGCCAGTGGAAGCCGAAGTCACACCAGTGTAGGAGGGTCCACCTCCTCAAGACATGTATCAGGGCACAGGTCACACCACTCATGTTGGCACACCTCGAGTCACCATTTGAGCCATAGTCAGGGGTCTATTGGGTCAGTGCAGAGGCAGCCACTAGTGGTAGATCTGTCTACTTCTTAGAGTTGGGCAATAGTGATATCATAGGTGTCTGTTACCATGGAGATGATGCCTTCATTCTTAGTTCCATTAGTGGCATAGGTAGAGGTTGCTACCGGTCCGCCTATCATTTCAGTGCCAGTCTCAAAGTTGCAGCCACCACATTCTTCACCGTGAGGGGATGATGAGAGTCTACCCTAGGGGCATTTTTGTGATTATGACACTATGTATATATTACTGACCCTATGAACTTCATTTTTAGGATATTTGTTGACTTCATCCTATGACATTGTATATTTTTGAGATGATTCTATATGATGATGCAGTTTTGATGTGACCTACATGTATGTTATGTGATGTTCTTTTATTTAATGCATTATAATATATGTGGTGTATGATGTTGATTTATTATGTATCATGTATGTCCTATGATGCTTATTTATGATTATGATGTCATGATGATGCCATGCTTATTTCTATGTGATGACAATAATAATAGTATGCGTAATGTATTTATGTCATGGATGCAATGTTGATGATTATGTTGATGTCATGTTCATGTTGATGCAATGTGCAATGATATTTATATGATTTAATACTATTGATGATGTATGGACCTAATGCAATGCTTATATGATCATGTATGCACTTATGTTTTTGTATGTCATAAGATATCATCGTGAGATGGATGAGAGAAGATGACCAGACCAACAAGAGAAGCTAACCAGACTGATAAGAGAAGATGACTAGACTAGAGGAAATGCATGTTAGTTCCTAGACTAAATCCTTCAAAACTTTACCATAGGACTTTAATATTTATTGCTCTTAATCATCATTGGGAAGATTGTTGTGATGACCAACAAACACCATGATATGACATAGATTAAGGTGTGCAAGGTCGAATCATCATCCAAGACAAGCAGTCACAGAAAAGGACAATCATGACTCAAACTAAGAGCATGATTGCCCCAGTCTTTTTGTCATAATCAACCACAAGTAGAGAAAGACAAGGAAGACAAATCATGAAACGTCATTGTTTCTCTAGATCTTGTTTCTAGGATATCCTTGAGAAACTAGCAACATGATTATCAAAATACAAAAATAAAGCCCTTATCATGATATGTCATCATTTTTCTAAATCCCTAAATCAGGATCTCGCTGAGAAACTAATACTCATGCGTGTCAAAATTCAAGACAAACGTCATAATACGTCGCATCTTCTCTAAATCCTATTGTTGGGATCTCGCTGAAAAACTAGTAGCATGATGAAATCCAAAAGACAAGATAAGATAATTATGATACATCGCTGCTTTTGTAAACCCCTTTGGCAAGATCTCACTGAAAAGCTAGTAACATAGTGAAAGCCAAAAGAAAAGTGTCAAGTGTTTGCCAAGTGTGTCTAAATACCCATTGTTTTGATATGAATATGTCTGGTTTGATGATGATGAGATGCCAGAGTTTCAAGGTGTTGATGATGCTTAGATGACAAATGTCCAAAATTGCTAAATTCAGGAAGGACACATCCTGAATAATGTTAATGTTGAGAGGATTGATCCCTCAAAATGCCATATGACATTGATGATGATGATGCCTAGGAAGGACACATCCTAAGGCATAGATGACACAATTGGTTCTTTAGAAGGACACATCTGAAGAATATTGTTGTCAAGGGGAGTGATCCTTAGATGTCAAGAGGATCGCTTGAAATATCGAATGACAGTGATGATGCTTAGGAAGGACACATTCTAAGGCATGAATGACAGGGGTTATCTTTCAGACAGACACATTTGAAGGTTAACCTAGAGTTGATAGTTTGACAGTTTATGATGATTTAACTTGCTTTGAACGATTTTGACTTGTGTTTGACTATATGATGATATTGACCCGTTGATTATTGAAATAACTGATTTTCATGAGTTATTTTTAGGATTTTACCCATTCGGGAATAATTCACTTTACCTTAAAGATATTTTGGTGTGTGTGCCAGTGTAGTGACATGAACCCTAATGGACTGACCTAGTATGGCCTCGGGGGCTCATTGATAGATGGCCTTGCCTACGTCATACACTCAGAGACCTCATAGTTTGACACAACCAATGAGTTTGTCTTGATGACAAAAGATTGCACCATGATTTTATTTTGACGAACCTACCAAGACTAACCTAATGTCTCAGGGACTCAAGTATGAGTTTTTCCTACGTAGCAAATGCATAGAGGCAACATAGTTCGAACAATGGCATGGACTGACTGGCATGGCTGAATCTGACTTTATTTTTTAGCACTTTGACATTGATTTGGATGTTTTTATGTTTTTGACATGTTTCGATTTCTTTGGATTTCTTCATGACATTTTTTGATTTTTAGGTCTTTCTTCAGGACATTTTGCAATTTTTAGGTCTTTCCTCAGGATATTTTGTGGTGTTTTTGGTCTTTCTTTAGGACATTTTGCAAATTTTTTTGGTCTTTCTTTAGGACATTTTGCGATTTTTTTGGTCTTTCTTCAAGACATTTTGAGATTTTTAAATTATGCATGACATTCACTGCAATTACATAATAAACATTTTTCCCCCAATCAGGTCCAAGACTTAGTCATTTTTGAAGGATATGAAATGGATGTGCCTAGAGTACCAAATAGATAGTATAGAGGACTTGATTTCAATCATTATCAACCATGAAGGGAAGCTTAATAATGTGGTAGCGATGGAAAACATATTCCATCCTAGGCCATATTAGACAAGGTAATAGTAGATGGAAGAGTGATGATTGATTATGTATGGCGCCTGTTTGCCAGGTTTTCACCATCATACTTATCTAAAGTGCCTATTTTCTAGTTTTTCACTATTGGATGAATTGTTTTTTTTACTATTTTCGTCATTTTTCTATTTTTTTCTTTTTTACTATTTTAGCTTGATCTCCTAATGCTATGCATAAAATTTTCAGAGATGTAGACTATTAATAGGCTTAGTCAATTGTTCCCCATCTAGAGTAGCCAATTGATATGCTCTAGAACCAAAAGAGGATATGATAATGTAAGGACCCAACCAATTTGGTTCAAACTTTCTCAGCTTTTCTTTGTCAGCTTGATTTTTGGGGTTCTACATGAGGACTAAGTTGCCAATGTCAAATTTCCTAGTCATAACCTTCTTGTTGTAGCTATGAAAAAGATGGTTCTGATACCCCTGTAGATGATTTAGGGAATTTTTCCTTCTTTCTTCTAACATTTCCAGCTCGTGCAGGCATGATGCAGAGCCTAGGTGGATAATAACTCTCAACAAACTAATGTCAATATTAGAAACAATGAACCATTCTTGAAAACACTTTCAATTTGCCAAGCATCAACTCACCCTCAAGGGTCTCAACCCTTCAAATTTGCAAAACAACACCAACCCTCCACCAAGGCCCTGAAGAAGTTTCTAAACATTCCAATGATGACAATTTATCCATTTAAAAGCAATCTCAAAGTTAGATTCTTCACAACCTTCAAAACTCACCTTCTACCACTAGCATTCCTTGTAGTACAGGAAAACTATTTTTTTAGTCTTTAGACCAAATCCTTCCAAAACACCAAAGAAATAAAACATAGAATCAAGCACCCATTTTAGATTCATTCATCATATCAAAAACTTAGATATTACTCTTTTGGATCAAAGATTTCAAAATCAAGAATTTCACAGTTTTAGGCCCCCAATTAGGCCATTTTTACAAAGAAGGTGCACTCTAAACTCCACCAAACCTTATGAAACCTTGGGGCAGAAATTAAAATGCACAAAAAATATTAAATCCACAACTTTCATATTGAGAATCACCTTGCAACAAGACACCCACAAAAACCCTCATTTTTCAGCACGTTTCTTAGGGGTTTATTGAAAAGGTATACTCCAAGCTTCTAAAACTCTTACCAACTGTTCAAAAACCTTCCAATACACTTAAAAATTCTCTAGAAACTCACCCACATCCTCTACCAATGCTGCACCATCATATTCCTTCTTTGAGCCATCATCTTGCAATGGAAATTCACACTTTTCCACCTAGGGCATCACACCTTGACACTCAAATGAACACACCTGCATAAATTAGAACCCTACACACCTAAGAATACATATTTTGGTCCATTCCACTGAGATACATCAACTACAGAAGGTGGAATGGACCTTTTTTCACATTTTAGGTGCCCTCAAAACCCTTATACAAAAGATACACAGGCAGTTTTAGTAAAACGTTTGTAAAATGTGCAAAACTCAATATTTTTCGCTCAAACCAGAAACATTGGAAAGATAATTAATTTATCTATTCACTCATATAAGAAATTTTCAAAAGGAAGGCCGTACAATTCCGTACCAGGCCTGAAAATAGTGAAAAATATGCAAAATCTGGAAAACACAATTGTTCTTTTATTGAAATTTCTCTCCAGATGCCTCCAACCTTCATTACAAACATGGATAAATGTTTTTAAAGACATATTGAACCTTCCCAACTGAGAATAACTGAATTTTGAACGTCATTTTCACTAAATAACCTTTAAACTCTCTAATTTGCACTTTTCAGCATTTTTGCCTTGACAACTTTTACACATTTTGTATTTTTTATATTTTTTTTGACTCAAATGACCCAAAACAAACTTGAATACATTTAAATAGTTTAAATCAACCTTATTAAACATAAAATGACACAAAACCACCTAAAACCTAACATTTGACTTTCTTTGTAAAATTCAAGCTTGGTGCTCCTGCACCATACACCCAGCCATGAAATCTTTCCAAGTCCCTTGGAAGTCTTCAACTCTTTGACCTGCAATAATATTTTGATCTCCAAATATTTGATGCTCCTCCTTGTTCTTGCAATTTCTCCATTGATCTTCATCTTCACCTTTGGCTTGGATTTGTCCATGCAAAGTAGTCCTCCTCTTGCCTTTTCATTTTGGATCTGCACCTCCATGTTCTGATTTGTACTTACCAGCATCATCCATCTGCTCTTACCTTGTTCTTCAGCTTCATTCTTTGCAAAATAATCCATGCTCTGTCTATTCTCTTTCATCTTAACCCATGGCTTGATTCTCAGCAACATAATCATCAAAATAAGGAAGTATAAAATGACTCCCTTCATTTCTTGTCTCTTAACTCTTCTTCTCTCAATCATTCTCAGGTTCACTATGCTTAGAACCATTCCCATAGTAGCATACAACTTCTCCATTATCAATTCCATCAACCAAGGACAATCCAATGTCCTAACCACATCACTTGATCTCTTCTCCATCTCATTTGGAGACTTCACCATCCTTTCTTTCTTAGCCTTCACTTGGCCTATCATTGACAACTTCACATCTTGGGTCCCCTCCATCATTGAGACCTTTTCCAAACTCATTACCTTTAACTCTTCACCTCTTGGGGTGACTGAAATCTTCATCCTTTTATCAACCTTCACAATTCCTTTCACTAACCTTTTCCATTTTCCTTGGCTCACTGTACTTTTTATCTTCTTGTCTTGCTTCTCACCTTGCACTTCATTTTCTTTACTGTCCACACTTTGCTTTTGATACTCTATCCTATCAAGTTTAAGAACACAACCTGACTGTCTACCATCCTTTTTAATTACCATACTCTCACATTGCTGCTCTTCTACCTCATCTATCTTATGCTCTTTCACTTTCCATTTCCTTTTGCTCTTTTCACCTTTTATTCTCAGACTTGCTACCTCTGCTATCACTGTATTTTCAGTCATACAAACCTCTGTCTTTTCATCACTTATACTTGCTGTCAAGGGACACTTCACTGCCCCAATCATGATCTTGTCATAATTTTCTAGCCTTTCATGGCTTTCCCCAACTTTCCCACCTGTCTTATCTACATCTCTTCTTTCCCCTTTAACATTCTTAGCCTTCAAAACTTCCCTGTCATAAGTTGTTCTGCCCTGCTACAGCTCATCTTCTTTGTTATCAGACTTTTTTGATTGCTCAATACCCTGTCCAGTCAGTATACATTGCTCATCTCCTCTATAGACCTCACTAGGCCTTCCTTGGATCTCCATTGTTAATTCTCCTTCATTCTTATTCTCTTCACTTTGAGAGATCTCTGCCCCAAGTGCTTCTTGTACCACTGTACCTTTCATACGTGTCTGCCCTAGAACACCATTAACCTGCAATGAACAAACTTCTTTCTGTCCTTTATCTTCAACACAATCCTCAAGCTTACCTTGCTCTTTTAAGGTCATTTCATGTTTGACCTTCACTTCCCTTGTCTCTCTTATGTCTTCAATCTGCACTGTCCTTCCCAATGCTGCTTCATGGTGTTTTTCCTTCTCCATTGCAACTATGATATGCCCTATTTCCTCATCCTTGTCTTTGTCTGTTTTATATCCTAAGAACTTGTGTCTTTCCTGCAATATCACCTTTGTTCTCTTTTCTTGGCCATCTTCCACCAATGAAGTTAAAACATAAATCCTCCCATCCTTTTTAATCTGGTAATTATTTTCCCTGCCATAGTACACAGCAAATCTTTCCCAACACCATGGTTTTCCAAACATTAGATGACAAGAGTGCAATGGTACAATATCACATAATATTTTGTCTTTATATCCACCTATTTCAAATTCAACCCATGATTTCTCTTTAACCAAAAATGTATTCTCATCATTCATCAATGAAACATAATAAGGTGAATCATGTGGGAACCTTTCTAAGTTCAATTTTTCAACCATTTCAAGGGCTACCAAATTATCCAAACTACTTGAATCAACCATAACCTTGCATATCTTACCTTTGCACTTGCACCTAGTCTTGAAAATTGCATTCCTCATCTGTTTCTCCTTCTCATTCAAACCTCTAGTAGCCATGATGTCCTTTCTCCTTCAATCTTTAAGAGATCTACTTCCTCGCTCTAATACCACTCTGATGCAGAGTCCGGAGGCTCAACCTTAATCAACTTGGAAACCTGCCTTCAAGAAGTATCCAGAAAGATTAAAATGACCACATAAAGTAATTCAACCAGCCTTCCAAGTTCTACAATCATCAGAAGCACAATTTCCCAATTTCACTCCTAAACCCTAGTTTTAGTGCAAACCAAGTTTAGGAATTTTCACCAACATTTTCCAAAACACCTAACAAACTCAAGGATGATTAAGATACCCTTTTTCAAGTTATAAAACATACAGGAAAACCAATATCAACTCTTTTGGAAAAACTCAAAGATCCAATACTCCTGCCATGGAAAAGGCTAGTGGATTAGCCCACTTTTACAAAGAAAGTACCCTTTAAACTGCACCAAACTTTATGAAACCTTGGGGCAGCAATTAAAATTCCCAAAAACTACTAAATCCACCAATAGTTTCCAGAAATCACTCTTCCAACATAGCACAGCCTAAAACCTTTGATTCTAGGCCTTCAAAAGGAGGGTTTATTGTAAATCATACCTCCAGACCTTTCCAGACTCTGCCACCTATTCAAACATGCATAATTATGCCTGAACAAGCTTTAAACTTCATCACATAGGTTATTTCTTCCAGAAAACTCATAAACCATCATTTAGTTCCTCACTTTCACAAGGAAAATCACCCAAATTCAATCTAGGGCAACACCCAAAACCCACAAACACGCTTCCTCTGACCTTCAAATAATTTGGAAATATATTTTACAACAAATGGGGCCATTCCACCGAGTTACAATTGCTACAGTAGGTGGAATGCCCTAAAAACTCATTTTAATACTCTCAAATCACCAATTTACACCAAAACAAGGCAATTTCAGTAAAACTTCAATAAAACCCTCTAAACTTAATGAAAATTCACCAAACCACTTTCAAATGAAATTTGACTCTCTCCTCTTTCCAACCATACCAGGGTTGAGCCCGTACAGATCGTACAAAGGTCGTACCACACATTTTAGCAGCAAATTTACACACAGAAATTTCCAGAAAGCAGCCTGTTTTTCATTATAACTTCAAAAAAAATGATTCAACAACCATACCTTGACCATGAGAGGATTATTTAACATCTAACCACCCTTACAAACATCCTCCAACTGTAATTTTAATTAGTTGGACATTGGAAACCAACTTTTTACCAATTAGACCCCTAATTGCCTAGTTTTGCACTTTTAGCAATTTGTTGACAATAAGTACATTTTTATGCAACCTTTTACATTTTTTGAACTAAATAAAATCAAAGATCCCTAATTACATCAGTAATAGTCTCAAAGACCTTATTTAACATAAAAATTACTCATACTATCACTAATTCCTAGACTAACCCTCATAGAATGCACTTTGCAATTACATGTTTTTAGGT
The DNA here is from genome assembly GCA_007258455.2 of Sequoia sempervirens. Classification (NCBI taxonomy): domain Eukaryota; kingdom Viridiplantae; phylum Streptophyta; class Pinopsida; order Cupressales; family Cupressaceae; genus Sequoia; species Sequoia sempervirens. Next base: position 529,496,340 of record VDFB02047230.1, on the reverse strand, counting down.
GCCCCTGCACCATACTCCCTGGGTAGAAAAAATTTATGCCCCATAAATTACTCCAAAAGTTTTCTCCAACTCTCTCCACAATCCCTTCAAACCTGCTCCAAGTCACCTGCATGGAAATCTTCCTCCAAGGGACTTTATACCCTTCATACTTTGCTTTGACTTCACCTTGCCATGCTTGATCCTGCTCAAATGAATCTGCTTGTTGCCTTTTGTCTTCATTAACACCTGCAAACAAAAATTCAATACACAAACTGAAACAACCATGCATTAGTGTCTCTTTTTCATGCTCTTCCATGAGCCTTGGCTTGGTGCTCCTGCACCAAGGCATGACTGTTTATATTCTTCATCATCTGTTAGACCCTTCAAGGAGACTCATAAAGAAGGAATTTCAACCTCAATGGGAAAGATAGCCTCAGCCCCAAGACCAAGGAAAATGGAGTAGCTCCCATAGGAATATGAATGCTTGTGTGGTAAGCCCATAGAGCAGGGTTGAGTTGGATATGCCAGTCACAGCCAATGTCATTGATAGTCTTTTTGAGGATTTTGACAATGGTTTTATTTGACACCTTAGCTTGACCATTTCCTTGTGGGTAATATGGAGATGAAAAATGATGTTGGATATGGAATTGTTCACATAACTCTCAAACGTCTTGGTTTTTAAATGGACATCCGTTGTAAGTGATAATGGATTGTGGAAGGCCATACCGACAAATGATGTAATTAAGGATGAACTTGGATATTTGTTTTCCAGTTATGTATGTTAGAGGGATGGCTTCAATCCACTTCATAAAATACTCAGTGGTGGTGATGATGAATTTATAGCCATTGGACGAGGTCGGATGAATCTTACCCACAAGGTTGAGTCCCCATTGAGTGAAAGGCTAGGGAGAAGTGATCAGCCAAAGTTCCTGAGCAGGAGCATGAATCAAATCACTATGAATCTGACATTTGCAACAAGTCTTGACATATTCTATTGCATCCTGTTCAATGGTCGGCCAATAGTACCCAAGTCTTGTTACCTTCTTGGCTAGAGTAGGACCATTCGAATGAGACCCACATATACTGTTATGTACTTCACATAAGGTTGTACTTTATTCGTTAGTGTCAAGACATCTGAGGAGGGTGTCATCAAAGCTATGGTGGTAGAGGGTGTCACTATCGATGGCATACCTTGCAGATTTTTGTATAAAAGACTTCCTTTGGTTATTGGACAAGTTTAGTGGAAGGGCTTGAGACTTATGATATTCATAAAAATCCTGGTACCAAGGAGACTCGGGACCAACAAGTTCCTAGACCATCTCAGATTTTGGAATGTCATAGGTAGGGACCAACAATTGTTCAATTAGGAATTCCAACTGAGGCATGTTGCTTGTTATGTCAAGTAGGGAGCCTATTATAGTCATTGCATCTGATGCCTTGTTCTGCACTCTTAGAATTTGTTCAAAAGTTACCATATGAAAGTATGTTTAGAAACTATCCACCATCTGTTTGTAGGGCATCAACTTCTCATATTTTGTGTCATAGTCATCATTAACCTGGTTGATGATGAGTTGAAAATCCCCGTAGACATGTAGTGTTCTAATTTTCCATTTTATTGCCATTTTTAGTCCTATAACCAGTTCCTCATATTCCACCATATTGTTGGTGCATGGGAAGGAAATGCGGAAAGATTTAGGAATGGAATCTCCTTGAGGGGTGATGAATAAGATTCCTACCCTCGAGCCATGATTTGTGTGTGATCCGTCAAAATAGAGTCGCCAGGGTGCCTTTGGTTCTATATGGAATATTGACTCATCTAAAAAATCTGCCACTAACAGGTGATCACTTTGTAAGGGTGCATCTACCAGCTGGTCTGCTATGACTTGTCCCTTTATTTGCTTCCTCTCTACATATTAAATGTCATATTCACTCAGAATCATGACCCATTTCGTTAGACGTCTTGTTAATGCTACTTGACTCAACAAATATTTTAGACGGTTAATCTTTGCTACTAGATGCATCTGATGGTTTAACATATAATGTCTTAGCTTATGTGCTACAAAGGCCACAGCTAGACAAGCTCATTCAATTGGTGTGTAATTCAGTTCATACCCAACCAATGTCCAAATGATGTAATATATAGCCCTTTCTTTTCTTCTTGGTTGTTCTGTGCTAGTAATGCCCCTAATGCTGAATTAGTTATCAAGATGTCTAGGATCAATGGCTTTCCATGAATGGGAGGCATGAGGACAGGTGTTGACAGTAGGTAATATTTGATTTGTTGAAAGGCCTCTTGACATTTATCTATCCATACAAAGGAGATACCCTTGTGAAACAAATATTGGAGTGGGTGACACTTGTCAGCCAATTGGGCTATGAAGTGCCAAATAGATTGTACCCTACCTTACAGAGTTATGATTTCACTGATTCCTCTAGGTGGAGGCATGTCTATGATGGCTTTGAATTTTGTTGGATCAACCTCAATGCCTCTTTGAGAAACTATGTATCCCAAAAGTTTACCCGATGTGACACCGAAAACACATTTCTTAGGATTTAGCCAGACTTTGTATTACTCCACTCTCTTGAAAATTGTATCTAACACCCTGAGATGATCTTTCCTATTTACTAATTTAGCCAATAGGCCATCTAAATAATCTTCCATTGTTTTATGCATCATGTCATGGAAGATTGTGGTCATAACCCTTTGATATGTGGCACCTGCATTTTTGAGACCGAATGGCATGACATTCCAATAGTATGTACCCCGTGGGCAAGTAAATGCCATTTTGTGCTAGTCTTTAGGAGCAATGTGAATCTGATTATAGCCAGAGAAACAATCCATAAGGGACAGCATTCCATATCCTACTGTGAGGCCAACTATGATATCAATATTTGGTAAAGCAAATTTATCTTTTTGGCATGCTTTATTTCGGTCTCTAAAATATGTATAGATGCGGATCAGCCCATTTGGCTTTGTTACTGGCACTAGGTTAGATATCCATTTAGCATAGTCAATAGACTATATGAATCCAATGTCTAGAAGTTTCTTTAACTCGACTTTGACCAATAAAGAAAATTGAGGGTGCATTTTGCGTAACTTTTGTTTGACTGGCTTGGCATTAGGCAATAGTGGCAAATGGTGCAGAACCAATTCTGGGTCTAATCCTAGCATGTCAGCATAGGACCATGCGAAGTTGATTTTATGCTCTACGAAGAATTTATGAAATTCTAGTCTCTCCTCTTCAGTCAATGATGCAGCAAAAAGGACCATTTTGGGATGTTCTACAGTTTCTATGGTGTCTTCTATAAGCATAGTTGATTTCTCTTATTGTACAGGAAGAAAATCTAGTGCTCCATCCTTGGGCACCTTAGAGAGGTTTTCACCCACAGATATGTCCTTTGTTTTTACTATATTGTCATCAAAAGGTGCCTTTTGGTTTTCACCTAGAGACATTTCATTTTTTATTTTATTTTGATTCTTACTTTTGCAACTAGAGGGCGGAGCAGTCTCACTAAAGTATGCCACGCAATCTAAATAAATGGAAAGCCCTGACTTATTATCACCACTAGGTATGCCCTCACATAATCCCATAAATTCTACAATTGCCTCATCATTCTAAAATATATCCAGGACTGGCGGGCCTTGTTGGTACCAATCGACTAACTGGGGATAAAATAGGGAAATGCCATCATCCTTATTGGTGAATTGAGGGGAGGATGTGGAAAGCATGCAAAAAAATTCAGTAGTGTCATAAATGATATTATCATCATCCAACTCCACATCGGACTCTATCCAATATTCTCCTTCACTAGTCTCATATTCATTGGCAAAATAGGAGTTGAAGGGCCTAGAGTCCTAGTCGTCAGTGTCTTTTGGTATCTCAAATGGGTTGCCTCGAAGGGGTTCAAATGGTGGATTTTGTATGTCATGGGGAGTGGTAATGGGACCTTGACTATTTGGTGCCTGTTTGATTTTAAATGTTTGGAAAACTCTTTGTTTAGAGGTCAGTTCCCCTACTTCGGGAAATAAATTGTCAAGGTAGTAGTCACTTAAGGATTGGTCTAAGTCAAATTCCCCCTCTTGGGGGTCAATTTGGTCGGGGTTTTCCTTAGTAGCCTCAACACTTTCTGAAGCATGTACTCACTCACTTGAAAGTCTAATGGTATGTCGATCATCATTGCCGAGTGATCCAAACCCTAATATTAGGTATTTTGGTATTGGGAAAGGTTCTATGGGTTCTCTTTGTCCCTCTTTATTTCTACCTAGACCACTTGTACCATCATAGCCTTTAGCTTTCATTATGTCATATCCCTTGCCATATTTTTGAACTGGTAGTGGGAGTAGTGCAACTACATCTTTATAGATCCATCCTATTATATTAGCAAGGTCCTTCTTACTCATATATGCCCATTTGATAAAAAATGTTTTTGGTGGAACCTTGAAAGTATCCTTGAGTTCCATTCTGAACCATGGCCGACCGTATACCTTTGGAGGCTTGGGTATTGTTGCTATGTTGTATGATGTATGTAGTTTGAACTCTCCATAGCCAAGGTCCTGGATTTTGATAGTGGATTCAGCCTTACAGGTTGTGGAAGGGGGTCATGTAGCAGAAGACATGGGTGGAGCTGATGTGGAAGGTGATATGAGTGTGGATGGTTTGATGTAGTTGGATGGCAAGGAGCTAGGTGCTTTTTGGTTAATAGGAACTCAATTTCTAGAAATACCCCTTAGATTGGTACAATATTGGAAAGGATCGGGGTCTCTGTGTATGGTAATTTTTGTGCCATCAAATGGAAACTTTATTCATTGGTGATATGTGGACAAAACAGCTTTTAAGGCATGAATCTAGGGACAACTGAGCAAGATGTTATATGGTAGTTCTAAATCCAAGACTTGACAGGTTGTGTCCACAATGACTGGTCCCACTCTGATGGGTAGAGAGATAACGCCATGTGAGGAGCACTCTTCATCATCATATTCTTTTATCACTATGTTCTTTGTTGGGTCCACACATGCATCAGAGAACCCTAGAGCCTTGACCACTTTGAGGGAGCATATGTTCAATCTTGCTTCGCCACCTACTAAAACCCATCTAACTTTGTGCTTATGAACAAAGGTTTCTATGTGCAATGCATCATTGTGGTTGGTCTTAGGTGATGAGTAGTCTTGATCCAAGAAGGTGACATGGTGAGGCGTGGTGAGGTATCCCACCATGGTTTCAAACTGGTTGACATCAATGTCCTTGGGGACTGATGACTCTTGTAGGGTTTTATCTAGTATGTCTTTTTGCATAGGAGAGATACAAAGTAGCTCAAGTATAGAGATTTGTGCGGGGGTTTTTCCCAGCTGGTCGATAAGGTTGAACTAACTTTTGGGTTGGCGTTGCTTTGTGGCCAAGACATGTTTTGGTTGGTTAGCAGATGGGCCAGGTATGGTGATCTTGGGTTGTCTAGCAGGAGGAGGAGCAACTATGGTGACCTTTCCACTACGAGTAGTAGCATTACAATGAGGTTCTCTCTTGACCATAATGGTATTAATGTATTCCTCATTGGTTCAGACATTATTTATAATAGGTCCGCCTGAATAGTCATATTTAGCGCGAACAAAACTTGTTTGATTATTGTTTGTCTTTGGCCTGACATGGAGGCCTTATGAGAACCATGGTCCTGTAGTGGATTTTTGTGGATAGTATGATCTGAGTTAGATGCAAATTGTTGTCATCAACCTTGATGACATGAATTTCGATAAGGTCTTGTATTGGATTTTTTATTTGTCGATAGTTAGAGGTTGTATGTCCTTTTGCTCGATGATACTCGCAAAATGCATTATCATTCCACCATGTCAATTTGAATTGTCCTAAGTCGTATGATTTGGGTTTTTGAAGTGTGATGACCCCATTCTGGAGGCATTTCTTGAGGACTTCTTCAATGGGTTCCCCCCAGGGAGTGTATGTGCAATCCCTAGGGAATTGTCTTATTTGACGGTATTGTCCTTGATTATTTTGGCTACCTTGGTTGTTTGAAGGTACATGGGTAGGGGTGTCGATATCACTGTTGGTGTGTTTTGTGGTTGAACCCCCTTTAGAGCCAATACGAGACCCATAGTGTTCACTTCCTTGGTGTCAAAAATGCCATCATTGGTGATATGTTTATTCTTAGCCCAGTACTTATTCCTGTCAGTGGGAGGATTTGGACTTGCATTTGTATTTTTAGGACCATATTATAATCTTCCCTCAACAATAAGAGCCTTCTCAAGTTGGATGCCTCATTTTACTTTGTCTGTAAAGGTTGTACAACAATGAACTCGCAAGCCATTTCTCAATGGGTCTAGAAGTGTTTGTACAAACATATCAACCTTTTCCTTTTTAGGTATGTCTATGTGGCAGTGGCTTGCTAAGCCTCTCCATCATTGGAAAAATGGGATAAAATTTTCACCAACGTTTTCTTGTGTAAGTGTGCATAAGCTAGTAATGGAGGTGTCTATGTCAATGTTATAGGCATAATTTTTTATAAATTTTCCTACAAGTTCTTTCCATGTTTTTATCCCCTTTAGAGTGGAGAACCATTCAAGTGTGGGTCTCGTTAGACTTTTGGAGAATAGTCTCATCAAGTAAGTGTGTTATATGCGATGTACATGTAGTTGGTTGTGAATTCTCAGATGTGTTCAATAGGATTCGTCTTGCCCTTGTATTTGGTAAAGTTTGGGGCCACATATCCAGGAGGAAATGGCGACATGTATAGGGTTGTGTCAAAAGGATACAGACATAGGTCATATGACATTGGTGGTGTTTTGTAAGATGGTTGCATGTTTTCCATTTATTTTTGGAGGTCTACCATCCTAGCTATCAAGGCATCTATTATGGGATTATTGGTGGCATCACACATGGGAGTGATGTGTATCCCCTGAATCCCTGTTGATTGTGATAGCATGTTTGAATTTGGATGTGACATTTGTTGTTGTGACATGTATGACATGTCTTGGTTTGGGGGTTGCTGATATTGCCAATTTTGATGAGGGATGTGTTGTGTATGGATCTGTGATGAATATGTGGGGATGTGCGATCCAGCCATATTTGTCGATATTTGGGGAATCTGGTAACCTTGACTATTTTGGTGCCCAAGGGTATTCATTTGTTGTGTCATTTGAGTGCCTTGTCCATATTGGAAGAATTGTCCATGTGGGATGTTGGTATTTTGTCCTTGGTATTGTCCATGCGGGATGTTGTTATTATGGCCTTGGAATTATCCAGGCGGGATGTTGGTATTATGTCCTTGGAATTGTCCATGCAGGATGTTATTATGGTCTTGGAATTGTCCAGGTGGGATGTTGGTATGTTTTCCTTAGAATTGTCCATGCGGGATGCTGTTATTATGGCCTTGGAATTGTCTAGGTGGGATGTTGGTATTTTGTCCTTGGTATTGTCCATGTGGGATGTTGTTATTATGGCCTTGGAATTTTCTAGGTGGGATGTTGGTATTATGTCCTTCAAATTGTCCATGCAGGATGTTGGTATTTTGTCCTTGTAAGGCATTGATGTTCAATTGTGATGATGTGTTAATGTTTGGTTGGGGACCTCTAATAAGCATACATCATTTAGTTCCTCCAACAAGGTTGAATGAGGTTCCAACATAAGGATTTGATGATGATGTCCCTACGGTCATAGATGAAGTCCCAAATATGGGGTTTGAGGGACTTGCCCCCATTGGTATAGGTCCTAGGGTAGTTCCAACTATTTGTGAAGATGTCATTGACATTGCAGGCATGGATTGTAATATTGCTTGTGGCATGGTGGGTGTTCCTCCGATAGATGTTGCATTGATTGAGTTGGAGGTGTTTTGATTTATGGTGACACTAGATGTAATATTGATGGCATTTGTAGCAATTTGTGTGGTGACAACAGTGTTATTGTGGGAGGCATTATTCATGTTTTGTTGAGGTGTCATGTTTTGTGTCATGTCATCTAGAGGAGAAGGTCTTATAGAATTAATGTCAAATCCTCTTGGTAATTTTTCCCCTTGGTCTAAGAGCATAGCAAGATATTTGTCCACATTGTTCAAGACCAAATCCTCCACAAATGATGCTACATCAGGATTTTGGGCTACAGCCTCTAAATCCTCAGTTGTTACTTGCCCATTGTGGTCTCTTTGTATGAATGGTTCAAATGGATTTCAAAAGGATTTTGGTAGGTTCATGGAAGATTGTATGTTCATGTTAGTGAACGGATCATTAAAAGTCATGTCTTGGTTCATATGATAGGTGTTGGTGTTGACGTTGGTATTGAAGTCTTGTCCAAATTTTTCCATTTGTCTTTTCTTTCTTTGAAGTCTACTTTTGACCATAAAAGAGAATTACTCAAATGAGGATGATGATTATGACAACTATTCTATGTTTTTTGGTGTTTTTGTGATAAGGATGACAATGCAAGGTGATTATGATGTTTTTCCAAGGAAATGGTTTATGCAAGATGACATGATTACCAAAGAAAGATGTCAAAGGTCAAGGCAACATTGATGCCTAAGGTGACAATGTTGATTAATGCAAGGTAAGAGAAATTGTCTAGGTGCAAAATGAAGACTAGGGTGAACAATATTTTTGGGTATTTTTGGATTTTTAGGCATAAACCACTCAAAGTATGGGCTAAGATGAATGTAATTTGGAGAAAGGATCCCCTAACCACTTTAAGCTTAATCTATGTCTTACTTTTGGTTATCAAAGGATTTTTTTAAAGGGACTAAGTGACAAGGTCGAAATGAATGGTGAGTTTTCCTAACTAGACCATTGAGTTGGAAAATTCTCACAAGAAGGACAATGACTGGAAAAGGAGATCGTTGATTAAGTCCCAAGATAACCTACTCTTGAAGGAAATTATTTCACAAAGTGTGATGAGGTTGCCCAATCCAAAGTCTAAGGACAAGTCTATATAGGGAAGGATGATTATGAAGCCTAGGGAATGTAATTAACAATGTTGAATCCTAAGGTAAAATGCAAGCTAATGGTTGAATGATGAGAATTTTGAGCAATTTTAGTTCTGGTTTCTAAAAAAGACTTCTAGAAAAGATGTTGGACAGTAGGAAAAATTTGTTGGATTCAAATTCACTTTTGTGGTGTTTTGATGAAAAGTTAGAATTGTCTAAAGTTGATGGTCTCGTTTCCCGATTTGTGATTGTTGTGTATACTGTTT
>VDFB02047230.1:529449484-529487079 GCA_007258455.2 Sequoia sempervirens | reverse complement strand
AAAAGACCACAAAGTTTTGGTCAATGAGCAGTGCCTAGTAAAGTTCAAGATCGGAGCTACCATGATGAGGTACTCTGTGATATCATCCCCATGGATGCATGCCACATGTTGTTGGGGAGGTTGTGGCAGTTCGATAGGCGAGCTATACATGATGGCCATGCAAACACTTATTCCTTGACAAAGGATGGGGTTCGTCACAAGTTGAAACCCCTTAAGGAGACCGAAGAAAAGGTATGCAGTAGTGCTAGAATCTGTTATGTAGATGGAAGAAAATTTTTAGAAGGTATGAAGCATGAGCGTGTGTGTTATGCATTGATTCTTGGAGTAAGTAAGGAGGATAGTGAGAAGGTTCTAGAAGAAGTTTCTAGGATGTTGGATGAGTTTCAGGATATTGATTTTGATAATGTACCTAAGGGTTTACCACCAATAAGGAAGATCAGTCATCAGATTGATTTGATTCCTGGAGCTAGTTTTCCAAATAAGGCAGCTCATAGAATGACTCCAGTAGAAAATGAGGAGTTGAATAGACAAGTTCAAGAGTTGTTGAGAAAGGGTTTGATATAGGAGAGTTTGAGTCCATGTACAGTACCTGCAATACTAGCACCAAAGAAGGATGGGGAGTGGAGGATGTGTACAGATTCCCAAGCCATAAACAAGATAACAATCATGTACATATTTCCCCTACCAAGGATGGATGACCTGATGGACTATTTGAGTGGAGCTCAGTACTTTACAAAGATTGATCTGAAGAGTGGATATCACCAGATCTAGATTTGAGAGGGAGATGAATGGAATACTGCCTTCAAGACCAAAGAGGGCCTGTACGAGTGGTTAGTCATGCCTTTTGGGCTAACCAATACCGCAGGCACATTCATGCCCATGAACGAGGTACTAAAAGAATTTCTGGGAAGTTTTGTTATTGTGTATTTAGATGATATTTTGATTTTCAGTAAGATGTTGGATGAGCATCCGATGCATATTCGGAGAGCCTTTGAGAAGTTAAGAGAAGAGAAACTATTGATTAATCTAAGAAGTGCAGTTTTGTGAAGAGGGAGTTAGTGTACTTGGGTTTGTTGTCTCAACAGAAGGTCTCAAGATGGACCCAGAAAAGGTGAAGGCTATTCTGGAATGGCCTACCCCAAGAACTGCTACCTGAGGTGAGATCTTTCCATGGTTTGGCTAGTTTTTATAGAAATTTCATTAGAAACTTCAGTAGTATTTGTGGACCACTGACTGAAACAATGAGAGGGGATAGAAAAGAATTCAAGTGGAGCACTGGAGTGGCAAAAAAATTTGAAGTGTTTAAGTAGAAGGTGACAGAGCAACCTGTTCTAGCCCTCCCAGATTTCAACAAGGTGTTTCAGGTGGATTGTGATGCCAGTGGTTGTGCCATTGGAGCAGTATTGAACCAAGAAGGTAAGCCCATTGCCTATTTCAGTGAAAATTTAAATGATGCCAAGAGAAAGTATTCTATATATGATCAAGAATTTTATGAAATAGTTCAAGCATTAAAGAAATGGAGACATTATTTATTGCCGAAGGAATTTGTTCTATATACTGATCATCAAGCCTTGTAGTACCTAAATAGTCAGGGAAAATTAAATCAGAGGCATATGAAATGGGTAGAGTTTTTGCAAAGTTATACCTTTGTTTTGAAACATAGGAGTGGGAAGTCAAATAGGGTTGCAGATGCCTTAAGTAGGAGGCATACATTGATGACAAAGATGCAGATTAAAGTGGTTGGCTTCAATGAACTCAAGACACTGTATGCAAAAGATCCTGATTTTGTAGAGGTTTGGAAAGATTGCAAGGAACTTGTTACAATGGACAAGACAAGGTGGCTAGACTTCATAATCTAGGATGGCATGTTATTTAAGGGAAGTCAATTATGTATCCTGAGGAGTTCCATGAGGGAGAACCTGATAAAGGAGAAGAATAGTGGAGGAATGGCATGACATTTTGGTCAAGATAAGACCATTGTCATTATTAGTGAGCATTATTATTGGCCTCAGTTGTCACAGGATGTGAAGAAGTTTCTACAAAGCTGCAGGGTATGTCAGATGGCTAAAGGAGTGAGCTAGAATATAGGATTATATCAGCCCTTACCAGTACCATAGAGGCCATGGGAGGATATAAGTTTGGACTTTGTTCTTGGTTTGCCAAGGACACAATGAGGGAATGATTCGGCCTTTGTGGTGGTTGATAGGTTTTTGAAGATGGCACATTTCATTCCATGTCAGAAGACCCATGATGCAGTCCACATTAATGACTTGTTCTTCAAAGAGGTGGTGAGGCTACATGGTCTGCCAAAGAGTATTGTTTCAAATCATGAGACCAAATTTGTGAGGTACTTTTCAGGACCTTGTGGAAGAAGCTGAAGATAGAGTTGAAGTTTAGTTTTTCACACCATCCACAAATAGATGGGTAGATAGAGGTTGTTAACAAGAGTCTAGGTAACCTACTAAGATGTTTGGTAGGAGATAAACCTAAAGGATGGGACTTGATCTTACCCCAGGCATAATTTTCTTACAACAATTCTTTCAACAGAAGCACTGGTAGATCACCATTCTAGATTGTGTATGGAGGTAGCCCTAGAACAACTCTAGAGCTGAGGAAGATGGACCAAGAGAAGAAAATGAGTGCTGAAGCTGAATATTTTGTAGAACTCATCAAGGATATACATGAGAAGGTAAGAGAACATATTAACAAGATGAATATGCAATATAAGGCTAAGGTAGATCAGAAGAGGAGGTATAAGGAGTTTCAAAATGGTGATGAAGTGATGGTCCACTTGAGGAAAGAAAGGTTTCTAGTGGGAACATATAACAAATTGAAGATGTAGAAGTTCGGTCCCTATAAAATTTTGAAGAGGCAGGATTTAGGGAATGCATATGAGGTAGAGTTGCCGGATGGATTCAACATTTCCCCTGTGTTCAACATTTGAGATTTGACAGAGTAGCATGAAGTTGGCGCAGAGGAAGTACCAATGATGGAATACTATGGGATTCCAGCACCTACTTCAGAAAAGGAGGAGATTGAGGAAATCTTGGATAGTCATGTGGGAAGGAGTACTAGAAACAAGCACTATGAAGAATATCTGGTGAAATGGAGAGGCAGGCCTGTGGAAGATTCATCCTGGCTATCTAATGCAATGGTTGACCAGTTGGATTTTCCTCAACCATCTGAGACGTGATAGGGTCACTTCTCAAATTACCCTGGGTGTTTGATGCAGGAGCATCGAGTGGTGTAAGGTCAATCTTACATCACCCAAAAATAGTTAAATTTCAATTTTCTCATTTTTTATATGTTTTTACATTTTTGGATACCCTTTTCATTATAATGAAATTCCTAATTTATGGTTTTTATTTTCTATTCCTAGGTTGAAAGATATTGCAGTTTTAGTTTCCCAAATTTGCACCTAAAAATATTTCAAGTTGGATTTGAGGCACTTAGAGCTCTTGGAATGGCCCCAAAACTTTCCAAAATTGGCATAACAATTTCTAGCACATTCTTGACTTCGAGACCTTTCCAACGGTTCAAACGGTTCGTGAATCAGAGCCCCAAATCAAAAGTTATGGCCCCGGGAAGTTGGCGCACTTTCTAGAAGATACAATTGCAAATGTTCTTTTGAAATTTGAACTTCAAGTTGTAATTTTTCAGCGCCAAACTGCCTAAACTCAAATTTTCATGTTGTTTTGGCTCCAAACTAAAGAGGAGCTCTATTTATGGGCGAGTTTCTAATTTTTGGGTAACTTTTTGGGGACAAGCTCGCATATTGCGAAAGGGTTATTCTGTAGCTTTCTGTAACTTGCATGTGTTGTAGAACTTGGGGATTTGAGATCCTTTGCATGTAAGAAGCTCCATTTTCTGAATAATAAAATTAATCTCTTATTTGTGGGTTATTTTATGTGTCTCGGGCTGTGCCCTCATCATAAACATTTCCTTCTATCCTTTTTCCTACAACAAACAAATTTTTAGAGCCTCCTTTTCTAATTTCACAACCACCATCTTGAAACAAAAAAAATTATCCTCTTCTACAGATTTATACTACACTTGAGGATTATGCTAAAGACCCTTAACATAAAGAAGATCATTTGTTTTATTCTTTCCATAAAAACTAACTTAACCTTTTCCAAAGATCTTAGTAGATGTATTATTACCAAACTTAACTAGGCCACCATCATACTTTTGAAGTTTAAAAAACTGACTCTTATCACATGTCATATGATTTGAGCATCCACTATCAATTATCTAGTAATTTCTATCCTCTCTCGCATGAAAGGAATTCACCATTGTAACACATCATATAGGATTAGTATAATTATTTCCAACATTTAGAGCCATGAACAAGCATTCATAACTATATTCATTAGGATAGTCTAATTCCTCGTCACCAAATACACCATTATCTTTTTCAACATAATACCTCTTTCCAATAGATTTCCCTTTATGATCCTTATGTTTGTTATTTACAACTTTGACTAAACATTAGAAGCATAATGACATATGTTTCCATAATTGAAATATTTAAAGGGTAACTTACCTCTATATTTGCTAGTGCCCTTTTTTAATCTAATTACAAAATTTTCTTTCACCTCATCAAGATCATCAAGATCTGATTCATCATCCTTCTCTACCTTGTTAAATTTAAAGGAAATTTATTTCTTTGTAGAGTCTTCACCAAAATCTCTCAATTTATAAGAAATTAAAGCACCAAACATCTAATCTCTAGAATATTGATCTAAATTACGAGCTTCCTCAATAGAAAAATCTTTAGAACTATATGATTTAGGAAGAGTTTTCAGTACATTTTTCACAACTCCACTTTCTTCCATCTTACCAATAAGACCAATGATGACATTAACAAATTCATCTAATCTAAGCATGTAGGCTATAATTTCTTCATCTTTTGACATCCTTAGGTTTTCAAATTTGGCTTTGAAGTTTTGAATCTTTTCTTTCTTCACCTTATCATCTCTTTCATAAATTCTCTACAACTTTGTCCAGATCTCTTTAGAATTTTTTTAGACTTATCACTTTTCCTAGTTCTAAATAAAAAAGACTACTTAGAATAACATTCCTTGCTTCATTTTCCATTTTTCTCATAATCCTTGATGTCATTAAATTTATGCACCATTAGTAAGAAAGGTATATCCTTTTTGTCTTGATTTCCAAACTCCAAATCCAAGAGAGACAAGAAATAATTCCATCCTAGTTTTCCAGTAAGCATAATTCATTCAATTGAATATAGGATCTTTTACACCCTTCTTGTGCATCATCACATCTACCTCAAATGATTAAGCTTATTCCAAAGAAACACAAACTTGATTCCAATTGTTAGATGCACAAGACAACTAAGAGGGAGGGTTAATCAATTGTATATTAAAGCATTCAATCCCTCATTAACTTTAAAACCCTTATCAAAATTTAAAAACTCATTAAGTATTAGAAAAATGTCAACATATGAAACAATAATGCAAATACAAACTAGACACAATAGAACACCAGATTTACATGGAAAAACTTAAGAAGCAAAAAATCACAATGAGGATTAGCTCACATACATATATGAATAGAAATATCAAATACAATTAGGCTCACTACCCATAAAAGATGAAATTCTCACTACCAAGGGATCACTACCCAAAGGACTCACTATCCAAAAGAAAGAAGAATAGAAGAAACTATTATAGAGAGATATACTATCACAAAGCAACATGAAGATCCACCACTAGAACTCTATAACATCCACAACCTTTGGCTCACTACCTCTAGTAACTTCAAGCACATTGAAATGTAGACACCTTCTTCTCACACTCAGATGATCACACTTGATCACATTCACGTCACAATTTCCACACAACTCAATAAAACCTTCAACTTGCATTTATACCATTGGCGACCTCAAACAACTCTTTAAGGTCAGCCTCAATGAAACATATGCACCTCAAACATGCAACACCAAAATAGGTTAGAACCAAACACTTCCATGGTGGAAATAAGTGAATTCAAACCAAGGGTTAACTAGGACCCAAATCTACACCAACACACTTTTTCACGCTTCCACAAACAACAAACAACCTCTGCAATTATCGCTAGCATGCTAGTGTTGGATGCAAGGAACACTAATAGGGGTAGTGAATTAGTGTTCAATAATTTTTATTTACAAAATGGATCTAAAAACCATCAACAACAATAATAGAACACAATAGATGAAAACATGTAGTCATATCAATAATCACCATAACACCAAATATTTTTATGTGGAAACCCTATTAGGGGAAAAACCACGGTGGAGATTAATCCGCAAAGTTTACTTTGTTAAAAGTAAAATAAAAGATGGGAATGCACTTGCATTCAAGTTCACTTCCTAGAGCTCATTGCTCAAGAAAGAGGCTCACTACCATAGAATTATAATATAGATTGCAACAAAATTTGAACTGAGAATATAGCATCTACAAATCCCTGGATTTAATTCCACTGAAGTGCACAGTATGATTTTGGACCTTCTGCTAAAATCTATTCTACTTTGCTCTGTTCTCTTGCTGAAAACACTAATCAAATGCTCTAGTATTTTTCACACATATAGACATCTCTCTACACATCACACATACACAAAGTGAATTACTGATCTTCCTTATATATCTGCTAACCCAAAGATTTAATACATGTCGACCTTTCAAAAAAATATAATATTCTTTGCTTATATAAGCCATGTCAGCCTTAAATATTTAATTAGAAATGAAGTGTACCTTCCTTGGAGATCCACACTTCAAAATAGTGATTTGGTAAAGTAGTCAGATCAACATACCAATCGAGTGTCATGTTCTTTACTTTCTCTATTGGTAGAATACAAAGACTTAGATTCTTTGCTGGTATAAGCACAATTGATACTGTAGAT
Organism: Sequoia sempervirens; assembly: GCA_007258455.2. Taxonomy (NCBI): domain Eukaryota; kingdom Viridiplantae; phylum Streptophyta; class Pinopsida; order Cupressales; family Cupressaceae; genus Sequoia; species Sequoia sempervirens. Next base: position 529,480,178 of record VDFB02047230.1, on the reverse strand, counting down.
CAAACTGTAGACTCAAGTTGCCATCAATGACAACACAAGTATCCAAAGTTTACCTCATCAAAGCCATATTCCCACAATCTCCCCCTTTGGCATTGATGGAAACAGTTAGTGAAAAATTGACTAAGTGTTAAAAACCAAAAAGAAATATTAAAGCCAAAACTACTACTCCCCCTTTGGATGTTAGGAAATTTTTCACTTCATTCTCCCCCCCTTTGACATCAATGAAAAAGCTCTACTATATCAACTCTACACTTCTCTTCCTTATCCTATCCTTTAAAATATTTTACTACACTACCTCTTACTCCATTCTATTCCAAATATTGATGCAAAAATTGATCAAAATTTGACAACTGCTACGAAAATATAGAGAATTATTTTATACTTAGCTTTCAATTCTAGAAGGAATTTCTTCCAGGAATCCACTACAATCCTAATGGCTATGATTAGACTTTTGTTCTCTGCTATTCTATTGATTATTCGCATAAGAGACTTAGGAATAGTGATTGTTTCTTCCAGTTCCTCTCCTAATTTAAGAGTCTCAATCATTTGTTTTAATCTCCCTTTAGTTATATCTTTGACTTTCCAGAAAGTATCAATGAGAGCATTCTTTGTAGTATGAACTTTTCCATGCTCAATCTATAATCCATATACTTTCTTCTTCACATTTCCATTCTTATCCAAGAGCACACTATAATTTTGTCCAACATTGACAAGCTCACTTTCAATCTCTTCAAGCTTAGCCTTGTACCTTCCCACCACATGAGGCCACCTAAGCCAATAGTTAAAGACTTTATTTGTAGAATCAATACACCGTATCAACTCACTCATTTTCTTGTTCAATCTAGAAAGAGACAATCTAAATTTCATTTTTAAATAAGAAATCATTTCTTCTTCCTTCCTTTCCAGGGACACAGAATCCATAGATATCTTGACACATTCAATGAGTTCTTCTAGGAGTACATTCTGCAGTCTTTCCAACTCAATATTGTTATCAATTAAGTACCTTACCAGAGAGTTTTCAATTAAATCTTACTCATAAGATGGACCATTCAGCCATATACTAGATATCTTTTGCATACCATCCTCATCCTAAATGATTTACATTATCTTTGTCTTAAACAAAGTACTTTCCTCATCACTGTCTTCAACTATTATTACTTTTGGTTCATCTAGTTTTGGTTGATATTTTGGAACATATTTTTCAAAAACTTCATCTTCTACTTCCACAACCACTTGAATTTTCCATTTTTCTTCAAACTTTGTAGACTTGGGTGCCACAGGAGTGACACCAGCTGTATCTCTTTCTCTCTTCTTCTTTTTCTCTCTTTTCTAGAAGATGATCCAAATTCAGTTATTTTTTTCGAAAGAGGGGCAACACCTTCTCCAAACTTTTCTAATACCTTTCTAAGGAAACTTTCATACACTTGTTCACAATTTTCCAAAGAATTGTAATGATTGAATATTTTCTTACAAATTGGCATATTCTCTCTCCACACTACATTGTCCTTCAATGGAAAACAGTTTAGAAAGTACATCATAATACATATTTCCAAAGTACCAAACTTGAATTGGTAGCCAATATCCATCATTAATTGAACATTCTCCAATAGTTTCTCCTTCAACAAACTACATAGATCAAAGTCCTCATTTTAAATTATCATTTTGTGGGTGATATATGCAACACCTGCTGAGGTTGATCCTTCTTGGTTTCTGAAATAAATTATGTATGAGGCTCCACAAGCCACATGCCTTGTCAAAGGATCTTTAATTGATGAAATTATTAGAGCCCTCTGATCTCCCCTTATTCTGGTTATGGATTTGACCTCCATATTGTGAATCAACTTCTTCTTCGACACATCACTGACATTGCATAAGCCAGTTAAATTTCAGATCACATCCTTGGTAATTTGATATGGTTTATCCAAATTAAGAATATCACCATCTAAATTTTTTAGGAAAAACTGAATCACTTCTGCATTAACGAAATGAGGATAGTCATTCCATATATCCAAATTCTTTTTCTTTGATCCTTTAAGCCTTCTAAAATTAGTGAGTGAAAAAAAAATTATTTCATCCCTAATCTTCTAGCTACAATACTTGTCTATGGTTATGGTACCTTTTATTTTCTTCATGTTTAATTCCAAACATAGTTGTATAGATTACAAAATAGATGTAAAATCAATGATTAGCTGGAATACCTAGAGATTCGCCACTAGAATGACCTTTCACACCTTGAAATATTGTAGAAAAATGCTCTCAAACTATTCTCCTTCAATTCCTGGTGCTGGAATAGGGTTCAAATTTTCCTTTTATAACTTTAATTTTTTCCACAATAGTGTTTCCCTAAAAGTACTGGTTACACTTCAAACTCAGACAACAAGCTAAGAATTCAACTTCAAACTTCTACCATTTTGACTAGTTCATCATATCATTACAAATACTTTCATTAATGGATAACACAATAATTGATGACATCCATAGATTTGATGCCAACAATATTGAGGGGGGCAAAGAATTTTCATGAAAAACTCCCCCTATACCATTGGCCTGATATCAATTTCTAGAGGAGCTACTGGAGGGATCTTCAGTTACAACTTTATTTCCTTCATCCATTTCACTTTTCTTCACCCATGTATTCTTCATCTAATCTTTCATTTCTTCCACAAAAGCTTTTTCTTTACCTTTATTTTCTTTCTATGAGTTTTTTCCTTGATACACTAGACCTCTTTTATTCATGTTTCTGTTTCGGTAGAACTTTACAATGTGACCAAGATTGTTACAATTGGAAGATACCAAACCTTTCTGCCTATACCATCCATTCCACTGATTTCCTCTTGACCTATATTGTTTAGCAACATTTCCAAAACTTCCATAGGTATAGCATTTAATGTTACTAGTACTAGCAGTCATACTCTTGCATTCTAAAGCCTTATGACAAAACTTCTTTCATTTGGAACATTGACTAGAGAATGATGGCCTACTAGGGCTTATATTTCTTCTACACTGAGAAGCCATATGCCCAAATTTATTACAAAAAAAGTAATATCCATTAAATATTCAAGCATTAGGTTTCCTTACCAGATGTCTTCTTCCTCTGTTCTTCTTTTCAGGATTCCTCTATTCAGATCTAGAGAATTCTCCCTTCTCATATCAAAGACCTCACTTATCATTTATATCCTTCTGACTTTTGGTTATTTCTTCAAGCTTAGTAGAACTTATCCTAAGCTTTTCTTTGAATTAATTTTTAGTAGCAAGCTCATTTCCAAGAATGACTATATGTCTCTCAAGCTCTCATTAATTGTTTCTAAATTGTTGCAGTTTAATCTCCAACTAGATAAATCTATTCTTAATTCTATTGCATTCTTCAGAATTTTCTCTCAGGGACTGGGCCAAATTCTCCTCATTCTTCTTTCTTTGCTCAATCTCTTTAGTAAACTTCATTGCCACATATTTCATTTCAAGTCTTAGGGTTGTATTTTCCTTGGCTAGCTTTTCACATTCTCTTGTAATCTCTTTTAGAGTTTGATTCAAATGGACATCATCCAATCCTTTGTTTTCTTTCTGCTTCAACTAATCACAAAGTTCCTTTCTCTTTCTCTTGATTCATTTATCTTGTCCTTTAGTGATTGAATGATTTTTTTGGCATCTGCAAGATTTTCCTTAAGTTCCATGACCTCTGCCTTAGATTGATCAAGATCATCAAGTGCCAGCATCAGCTATTGTTGAAGACCACCAACATCCATTGTAATTCAAGATTCACCTCAAGTTGCTAAGCTTCAAAAGAGGAACTTGCTCTTATACCAATTGTTGAGAAATTTTGATTTACAAAACAGATCTAAAAACCTTCAACAACAATAATAGAACATAATAGATGAAAACATGCAGTCATATCAATAATCACCATAATACCAAATATTTTTATATGGAAACCCTGCTAGGGGAAAAACCATGGTGGAGATTAATCCAAAAAGTTTACTCAATTAAAATTAAAATAAAAGAGGTGAATGCACTTACATTAAAGCACACTACCTAGAGCTCACTGCTCAAGAAAGAGGCTCACTTCCATAAAATTTTAACTGAGAATATAGCATCTACAAATGCCTAGATTCAATTCCACTAAAGCACACAATCTGACTTTGGACCTTCTGCTCAAATTTGTTCTTCTTTGCTCTATTCTCCTTCTGAAAACACTAATCAACTACTCTACTATTTTTTATACATATAGACATCTCTCTACACATCATGCATACACAAAGTGAATTACTGATCTTCCTTATAAATCGGCTAACCCAAAAATTCAATGCATGTCAGCCTTTCAACAAAATATAATATTCTTTACTTATATCGGCCATGTCGGCCTTAAATATTTAATTAGAAATGAAGTGTACCTTCCTTGGAGATCCACACATCAAAATAGTGATCTGATGAAGTATTCAGATCAACATACCAACTAGATGTCCTGTTCTTTACTTTCTCTACTAGTAGAATACAAATACTTAGATTTTCTACTGGTATAAGTGCAATTGATATTGCAGATCAAACTATAGATTCAATTTTCCATGAATGACAACAAAAGTAGCCAAAGTCAACCTCATCAAATCCATATTCCAACAACCAGGTCATCCAAACCTACACTAACACTAACAAGTGATCACATACACACCTCTCTAAGTATAAAAAAATATGCAGACCAAAAATGAACACTTCAAAACATTTGCACAACATTCTAGCATTAATATATTACATTGAAATAGTCTCACAACCACTTGGAATTGAGAATACCTTTATCATATGCAAGAGGATGCACTACCACAACACTCCAACACAAGAACTAAACTTGTGGAGAAACTCAACACTAGAAACTCCAAGGAAAGATAGATGTAGAAAATATACGAATTTTCAAGGACTAAATATATAAGAAAAGAAACCTCTCTATGGAGAAATGTGGATTAACCTCATTTCTCCTAGACAACCTTCTACATGAGCACACACGCTGTTAAACAAATATTCCACTAAAGAATGATCCATAACCTAAAAATTTGGGTATAACATCTTTGAACACCTCTAATCATCACATACAAACCACACAAGAATATACTAAACCATGAAGAAATTTAGAACTCAACACATAACACACTTCTTTCACATTGAACACTATTTTATTCATTTTTTATCAAAAGAACTTGGAAACCAAGTGAAATATCTACATCAAAAAAACCAAAAGAACCTTCTCAAAATATCTACAACATCTACAACATAAAAAATACACCAATCTACAATACCTTCTCAATACCACACTAGATATTGACATCAATTTGACATAAAACCACAACACATCCACACTTGAAATTGATGACAACACTTAACAACAATTTCCAACAATCTCCCCAACTATTCTAGAGGTTGGCATTGATGAAAACACCAAAAATCTTCCAACAGAGATTAGAGGTGATCTCTCAAGCCATGATATTGTTTCAAGTGGCACAATGTGAGGGGGCTTGATGGGATTGAAGGGTACAGGTGGTACTTTGAAAATCCATGGCCATTTCCATAATTTTTTCCCCTTGTGCCTCTAAGTTTCTTCCATTTTGTCTATTTAGGGTTCAAAAAACCACATAAAAGGCGTAAAATACTTATATCATAAAACCCTTGGTGTGCACCCATGACCCCTTCAAATGCTTTGTCTTTTTCTCAAGTCTTAGGCTTTCAAGATTTCCTAACCTCCTGACTTTTCTTTCTCTTTGTTGTCGCAAAGTTATTAAGTTTCAGAACCTCCTAACTTGGTGATCTCATAGGATTGTCAATGTGTCATAGGTTTTCTAATTTTGCAACCTCTAACATGAGGTTCTTAAGTTTAGGTTTTTTGCCACTTGGAATTCTCCTTGTTGTTGGTGAGACACTAGGTCATCAAGGGGAGTTTTATGTGTGTCTCACTGATGGAGTGATGGAAGTGTCAAGTTTGGGTCTTGGTTATGGTGATGATGCAAATGAGTGGCATTATGGGATTGAGTAAGGGGGGAATCCAAATCCTTATTGTGGATTATGTGTGGTGACCTAGCGATGAGGTGGATAGGTGATGTCTTCTGAGGTGTTATCGATGTGAAAAAGGTCTATTGGTAGGACCTTGAGGGGTGTCCCCCTGACAACCCGATGAGTTCTTCATCAAGTGGAAAATATGGTATTGGAAGAACTTTGGAGCTAGTCCTTATGATAGAGTGACAATTGTGGTGGTACTTCCTGATTACGTGATTGGATGACTCACATCATTGTTGTCAGTCATGATAGTGACATGTGTATCTGGTGGGACTCATCAAGGGCTATAGTTAATGGTGTTAGTGGGACAATTCAAATTGATGGGAGTGAAGTTGGTGTTCTAGTGATGGTTCAATGGATTTCTCAACGGTGTGACTTTGGTCCATTGGTGAGACTGTAGTGGGTATCCCTGCGATAGAGTGATATGATTGATCAATAGTGGAGATTTGAATGACCGGTAGTCTAATGGTCAGGTTTTAAAGTATGGAAAGTGAGTGATGGATCATTGGATCTTGGTGTGATTAAGATGGATCAACAACCACAATTTAAAATGTGATTTCCCCAATGATTGGCTACTCCTATTCCTGGGTATTGAATGTGTAGTGATGACATATCTACAACCAGCTACTAGGATCAAATTAGGATAGATATAGATTGGAATTTTTTATTATACTAGATAGAATTTATTATTGAGTGGGACCATTGATGTCTTGATGTGTTACAAAGAATGAAATTGATGTCAGGGTATGTTCTTCCTGACTATGATCATAGATTTCCTAGTAGTACCATTCCTACATTCATGAGCGACTCTAGTGGAGTGCGTTTAAGGATTTAGAAGCCTTTATGGCTGGTTGTTGCTTCAGTTTTGGGGGGAATTCTTCATGTTTTTAATCTGATTGGATTTAATCCTTTCTATAACTTAGATTGAGTTATGGTTAGGGTTTGAATTCAAATTCTCAGTTATGCCTACACTATAAAGGTATATTTTTTTGTTTTTGTTGGGGTTTAGACTTTTACTCTCCAACTTGAGTGGTTTGGTGTAGTGTTTCCCTACTAGATTTTGTTTATATGATTTCTATGATTCTTTGCTTTGATTCAAGTTTAATAGGGTAATTACTTTGGGCATAGATAGTGAATTTAATGAACCATGCTCTGTAATAACAACAAATCATCACGATACAACATTTGTATTCTACTTCATTATATATGTCAATTTGTATGTTCCACAAATATTGTATGCATTATCTTTTGAATCAATATAACCAAGGGTTGTGTTGATGCTTCAAACACACTTGTTGTTTGAGTTATGTTTGTATTTTCCTATCATTCTAGGAGTGGTGCAATTGCTTGCATAGAGGTAATGAAGGTAATGTAGTGTGGTGTAGATAACTAAGTAACATGATTGTCCTTTTGTTGGTTTCCTGTTGCAAGGTAGTAGGGTTAAGAGAATCCATGGTTGGTCTATTGTAGGAGTTTATTTCATTCTCGAATCCATTTAGATTAGGCACTAGTCAAGGAGATTCACAAAGTATGAGGCTAGGATAGAGTAAAAAAATTCAATTTAAGAAAATTTCTTGCTTTCTTATTTTAGATTTTCTTTCATGTTTCCCTTTCCACACTACCAAAAGTCATTGCTAATAGGGAGAGTTTTGTAGATGATTTAGCCCATTGAAATCCTTCCACCATTGTAGTGTGATAATCTCAATTAATGTATAGGGATACCCACCTTAGTCTTGCAGAGCCTAAAGTGTAGAGGGGAGGCTTGCTAATCAGTCATCTCCTATTCATTGGCCATTGACCTAGGGTCTCTAACTATAAGGAGTAGCTACCCTTAAGGAGATGTTAGACCATTAGCTGGAAACACCAACATATTGGAAATTCCACTGGGGATGAACTTAGAATCTTGGTTGTAGAAAGTCTTATCAAAAGAGCCATCCAAGCCAACAGATTGTTGATGTTGGGGAAAAATACATAAAATATTTGGGTGAGAAAATGAATATATGCTCTTCCTCTTTGTGAAACACATTCTCTCAAGAAGATAAAGATAATTGCATGAATCTCTAGGCGTGCAACTGCAAATACACTCTGCCTCATTGAGGAAGATAGAGATTTACAAAGGGACTTGCATACTTGAAGAGGGATGTTGTTGCAACATTTTTGGTGTGTTTTTGAAGTCTATTACTCTACTGGTGGAGAGAACTCAAAAATACATTGATCTTGGAAGGATCTCTCTACTACTTGAAGATCTTTTCCTCTTTCAAAGAGGTGACAACTTTGAAAAATATTCCATATCATTAGAAGAGTTGGTTGCAATAGTTTTCAGGTATTTTCTATTGCAACATTTGTATGAATGTCAACAATAAGTTCTAGTAAATATTTTCCCTTCTTCAGTGCTTCAAGGCACTATTTCAAAATGGAAAAGAGAAGTTGGATATTCTGTAGCTAGTTGTAGAGGGTTAATGTTTAAAATGTATCATCAAATGGATTCAACCTCTACTATCTATTCTATCATGTGTGAACCACAATCATATCCTCAAAGATTTTTTTTTTATTTGGAGATATATAACCCTCTAGATTGCAATAAAATCCATGGTTATCCACACTCTATGCCAAGAGAGATAAAGAAATACTTTCCTAAGTTTAGAGGTAGTTTAGAAGAATCAACATTAAGACATTGGCAAGATTTCACTGACTTGTTAGTGGAAAATCAGATAGAAGATGATGTAGTCTTGAAGCTATTTGTAATAAATTTAGAAGATAATGCTAAGGTATGGTTCAATAATCTTCCTTTGCATTCTATTTGTTCATGGCATCAGTTTAAAGAGATATTCCTAGATCAGTTTGGTGAAGTGAATAATAGTCATCTATTTGATGGTTGTTATTTGCATAGTTAGGAAATTGAAGCAGAATGTGAGTTTGAAGTTTAAAATTTATCACCTCTAGATGCATTATTTAATATAGAGAGATATAGTGATGATTCCCCATCTAATTTTCATGATAATTTCATGGAATGTTGGTTTTCTATACCATAATTAGAAAGGCCAGATGAACCAACATGTGTTGATTTGTTTTGTGAAAGACTTGAGTCGGGTATGAGTACAATTCCACAAAGATGGAAGCCTTAAGAAGTTGGAGAAATTGATGGTTGGATTTCAATAATGAACAATTTGATAGAAAGGCATGGAGACCACTTCCTATCTAGACTATGTGATGGAACTTATTCTAGGTGTCTGGCTAGTATAGAAAAGAATAATGATGCATCTTACAGTGGCAACGATTCTTCTTTTGAGCATCCCACAAAATAATTTTGTGCATATGTACCTATTGATGATGATGAAACAATGGAGAAAGATATATTTCTCTCTATATCAAATGAGTGTGACAACATGTGTGGTAACTTTCAACTAGAAGAGAGTAGTAATGATGAGTCTAATGATGACTTCCATTTTGATAGCATGGGATATGATTCTACTAGTTTATGTAGCAACAGTGATTAAGAAGATATATCTATAGTAAGTAATGAACATGTGGTTTTTCCCTTGTTTGATCTCTCACCTTCTTTTCTCCCTAATTTTGGTTCTGAAGTTACCACTATTTTTCTGTATGAGGGTAGCATAGACACAATTGTAGGCTAAAATGAAAAGCAAGAACTAAATGTTGCTACAACTAATGATGCTATCTATGATAAGTCTACACTTGATGAGTATGATTGTATGGATCATATGGATAGATATAAAGATTTTTTTTCATGGGTGGAAGTTCATGAGTAGCGGGCTTCAAGTTTGTCATGGCAAAGTGATGTTGCCAAGGTAAGTTCTACAAATGTATGTCATGGTTCTATTTTTTGTGACACATTTTCCTCAACAAATTGTGAAAGGGTTGAAAAAGAGAGACAATCTAAAGAGTATATCTCTTCACATAAAATTCCTCATGATATGAATGGATGTTTTAATGAGGTATGCATCAACATTGATGACTTCAAGCATGCTGCTTGTAGTCCTATTGAGCAGCAACATCACGGTAATGTTTTGGCTGCTCATGTCCCTTGTGTGCCTAAGCTTAGAAGTTTTCAATTTGAATTGTTTGAGGATGAGTTTCCCTCTACTTTTCAGCATGATAGAATGGCACATTTTTCTATTCCATATGAGTTTGAGGCTTTTCCTTTTGGCCTTGATTCATGTGAAGTGATCAACAAGTGTGAAGAGATAAATTTTTTTTATGGTGTATGTTAGTGTTCTCCATTTTTGTCACCAAATACAAAATTAGAAAATGAAATAGGTGGCAGTGAGGTGGTCTATGTCATGTGGTTACCATTTAACAACAAAGAAAAACATGGAGCAAGTTCTTACTTGTTCAAGGGTAATCACATGTTAGTTTTTGTAGGAAGGAGGCTACTTGTGCAACTATGGTGTGACAAAAATAATTATTAGTTGAAGGAAATAAACTCCTTTAATAGGTTGGTGTTTGACAGGGGTAAATATTAAATCGCCTTTATAATTTGGTGGCCCATGGTTATTGAATGAAGTGGTATGTTTTGGGTGACTCCGTTGCTCAATGGTTGCCCCCAACTAGAGCCACTGGTGGTACTTATAAAATCCATGGCCATTTCCATAAATTTTTCCACTTGTGCCTCTGAGTTTCCTCCATTTTGTCTGTTTATGGTTCAAAAGACTACATAAAAGGCTTAAAACCCTTATATCATAAAACCCTTGGCATGCACTAAGTTGTGACCCCTTCAAATGCTTTGTCTTTTTCTCAAGCCACGAGATTTCAAGATTTCCTAGCCTCCCAACTTTGCTTTCACTTTGTTGTCGCAAGGTTCTCAAGTTTCAAAACCTCCTAACTTGGTGATCTCTTAGTGTTTTTGATATGTCATGGGTTTCCCTACCTTCGCAACCTCTGCCATGAGGTTCTTAAGTTTAGGTTCTTGGCAACTTTGTGTTCTCCTTGTTTTTAGTGAAACATTAGGTCATTAAGGGGAGTTCTATGTATGTCTCACAGATGGAGCAATGGAAGGAAGTGTTTAGTGTGGATCTTGGTCATGGTGATGGTGCAGATGTGTGGCATGATGGGATTGAGTAAGGGGGAAATCCACATCCTTGTTATGGATTATGTGCGATGACCTAGTGATGAGGTGGATAGATGATGTCTTCTAGGGTGTTATCAGCATGATAGAAGGATTTTTGGTAGGACCTTGAGGGGTGTCCCCCTGACAACCTAATGACTTCTTTATCATGTGGAAAATGTGGTATCAACAAGACTATGGAGCTAGTCATAGTGATAGAGTAGCAATTGTGGTGGGACTGCCCGATTGTGTGATTGGATGACTCACATCATTGTTGTGAGTCAGTTTGGTGACATGTGTATGTGGTGGGACCCATCAAGCATGATAGGAAATGGTTTCGGTAGGACAATTCCCTATAAATGGGCATAAATTTGGTGTCCCAACAATGGCTTGATGGATTTCTCAATGATGTGACTTTGGTCCATCGGTGAGAATGTAGTGGGTGTCCCTACGATATAGCAATATGATCAATCAAAGATGGAGATTTGAATGACTGGTAGTTTGATGGTCAAGTTTTAAATTATGGATAGTGAGTGATGGATCATTGGATCTTGGTCTGATTAAGATGGATCAATGACAACAATTCAAAATGTGATTTCCCTAATAGTTGACTACTCCTATTCGTGGGTATTGAATGTTTAGTGATAGCATATCTACAACCAACTACAAATATTGACTTAGGATAGGTACAAATCAGATTTTTTTATTCTCCTAGGTAGAATTTACTATTGAGCAACACCATTGATGTCTTGATGCATTGTAGAGAATGAAATCGATTTTAGGGTATGTTCTTCTTGATTGTGATCATAGATTTCTTTAGAGTACTATGGATTTAGAATCCTTAAAGATCCCTCTGGGTTGATATTATTGGTTTTGTATTAGACCTAGCCACACTTTACATGTTTGCATACTTTTAGGCCCCTTTTGATAGCGCCTTCATTTGCTTGTGTCATGTGTCTACAATGTGCACCTTTGGGAACTCTTTTCCCTAGCTTCTTTCCAAGCTCCACCCATGTGCCACTTTGCATCATTCCATGGGAACCATTTTGGTGGACCCCATAATCAATGCTTGGGGTGTAGACTTCTCCATGTGTCATCTCCATAGGGACTTAGGTCTCAAATAAAGGGAGGAAGAATGAGAGGCCCTGCCTCTACGTCACATGTCCTAACTAATTCTTTAGATGATTAGAAACATGTCTTCATGGAAATTTTGTTGCTTCCACTATAGGACCACTTCCATCATTGTGAATGGCATACTTTGTATGAGGCAACTGATTGCCACGTTTCAAAATATTTTTTGTTATGTCAGTTTTGTTGAATCATTGCAACAGGTGGCATGGCCTGTGCCTAAGGGATCTTTTCGGTTATTGTCTTTCAAGTAGTGGAGGGATCTATTTACACTACTTTGACTCTCTATGAAAGGGTTCAAAAATATACAAAAAAAGTACTAAAAGATTGTATTCCTTTGTATTTATCTTAATTATTGTATTAAGACTCACATATTGTGCCAATTTGTTCAGCCTCTCTATTTCTTGGTTAATTGATAAGATATTATACTATGTTGTTTGTTGTACTAAGTAGTTTATTTGCAATGCATTTACAATTTCAATATAAATTTTGGTTCAAATCATGTTTTGAACTCTTTTTGTTTAGTGAATGTATATGAAATTTATATTATGTTATTTGATTAACTTCTTAGTATTTTCATCTATGTTTTCTATTATTTTCAGACATGCAGATTGTTGAACGGGCCCTCAAATCTCATTTGAAAGGAATATTTCCTATGCCTACATACTTAACTCTTGGCAAATCACCTTAGATTAGATTGTATTTTAATATATTTGCATCTTTTTCTCTTTTTCAACCCCCCAATACATGGAAGAGTTGGCTTCTTTAAAACTCAGAGGTTACTCAATTTAATGCAAGTGGCCCCCCCATTAATTGAGCTTCCCATAAGGCTATTTTCCTAGTAATTTTAGGCATCAATAGTTCTTTTTCTGGTATGCTCAATGGTACTTTGTTTGAATGTATCTAAAGTTAAAGTGGGTGTATGGGCCATAGACCTGCTACTAGATCCTAAGATATAAATAACCCTAACATGTTGGTACCACCATTGGTAATAGTACAAGCAAGAACCCATCCAGTAAATGTTTGAACCCCTCCTCTAGTCCCGTTACCAATGGATAATAGAAATTTTGTAGAATGGAATGTTGAAATCCATCTCATATCACTAGTAGCACCAACCATTTGGGCTCCCATCCCAACATCTACTTTAAAAGATTTACCAAAATTTACTAGTGAAGGCTTGAAAAAACCATCTGATCACTTACAAGATGTGGTGGACATGTGTTTGGTGCATGGTATAACTGATCAAAATGTACCATTGAGATTACTAGCAACCTCTTTTAAGGGTAGGGAACTCGATTGGTAATGCACCTTGGAAGCTAATATTGTCGATACTTGGGATCAACTCAGAGAGCCTTTTTACGAGTGGTTTTCAAAAAATGGAGGTTGGTCTTTTCTATTCTAGTAGTTAGTGACCATAAAGAAATCCCCTTAGGAGGAAATGGCCGACTTCAATTCCTAGTTTCACACAACTTGGAAAAGGATCTAGACTGCTATTCACCCACTTGCTGATTTGGCCTTCATGTTCTATCTAAAGTCTCTCAACACTGACATTTCGATGATGATCTAATCCCTTGGTGGGAACACCTTACCAAATGCATGTAAAATTGTTGTTAAGGTAGAGAATAATTTGATTGATGCCCAGAAAGTTACCACCTCAGCCTTCTATTCCTATATTTGTCGAGTTGTTAGCTCCTAGCCAAGAGACAACTTCTACCAGTGCGTATGCTCTTCCCCAATTTATGTATGCATATCTGAGCATACTACAAAACATTTCTTCTACATCAAAGTTCTCAAAAGATGAAATGAGTGACAACAAGGAGTTTTTGCAAAACTTATAAAATGAAATAACTAGTATCAAGTGGCAATAGTCCATGCCTCCAAAGCTAGCTTACTAAAATTACCAAGGTAGAAGATTTTCCTACCAGCAAAACCAGTTCCAAGGAGGTGCATGCATGAATCCACAGACTCAAACAAATAATTTGATTGTGATGGTACCTACTATTCTACAGAGTGTCTTCCCAAGTTCTAATAGATAATTGGTAGTGAGGAAAAATAATCTTGTTGATGACATCAAACCTTGGTGCTTCCCCTACAATGAAGCACATATCCCTCAAAATTGTCTGCGTGGAAATTTATAGCAAAGAGTGGCAAAACAATGCTGTCAAGGAATTGTGTTAGATTTAGGAGGTTATGTATATGCTTCTCCACAATTGGAAAATGTGGTATTCACTACGCAAATGCAAGGAATGTCCCTGGTGCAAGAAATAGATATAGCTCTCAATCACATGCTCTTCTCATGGATGGAAGAAGAAGATGCAGTGTTTGAAAATGATGTGTCCACACCAAAGGCCCCACAAGTGCAATAAAATTATAACACTCATTCAAAGAGTAGATTCACAAGTGAACCAGATGCTCAAAAACCCAAAATTATTCCCAACCAAGCTCCTAGTACCTCTGTAATTGCACAACAATCTCAACCATGCAAGGAGATTGTTATAACAAGTTATAAGGAACAAAGGTCCTTGAATCTACTACCATTCAATGTGGTGGAACAATTGAATAAATCCTATGCTAATGTATCTCATTGGGATATCCTAGCTATTCTAGAGTAGAAATCATTGCTATAGAAGGCCCTATTGGAAGATGCAAGCATAGAGCCAACAGAGCAACCATCCAAAGGAAAAGCTATTGATTCACCATCTTAGGCCAAATTCCTCACAAATAATGGAGAGGAAGCCTCTATCAAAAGTAAAGGTAAGCCTAAACTAAAATCCTTCTTGACTCTCATAGTGGGTAAGAAATTGCTTCACAATTCTATGATTGACTTTGGTGCTAGCACAATAGTCATGCCCAAGCAAATAACTAAAGCCTTAGGACTTAGATATGAAACTTTAAATTGAAGGGTTACAAAACTTGATGGGAATAAGGTTAAAAATATAGGTTTCATCAAGAACCTCCCCTTGACTTTGTTCTCCCACCATAGCATCATAGTCCCACAAGATATTGTGATCATTGACATCCCTCCCATGTTTGATCTTTGCTTATTCTAAGAGTTCACTACCAAGATAGGTGGGTATCTTTCATTAGATTGGTCACACTTGATTCTTAGGACCAAGCATGGAGCTAAGTTGAAGAGAGTGCTCAAACCTTTGCATTTGTAACATGTAGCAAATGAATCTATGATAAATTTTGAGGCTTCTCATACATCTATCACCAAAGATGAGATGCATTGTACTAAGTTACTTGAGGATGAGAAGGTGACTTGAGATCAGACTGATGAAGAAGAGGTACTCTTGGGTGAATTTGTAGACATTGATCCTTTTGGAAATTATCATGCCACCGAATTGGGAACTTATGTTATCTATGATGAGGATCAAGTGATTCTAAAGGTGATGAAGGAATCCAAGGGTGATCAAGCCTCAAAGCTATGGACATTTTATTTTGATGGACCAAGATGTAAAGTTGGTGTAGGATCTAGGATATGTTTGACATCCCCATCTAATGGAAAGAAACTCAGATATTTTCACTTTCAAATTTCCTATTCAAACAATGAAGCTGAATATGAAGGCCTCATGCAAGGTCTAAGTCTTGTGGCATTAAAAAAATAATGTTGTTCAAAGACTCTGAGCTAATAGTTACTCAAGTTTGAGGGGTCTCCACAAAAAAGAATGTCTGCATGAAATCTTATAGACATAGGGTCTATGACCTTATTGAAAGATTTGAAGCCTTCAATATCTAGACGGTGCCTAGAGAGCAGAATGCAGCCATAGATCGCATGATGATGATAGGGTCTCAAATTGACACTATTTTTTATTTGATTGATAACATAAAATTTGTGCGAGTGATTTAGCATTCACAAGAATTTTTTGATCAGCTCCAACCAAAAATTATAGAAGCTTATGAAGGGAAAATTATTCATCTAAGATCCAACAAGCTTATGAAGGGACTTGTCACTCTCAAAAATCTATTCAATTGTTACAATGCAAGGAATGACAAGAGGAAGTTTGTAGCTGACATGGGTGACTATGAAGATCTTTAAGTCAGTGATGGAAGGAAGCTTAAGGTTGGGAGGTATGTTCCATATCATGAGAAGGATCAACTCATTCATTTTTGTGAAAAATATAAAGGAGTAGTGGCCTGGTCATATGATGACCTCAAGGGATATGATCACAAAGTCATCTAGCATACTATAGAACTGGTAGAAGGAGAAAAACTTGTCCACTAGAAGCATAGGCCAGTAAATCCAAATATTGAGGCATTAATGGCACAAGAGTTGACAAAGCTAATCCACTCTTGGATTGTCTTCTCAATCAAGCAAGTACGTGGGCATCCAACCTAGTTACGGTTCAAAAGAAGAATGGGGACATCCGCCTCTATTTTGACTTTCAAGATTTGAATAAGGAATCCCTGAAGGACCACTACCCCTTGCCTTCCATGGAGTCAATCTTACAAATGGTGGCTGCCTCAAAAATGTTTTCTCTCCTGTATGGTTTCTCTAGTTACAACTAGATCTAGGTCAAAGAAGAGGACTAACAAAAAATAATGTTCACTACTAAGTGGGGAATGTTTTCCTATGCAAAAATTCCCTTTAGCCTCTCAAATGCGGGAGCTACCTTCTAATGAGTATTGGATATTTTCCTTTAGAGAATTGATCAATAAGATAATCTTGATCTACTTAGATGATCTTATTATATTCTCTAAATCAAAATATTATCATTTTGATCATCTTGAAATGGTGTTTAAAGAATTCTATGAGTTTGTGATATTCCTGAACCCAAGAAAATGTCTTTTTGGAGTACCCCAAGGAAAATTATTGGAGCACATAGTGTCTAAAGATGGGATTTCTATTGATCTATATTGGGTGAAGAAAATCAAGGGACTTCCCCTTCTAGTCAACAAAAAAGGAGTTCAGTCCTTCCTAGGGAAGGTAAATTTTGTAAGCAAATTCATATCCAATTTTGTAGGTTTAATTAGACCAATCACCCTAATTCTCAAGAAGGGTCAATTGTTTAAATGACAAAAGGGGCCAAGGAAGCCTTTGATAAGGTCAAAGAGGCTATTTCCTCAGCTCCTATACTAATAAAATGAGACCTATCAAAGGACTTCATGATGTATGTGTTCGGTAGAAAATCTAGCATCACTACTATTTTGACCCAAAAGGATGATGAAGGAATGGGAGAGCATCTTATAGCTTTTAACTCTTAGACCTTGAAAGACTATGAGATGAAGTACAACTTCATTGAGAGGTAGGAATTTTTCATTGTTAAGGGGCTCAAAAAGTTCTAACACCTCATAGTTTGCAACAAGGTGGTTGTATATGTAGCTCATTCTAGTGTGCATGAGTACATAATGGATGGAGAAATAACCAAAAAAGGGGCCAACTAGATAACTAAGATCCTTGAATATAAAATTGAGGTCAAGCCCTTGAAGACTATGTGGGGAAGAGGATTATGTGAGTATTTGGCATGTGATGAAGAAGTGGCAGCTGAGGAGGAACAACCAGAGCTAGTTCTACTTAATGAATTCAAGTCTAAAGGCTATTGGTTGGAAGACAAAATGAGATTCATGGAGACTGGGAAATATCTAGTTGGCCCCCCTTCTTAGAAGAAGAGGTTTTATAGATTTTAGAGCCACAGGTATGTTCTTATTGAAGGGGTTCTCTTCAAGAGAAGTTTCAATGGTGTTCTTCTATGATGTGTAACCTAAGAGTAGGCACAAAAAATTCTAGACATATTTCACAACAGTCCTGTGGGTGGACATTTCTTTGCAAAGACCACTACCATTAAAATTATGTGTGTCAAGTACTTCTAGCCTACATTTTTCAATGAATCACAATCTCTGGTTAAATCCTAAAAAAGAATTCTAATTCTTCATAGGAAGGAGGAAGAACTCAATAATGCCTTTGAATTTGATAGTGGTTGAAGAACCCTTCGCATAGTGGGGATTAGATTTCATTGGGATGATTAATCCCACCTCTGGTGTTAGACATAAATGGATCCTCATGACCATAGATTATTTTACCAGATGGACCAAGGCCATGCCCCTAAAGAACACGACTGAGGCAGAGATTGTGAACTTTCCCAGAAAACTGGTAACAAGGTTTGGCCTGCCCAAGACCATCATCTCAAACAATGTAAAAACCTTCCTAGGTTTGGAGGTATGTCAATTTGCACTTAATCATGGTATATTCCTAAAGACATATTCAAACTATTAACCATAGGAAAATGGTATGGCTAAGTCAACTAATAAAAATGTAGTCTAACTCATCAAAATAATAAGGTCTGAGCACCAGAGGGAGTGGCATTTGAACCTTAAAGAAACACTCTAGGTAGACCACATAACCCCCAATCAAGTCTTAAAGACTTCATTGTATGAGCTAGTATATGGAAAGGAGGTCCTATTGCCTATATCTATGGAAATTCCCACACTATAATTGCTCAAGTCTTTGGAGGTTGAACAAAATGGATCCATGGAGATCCAATTGGCTAAATTATTAGAGGTACAATAGAAAAGAGAAAATGTGCTAAGGGCCATGTCTAACCGTCAATAGGTGGTTAAGAAGTGGTTTGACAAGAAAACCTCTAACAAAGCCTAGCCAACATGGAAAATTTGGCAGTCTATGGGAAGGTCCTTTCTACATTATTAAATGCAAGCAATATAATGCCTTCAAATTAGAGAATATGGAAAAAGAAGAATTGGGAATTCCAGTCAATGAAATTCACCTCAAACTTTTTAATTAGCTTCGTTAACCTTTTGATAGTGTAAATATGTAATTATGTAAATATTTTTTATGTGTTTTTTTAAACAAGTCTTTATTAAGTGAAACCCATGAAACATGAAAGAAGAAAAAATTAAAGGAGACAAAAAACCTAAAAAAAGAGCTATATATTCATTATATTGTAATATATACTTTTGGATATTATAATTCAAAATGGCTCTTGGGCCATTCTTTTCGAGTATATATATATTAAGTAGATTTCTGATATATATACATATATATAAAGAGAGGATAAAAGAGTTCAATCATTCAGTAGGAGCTTCATCACCATCAATAGTAGTAGGTTCAACAGGAACAACAACATGATGTTCAATAGTAGGGCAGTAGGAGCATCGATAGCAGCAACAAGTGGAGGAGGAAACACCAAGTTTCTAAAATTAGTAAACCAATCCATGTCATAGAAAAGCACTATATTTTAGCACCTTAGCAAGAAGTAGCAAGCATGAGACACCTTCTAGCAGTGTTCCCCAATGGTCATCATGTGAAATCAGCTCAAAAATGGCACCCAATGCACCACCACATCCTCTTCAATGTGACAATGGAGATCACTGGCTATTGGAATTACAAGTCCATAGATAACATTCGTTATAATTTCCCCAAGGCCTCTAAGATAGCACTTGGGAAAAATTTCCATGGTAAGCCTTAGTATCATCTGATTCAGTACCTAAATGTCGAGCAAAGAGGCAACAAAATGAGAACAAATATTAGTGTTCACACGATGCTTGTCCTCATACTCTATACAGTCTTTCCTTAGTACCCATTTCATTGCAATTATGGCCAAAGAATTCTTTTTCTTTGTCATACATTTCAAATTCCTACTAGAAATTTCCCCTAGAAAAGCTGCTTGAGACCTATTGCTAGTTAGCCTAATGGGAGTATTCATTGCTTCTATCAATAAGCACAATTACCAATTATCAATTATGTTGTTATGCTAAGGTCTATTTATAGAGGTAGTTGAGGTACAATGTGTTTGATAAGCATGATGCTGATAGAGGTGCAAACTCAAAAATCACACTACAGGTGCAAACTCAAAAATCCCACCAAAGGTGCAAACTTGGAAATCCTGCCAGGTTGTGTGTCCTACATGCGAATTAAGATGGGGTAATTAAGCAAATAAAACTTGTGGCAAGTGCAAGTGGTATTCCACATGGTCGAGTGCTAAGTGTCATGTTGTGGATGCTTTTTAGTCTTCAAGGATCAACTCAAATATTTTCATGTATTCATTACACCCTTTTGCTTTATCATTCTTCTAAAGTTATTAAATGGAAAAGCA
The DNA here is from genome assembly GCA_007258455.2 of Sequoia sempervirens. Lineage (NCBI taxonomy): Eukaryota > Viridiplantae > Streptophyta > Pinopsida > Cupressales > Cupressaceae > Sequoia > Sequoia sempervirens. The sequence continues at coordinate 529,459,901 of VDFB02047230.1, read as the reverse complement.
TGCAAAAAGTTTTGTACGCCTTCAATTTGCAGTTTAATTTTCCAGGAGATGGTGCCATCAGGAATAATGGGTAATTTTCATTATGAATTATTGTCTTTTCAAAGGATTAGGAATTCATTTTTCATGCACGCAAGAGTTGACAGTACATGCCGAATTTATTACTTGAAACAATTATTGTTTCCAACTTTTGAATAAGGAAAGGCTAAAGTTGCATACAAAAGAACAACACTGCAGAGAAGTTTGAGTATATAGTTCATAGAAGAAAAAATTTAAAGGTAAGTTATAGAGGAAATTAAGCTTTTGCAAAAGTATACATAATCTCTTAATGGCACAAAATCAAGTAACGAAGCAAAATCTTGAGATGGTAGCTCAAGAAGAGGAAATTGGAAGCTTGTTTGACACCTTCTTAATGGTGACAATGGCCCATGTTTTCAGTAACATCTCTTATGCCATGCCAAGGATGCTAGAAAAGACAAAATGGCCTCACACATGGGCCATGCAGAAGGCTTCCTATAGGAATAAGGTCCTAATAGAAAAATAATGAGATAATATTTATGACCTTGGGCTTAAGACTAACCCTAAGGGTCTTAGGGAGGTAGCCTACAAAAGAATGAAAAAGGACACGGTTAATGATCAAGACTCTTTGGCATATAGTTTATGGTTCTTTGGTCTTCCACAATATATGGTTCATGAATGTGTTGTAAATATGTGTCTAACTGGTGTTTTCATTGATGTCAACATAATATAAGTTTTTGCACTTGAAGGAAACAAGTGATTTTAGGTTCAAAATGTGCTATGGGGTGTGTTCAGAATGTACTCTAGTGTGTGCTCCACATTTCTACTATGTTGATACTATGCATGTGTAAATCTAATGTGGTTGTTCAAAGCCATCCTTGGGTGATATATCCTAGATTACAACTACTAGATTGATGAAGAGAAAGAATTGAAGTTCACTAGTTTGTGAATTGATCTAGAAAATTTAGTTATCTATGGACTAGGAGAATTGTATTTGCTCTGTATTCCTCCACTTTCTTGCTTCAACTCTTGTGTATATAGAAAAATATGTGTTCCATCAAGAGTTCTCATGTTTGGTTTTCTAGTATGACGAGTTGAGTGAGCCTCTGATATTCTACGCTTCAAGTTTATGCCTCTGGTAAGAATGGCTTGGCAGCTTACCCTGCATTCCCTGCATAATGAATATCTTTGTGTATGGATTGATAGTCATTTAGAGGCATGTCTAAATATGGTATGTTCCAAGTTGGAGTGTTTGGTATGGTTAGTTGAAGGAGTTATGTTCACTAGAGTAAAATTTTCTTTACTTGTGTATTCAGTGGTGACAGAGACAATGTATTCCAATTTTTATTTCTCTACATTTACATCTTTTGATCTGTGGTTTTGGAATTAGGTTTTTAATATTGTGATGTTCTCTCAACTTAAATGGTTCTTGATTTGGTGGTTTGGAAGTGATCTCTTATGTTTGACGGTGTTGTTTGAAGTGCTTTGGATTGATAAATTCTTTAGATAATGTTGTCAGAGCTTACATTGAGACTGTGATGAGCTTATTGATGTCTCTTAATTGTGTTTCTACTTTTTAATTTGTTTGCAAGATGATCATTGGCTAGTGTTTGCAATTGACAGTTTGGTCGATGTGAACAGGGGTTTCAAGTCAGTGGCCAACATGTGAACAAAATCAGATCACCTAACTAACTAGCATGTGAGTATTTAATCAAGATGAATCCATAAAGGTGACACACTTGATCAAAATAAAACTTTATTGAATGAATAGAAGAGTAAATTAAATGTATATTGGTCATTGGGGTCAAAAAAAGAGCTAAATTCAGTAAATTCTTGATAACAAGGTTCATTGGTGTGCATCCTGATGATTGGTGTACATTCTGATATGAGATATGGAAAATCTGATTGGATGCCATTATTAATGAATAGAATAGTATGTGAGAAGCTTGATGATCTAACATTCACTAATGCATGTTGCAAATGAAGAACCTTAACAAGGGATTTGATTCATATGAAATATATAAAGGCATGAGTTAGAAAAATGTGTGTGTGCTTGAATGTAGAAGAAGAAATGAGAAAGAACTATAAAAGAGAAGAATAATAATAAAAATATAAAAATATGATTATAGTAGTGTGAGAGTGAGTAGAGAGAAGAATATAATGTGTTGAATTGATGCATCATAGGTTGAGCAGAACCAAGTTATGCATAGTTGATTGAAAATCATTATAAGAGGTTGTAGCCTCCATTAATACTGAGTTGCATCTCAGTTCAAGGTGTTTCAACATCCTTTGAAGTTTATGCTTCTAAAATAGGGAGTCAAAGCTTCTTTAGGGTTGTAACCCTTAAAACCTATAATAGAATTTTGATGCTTGTGAGGTGGATTAGGATGGTAGATCCTAGCAACATTTCTCACCATTGTTTTCCCCATATTGGGTTTTCCACATACATTTGGTGTTATGTGTTTATCTCTCTCTTTTTTGTGACTGCTTTAGTTTCTTATGCTTTGAATACCTCTTTTGAGTTGTTAAGTTTAATCTTGCTAAGGGTCAATCTGGTTTAAAAATTTACAATCTACTAATTCACCCCCCTCTTAGTAGATCATTGAGTTCTAAAAATTGGTATCAAAGCCATAGGTTCCTTGGGAGAAGCTTAACTATCTCAGGTTGATCTTGGATAGGTGAACACAATGGAACTTCAGGAAGGTTCAAACAAGCCACCTAGATTTGATGGAGCAAACTATGCCAAATGGAGCTCATTGATGGAAGGATACTTAATATCTCTTGGAACTAAAGTCTGGGAAATTGTGGAGACCCAATATACTATTGTTGCGACAACTCCTATTGATCTAGCAACAAATAAACTTCATGAGGACAATAAGAAAGCTTGGTTCATTATTATGAGAAATTTTTCTGACTCTATTCACAAAAATGGTTATGCATTGTAAAACTGCTTATGATGTCAGGGAAAAACTGAAGAAGATCTATGAAGGTGACACCAAAGTGAGATTATGAAAGTTACAAGTGCTAAGAGAAAATTTGAAGGCTTGACAATGACTGAAGAAGAGAAGATTGCATACCATCTTTAGAGAGTTGAATATGTGGTAAATACCATTAAATTATATGGTGTAGATCTAAAAGAAGAAGATGCTCTATTGAAATTTCTTAATTCTATGACCACTAAATATGATGCCAAGGTTTTTGCTATAGAAGAAGGTAGAGAAATTTATAAACTCACTCCTGATGAATTTCATGGAATAATTACTACATATGAGATGAGAATTCCCAATGTTGAATCACCTTGAAGAGAAGTTGCATTTAAGGTGGTCAGAAAAGAGAAAGATGAAGTTGATAAAAAGGAAAAATTTGTTGTCATTACATCTGATCATGATGAATCTGATGAGGAAGAAGCCAACTTCATCAGGAGATGTAGGAGAGGATCTAATAAGTACAAAGGTAAGCTACCATTTAAGTGTTTCAATGGTGGGAGAATAGGGAATTTTGCTTCAAAGTTTCCATATGGTAAACAGGATGGTTCCAAGCAAGAAGATGGTAGCTAAATGAAGAAAATGGATTATCCAAAAAGGAAGAACTTTGGAAAGAAGAAGAAGAGTTTGTATATTCATGAAGAAAGTGCAGTTTCTGATGCTAGTGATAGTTTAGAAGAGGATCAAGACCATGCCCTTGTTATGAGGGAAAACAAAAAAGAGTTTATTTTTATGGATAAGGAAACTAAGGACTAGAAATATACACTAGTTGAGGAATTACATGAGGAGGAAGAAGAATTAGTTGCTAATCTTAAAGGAGAATTAATTAGTGCTCTTGAAGACCTTGAGGAGTTAAGAGAAAAATATGATGATCTCAAGATGGAAAATAAGAAATTGAGAAAGAATGCTCAAAAAGAGACTAAAAAAGCAACTCAAGAACTTGAAGAATCTAATAAGGTGATAGTTGGTCTGAAAGTTCAAATAGAAGAACTCAAAAGAGTTGAAGATGTTATGAAGTATAAGCTTCAAATAGAGATGGAGATATGCTTGAAACTTGAGGCAAAAATAGTTGCCCTGATAAAAGATTTGGAGAAGGCTAATGAGTAGGTCAGTAAAATTCTGAAGTTGAAAGGTGGAACTAATATCCTAGATGAACTGCTAAGTACACAAAAGCTAGCTAGTAAAGAACAATCTAGTTTGGGACTTGAAAAAGGAATGAGTTCATCTATTGATACCTCTACAAAGCTTTATGAAAAATTTAGAGCATAAGTAAAATCAGTCTCCAAGGATGAAAAATATAACAAAGAAGATGCTTCCGAAGAGGAAAACAAGTTAACTATAGTTGAGAAAATTGTTAAAGATAAAGAACAAAGTGAAAACAAGAAGGTTAAATGGAAAAATTTGAACTAGAAAAAGAAGAAGTAGAATCCTAAGAAAGCTAACAATGATGGTTTCACAAGAGTACACTATCCATGAAAATCTAAACAAAGAAGATAATCGGCTAAAAGATACACTATGACTAGGTACTCATCATATTTTAATGGGTATTGCTATACTTGTAACAACTTTGGTCATAGGGATAGAGAATGGAAAGTTAATCCAAGGAGAAATATAAATTTCACGAGTAAAAATTCATTTTCTCCTTTAATTGATATGGATGTAGTATGTTTCAATTGCAATTATTTTGGTCACATAGCTAAAGATTGTAGAAAAATATTTAGAAGACAAAATATTCAATTTGAGAAGAAGAAAACTATATATTTTAAAGCTGAAAAGAAAGTTGAAGTCATTAAGGAAAAGGAAGAAAAGGTTGAAAATCAACCTAAGAGGGTATGGAAGGAGAAAAAGTAGATTCCTACTCAGTCAATGATTGCTCAAACCACCTTGCATGCAAAAGAACAAGACTTGTGGGTAATTGACAGTGGCTACTCCAAGCAGATTGCTAGAGATAAAAATAAATCCATCCAACTTGAAATGAGAAAAGGAGGTTTAGTGAGTCTACGTGATAACATTGCTGTCAAGATTTGTGGTAAAGGAATTATGACCTAAGATGGAAAGAACAAAACTAAATATGCGCTTTATGTGGAAGGACTAAAACATAATCTTCTTAGTGTCAGTCAAATGTGTGATAATGGATACAAATTTTTATTTGATTATGAGGGCTACAAGATAAGAATGAATGGTAAAAAAATTCCTCAAGAGGTTAGGAATGATAGTAACCTCTATAATCTATGTGAAGTGGGAGGCCAAACATGCCTAATTAGTCAAGCAAAAGAAATCTAGTTGTGGTATAAAAGATTAGGACATGTAAATTTTGATAATAGGGTAAAGATAAGCTCAAAAGGTTAGAAACATGCCTAAGATTGCAAATCCTGACAATATTATCCATCAAGGATGCCAACATGGAAAGCTAAACAAATTTTAAATTTACCACTAAGGACTATTCAACTACAAAACCTCTAGAGTTAGTTCACACTGACCTATGCGGACCAATGAGAAGAAAGGAATTTCAAGGAGAGAGATATTTTATTCTGTTGATTGATAATTTTAATAGAATGGCATATGTCACATTCTTGAGAGAGAAGGATGAGGAATTTGAGGAATTTAAAGGTTACAATATGTTGGTAGAAAATGAGACCAATAGAAGAATCAAATGCCTCAAATCAGACAAAGGTGGAGAATTCATCTCAAGAGAATTCATGGAATACTATGGAAACCATGGAATTAGATGTTAGTATGTAGCCCCAAGAACACCACAACAAAATGGTGTGGTAGAGAAAAGAAACCAGATTGTAAAGGAGATGGCTAGAGCCATGTTGAATGAGGAAAACTTAACAAATACATTTTGGAAGGAAGTAGTAAAAACTGTTGTATACATTCAAAATAGAGCTCTTATTAGATTTAACAATGGTAAAAATCCATATGAGTTGTGCTTTGCTAGGCCTGCCTTAGTCAAGCACTTCAAAGTATTTGGTAGTAAATTCTATATCAAAAGAGATACTGAGGACTTAGGGAGTTTTGATTCAATGATTTCTCAAACCACCTTGCATGCAAAAGAAAAAGACTTGTGGGTAATTGTTAGTGGCTACTCAAAGAACATGACCAAAGATAAAAAGATTCATTCAACTTGAAATGAGAAAATGGGGTTCAATGATTCTAGGTGATAACACTGCTATTAAGATTTGTGTTAAAGGAATTTTGAGCTTAGATGGAAAGAAAAAAAATAAATATGTTCTCTATGTGGAAGGAATAAAACATAATCTTCTTAGTTTTAGTTAGATGTGCGACAATGGATACAAAGTTGTATTTGATTCTGAAGGCTACTAGATAAGAATGAATGGTAAAACAATTGCTCAATGAGTTAGGAATGATAGTAACCTCTATAATATATACAAAGTGGATGGCAAAACATGCCTAATTATTCAAGTAGAAGAAAGCCAGTTGTGGGATAAAATATTAGGACATGCAAATTTTTATAATAGGGTAAAGATAAGATCAAAGGGATTTGTTAGAAACATGCCTAAGATTGCAAAGCCTAACAATATTATTTGTCAAAGATGCCAGCATGGAAAGCTATTAAAGTTTAAATTTCCCACCAAGGACTATTCGACTACAAAACCTCTAGAGTTAGTTCACACTGACCTATGCAAAACAATGAGAAGAAAGGAATTTCAAGGATAAATATATTTTATGCTGTTGATTGATGATTTTACTAGAATGGCATATGTCACATTCTTCATAGAGAAGGATGAGGCCTTTGAAGTATTTAAAGGTTAAAAGATGCTAGTAGAAAATGAGACTGGTAGAAGAATAAAATGCCTCAGATTAGACAGAGGTGGAGAATTCATGTCAAGAGAATTCATGGAATAGTATGAAGACCATGGAATTAGATGTTAGTATTAAGCCCCAAGAACACCATAGAAAAATGGTGTGGTAGAGTGAAGAAACTAAATTGTAAAGGAGATGGCTAGAGCCATGTTGAATGAGGAAAACTTAATGGATACATTTTGGAAGGAAGTAGTAAAAACTATTGTATACCTTCAAAATAGAGCCCTTATCAGATTTAATAGTGGTAGAGCTCCATATGAGTTTTGGTTTAGTAGGCTTGCCTCAGTCAAACACTTCAAAGTATTTAGTATTAAATTATATATGAAAAGAGATACTGAGGACTTAGGGAGTGTTGAGTCAAGATGTGATGAAGGAATACTTTTAGGGTATTCATCTCAAAGAAAATCTTATAAATGATACAATAAGAGACTGCATAAAATTGTAGAGATTGTACATGTTAGGGTTGATTAAAGTGTGAATCAAGGTGAGCCTAGTAGAAATAATCTAGAAAGTGCATCAAATGAAGATGACTTAGGTCTATGGGTTGAAGAAGAAGAAGAACAAGAAGTAGAAGAGATTGAGCCAAAATTTAACTGGGGTCAGACAAAATATGTTCAAAAAGATCATCTGGCAGATTAGATTATTGATGAAAGAATGATCGTGTGTAGAAAAGAAAAAGGCTTACAAAGAAAAAAGAACAAGTGAACTTTTCGCTCTTATCTCAGATTGAACTAAAAAGCTTTGTTGAAGTGAGAAAACATGAGAACTAGATAGAATCCAAGAAAGAGGAGTTAAATTAGATTAAAAAGAACAAAACATGGGAACTAGTTCCTAGACCCTTCAACAAGAATGTAATTGGCACTAAGTGGGTGTTTAGAAACAAACTAAATGAAGATGGAATAGTGGTGAGAAACAAATCAAGATTGGTGTGCAAAGGATATGCATAGAAGGGATTGATTTTGAAGAAACATTTTCTCTAGTTGCAAGATTAGAAGTAATAAGAATGTTTCTTGTTTTCTCAATCTACAAAGGCTTCAAGGTATATCAAATGGATATCAAATATGCTTTCTTGAATGAAAACCTAGAAGATGAGGTATATATTGAACAACTAGAAGGTTTTCAACTATTAGAGAATAATGATTATGTTTGCAAATTGAAAAAGGCACTGTATGGTTGAAAGGAAGTGCCAAGAGCTTGGTACTCAAGGTTGGATCAATATCTACAACAAAAAGGATTCAAGAAAGTTTGTGCTAATATAAACCTATATCTCAAATCTGAAGGTACACATATGATCATTGTTGTAGTATATGTAGATGACATTATATTTGGTGGTAGCAGTGACGAAATGTGCAAAATATTTTCTAAAACCATGCAAGATAAGTTTTCAATGTCCATGATTGGATAACTAATTTTCTTTCTTGGTTTACAAATTATACAAGCTAATAAAGGTATATTCATATCTCAAACCAAGTATGCAAAAGAAATGCTTAAGAATTTTGGCATGGAGGACTATAAATCAATTAGTACTCCCACGATTACAAGATGGAAATTGAGCAAATATGATGAGTCATTGAATGCAAATCATACTACATATAGATCTATGATTGGAAGTTTACTATATTTAACTACATCTAGGCTTGATATAATGCAAGCAAATTGTATGGTAGCTAGGTTTCAAGTAGAACCTAAAGAGTCACATGTCAATGTAGTCAAGAGAATATTTAGATACAAAAAAGTACTATTGACTATGCCTTATGGTATCCAAAAAGAAAAAAATTTAATTTTATAGCATACAAAGATGGAGATTGGGTAGGAAGTGTGGATGACAAAAAAACTACAAGTGGAGGAGCTTTCTTCTTGGGTAGTAGGCTAGTCTCTTGGATGAGTAAGAAGCAATATTCTATCACCCTTTCTACTGCTGAAGTAGAATATGTTGTTGATGTTGCATGTTTCACTCAGGTCTTATGGATGAATCAAACATTAAAAGACCTCAAAGTATAATACAATGAGCCTATATCCATTCTTTGTGATAATTCAAGTGCCATCAATATCTCAAGGAATCTAGTAATGCACTCCAAAACCAAGCACATCTCAATCAAATATCACTTCATTAGAGAAAAGGTTGCAGAAAAGGAAGTAAACTTGGAATTTGCTCCAACCAAGGAACAAGTGACTGATATATTTACAAAGCCTCTTCCCATCAAATAGTTTTCATACTTGAGGCAGAAGATGGGAGATGTTTCTCCCACCTCATATCACTAAAACCTAGTGATCGAGTAGTGGTGGTTATCCCTGAGGGGGAGTAGGTAGATTTTACTAGGATGGGTTCTAGATCTAGGGAAGCAAGTTCCCCTTTAGTTTGTTTAGTGGAATAGAGTGAAATTATGAGCCCCTTCTCATTGATATCAAAAGGGGAGAGGCATCATGTGAAAAAATCATGGGGAGACAAAGTGCAATGCAAGTTGTGTAGGTTGTCTACTCTACAAAAAGGGTGAAAGAAAGTCATGAGAAAGAGATAAACGAGTATGTTGGAATGGAATGGATGTTGTCTTTTTGATGGTTTTTCACATCATGTGTTGACATCAATGAAAAAGGGGGAAACTATTGTAAATATGTGTCTAACTAGTGTTTTCATTGATGTCAATATAATATAAGTTGTTGCAGTTGAAGGACACAAGTGATTTCAGGTTCAAAATGTGCTCTAGGGTGTGTTCAAAATGTACTCTAGTGTGTACTCCACATTTCTACTATGTTGATCGTATGCATTTACAGATTTGATGTGGTTGTTCAAAGTCATCCTTGGGTGATATATCCTAGGTTACAACTACTAGATTGATGAAGAGAAAAAGTTGAAGTTCACTGGTTTGTGAATTGATTCAATAAAGTTGGTTATCTATGGACTGGGAGAATTGTATCTTCTTTTTAGTCGTTTGTTTTCTTGCTTCAAGTCTTGTGGTTCTTGAAGAAGGTATATAATGGTGTTATATGTGTCCCATCAAGAGTGCTCATTTTTTGGTGATTTGGTATGATGAGTTGAGTGAACCTCTGATATGCTATGCTTCAAGTTTGTGCCTCTAGTAAGAATGGTTTGGTAGTTTGCTCCACATTCCCTACATAGTGAATAACTTTGTCTGCAGATTGATAATCATTTAGGGGCATGTCTGAAGATGGTGTGTTCCAAGTTGGAGTGTTTGGTATGATGATTTGAATGAGTTATGTTCACCAAAGTAAAAACTACTTTATCTTTATATTCAATGGTGACAGAGACAATATATTCTACTTTGTATTCATCTGGATTTACATCTTTTGATTTAGAATTTTGGAATTAGTTTTGTAATATTGTTATGTGATCTCAACTCAAATGGTTCTTGATTTAGTGGTTTGGAAGTGATCTCTTATGTTTGATTGTTTGAAATGCTCTAAATTGATAAATTCTTTAGAAAATGTTGCTAGAGCTTGTGTTTAGATTGTAATGAGCTTATGGATGTCTCTTGATCATGTTTTTACTTTTTGATTTATCCATAAGATGATTGTTGGCCAACATTCATGCTTGATAGTCTAGTCTGTGTGAATAGGGGTTTCGAGTTGGT
>VDFB02047230.1:529435410-529449384 GCA_007258455.2 Sequoia sempervirens | reverse complement strand
CTATCTGCCCTCTCCCTCTTTCTACATACCTCTTAATAAATCCCTATCACTCTCTCTTACTCCCTCTATCTATCTCTCTCTATCCCCCCAACTTCCTCTCCATCACTTGGCTTGTTTAAAAAAATGGGTACAAGAAATGGGGTCCCCTGGTGATTTACATCATCGGGAGACCCCATTTCTTGGATCCATTTTTTCAAACAAGGCACTACATTACCAATTTCATTGAATTGGAAAGCCAGTAGGCCCACTAGGTTGCCAATTCAGTGAAATTGGCAACCTAACTTTCCCTATTTGAAAAAATGGGTCCAAGAAATGGGGTCTCCCAGTGATGTAAATCATTAGGATACCTCATTTCTTGGAACCATTTTTTTCAAACAGTCCACTACATTTCCCATTTCACTAAATTAGTAAGCCAGTGGGCCCACTAGCTTGGCAATTCAGAGAAATGGCAACCCAGCTTGCTTGTTTGAGAAAATGGGTCCAAGAAATGGAGTCTCCTGGTGATGTAAATCACTAGCTGATCCAATTTTTTAAATAGGCCACTACATTCCCAATTTCATCGAATTGGCAAGCTAGGGTAGAGGGTAGAGGGTTAAGGGTTAAGGGTTAAGGGTATATGGGAGAGAGATAGGAGTGAGTGAGAGACTTGAGAGAGGGAGAGGGGGTAGGAGGGAGAGAATTGAGAGAAATATATGGTAGAGGGTTAAGAGTAGAGGGTTTCATGTTTAAGGGTTTAGGGTTTAGGGATAAGTGTAGAGAGGAGAGAGATACAGAGAGTGAGTGGGAGAGAGAGAGATATGTAAGAGAGGGAGAGGGGGTGGGAGGTAGAGACTTCAAATAGAGAGAGATAGAGATAGAGGGTTAAGAGTAGAGGGTAGAGGGCCCACTAGCTTGCCAATTTAGTGAAATTGGCAACCTAACTTGGCCTATTTGAAAAAATGGGTCTCAGAAATGGGGTCTCCTAGTGATTTACATCATGAGGAGACCCCATTTCTCGAACCCATTTTTTCAAACAAGCCCCTATATTGAAAATTTCACCAAATTGGTAAGTCAGTGGTCCCACTAGCTTGCCAATTCGTGAAATTGGCAAGCTAGCTTTCCTGTTTGAAAAAATGGGTCCAAGAAATGGGGTCTCCCATTGATGTAAATCACTGAGAGACCCCATTTTATTGAACCCATTTTTTCAAATAGATGACTACATTCCCAATTTCACTGAATTGGCAAGCTAGGGTAGAGTGTTTAAAGGTTTAACGTTTTAAGGGTTAAGGGTAGAGAGGAGAGAGATAGGAGTGAGTGAGCGAGAAACTTGAGAGAGGAAGAGGGGTTAGGAGGGAGATAATTGAGAGATATAGATGGTAAATGGTTAAGAGTAGAGGGTTTCAGGTTTAAGGGTTTAGGGTTTGAGGGTTAAGAGTATAGGGTTTAGGGTTAAGGGTAGAGGGGAGAGAGATAGAGGAGGTGAGTGTGAGAGAGAGAGACTTGAGAGACAGAGGGGGTGGGAGGTAGAGACTTGAGAGAGAGAGAGAGAAATAGAGAGAGGGAGTGAGTGGGAGAGAGATAGAGGGTAGAGGGCCCACTAGCTTGCCAATTTGGTGAAATTGGCAACCTAACTTGGCCTGTTTGAAAAAATGGGTTTGCAAAATGGGGTCTCTCAGTGATTTACATCACTAGGAAACCCCATTTTTTAAAATAGCCCACTATATTGCCAAATTCACTAAATTGGCAAGTCAGTGGGCCCACTAGCTTGCTAATACAGTGAAATTGATAACCTAACTTACCTTGTTTAAAAAAATGGGTCCAAGAAATGGGGTCTCCTAGTGATTTACATCACAAGGAGACCCCATTTATTGGACCCATTTTTACAAATAGTCCACTACATTGCCAATTTCACTAAATTGGCAAGCTAGTGGGCCCACTAACTTGGTAATTTGGTAAATTTGAAATGTAACCTGCCTATTTGAAAAAATGGGTCCAAGAAATGGGGTCTCCTGGTGATGTAAATCTTTAGGAGACCCCATTTTTTGCACAAAATTTTTCAAATAGGCCCCTACATTCCCAATTTTACCAAATTAGCAAGCTATGGTAGATGGTTTTAGGGTTTAAGGGTTAAGTATAGAGGGTAGAGGGGATGTAACACCCCGTCATGTGAACCACAAAGGACAAATAAACAATGATTATAACACAATTTTTTATTTTTTTAAATAACATAACATACATGTAATACACATTAAGATATGACATGAATTTCATTTAAGTAGATTCATTAGCACATACATCCCTTGGGGTACACGAGGAGTCATTATGAGACTGAGATCCACACAACGACAATAAAAAAATAAAATCCAAAGATATAATCCATAACAAAATAAACATTAAATATAACACATACATGATAATCATTGAAAAGAAACCATCTAAGTACATAAATACAACATATGCATAATTAACTTAACACATTGAATAACAATTGCCATGGCCAATATCCACACCGAGTTAACATTACATTACAGTACAATGTTCTAGAGTTACAATGATACAAGAGTGTTTCCAACCAAATGGAAACCATACAACAAGATAACATGATGCACAATATCATAACTGGCTCCAAGACAGATACAACTCTGGAGTCGCTGCAATAGCACCAATCCACACCTCTCAATCCTTGATTGGAGACCCAATGGGGTGCATAGCATGTTCCACCCGACCATGTGAGTCTGAAGACCCACCCCCCGTGCTAGGAGCTAACAAGAAAGAGACCACAACCAAGAACGTCCAAACAGGGAACCACAAGACTAAACAACATACAAAAGTATCATAAAACTCAAGGATTACAAGAGTCAACATAATAACTTAAAGTCACAAATCCCATCACATAAATCAAGCAATAACCAGTAAACAAATAATCAATGGATGATCATGAAACACTTCCAAATAAAACTGAATTAATAAACATAATACAATTCAAATTGCAATTAAACAATATAAAAACATCATACCATAGTACCAAAAGAGTACAAGGTCATAAATCAAATATCAATGAGATCATACGAGACCACATAGTACACCAAAGATGTATCAAGGCAATAATCACAAATCAATATAAATCCATATATCAACAATCAAAACCAATTCCCACAACCTACTTCCAGAGGAACACAATAAAGTAAAACACATGGGCAACTAGGGGAGAGTGTTATTGCATAGACTACATGGGTTATCCTGGCCCTTCCTCCAAACTGAGGCGCCGGCCCCCATCTATGGATATCCTGGCCCTTCCTCCTACTTGAGGCGTCGGCACCATAGGGTAGCTCATGCGGAACTGATAACCTCTCATGAGGATGAGGTTACGACCTTGCCAACCACGGCCTTCTCAGCCTTCCATTAGTTAGCGGAAGCACTAATGAAGACGAGGCCTCCATTTTTTTAAAATCTTATAATGATATTACTACCCAACCCTCCTAAGTTAATTATTATGTTTTCACTTGATTACCAACTCACTCGTGGGTTATCCTGTGCCCTTCCCCTTACACGGGGCACCGGCCCCCATGAGGAGCCACTCTCCCTAGAGACCCAACAACATAAAAACCAAGAAACCAAGGGTTGTACCATCATAATAAGAACATTAGATCACAATAGAGAAACATGCGAGGCATTACCCATCTCACTATAAATACATAATCAAAGTCTCAACAATTCCCGTACAACCCTTTTCAAAATCATGAAACCAAAACACTTGCCACATCAAGGGCACATACAGAGAGAGAACATCAAAAGTCAATCATCTCAAGCCTTTGGAAGCCAAAAGAATGAAAACCCACAAATAAGGGTAAAGTGAAGCAACATGAGTATTTCTCCAATAATTCCAACACAAGGATAAAATTTCCTCAAGTATGAGAGTAACTCAGAAAAGCCATAAAAGGGAAAGATTCATCAAGACCCATCCACAATTCAACAATGGTGCCACCTCAAATAGGGAAACGCAAAAGAAAATCAACATTTAAACAAAATCACTTAATAAAACCAAAAGCCACCAACTAGGTATTCCACGGGAGACCTCAATTTTCTCCTCACAAGAACCCCCTTATGATGGTACGCAAATCACCTTCATAAAAACAACAACATAGCAATGACAACCATAATTGCAAGGCCACCAGATTTATTTTCAATTCAAATATAATGAGTGAATACATTAAAATAAGATCAACAACTCCGTCCAGACTACATAATCAATCTTCGATACAAAATAAATTGAAAATTCAAGAGGATCAACCATCCACAACTCATAAACCAAAACACGAATTCCCAATTACATTGCAACACAAATTAAATGACAAAGGATTCCTTGAATCAAAATTGATCTCCAATGGCATTCATACCAATACGAAAATATCCAAAAACAATCCTTCAAGAACAGAGGTAAAAGTATGCAACCAGGCATCCAAGGGACCAAATTAAAGAACACCTTAAATACTCAACCACTCACAACTCCACGAAACATTTGCATAATAAACAACAACCAAAAATTCAAACAAGAACAATATTTAATAGCCCATCAATTAACAACCAGAACTAAATGAGTTTACAACTTACCCATCTAAATTACCCAATTAACTAAAACAATTTATGATAATCATCACAAGTATTCTAAAAGACTTACCCATAAAGAGAACTTACAAACCAACCATTAAATGAATATAAAGGAAGTCAATTTCCGAAAGATTAAAATTCCATTTCACCAATAAACTATCCAATTCAAAATTACCCTAATCAATCTCTAACTATACCCATACATTTAAATTTCCCCTTTCATTTATCAACATAATTGAAAACTACTTAATAATTGGGTAGTTAACTCATTATAATTTCATAACTACTTATGTCCAAAACATTATTTCCATTTTCCTTTCATCATACTAACTTAACATTCCCTTCCAATATTTAAATTAATTGAGAAAACCATTTAAGACCCATTTGTCTATACTTTAAAATGACAATAATAACAATACTCTAAATACTTAAACTACATATTAGAACTTACAACCTTAAAATCTTAAATCTTAAAACCACTACATATTTATATATTTTAATTCTTTTTGAGGAGGAAATGCAAAAAGAGAATAGATCTGTTCTAAGAATCCAACAAGTCTACAAGACTCAACCTCATAAAAAGATAACTTATTCAATTCTATAATAAATTCTATTTCTAGAATACACTAAAATGAGAATTAAATAAACAATGCTGCCAATTGATTTTTTTCACTAAATCATCCTCTCAAAATTGTAATTTAATAAATCAATAACAAAAGAACAGATTTCTTTCTATTTTACAATTATTTCCATTATAACAGATTCTGCTTTATTTTAACCAGAGAAAGAAACAGAATATATTTTTTTTAAATTTAAATAATATAGCAACAGTTAAATCAAAGGACTCTGAATAAAAGAATTAATAAATATATATATACAAATATAAATATATATATTAAAATATATATATGATATATATATATATAATATATATATATATAATATATATACATATATATATATATACATATATTTATACAAATAAAATCCGCACAATAAATAAAAAGTATAGAATTCGCATTTTTTAAGAAAAATTTTAAACACATAAAATTTCGAATGGGAAATTTTATATCCCAAAAGAAAGGCACGGGAACATTCACCTGACCGTGGGCAGTCTACAGACTGCTGTGGATAGTCTGCAGACTGTCACACGGTACCCTCGATAGTGTGGTGGGTACAGTTGTGGCCGAACCACCACACAGCCACAATATTATATAAATAAAACCCAAAATTAAATACTATGCACAGGCTGATAGAGAAATTCGACGAATTAAATTTTCATTCACAATTTTCATATGTATAAATACATGTGGATATATATATTTATATATATATATATATCTAATATATATATATACACTGGAATTTGAGCATTTCAAAATAGGGAAAGATATATACGTACTGTACATGTCACTGTGCATGATTGAAATAAAAAGAAATGTATGATAAGTGTATGTATGAACCAGAATATCACAACCCAGATATTTATTGAAGGGAAATTGCCTTTAAACAAATATGCATATAAAAGAAAATGAAACAACAGATCTACTGTTCATTTCCAGATTGCAAAACAAAACCCCTTTTTTAATAAACAACAGCCTAGAACCCCACACAAAGAAAATTCCATTTTAACATATAACAATCCCGATTCCTAGATAGATTTCCATTGATTAAACCATAACCCAAAATATTTCTTTCCACAAGTTTTGATTTCCAACCCTAGGAGAAAATTCACACACAGAGAACAATTCCTATTTTAACAGAGAATAAATAATTAATAAGAAGAGAACCTGGCGTCCTACGCTTGCAGAAGACTGTAGAAGCTTTATCCCTATTGCTGAACTATTTCCTTGCTGCTGATCTTCCAGCAACAGATCCAAATCTTTCTTCCTCTTCACTAATTTCTCCAGACAACAGAAAAAGAAACCAAGGACAGAAAATGATTGAAAGTAAAATTTCTCCAGCATTCCAACCACACCCTCAAACAAGGAAAACCCCTTATTAAAATCCATGCCCAGGAACCCTTTCAATTTCCTCTTCTCGAGAATACCAGAGGTCACATCTCAAGAAAATAAATTAAAATAATTATTAATCCCTTTAATTCCCTTTTGTTGCCTTTTCAAGTATTTATATTTCATTTTCTTTTATCATGCATTTTGATTAAAACGAAATAAATTTAATTCCACAAAAAAGAACTTTTATTTATATATATATATCATCTCCACAAAACTTTATTAAATAATTACTTCCACATTAAAATAATTAAAATCAACCATTTGCAGGATTCTAAATAAGTATCCATTAATTTTCTTATTATAATTTTCAAGATTATTTGTTCCTAATTATTATTAACTTCAACAATTTAAATCAATTTATTTAATAATATCACTTTCACTTTTAACGAATTAGTTTAATTTGATCATTTGTCTTAAATCATTTGATTTGATTTAATTGATTACTATTTTAATTCCTAATTATATTTTAAATAACCTTGCAATTTCACTTATGATCTAATTAATTATTTAAACATGACTACTAACATATTATATTTTCCACACAATCAAATAACACAGTAATCAAAGAAGCGCACACAAGTACTCACACAAAAGTTCAGAACAACCGACACGGAGGGGTATTACATCCTCCCCCCTTAAAAATTGACTTACTTTAGGAAATCGAGCTCAATCATAAACATGGTAACACAACAATATCAATGATGATAAGCACATCAACACCATAAATTAAAACATCGATTAAACGCCATCAAGTAAACAACGAAAATTAAACAAACCAAAATAAGGAAAGGATACCAAAACAAAAATGGTGGTAGGGTTACAACTAGACCAATTTGGCAAACAAAAGAACAGATGACGAACTAGGTTGGGGAAACTTTCTTGTCAGTTCCTATTTTTCACATCAATCCCATTGGGTGTTTATGATGCTCGCCCTGTCCTGACAATGTAGGTGGAATCGAGACTTAGTTCTCGCAATCCTGCATGCAAACAAACATTGTGCACAATACATATATATCACAAATACATCATGAGAGGAACTCCCAGCATAGTAGGGCACTCACGAGCGAGTGATACCACACTGTCCCTCCCACTAAACAACACATAATAGTCAAAACAATTCTAGTAACTCATAAACAATTTGCTTCTTATTAGTTAGGAAATATTCGTATAAGGGTACTAACCATAAATCTAATTCCTACACTGTATCAAAATTAATTACTACTTGACATTATAAGTATCTATACCTGCATATTACAATCACATTACCTTCGTCACTATGCTTTCTGAAGCCAACTTCCTGTAAATCAAAAGCTACCATAGAACATTTCACATTAGTACCAATAATTCAAGTTGCATTTTAACCTCAAGATACTATATTCTACTAAAAATCATAGAATAATTATCCACAAAACCTCACATCTTCGTTAAAACTCATAATTTTCACACAAAGAACTCCACTTTAACCATTATTCAACACCAAAATTCACATCAATTTCAATAAAAGGGTAAAATTTTACACCTTCACAGATTCAAGAAAACATAATTCATCACTCAAGGACAACAAAATCACAAATTCCATGCACACTTGACATATTCACACACATAAAACACATCACCAAGAAACACATCACACTAAAACTCAAGGGTCCGTAGAGCATCCCTGACATGAAGGATACCGGTGCATTGCGCACTACATCGAGGGTCCTATCCTTTCCCATCAGTTTCCTGCACCATCGACCTGACACCAGTTAATAGAAGAAACTCAGGTTCACAAAAATGACAAAAGAAAAGTGAAACTCAAGACTCATGGGTCTAAGTGCAAGGTTACATAGTGAGCACACATAGTGCCCAGTGTATGAACCTAGGCTCTGATACCATGTTGTAACACCCCATTGTGCGAACCCGAAAAGACAAATAAACAATGATTATAGCACAATTTTTTTATTTTTTTTAAATAACATAACATACATGTAATACACATTAAGATATGACATGAATTTCATTTAAGTAGATTCATTAGCACATACATCCCTTGGGGTACACGAGGAGTCATTACGAGACTGAGATCCACACAACGACAATAAAAAAATAAAATCCAAAGATATAATCCATAACAAAATAAACATTAAATATAACACATACATGATAATCATTGAAAAGAAACCATCTGAGTACATAAATACAACATATGCATAATTAACTTAACACATTGAATAACAATTGCCACGGCCAATATCCACACCGAGTTAACATTACATTACAGTACAATGTTCTAGAGTTACAATGATACAAGAGTGTTTCCAACCAAATGAAAACCATACAACAAGATAGCATGATGCACAATATCATAACTGGCTCCAAGATAGATACAACTTTGGAGTCGCTGCAATAGCACCAATCCGCACCTCTCGATCCTCAACTGGGGACCCAATGGGGTGCATAGCACGTTCCACCCGACCATGTGAGTCCGAAGACTCACCCCCCGTGCTAGGAGCTAACAAGAAAGAGACCACAACCAAGAACGTCCAAACAGGGAACCACAAGACTAAACAACATACAAAAGTATCATAAAACTCAAGGATTACAAGAGTCAACATAATAACTTAAAGTCACAAATCCCATCACATAAATCAAGCAATGACCAGTAAACAAATAATCAATGGATGATCATGAAACACTTCCAAATAAAACTGAATTAATAAACATAATATAATTCAAATTGCAATTAAACAATATAAAAACATCATAGCACAGTACCAAAAGAGTACAAGGTCATAAATCAAATATCAATGAGATCATATGAGACCACATAGTACACCAAAGATGTATCAAGGCAATAATCACAAATCAATATAAATCCATATATCAACAATCAAAACCAATTCCCACAACCTACTTCCAGAGGAACACAATAAAGTAAAACACATGGGCAACTAGGGGAGAGTGTCATCGCATAGCCTACATGGGTTATCCTGGCCCTTCCTCCAAACTAAGGCGTCAGCCCCCATCTATGGATATCCTGGCCCTTCCTCCTACTTGAGGCGCCGGCACCATAGGGTAGCTCATGCGGAGCCGATAACCTCTCATGAGGACGAGGTTATGACCTTGCCAACCATGACCTTCTCAGCCTTCCATTAGTTTGCGGAAGCACTAATGAAGACGAGGCATCCATTTTTTTAAAAATCTTATAATGATATTACAACCCAACTCTCCTAAGTTAATTATTAGGTTTTCACTTGATTACCAACTCACTCGTGGGTTATCCTGTGCCCTTCCCCTTACACGGGGCGCCGGCCCCCATGAGGAGCCACTCTCCCTAGAGACCCAACAACATAAAAACTAAGAAACCAAGGGTTGTACCATCATAATAAGAATATTAGATCACAATAGAGAAACATGCGAGGCATTACCCATCTCGCTATAAATACATAATCAAAGTCTCAACAATTCCTGTACAACCCTTTTCAAAATCATAAAACCAAAACACTTGCCACATCAAGGGCACATAAAGAGAGAGAACATAAAAATTCAATCATCTCAAGCCTATGGAAGCCAAAAGAATGAAAACCCACAAATAAGGGTAAAGTGAAGCAACATGAGTATTTCTCCAATAATTCCAACACAAGGATAAAATTTCCTCAAGTATGAGAGTAACTCAGAAAAGCCATAAAAGGGAAAGATTCATCAAGACCCATCCACAATTCAACAATGGTGCCACCTCAAATAGGGAAATGCAAAAGAAAATCAACATTTAAACAAAATCACTTAATAAAACCAAAAGCCACCAACTAGGTATTCCACGGGAGACCTCAATTTTCTCCTCACAAGAACCCCCTTATGATGGTACGCAAATCACCTTCATAAAAACAACAACATAGCAATGACAACCATAATTTCAAGGCCACTAGATCTATTTTCAATTCAAATATAATGAGTGAATACATTAAAATAAGATCAACAACTCCGTCCAAGCTACATAATCAATCTTCGATACAAAATAAATCAGAAATTCAAGAGGATCAACCATCCACAACTCATAAACCAAAACACGAGTTTCCAATTACATTGCAACACAAATTAAATGACAAAGGATTCCTTGAATCAAAATTGATCTCCAAGGGCATTCATACCAATACGGAAATATCCAAAAACAATCCTTCAATAACAGAGGTAAAAGCATGCAACCAGGCATCCAAGGGACCAAATTAAAGAACACCTTAAATACTCAACCACTCACAACTCCACCAAACATTCACATAATAAACAAGAACCAAAAATTCAAACAAGAACAATATTTAATAGCCCATCAATTAACAACCAGAACTAAATGAGTTTACAACTTACCCATCTAAATTACCCAATTAACTAAAACAATTTATGATAATCATCACAAGTATTCTAAAAGACTTACCCATAAAGAGAACTTACAAACCAACCATTAAATGAATATAAAGGAGGTCAATTTCTGAAAGATTAAAATTCCATTTCACCAATAAACTATCTAATTCGAAATTACCCTAATCAATCTCTAACTATACCCATACATTTAAATTTCCCCTTTCATTTATCAACATAATTGAAAACTACTTAATAATTGGGTAGTTAACTCATTATCATTTCATAACTACTTATGTCCAAAACATTATTTCCATTTTCCTTTCATCATACTAACTTAACATTCCCTTCCAATATTTAAATTAATTGAGAAAACCATTTAAGACCCATTTGTCTATACTTTAAAATGACAATAATAACAATACTCTAAATACTTAAACTACATATTAGAACTTACCACCTTAAAATCTTAAATCTTAAAACCACTACATATTTATATATTTTAATTCTTTTTGAGGAGGAAATGCAAAAAGAGAATAGATCTGTTCTAAGAATCCAACAAGTCTACAAGACTCGACCTCATAAAAAGATAACTTATTCAATTCTATAATAAATTCTATTTCTAGAATACACTAAAACGAGAATTAAATAAACAATGCTGCCAATTGATTTTTTTCTACTAAATCATCCTCTCAAAATTGTAATTTAATAAATCAATAACAAAAGAAAAGATTTCTTTCTATTTTACTATTATTTCCATTATAACAGATTTTGCTTTATTTTAACCAGAGAAAGAAACAGATTTTTTTTTTAAAATTTAAATAATACAGCAACAGTTAAATCAGAGGACTCTGAATAAAAGAATTAATAAATATATATATACAAGTATAAATATATATATACAAATATATATATATATAAAATATATATATATACATATATATACATATATTTATAAAAATAAAATCTGCACAGTAAATAAAAAGTATAGAATTCGCATTTTTTAAGAAAAAGTTTAAACACAAAATTTTGAATGGAAAATTTTATATCCCAAAAGAAAGGCACGGGAACATTCACCCGACCGTGGGAATTCTACGGACGGACTATCGTGGACAGTCCGCAAACTGTCACACGGTACCCTTGGCAGTGTGGTGGGTATGGATGCGACCGAACCACCACACAGCCACAATATTATATAAATAAAACCCAAAATTAAATACTATGCAGAGGCTGATAGAGAAATTTGACGAATTAAATTTTCATTCACAATTTTCATATGTATAAATACATGTGGATATATATATATATATATATATATTTATATATATATATATATATCTAATATATATATATACACTGGAATTTGAGCATTTCAAAACAGGGAAAGATATATACATACTGTACATTTCACTGTGCATGATTGAAATAAAAAGAAATGTATGATAAGTGTATGTATGAACCAGAATATCACAACCTAGATATTTATTGAAGGGAAATTGCCTTTAAACAAATATGCATATAAAAGAAAATTAAACAACAGATCTATTGTTCATTTCCAGATTGCAAAACAAAACCCCTTTTTTAATAAACAACGGCCTAGAACCCCACACAAAGAAAATTCCATTTTAACTTATAACAATCCCGATTCCCAGATAGATTTCCATTGATTAAACCATAACCCAAAATATTTCTTTCCACAACTTTTGATTTCCAACCCTAGGAGAAAATTCACACATAGAGAACAATTCCTATTTTAACAGAGAATAAATAATTAATAAGAAGAGAACCTGGCGTCCTACGCTTGCAGAAGACTGTAGAAGCTTTATCCCTATTGCTGAACTATTTCCTTGCTGCCGATCTTCCAGCAACAGATCCAAATCTTTCTTCCTCTTCACTAATTTCTCCAGACAACAGAAAAAGAAACCAAGGACAGAAAATGATTGAAAGTAAAATTTCTCCAGTATTCCAACCACACCCTCAAACAAGGAAAACCCCTTATTAAAATCCATGCCCAGGAACCCTTTCAATTTCCTCTTCCCGAGAATACCAGAGGTCACATCTCAAGAAAATAAATTAAAATAATTATTAATCCCTTTAATTCCCTTTTGTTGCCTTTTCAAGTATTTATATTTCATTTTCTTTTTATCATGCATTTTGATTAAAACTAAATAAATTTAATTCCACAAAAAAGAAATTTTATATATATATATATATATATCATCTCCACAAAACTTTATTAAATAATTACTTCCACATTAAAATAATTAAAATCAACCATTTGCAAGATTCTAAATAAGTATCCATTAATTTTCTTATTATAATTTTCAAGATTATTTGTTCCTAATTATTATTAACTTCAACAATTTAAATCAATTTATTTAATAATATCACTTTCACTTTTAACGAATTAGTTTAATTTGATCATTTGTCTTAAATCATTTGATTTGATTTAATTGATTATTATTTTAATTCCTAATTATATTTGAAATAGCCTTGCAATTTCACTTATGATCTAATTAATTATTTAAACATGACTACTAGCATATTATGTTTTCCACACAAAATCAACAAATGTCATCGGCGCTTTCATCCGCTTCATCAGGAAAGAAACAAAGAAATCCGGCAAAATCGAGCGTCAAAGTCATTCAGTCCATCGAAAACAAAATCAAATCATCGCGTCGAAGAACGTCATCCAGGGTCATCCAGAGGTTTAATGGTTAAGGTATTAGGGTTTAGGGTTAAAGGTAGAGGGGAGAGAGATATAGGGAGTGAGTGAGAGAGAGAGACCTAAGAGAGGGAGAGGGAGTGGAGGTAGAGACTTGAGAGAGAGATAGAGGCTAGAGGGCCCACTAGCTTTCCAAATCAAGTGTAATTGACAACCTAACTTGGCCTTTTTGAAAAAATTGGTCTGATAAATGAGTTCTTTTGATGATTTAGATCATCGGGATACCCCATTTCTCAGACCCATTTTTTTAAATAGGCCAATACATTTCCAATTTCACTGAATTAGCAAGCTAGGGTAGAGGGTTTAAGGGTT
>VDFB02047230.1:529302864-529435310 GCA_007258455.2 Sequoia sempervirens | reverse complement strand
GAGACGGGTTAGATAGATAGAAGTAGAGAGGGAAGGAGAGAGTGTGAAAGAGAGGTCTAGAGGATAAGGGATAAAAAATGAGAGATAGAGAGAGAAAGATGATACAACTTTTTGATTATTGAAATTTCCTAATTACTAAAATTTGACATGCTGATTACTGAAATTTGACTAAGTCTGAAATGTTTTAGATCTTCCAAAAACTAGAATTTTCATTATAACTCCTAGAGATCTGAAACCACTCTCAAGCATCTTGCCTACATACATGAAATATAACTAAAAGTATAAGAAAGTAAACATCCATATGTAAATGTCAACTTATACTTAAATGTTTATTTCATGTATATAGTCTCCTTGAAAGATAACATGAAGAAAGAGACAAGAAAAAGAGAAGAAAAAAAAATTAATGTAGACCAAAATGTCAGTGTGTTATAATGCCCTCGCATTTTGGAAATATTTTTTTGACTTAAAAAATGCACATTTTTTGAACTCAAAATGTGCGCAGTTTTTGAAATTTAAACCATAACACAATCATGTTATAATGTGCTCATGTTATGGCTTGGTAATGACCGATCCTAGGCTCGGTCATTACCAAGCTATAACGCGAGCGCGTTTTACTATAATGCACTCATGTTTTCACTATTTCAGGATGAAAAAGTAAATTGGCCACAAATTTTCTACCCATCTTCATGCACATGCCCCACACAAAGTATAGATTTAGGTTTTCTTCTTTTCTTGCTCACATGTTCTTACACAAAAAACTTGATTTATTCAAAAAATATATGGAGTTTTCTATCTTTGATGAAAGAGGAGTGAGAAAATCAGTTTTTGTGTGGGCCCATCTTTTTTCTATGACCCACAATTATTATTCATTTTCTAAGTCTTTCCTAACTTTGATATTGCAAGATTTTAATAAGGAGGGTGAGGTTGATTGTTAACATTTCTCCACCATGCAAGTGGGATAGATGAGAAGCTTTGTCCCTCCTTGCAACTTTTTCCTTAGAGAGGATTTTTCATTTGTCAAGTTGCATGGTTTTATTGAGGATACATTCTAGCTACCGATCTCTGTCACAAATAGGGTTTTGGCCATTGAGGTATTTAGGAAATTGGCAATTATAGATGTCATGTTTTGTGGGGGAAAGAATAAGAAAGGATTTTTCAAATGCCCCTTAAGCTTTGGTACAATAATAATGGTAAAGAATTAAACACAGTGTCTGATAATCATGAAGCTTGCTCATCTAGGGCTAGTGTTGATTTGTGACAAGTGGGAATGTAATCTTGATAATGACTTGATGGAGACTTAATTTTAAAGTGACTCATAGCTCCTACCCTTAATGGGAGGCTCGACAGAGTCCACAAATGGGGGACCAAAATATCCTTGATGACTGGAGACCACCCTAGATTTCTTTTTATTTCCCTTTGGCCAAACCCAGTGAAAAGTGAAAAATTGGAGCCACCCTTTGTAATTAATTGGCCAAGAACTACCAGTGGAGTGACGATAAAATCACCCAGTTTTGGATTTATCATCAAGATACTAGGTGTATTGATGCCAAGTTCCACGGGCCTAACATGGATGAAAAATTTGACGATCTCTAGAATAGAGAGAATGATGATACTAATGCAAGTGGAGATGAGGAGGTAGATCAAGAGGAAGTGACTAAAATAATGAAAATAAAAGAGGCATTGAAGGCACCAGTATAGGGAGGTGAAGTAGTAGAACAATTGATGAAAAATATCTTAGTGCACAAGCAATGACATCCCATGTTGTGGCCACACTATCACAAACATGGGCTACAAAGAGACCCAGGGTGACCCAACAATCTCAGGAGGTCATAGAGGTGGAAAATTCTCCACTCGAGAAGAGGTTGTGCATAGATGCCAATCTTGTGAAAATCTGCAAGTACTTCCAATGAGCCAAGGATCGGAGCCTGCAACAACTCAAGTATCTTTCTCTCCCTCTCTTCTCACTTCTCATTCTTTGGTTAGACCTATTTCAACCATGTATCCAATTACTTCGAGTGTCAGCCTATCATTTTCTACTTTCATACCTGTGGCAGGTTTCTCCCAATCTCCCTTCTCTCCAATTGGACATGCCAATTTTACTCCACCATAGTTTGTTCCATCTTTTTTTGGGGCCCAATCTAGACCCACAGTTGCTCCCCCCTTTGCTTCTACTACATTGGCTCTAACTCAACCCACAGAACAAATGATAACCTCTATATCTCTACTACCACTACCACCTATTATGAGTCCTTCTATCACTTCGCCAATCGTAACCTGGTAGGGCATCCCCCCTTTCTCCCCATTGACAGTAACTCTACTACAAAAAACATCATCTAAGTCTATAATGATTTTATTCCTTTTTTCTCTTCCTCCTAGTGTCCCCTTTGTAGGCAAGAATATTAGATCACTAGAATTTTTTTTTTTGTGTAAAATACCATGACTAAGGCAGCATAGGCTAAAAGAGTCCAAAAAAAAAGGAAAAAGATGTTGTGAAACCTATTGAGCCATGCATGTAGACCCTCTTTAATGAGGTTCACAGATCAATAATGTTTACAACTATGTCAGTCAACATCATCAAACCTTAAGGGCAGATGCAACTAGAGGATTATACAATCCATGCCATAGGGATCAATCTAAACTCAGCCCAACCATAAGACAAAGTTGAGCTGATGGAAGAAAATCAGAGGGTTGTGATTGAAAACTTTTTAAAGCATAGTCATCAACTAAATAAGGGGGAAGAGGAGATCTGGTGTAGCCATGGTAGGAGGGTCCTCAAGAGAATAGTCTAGACCATGCACCAAGAGTTAGACAATAGAAGCAACATAGAGTATGGAGGAAAATGTAGATTGAAACATTCTTATTATTAGAATTTTCAATTATGAACAACTGGAAACATTTGGGTTTACAGATTGGGCTCATAGGCCTAATACAACATGCTCAAAATACAAATTTCCTTTATGCGCCTTAATTCAAGCTAAAATATTACATAATTTGCTAATTTTCTACTTAAATCCTCTTCTAATGATAAATTATAATGATTTATATTATATTTTGAGGTCTAGAATCCTCCACGTTGGCCAAAGATCATTACAACCCCCGATGAAGGAAATGTAATGTGTGCATGGATTAGGTTAACCTTAAATTTGAATTTCTCCTTGATGGGTGCATAGGATGAAGTGTGGACCTAAATTAAGGTTAGGGAAACTCCACGGAACAATTCAAAACACACCATAAGGATCCACAAGAGATAAATCAAGTTGTTATGCTTGAAACTAGTTCGTTGCTCTATTCTTGAAACTGCCACTTAATCTGAAGGCAATAACTTGTCAAAAAAAGATCCAATTGAACTAAAATCTTGGGATAAGGAAAATGAACATGTCCATGATGAAAACATATATCTATGGGGTAAGGTGAGAAAATATGATGAATCCACCAACTTGGACTGACAATAACTGAACCAGAACAAAACTGAAATGAAAATATCTTTTAGTTGATGTAGGATTACAAAGAACCAAGGATGATCTTGCATCAGACATCTGGGGTTATTTGAAAAGTGATTCCCTCACTTTGTAGGTGCTAAAGGAAAACCAAGATAGTCTACCTTAGCCTGAGAAATCCAAGAAGAATCCTCCACTGGTCTACCTTTCCACTTCACAAGGTATTCTTTGTACTACCTTCCACGTGTTTTCCTCCCATCCTTGGTATCCAAAATCTCTTCTATCTCATCTAATTGTTGTCTAGGAAACTCTCTTCAATTTTTCTTAACTATCTTCACTAGATTCTACTTCATGGTAATGATGTAGATCTACAATGTTGAATATAGGTGATATACCCATGCCATCTGGTAACTCTATTTCATATGCATTTCTTGAGTCAAATTTCCTCATCTTGATTTTATTGTATGTGCCAATTGGAAATAATTCCTTCATCAAATACACCATCACTTCATCTCCAACTTCAAACTCCTTATGTCTCCTCTTTTCATCTACTCACTCTTTATAGTTCTGGTTCATATCTTCCAGTTTTTTCTTTACTTGAGTATGCACTTTATTCATATGTTCTAAAAATTCCTCTGCTTATGCACTCCTTTTATTCTCCTTATTGATGTCTCACAACTCTTATATACCTCTAGGATGAACTCCAATCACAATATCAAAATGTTTCTTTCTGGTACTCTTGATCATTGAATTATTGTAAGAAAACTCTAGTTGTGTAATGATTAAATCCCAAATTTTAGTCTTCTCCCTAACTAAACATCTCAGGAAATTTCCCAAACTCTTGTTTACTACTTCTTTCTATTCATCAGTTCATGGGTGAAAAGTAGAGCTGAAATTTAAATTTATCTTTAAATTCTTCCAAAGTGTCCTCCAAAAGTAACCAACAAACTTGGTATCTCTATCTGAAACATTACTTCTAGGTAATCCATGCAATCTGTCTAGTTCCTTGAAAAACAAGTCTAATACATGCACTACATATGTTGTCTTCTTACAAGGTATGAAATGTTCCATTTTAGAAAATCTATCCACTACCACAAATATACAATCATTACCTCTTTTTGTCTTCGACAAACCAAGTATGAAATCCATGTTGATATCCTCCCAAGGTCTCTCTAAAACAATCCAAGGCTTATAGAATCCAACATTTTGATTACTCCCTTTTGCAACTTGAAAAAATATGAAACTCTACACAAATTTCCTAACATCCTTATTAGTCTATGGCCAAAAGTAATTCTCACATACCAGTGCTACTGTCTTATCAATTCCAAAGTGTCCTGCCAATCCTCCACTATGTTTTTTCTTTCACCAAGCTATCCCTCATTAAAATCTAGGGTGTACACAACCGATTTCCTCTAAAAAACATATCCTCCTAAATGAAATAATCCAACCACTAACTCTTATCCTCAAATACTGGTTCTTTACAAGCTCTCGAAGGGTTTGCAAAATTTGGGTCTTCCTCATACAAGTTCTTCAATTCATCAAAGCCTAATACCTCCACTCTCATCTCTGCTAGTAAATTCCTTCTCCTACTCAAAGCATCAACAACTCTATTTGAATTTCCACTCCTATGTTTCAAAACAAAAGTATAACTTTGCAAGAATTCTACCCATCTCATGTGTCTCTAATTCAACATACCTTAACTATTCAAATACTACAATGCTTGATGATCTGTATGCAACACAAACTCCTTAGGAAACAAGTAATGTCTCCACTTCTTCAAGGCTTGAACTATGGCATAAAACTCTTGGTCATACATTGAATACCTTCTCCTAGAATCATTCAATTTCTCACTGAAATAAGCTACTGGTCCTCCTTCTTGACTTTACTGCTCCAATTACATTTCCACTTGCATCAAAGTCTACCTAAAATACCTTACTAAAGTCTGGTAAAGCCAACATAGACTGCTCAGTCACCTTTTTCTTCACCAACTCAAAACTATGGTCTACTCCAAATGTTCACCTAAAATATTTCTTATCCCCTTTCATTGTTTTTGTCATAAGACTATAAATAAAACTGATATTCCTAATGAACTTTTGGTAGAAACTAGCCAATCCATGAAAAGATCTTACCTCTCCAATACTTTATGATGTAGTCCATTCAAAAATTTCTATTTTCTTCTTAGGATCCATCTTCAATCCATCCATAGATATCACCAATCCTAGATATACTAGTTATTGTTTGATGAAACTACACTTCTTAATAATTATCAACAACTGCTCTTCCCTCAACCTTTGCAAGACTTGTCTTGTATGCAAAAAATGTTCTTATGTAGTTTTACTAAAAATTAAGATGTCATCCAAATATATAATCACAAACTTTCCCAAGAATTTCTTGAATACCTCATTCATCAGCCTCATGAAAGTACTTGATGCATTTGTTATTCCAAAAGGCATCACCAACCATTCATACAATCCTTCATTTGTCTTGAATGTTGGCTTCTATTCATCCCCTTCTCTAATTCTGATCTGGTGATATCCACTCTTCAAATCTCTCTTTGTAGAGTATTTTTCTCCACTCAAACAATCCATAATGTCATCCATTCAAGGCAAAGGAAATTTTTACTTCACTGTGATATTGTTTATGGCTCTAGAGTCTATACACATCGTCCATTCTCCATCCTTCTTAGGTGCTAGCACAATAGGTACTACACAAGGGATTAATTTTTCTCTGATCAAACCCTTCCTCAAAAACTCTTGCACTTTTTCATTCAACACTTCATTCTCTACCAATGTCATTTGATGTGTAGCTTTATTAGGTAAACTAGGTCAAGGAATTAGATCCATACAATGACTAATACTCCTCATATGTGGTAATTCATTTGGTACATTATCTGAAATGATCTCCTCATATTTTTCCAACAACTCCTTTATCTTCTCTAGTTGTTTGTCTACATGCTTGAAGTCTTCAGCCTTCTTAGGAACCAAGGCATATCACATCTTCTCATGTCTTAGTCCATCTAGAAATCTCCTTCCATCAACCAAAATAATTCTAGCACTTGTACAAACCTCAACTCTAGGAACATCCTCCAATAGCAACAAAGTTTGCTTCATCCCATTAGCAACAATGGTATATGTGTTCTTCTTTCCATCATGAATAGCCTATCTATCATATTGCCAAGGCATTCCCAAAAAAGCATGGCATACATCCATAGGCATGATATCATGGAAAGCTTCATCATGATAATTTCCTATCTTCAATTTGACCAAACATTGTTCACTTACTAGTACCTTATGCTCATCTTGAATCCATGCTATCTAGTAGGGTTTCAGGTGTTTCAATCTTCCCAGCTTTAATTTGGTCACCATTTCTTTTTAAACTAGGTTCTCAAAAATTCCACTATCAAAAATCACTTTGCAACATTTACCAGCTACCTTGTATCCAGTTCGAAATAAATTCTTTCTCTGCAATGGTTCTTGCTCCATCTCACTTTTCCACAATACTCTTTTGTTCACCAACACTTCTCCTTCTTCCAGTTTATTAGATGATCTAACATGATCCTCCTCAGCAAAGGTTGTTCTTCTACTATTCTCGGTCTTTTTACTTGTCTCTCCTTGATTACATTCAAATTCACTTGTCCTTCTCAACCACACTTAAAACAAGTTCCCTTGAATACTCTTTTCTTATGTCCTCTATCATCTTTTCTATAACCCTCATTCCAGTAACCACCATATCCTCCTCTTTGGTAAGATTTTCCATCATTTCTATGTTATGAATTATCATTATTACTGACTTCCTTATCTTTATTCTAATCTATAAAAGATCCTCTTCCTCCTCTAGTAAAAGTTCTTCCTCTCTAAAATCTTCTATCTCTTCCTCTCTAGCTCTACTCATGTCTTTTATTCAACTTCTCTTCTACTTTTAGGGCACATTGATATGCCTCCTCCACACTTGGAAACTTGATCAAAATAATCTCATCCTATATAGATGATCTCAATCCATTCACATATTTGGCTACTTTCTCGAGCTCATCCTCTGAATTTTCAGATCTAATATTCAACTTGTAGAACTCTTCAATATACTCTATCACACTTGACTACTTCAACTTCAAATTCTACAGCTTCCTAAACAAACTAATTTGATATTCTGTAGACATAAACTTTGTCTTTAACTTATTCACCATCTAATCCCATGATCTTATCTTCTCCTTTCCTCTTATTTTCCTATCTTTCTTCAAATGTTCGCACCAAAGGTATGCACACCCTTTCAACTTTGTACAAGAAAATTTCACCTTCTTGTCTTTGGCGGTACCTACAAAATCAAAATATTTCTTCATATTCATTATCCAATCAAACAATTCATCCTAATCCAACCTACCACTATAATTCTATGGATTGAAATGTGGCTTAGTATTTACCCTAGTTAGGGCTCTTATAAACCTTTCTTCTCTATGATCCAATCCAAGTTGATTTTCTCTTTCCATTTCTTCCTGTTCTTCTACCTCTTCATCACTCACATCATCAGCTGGTCAACCTCTCCTCTAGGCCATTTCAATTGCTTCTAATCTAGCAGCAATTCCTTTCAACATCTCCATCATAGTTGGGTTTTCATTTCTGCACGCTCCATTTCCTCTACCATTTATTCTTCCCACCATATTTACACAAGTCCTCTACAACTGCACGTTAGATCCTTAGTCTACCACCCCATAACAAATATTCAATAGGACTCTACAAATTCTGATGATATCTCATAGAATGAATCTCGCTTTGATACCAGTCTAGTGCAACCACTATAGGATAATCCTTAAGAGAATAGTCTAGAACACGTAGCAAGAGTTACATAGAGTATGGAGGAAAATGTAGATTCAAACATTCTTATTATCATAATTTTTAATTACAAACAACTGACAACTTCCAGGTTTACAGATTATGCTCACATGTTTGATACAAAATGCTCAAAATACAAAGTTCCTATATGCTCCTTAATGCGACCTAAAGTTTTACATAAATTGCTACTTTTATAATTAACTCCTTTTCTAATGATCAGTTACAATGATTTATATCATATCTTGAGATATAGAATCATTTGCATCAGCCAAAGATCATTACAATCCCTAATGAAGGAAATGTAACATGTGCATGGAATAGGTTGGTTTTAAATTTTAATTTCTCCTTGATGGGTGTAGAGGATGAAGTGTGGACCTAAAATAAGGGCGAGGAAAATCCATGAAACAACTTAAAACACACCATAAGGATCCACGAGAGATAAATCTAGTTGTTATGCTTGAAACCACTTTGTTGCTTTGTTCTTGAAACTGTCACTTAATCTAGAAGTGATAACTTGCTAGGAAAAGATCCAATCGATCTAAAATCTTGGGATAAGGAAAATGAACATGTCCACGCTGAAAAATTATATCCATAGGGTCTGGTGAGAAAATATGATAAATCCACCAACTTGAATTGATAAGAACTAAACAAGAAAAAATCTAAAATGAAAATATTTATGGTTGATGCAGGATTGCAAAGAACCAAGGATGCTCTTGCATCAATCTCAATAATGTTAAATAAAGAATGGAAATCCTACAAAAGAAGGAAAAGGTCAAGGATGCTGAAATTGCACACTTGTCTCAGCAAACATAGGCAAAAGAGGCCAAATTCTAGGAGGAACTTGCAAAGTTCTAGTCCCAGGATCCCAACCTGGTTGCTAACCTGGAGTAGGAAAAAAAAGAGCTTCAAGACTAGCTAAATAAAGTAGAGAAGGAAACCCAAGAAAAGAATCAAGAGATTCAGAACCAACAGATTCAATTTGAAAAGGAGATTAGAGAAATGAAGGTCTCCTTGGAAAAGGAATGCAAAAACCAAGGACAAGTAGAGGAATTGTTGAGAAGCAAAGATACAGAGTTGGAAACTCTATGGGATCAACTCTCTATAGAAGACAAGAATATTGAAGAGCTGAAGTAGGACATTAGATTAAAAGAGGTGGAGATGGGCCTTTTAAAAATTTCTTTCCAACCCCTTGTTCCTCAACCAGATCTCCTTTTTGTGGCTCAACAATTTTATGCCTCATACTGGGAGAAAGTCAAGTCTTTTTGTTTTTCCCTACAACCACCACTCTACTTCATGGAAGATGTAATAAATTTGAGTAGGGAAGTGTGTGGCACCATTGAATAGGTTCCACAATTTATTGTTGAAAAGGCGCCCGAGGTCAAGAAATTGCTGGACAAATTGTACATGGTGACAAATGAAAAATTGGAAAAGGCGGGGATAGATGATTGGAGGTTGGCTAACAAAAAGGTGAAGGAATTCATTAGTTATCATGTAGTAATCCTCCAAGATAAATTTTTTTTGGTCTTCCTAAGTTAGGCTATGAGTAATATGCATATGCAATTTTCCCATTTGACTTAGATGGGTTTTCCCTCACCTTTTCTCTCTAACAATTTAGTGGCCATGACAAAGCATATTGTGGCAAGGATCAAGGAGAAGCAATAGGATTTATTTACTTTCCATTTTTTCAATCAACCTCCCACGACCGCAAACATTGAAGGTGCCATTCATTTAGTAGCGTGATTTCTATTCTAGTTTGAGTTCAAAACCAAAATCCCCATGGAGCTACCTTTCAAAGAAATTATTGATTTGCATGAGGTGCAAGAGAATCTACATACTTTATCAATGCTATATGAGGCTGACTGGCTACCTCTACAAACCACCCTTTCAAATCTTTGATTATTTCCCAATGGATAAGGTTCTCAACTTTGAACCAAGTTTTCAAGTTCCCATTCCCTAGGAAAAATGCCCCTATTAGTCATCAAAAGCTATGGATTTAGAATCATTAAAGCTCCCTCTAGGTTGATATTATTCATTTTGAATTAGCTGTGGCTTGCACTTTACAAATGTTTTCATATTTTTTCACCCCCTTTTGATAGTGCCTTCATCTACTTGTGCAACATGTAGATAGCATGCGCCTTTGGGAACTCTTTTCTCTAGCTTCTTCTCTGAGATCTGCCCATGTGCCACATTGCATCATTTTGTGGGTACCTTTTTGGTAGACCCCATAGTCAACACTTAGAGCACAAACTTCTCCACATGTAATCTCCATGGGGACTTTATTCCCAAACTATATGTTGTGCAGTTTTCACACACATGCCCCACTAAAGGTAGGGACCCTCTTTTGCTTTGTTTATGGTTTCTTGGCCCTTTAATTTTTGAGGTTTTTCCTTATGTTGACATGTGTTGAAAGTTTATTTTCATGGCCTTAATGATTTCCCTAAGTTATTCATTGATGATCTTTAATTTTGAGAAAGGTTCAGGTTTTCACCCTGATTTGGGACTTTCCTCCTTGGATGGATTTTCTCGGATCCTACTTGGATTCTGGGTGGGCTGAGGTTCAGAGTTTTTTAGTCTCCATGGAATTCCGCATGGTTTGGATTTTCCTAGGTTCTGTCCTATCATCGGATTCCTAGATTTTTTTCTAGCTATCTTGTTGATGGCATTAATTTCTTTGTACGAGTTTTGAGTGAGGCATTTAATGGGTTTTCAAAGTCTTTTGTGTCATCATGCTGATTTTTGTTGTCAATTGAGCTAATGTGCTTATTCTTAGAGAGTGTTTCATTCCATTTGAAGCCTTTGAGTTCGTGGGTCATGGATTCAAGTGGTGATTGCCAGTGTTCTTGTATTTATTCTTTGTGGATGCCCTTGATTTCACATTTGCTATTTATGAGATCAATTTTCGCTTCACAATGGTATGTTTTTATTGCCTTGCTTTTAATGGATGATTATGGATAACATGTTGATGTTATGAGAGCCTATGGGATTCAAATTCATACGTATTTAATCATTTCATGCTAGGGTTGGTTAGCATTGCATTATTTGTCATCTCCTAGTTGAGTTTTGGGCTCATTTGTCTATCTACATGTTGATGAATCTTTCCTGAGAGTAATTAGTAAACCCTAGTAAATATTTAGTAGTTGAAATAATTGAATTTTGAGCTTTCATGTATGCTAATGGTGGATGGATAGGGTTTGAAACTTAGGGCAATGCCATTCCACAATATTTCTCCTTAGAACTGACTTAGAATGCAAAGAAAATCTATGAAAGGTCCATGCCTGACTTTCCCTACATTTAAATCTTTGAAATTCCTGATTGATTTGTTGTTTGGGTAAAATCGTGACTTTGCGTCTCAGTTTGGGTTTTTTTGTTCCTCCAGGATAATCCATCCCTTCTGGATCTACTTTTCCATAACCCTTCAAATTCAGGGAGATATCATATGGTCACCTTGTATCTCATCGAGAAACATTCCTTAGTTCACATTTGATCACTGTGACAATATCATCTTCACACTGATAAAATCTTTTGTGTTCTATTAGCAAGACCGGAGTCATTTGCCAAGACCCTACCCTAACTATCCTTTAGTCACATCAATATGTTTGCTATATCGGTGGTCGGCAAGACACCACAAATTCACTAAGACCTCATATTGAAAAACTTTAGTCTGGCCGAAATGTTTGCTTAGACCCTGATAGTCAGGACAAAAAGGATTCACCAAGACCCTACCCCGACTACCCCTTAGTCATATAGATATGTTTGCTATATCGATGGTTGCTAAGACACCACAAATTCACTGAGACCTCATATTGAAAAAAATTAGTCTAGCCGAAGTGTTTGTTGGGACCCTGATAGTCAGTGAGACAAAAGGGATTCACCGTAACCTCGCCCCAAAGAGAAAGTCTCTCATCGACATGTATATCCTCATTTCTAGTTGGCAAGACATGCCCCATTCCGTGTGACCACATTCCAAATGTAATTTTTTTGGCCAAAATACATACTCTTTGGTCGGTCGATGAGACAAAAGACCAATTTCCTTTGAGTGCCCGGGATCCGTATGCTTTCAAAGTTTTACCTTATCCACGGATTTTTGTTGAGTCCAGATTTCTATGAAATCTAGCATCTCTCAAATCTTTCAAAGTCTGCAATCTAGCTCAATTTTCACGAAAATCCATCCCTCATGGACTTTCTCGAATTTGATGAAATATAAAGGAGAGTGGGACAATTGGATGTGTTTATGATTTATGACGCATCTGATGATTATTTCATGTCTTGTTTGGACTTCCCATGTATTTTATTGATTGATTAAGATCATGATTAATGATTAAGTAGGCGTTTCTTGGTTATCCTGTTGGAATCTGATCAGTTTGGAATTTATCAAAATTCCTCTCTTGCTCAGATTCCATAGATGGTCTTGAAACCCAAACTTTGTTGTGATCATTTTATGTAAGACTTGACAACAGTGTGATTGTCTGAGATTCATTCTAACGATGTAATGATGGATCGACATTGCTTTCATGTGGTTTTAATTTTCTTTCTTGGTAAGTGCAAGCTGAATCTCACAAGGCAACAGAGGGATCCTTAGTTTCTAAGGAAAAAAAGATCAAAATGGACATTAAGAGAAAGATCCCTAAGAGTAAGATTACATCAATCTAGTCAGAGGTGACTGATACAAATGTTGGACTGTGAGACTATGAAGAGTTCAAAGAAAGAATGGTAGCTAAAGACCTCCCCTTGGAAGCTAGAAGGATGAAGGATTCAATTTTAGTGCATGTGGTTGGTTTCCCTCCAACTGTGCAATGTTATGAGCTTGTCCTTGACTGTGCCAGACATTAAGACTAGGGTACACAAAAGATTATTAGTCCTCAGGGGAGAGTGATAAAAATTCTCAACCCTATCTCCACTGCTCAAAATTTTGATATGCCAGATAGATCTCACAAGGTGGCATTTAACATGGGGTCTTGCAAGGAGTTCTATGAGGAACAAACTATTAAATCTCAGTAACTCATCAACTCTTTGCTTGAAAATCCCAAGTCGCACTACTCCAAACTACCCAAGCAGCTATTCAGGGTGAAGTTCAAGAAAGAGAACTATGATGCAATCAAATTACTCACTAGGGTGGTCGGATTGAGGAGTGTAGATGTATTTGAGAATTGGATGTGTCATGCTATTGTAAGGATCGAACATGAGCTATTTGATTATCATTGGGCTATTCAGATTAGTAGAATACTCCATGAACAATTGTCCAATGTGTTGTAGACCAAGATGTTCACAAGGGATCATGTAGATGCAATCTGTTTGTACAATGTAAGGGCAGTTCTTGATCAATTGGAAGATGATGGGAACTTAAGTGAAGATCATGCCTCTGAGGCAGTGAAGGATAGGCCCATTGGTGGTGTGCCTAGAGCAATCCTTCTTCCTGTCGTTTCTCAAGAGAAGCAGCAAGATGATGTTCCTTCCACTCATGAAACTCAAAGTGAGCCAGGTGAGGTGGGAAATGTTGAAGAACATCCAGATACTGAAGGAGAGGAGTTCCATGAAGGATAAATTTATAGTGTAGAAGTTGAAGTTGAAAAGGTAATACAATCTCCCTTGGTTGCATATGTGGAATCACCAGTCACAAATGAAGAGGTCAGGTCACCTCGAAGGGAGAAAGAGGAAAAAAATATCCCATCACCTGAACACCAAGATGGAAACGTCATAAAGGAAAAGGAATAAGAATGAGACTTCTGAGAAACAAAATTTGGGAGAAGAATTATCAGAATTTTAACAAGAGGAAATAGGACAGAGCCAAGTGCAATTAGAGCCTACTATTCCAGACTAGTTACAAAGAGAAATAAAGAGAAAATAGATTGTGGTAGAAGACACACCACCGAATTGGGATGAACTCCTAGCCAAGATTGGAAAAGGTAAAGGTAAGAAGAAGACTAGGGTGATTTCAAGGGTTGAAAGGGATGAGGCTCATAACAAAGTTGTTCATATTGCCACCCCTCCTCCATACAAGAATAGAGATGATGTGGCTGCAAAGGATTACAATGTTTAGACTTTTAATCTAGGGAATACATCAATTGAGTAGGACATTGAGGATTATGAAGGTTCTAGTGCATTTATCCTGGGTAGTTTGAGGAAGGAGATAAAAAACAAGCAAGAACTAAAGAAAGAAAATGAAAATCTTAGGAAATGCTTGGGAGACTTGATGAAGCCCTTGCAATCTATCAACCCTTCCTCTTCTACTGCAAACCATTTACCCCAGGAAACCATCACTGAACTGGAAAAGATGAAAGCTTCCATTTTTACCACTGTGAATTGGTTGAAAGGGGTGCAAACAAAAGGTAATGAAGCTATCAAGGACATCCTACTGATAGGGAAAGATGCTACAAGGAAAATGGATTGGTTGAAGCAAGTGCTAGCACAAGATAGGGAGGACACAAAACTTTTGTTGCAGAAAACCAAGACTATTCTGGAATACACTAGGGATAAATTAGTAAGTGATAAGATAATTCCCTCCTCTAGAGCTACTGAACTGTGTGAGTGGTTTGAAGCATTGCAAAATAGGCAGAAAGTGTTGAAGAAAATCTACAAACAAAGGAGGCAGATTGATGATACACTTGGTGGTGTGTATAATGGCTCCATTTCCTTTTTTGAGATCATGACAGGAAGAAGAAAGATTGCTCCCAAATATTTGAGTCTGGAATAGTTGAGAAAATGGTGGTAGGATGTTTATGCTCCAATTGACGGTGATTCTATTTCTGAGCACCAATTGGATGATGCAACTACCTACCTTGCTGTCATTGATAAATATCTAACATACAAGGTGAATTGGGATAAGTCGGTCAAATAGTCAAGAGAAGAAATTGCATCAATACAGAACTGACTTAGGGTTTTTCCTTTTCCACCAGTGGCCAACTTGGATGGGGTGTTGTTAAAGGTTCATGAAATGTTTGATCAGAATAGAGATAAAGCGGGAGGTAGTTAATGACTGGACGCATTGAGATTTGTGCTTCCCCATTATGTTGTCATGCATTGGTCTGAGCCACACTGGAGATCTTAGGTCAACTTGGATGGAACGCATGCATTTAGTGCATTTTTTATTCTATTTTGAATTTGTCTTAGCTGGCTTCGCGGGCCTTATTATTGTAAAACTTATCTGGGCCGAGATGTTTTTGGGAGGTTTTCTATGAATGTGGCATTTTTTCCTCTTTTGTAGGGGTTAAGAAATATTAGACAGACAAAGATAGTGTAGAGAAAATTAAGTAGAGCTAGAGTTAGTCATTAGTGGTTCCCAAGCAAATATTGTAATAGAAGCTGGAATTGTTGCTACAGTGGATAATTTGAAGCAAGTAATGACATTGTGATTTGGTGCCATACTTTTGTTCCATTTATCTTGCATGGTTCTTGTTATTCTATCTTTAGCATTGCTTTGAGGAAGGTTCATATTTAGAATTATAATTGATTCAATAATGTATATTATTTGATATTTGAAGTGTTGCAGCAATCCCTAGTCCATACTTTTTGCAGCCAACTGACTGTTAGTTGGTTTGCAAAGTTAGCCTGGACTTTATATTCATTGTGCTTAATTCAGCTGTGGGTGTTCATTCATTTCAATTGCAATAGGGTTGTTTGAATGAATGCTCATGATTTGAAAATCTTAATACCTTAGAAGATTGCACTATTTCTATAAGATTGCAGATTTATCTGGGTTAAGTAGAAATATGTTATGAGGGATTGGTCCATTTCAAGTGTTTGGTCATTTGCATTATTAATCTTAGGTTTTGTTTTAAGCTTAGAGATCTCTTTGAAATCCTTATATTTTGTCATTTCTTTGATTATTGGATTAAATTTAGAATTGAAGTATCATCATATTGCTCGATCTGATAAACTAAGATTCAGTATTTGCTTGCAGTAAGGTCCCACTGTGATTACCAGCATTTTCACATTTATCACTGAGTTGTTTATGCATTGTCAAGACTTGACATTAGAGACCTTGGGGTTATCTCTTGAGGCTTTCTGATAGAAATTTACCTTTCAAGAGAGATAGGATATTGCATCTTGTCTGAGTTGTTGTTTTGCAAAAAAAAAAACAATAGATTTGGGCTAGAAGGAAGGCCTAAACAAGCAAGCTGGATGAATTTTTGAATACCATCTCTCTTGAAAGACTGAAAAGAAGAACCAAATATACTATAGAAGAGGTGGAGTTTCAAGAATTACCAAACCCTACCAGGTCTAGAAGGACCAACAGAAGGGGAGAGTCATGATCATTCGATCCACCTCCATCATCTCCATCATCCCCATCTTCATCAGGTTCATTTGAGTATGAGGGAATTCCTATCCCACAACCTCAGCCAGTCATAAATTGGCCATTACAACCCCCACCTCCACCAATGGCTTTCCTAGCAACCAACCCATCTCCACTAAGTTTTTTCATTTACAATGTCATGCCAAAAAACCTTGAACACTTTTTTTCAAAATTCCATGTCAATGATCCCAATAGAACCGTTGAGGAACACATCAGGATCTTTTAGACCATCCTTAAGGATAGAGGGATAAACCATGAGGATGTAACATGTAGGCTCTTTCCTTATTCATTAGGGAGGATTCCTTCCATTGGTATAATCATTTACCAATTAGGTCCATTGAGCATTGGATTGAACTAGAGGCTGCATTCTTGAAAAAGTTTTGAATTCCTATTAGTTATAATGAACTTTACCGTCAATTCACTAATGTTAAGAGAGAGGAAAATGAGGCTATAGGGTCTTTCAACAATAGGTTTCATTGTGCTTATACTAGATTGCAGGCCCCTTATGTTGTCAATGAGCCCACTGCTTTAGAAGTTTATTATGAGGGACTTGATAGTTTGACAGCTACCTTTATGAAGTGGAGTAATAACCCTCCTGCTAGTCTACTTGATGCATATGCAGAGGCTATGAAAGTTAGCACTAATTTAAGGCAACATATTTCTAGGATTTTACCCTCATTAGAACCTATTGCTCACCCTAGAAAAGTCTCAGCTCTTAACTAGGCTCTGGCGAACCATACTCCAATCATGAATCCATTACCTCAGTTTCCTCTAGTCCCTCTCCCAGGACCTCCCGTGGGACAATTTTCTTCCATAATTAGTTACCCTCAACAAATTTTGAATCAACCTCTACATATACAGCCTTAGGACAACTATCCTCCCTACTTGCACAATTTTGAAGTCTTGAATCAATCATTGAATGCCAATGCTGCAGTAGGATATTAATAGAACAATGCGAATTAGTTACCATATAGTAACCATGACAAGGAGAGATTGGATGAATTGTCTAAAAAAATAAAGAAGCCGAATATGGAGGTGACTTAATCGAGGAATTAGAACAGTCAGTTGCAAGCTGCTCAGAGAAATATGTAGTCTAATCAGAACAAACAAAATCCACAAGGACAAAACTTTGATAGAGGGCAACATCATGATCAAGGATATAATAATGAAAGAGGACATAACTAGGACAAAAGGTTACAATAGTGATAGGGGATTTAATAATTACAAAGGGTATAATAATGATAAAAGACAAAACTATTATAAGGGACAGTCCTCAGGCCATAATTTTGATAGAGGGAAAAATGGTGGACAAGGGTTCCATAGGAGGCAACCACCAAGGCAGAATAGGACTTGGAATACAGGGCCTAACAATGGAGGAGTTCCCACCCCATTGGATCAACTAGCTAATCAGCCTGTTAATTAGTTAGTTACTCAAGAAAATCCTCTGAGTGGTGTATATTAGGCCGAAGTTGCTTTATCAAGATGGTGTAGGCTCCGTGAAACAAGTCAACATTCTGAGTTAGATTTCCAAGAATTCCAAACTGCTACCTCGATCTTCCAATATGAAGTGAAGAACAATGCAGGTAGTCAAGAAATAGTACCATCCAATCCTTATGATTCACTAGTGTTGGTGCTAAATCATGCTCCTTTTCCTCAAAGTAAACAAAATGTGCCTAAAGAAGAAATTGATCAGGTGGAGGAAGAGGCAGACCAGGTATGCAATGGGGATGAAATCACACAGTTATTTGATGAGAATCCAGTAAATGACAATGGTCCCAAAGATGAGGAAGAGGCCTATGTGGAAGAAGTGCAAAATTTCCAGAGGCCCGTCAAGAAGTATGATTTGAGGGAGTTACCACATAGACATCCACAAGCTGGAGGCCCCTTCACTACTTCCATTCCACCAAACAATTTCAACATGCCCACAAATCCCAATGCTAGCAATAATCCATCACTGCCTCAGGTGTGCAGAAAATATTTATCTCAAGATCAAGGGTATAATGATGTACCAAAGGGGAGAGGTGCTAATGCAAACAAGGAGAAGGAGATGGAATATCTAAAGGAGACCCT
The DNA here is from genome assembly GCA_007258455.2 of Sequoia sempervirens. Taxonomy (NCBI): domain Eukaryota; kingdom Viridiplantae; phylum Streptophyta; class Pinopsida; order Cupressales; family Cupressaceae; genus Sequoia; species Sequoia sempervirens. Next base: position 529,416,690 of record VDFB02047230.1, on the reverse strand, counting down.
TGCTGATCTGAGCAAAGAACAATTGGCCCTATATGTCACTAAAGAACTCTAAAAATTAAAGGTAAGCCTATCTGCATTTGAGTTATTGAGAGTCCCAACCATTACGAACATAGTCTTATGAGCTTATAATACAAATCTTATGTCACAAAATAAACCAGTTAGTGAAAGTGTCGATAGAACATCTAGTTCTCAATCAGTAGGAAGGAAAAATCACAGTCATAATCAGGCCCATATGCCTCCTGGAGAGAAGGGAAAAGTTAAAGATAAGACTCAGGTCACTCAAGTTGATACTCCCTTAACTCTATTTCAGGGAAAGATAGATAATCCTCCATTCCTAATTTTGTTCACATATTTTGTAAAAATTTGCATAATTGTCTTTTGGATTCTGGTGCTTCAACCAATGTTATGCCCCTCCGTGTCTGTAGAGCTATGGGAATTACCCTTGCTGACTCACAAAAGAAAGTTACACAATTAGATAGCATCCAGCAGGTTATCAACATATAGGTAGCTAACATACCTAACGCTTATGGATTGATTATGGGGAGAGATTTCACCAGAGCTTTGAATGGCTATGTTTTGACTGATCATTCTCATATGTGGCTTCCTTGGAAGGGGGTGCTGAATGAGATTAGAATTGAACGAGAGCCCAGGATGAAGTACATGATTACATAATATTAGAATACTTCAACTAAAATTCTAGTATCAAAAGTAAGTATGGGAAACTATGTGCTTGCAACCCCCTTTGCAGAGTTAGACACAGAAGAAGTCCTCATGTTGCATATAATGTCTATTGACTCTACAACAGAATCTAATGGTATTGAATCCTTAGTGGAATGATGTAGAGGAAGGTGGAGACCTTCTCAAAATGACTCAAAAATGATCTTCAGATCAATTTCAAAATGGGTTTCAAAGAACTCATCAAAATTCCACCATATAGCATGTCCTACCTTGTAGCACAAGCAACCTAGTTTAAGCCACTTTACACTCACAATTTCCAAAACACTTAACAAATAAAATATGGATTGAGATACCCTTTTAAGGCCTACACAACATATCCAAAAACCAACAATGATTCTTTTGGACCAACATGTACTTTCAATACATCACCATGGGAAAAACAAGGAAAATAAGTCAATTTAACAAAGGAAGTACCCTTCAAACTTATCCAATCATCTTGAAACCTTGGGGCAGCAAACTAAATGTCTCAAAACCATAGAATCCACAATTGTTTTACACTTGTACGACCAAAAACACTCTCAACTCAAAAAACCTCCTTTTCTAATGCAAAAACAAGGGCTTCTTGAAAACTAACCTTCCAATCACTTCCAGAACTTTCTCATTGACTCTACACCATTGGGACAACATATTTATTCTATCCCAACTCAAAAACACACCCCTCATTAAGGCAGATCTTCTGCTGCTATACCCTAGCCTCCAACTTCAAGCACTTTGCATTGTGAAATCTTGGTGTACACCTCAATATTCTTCTTCCCTGCACATTAGTTTGTTAAATATGTATGTTACATTTTAGGAATGATCCATTTCATAGGTCACAGCAGCATTCTACCTTGAAATGGATCAATCATCCATGAAAGCCACCAAAACTAGTGAAAATTTTGTATTATTCTTGAGGACAGTCAGCAATATGTTACAAAAAATGATTCCTAGCGTCTATCAGATCATTCAAAAGGTTAATTGAAAGTAAATACAGGTTCTTAAACTATCAAATTGATTAGAAATTCAAAAGGAATCAATAAATCATCAAAAAGGCTCAAGAAAATGCAAGACAACTGTGTTTTTTCACTATTTTCTATAGCAGTCCATATAGTACTTGCTCCAAACGTCCAACCTCTGTACAAATGATAATTTTGGGGTTATAGAACCATTCCAAAATTGATCCAACCATTTGGAATTAATTAAGTTGCATAATTACCTCTAAAACACCTAAAACTCTTTTTCCCGCCTAAAGTGAAATTCAAAAATTTGAAATTACAATCTTGAAATTTATTAAATTCTATTATCTAAAAACCATTGGATCTTCAATGTCCAACCTTATTTGACCTAATTAAAGCATTATATTACTAATCAAACCCCTAAAACATGATTTTCCCTTTATATTGCATTTTGGTCCTAGGATCCTTATTAGGACCCTTGGGACTTTTGACCTCTTTAATGTGTTCACCCATTCCAAAGGCCATTATAGGCTCCAAGATATCATAATTGATGCTTTGAGGTGATTGATAAGTCTTAAGACCCCTGCATTCTCCTTTCTCCTGAAGAGTTCCTTGAAGAGCTTGGGTGCTCCTGCACCATGGAACCAACTAAAAATGACTATGATTCAGAGGATAATCAGCTAGCCTTGCTAGATAATTTTCAAGAGTCCATACAGAAGTGCATTGAAGATCAGGTCCAGTTGGGAAGAAAAATTAACTTTGGAGAACTAAATTTTCCCAATTGGTGTAGGGTGCATAATTCCTCTCATTTAGAACTGGATTGTTGCCTATGTCAGGTTGCAATGGAACAAATATAGAAGTGTATCAGCTCCATTCCTACAGCCATAACTAATATCTAGAATGTTCAAGGAGATCCCATAGGAAAATGGGTATTGCCTTTTGAAGAGCCATCTACTAGTAATAATGTAAGAGAAAAAGTAGAAAAGTCTACAGTTATAGGGTGTTGGACTTTAATATTCGATGGGTCCAAATAAAAGCAAGGAGCTGGAGCCAAATTTGAGCTAATCAGTCCAAAAGGTAAGAAATTTTTTGCTGCTCATCGATTTCAATTTCATTGTACGAATAATGTAGCAGAATATGAGGCTTTGGTTCATGGACTATTAATAGCATTGAAGAACAAGGCTAAAATCTTACAAGTGTTCAGAGATTCTAAATTAGTAGTCAAGCAAGTTAGGAGACAATGCTCTTGTCATGATAGAAGAATAATCAATTATAGACATAGAGTATGGGATCTCATCGAAGGATTTGATGCCTTCAATATTCAATTGACTCCACAAAGTAAGAAATAGATAGCTAACTCTCTTGCTTAGACAGCAGGCACTTTGCAACCTCTGTCTCTTTCTGAACTGAAGAAATTTACTATGGAACTGACCCCTGTACCCTCAATACCTGATAATGTCACCAACTTGCAGGTTTTTGAGGATGACAAGCATATCTTAAATTTTATCACCAATACTGATGTCTTTACTTCTCAAATTATTGATGAAATAAAACTTCAGGAAGTAGAGATGGAGTTGGAAGGGGTAATCAATCTAAAGACCAATACAATTCCTAGGGGAATGGTAAAATTAGAGAGATTTTTTTATCTGGATAAGATCAAGGATCAAGAACAAGATACTAGGAAAGAGTCCATCAGTGGACAGTGTGACAAATATAATATGGGATCCTAGGATAATGTCAAAAACATCCTTTTTGGTAAAGTGTGCACTCCAGAAGAAAGAAAGGGAAGCATCAATGCACTACATAGATATCCAGATGTGATAGCTCGGAGTTATGAAGACTTGAAGACCTATGATACATCAATCATCACTCATACTATACCTCTCAATCCAGGAGTAAAAAATTTCAAATAGAGGAAAAGGCCTATCAATGCTTTACTAGAACCCATAATACAGAAGGAAGTGCATAAACTACTATCTGTAAGGATAATATTTTCAGTTAGACACTCTACTTGGGTGGAAAACCTTGTTCCAGTACAAAAGAAAAATGGTGAAATAAGGCTATGTGTGGATTTCAGGAACCTAAACAAGGCATCAGAAAAGGATAATTATCCAGTTCCCTCATTAGATGAGGTGCTCTAGGTTGTCAACAGATATCAAATGATGTCCTTCTTAGATGGTTATTCAGGGTACAACCAGGTCATGGTATAGTATGAGGATAGACATAAAACTGCTTTTACTACCAAGTGGGGCACTTTTGCATATAGGAGGATGCCTTTTGGCTTGGTTAATGCTGGAGCTACATTCCAGAGAGCAATGGAGATAGCCTTTAAAGATATAATTGAGAAGTGCATAATCATCTACATGGATGATCTAATAGTATTTTCAAAGAAGAGAGGTGATCATATCTTAGATATGTGCAAAGTTTTCCAGAAATGCAAAGAGTTTGGTATATTGGTCAATCCCAAGAAATGCATCTTTAGAGTTACAGAAGGTAAATTATTGGGGCATGTTATCTCTAAGAAGGGAATTGCAATTGATCTAGAATGTATAGAGGCTATTCTCAAGATTCCACTACCTGTTAGTAAGAAAGAAATGAAATCATTCTTTGAAAAAATCAATTTTGTAAGGAAGTTCATCACTGGGTTTGTAGAAATAGTTAAGCCACTGAATGCAATGTTGAGGCATGAGGCTAAGGTGGAATGGAATGCAGAATCAAAAGAAGCATTTGCGGAGATAAAAAGGGCTATTCTTGAAGCCCCAGTTTTAGTAAGTCCAGATTATGGTAAACCATTCTACATATATTCCTTTGCTTTTGACCACTCCTTTACTACTATATTAACTCAGAAATCAGATCAAGGTAATGAACATCCCATAGCATTCATGAGCACACCATTGAAGGATGCAGAGCTGAGATACCCAAATGTGGAGAAGTAGGCTTATGCCTTAGTTAGGGCGGTAAAAAATTTTAGACATTACATCCTTAGAAACAAGATCTTTGCTATAGTCCTCAATCCTGCAGTTAAGTTGTTGTTGATGTAGAATGAGTTAGGAGAGCATAGAGCTAAGTGGGTGACTATGTTACAAGAATATGACATTGAGATTCAGCCCATGAAGCTAGTTAGAGGGAAAGGGCTTACAAAGACAATGTCAAAAACATTCCCTAATCTTATAGCTTAGGCTTATAATTTGGAAGATGTTTCCCCTGGTCAATGGTATGATGACATCATTCATTATCTCTTGACTCGAAAATGCCCCAATCATCTCAATACATTACAAAGAAGAGCATTACACTTAAAAACTGATAGTTTTATGCTGAAAGGAGTTGTCTCATACAAGAAGAATCATGAAGGTGTTTATTTGAGGTGCTTAGGAAGGGCAGAGTCAGAAAGAGTGATGTTAGAACTTCATGACAGATATGGTACTGGCCATAGTTTTGCACATTCTACTACAAACCAAATTTTAAGAGTGAGTTACTATTGGCCTACATTGTTCAAGGACACACATAGCCATGTCAGAACTTGTCACATATATCAGACCACACCAACTAGAGAGAAACATGCAACACTCCCACTCCAACCTATCTTCGAGGTAAAACCTTTTGCACAATGGGGAATGGACTTCATAGGTCCAATCAACCCACCCTCATCTGCTAGCTAGATGTATATTCTCACCATTACTAATTATTTTACAAGATGGACTGAAGCTCTTGCATGCAAACAATGTACTTCTGAGGTAGTAATTGAATTCCTTGAATCAAGTATTATAAATTGTTTTGGATGCCCTTTATCTTTAGTTTGTGATAATGGTCCTACTTTTGCATCCTTGAAGTTTTCCAATTGGGCCTTTGATCATGGGATCATCATAAAATTTTCATCCAATTACTATCCATAGAGTAATGGGTTGGCTGAGTCTTCTAATAAGAATCTTCTGACAATTATCCTTAAGCTATTTGAGAGAAATCCTAGCGATTGGCACACTCAACTTAGATTTTCCTTTTGGGAAGATCGTATAAGACATAAAACTTCCATAGGAACTTCCCCATATCATCTTGTGTATGGTCTAGAACCTGTGTTTCCCATCCAGTTGAAAATCCCTACCTTATAGTTCATTAATGACTATTATGATGAGGAAGATAAACGTGAGGCCAGACTTGCTAAATTGTTACATCTTGAGGAAAAATGAGACAAAGCCCTAGATAACTTTACTAAGCATCAGGGGGTAGTCAAGAGATGGTTTGATAAGAGAGCCAAGGTAAAATCTTTTAGGATTTTTGACTTGGTTCTTTACTAGGATAAAGCCCACGACCATAGGGGGAACATGGAAAATTTGATAAACTTTGGCTTGGCCCTTACCAGATTTCAGAAATTCTAGGAGACAATGCTTTCCATTTGAAAACTCTCACTGGAGAAGATATCCCACTACCTATCAATGGGCAATATTTGAAGCATTATTTCCATTCTTGAGTGGTTTGCAGCTCTTTTCTTGTATATAGTTAGATTTAGTTTCCTTTATGTTGTTTGCTTTGCCTTGCTTTGGTTAGGGTAGTTTGTTTTGGTTTGTTTTTTCTTTGCTCCTACTTTGGGGTTTCCCTGTTTTCACCTGGATGTGTTGCACCTATATCATTATCTGGGACTACTCTAAGTATTTTGTTGATAGGCTCTTGTTTTGTATCCTGAAAGGAAGGAAGAAGTCTTCGCTATCTTCAAGTAGTTTAAATGTTTGATTCAAGGATAATGAGTCACTGGCTTGATTTGAATTTGAAGTATTCTGAAATCCTACATATCTCATATATCTTAAGGATCCTGTTGTTATTGTAGGAATCTTTGTGAAGTTTTTTCAGGTGAAAAATCCTATTCTTGCTTTAGTGCCACTATGACTCTCAGCCCTGAGTGTGAACTTCATTGTTCATAGGTTGGAATGAAAAGGACACAACATGAATATTGAAAGAATGAAAAGAGAAAATGCTGAAAATTGAAAGAAGGAATTCAACCTATCAAGAGTATCTAAATATCTCTATTAGGGCTATAGACACCTAGCTGGCAATAGAGCTATGTTCACGAGGATCATAGTGCTAACCTCATCGGAGCTATGGATGCCTGACTAGCAGCGAGGCTCTATCCAAGTTGCTTTTGAAGTTAGAATCCTTACGTAGCCTGATTTGACTAAGCTTGGTTCCTGTAGTAGCTCAAGGAGGGAAATGAACTCATATGCACACACTTGGATTTTTAGTTTATGGAAGGTTCATTCTATCCTTTGGTTCTAATTCTATGAATTTTACATCTTGATTTGTTTGTCTGATAATGAGACTGAAACTAGAGATTCTAGGTTCTTGATTCCTGTTTGTCATCAAATACTCTAGAGCATTCCCCAACAGAGTCACCATTTGTTGTGCAGTTTTCACACACATGCCTTGCTGAAGGCAGGGACCCTCTTTCGCTTTGTTTTTGGTTTCTTGGCCCTTTCATTTTTGAGGTTTTTCCTTATGTTGAAATGTGTTGAAAGTTTATTTTCATGGCTTTAATGATTTCCCTAAGTTATTCATTAATGATCTTTAATTTTGAGCAAGATTCAAGTTTTCACCCTGATTCGGGACTTTCCTCCTTGGACAGATTTTCCCAGATCCTGCTTGGATTCTGGGTGGGCTAAGGTTCGGAGATTTTCAGTCTTCACGAAAATTCACATGGTTTGGATTTTCATAGATTCTATCCTATCGTCGAATTCCCAAATTTTTGTTGTCGTACAAGTTTTGAGTGAGGCATTTAATGGGTTTTCAAAGTCTCTTGTGTCATCATGCTAATTGTTGTTGTCGATTGAGCTAAGGCACATATTCTTGGAGAGTGTTTGATTCCATTTGAAGCCTTTGAGTTCACAGGTCATGGATTCAAGTGGCGATTGCTAGTGTTCTTGCATTTATTCTTTGCAGAGGCCCTTGATTTCACATTTGTTGTTTCTGAGATCATTTTTCACTTCACAATGGTATGTTTTTATTGCCTTGCTTTTAATGGATGATTATGGATAGCACGTTGATGTTATGAGATCCTATGGGATTCAAATTCCTATGTATTTGATCATTTCATGCTAGGGTTGTTCAGCATTGCATTATTTGTCATCTCCTAGATGAGTTCTGGGCTCATTTGTTTATCTACATGTTGATGAATCTTGCCTGAGAGTAATTAGTAAACCCTAGTAATGACTTAGTAGTTGAAATTTTTGAATTCTGAGCTTTCCTGTACGCTAATGGTAGATGGATAGGGTTTGAAACTTAGGGCAATGCCATTCCACCATATTTCTCCTTAGAACTAACCTAGAATGCAAAGAAAATATATGAAAGGTCCATTCCTAACTTGTCCTAAGTTTAAATCTTTGAAATTCGTGATTGATTTGGTGTTTAGGTAAAATCATGACTTTGCATCTTAGTTCAGGTTTTTTCATTCCTCCGAGATAATATATCCCTTCCAGATCTTCTTCACCGTAACCCTTCAAATTCATGGAGATATCATATTGGTCACCCTGTATCTCACCAAGAAACATTCCTATGTTCACATTTGATCGTTGTGACAATATCATCCTCACACCGATAAAAAAATTTAAGTTTTGTCGGCAAGACCAGAGTCATTCACGAAGACCCTACCCTAACTATCCTTTAGTCACATCGATATGTTTGCTATATCGGTAGTCGGCAAGACACCACAAATTCACTGAGACCTCATATTGAAAAACTTTAGTCTAGTCAAAATGTTTTCTTAGACCCTAATAGTTGGTGAGACAAAAAGGATTTTCCAAGACCCTACCCCAACTACCCCTTAGTCATATCAATATGTTTTCTATATCGCCGATCAGCAAGACACCACAAATTTGCTGAGACCTCATATTGAAAAACTTTAGTCTGGCTAAAGTGTTTGTTGGGACCCTGATAGTCGATGAGACAAAATGGATTCGCTGTAACCTCACCTTGAAGAGAAAGTCTCTCATCAACATGTAAATCATCATTGCCAGTTAGTAAGACATGCCCCACTCGGTGTGAGCACACTCCAAATGTAATTTGTTTGGCCGAAATACATACTCCGATGCTGATAGGTGAGACAAAAGACCAATTTCCTTTGAGTCCCTAGGATCTGTATGCTTTCAGAGTTTTTACTTATCCATAGATTTTTGTTGAGTCTGAATTTCTCTGAAATTTGGTGTCTCTCAGATCTTCCGAAGTCTGTAATCTGGCTCATTTTTCTCAAAAATCCATCCCCCGTGAACTTTGCTGAATTTGATGAAATATGAAGGAGCATAGGACAATTGGATGTGTTTATGATTTATGACACATTTGATGATTATTTCATGTCTTATTTGGACTTCCCATGTATTTTATTGATTGATTATGATCAAGATTAATGGTTAAGTAGGTGTTTCTTGGTTATCCCGTTGGAATCTAACCAGTCTAGAATTTCTCAAAATTCCTCTCTAGATTAGATTCTGCAAATGGTCTTGAAACCCAAAATTTGTTGTGATCATTTTATGTAAGACTTGATGACACTGTGATTGTCTGAGATTCATTCTAACGATGTAATGATGGATCAGCATTGCTTTCATGTGGTTTTACTTTACTTTCTTGGTGAGTGCAGGCTGAATCTAGCAAGGTAGTAGAGGGATCCTCAGTTTCTGAGGTAGAAAAGATCAAAATGGACATTAAGAGCAAGATCCCTTAGAGTAAGATCACATCAATCTGGTCAGAGGTGGCTGATACAAATGTTGGAATGTACGACTATGAAGAGTTCAAAGAAAGAATGGCAGCTAAAAACCTCCCCTTGGTAGCTAGAAGGATGAAGGATTCATGTTTAGCACATGTGGCCAGTTTCCCTTCAACTGTGTAGTGTTATGAGCTTGTCCTTGAGTGTGCCAGACATTACAACTAGGGTACACAAAAAATTATCAGTCCTCAAGGGAGAGTGATAAAATATCTCAACCTTGTCTCCATTGCTCAAAATTTTGATATGCCAAATAGATCTCACATGGTGGCATTTAACATGGGGTCCACCAAGGAGTTCTATGAGGAAAAAACTATTAAATCTCAGCAACTCATCAACTCTTGGCTTGAAAATCCCAAGTCGCACTACTCCAAACTGCCCAAGTAGCTATTCAGGGTGAAGTTCAAGAAAGAGTACTATGATACCATCACATTACTCAGTAGGGTGGTCGGATTGAGGAGTGTAGGTGTATTTGAGAATTGGATGTGTCATGATATTGTAAGGATGGAACAAGAGCTAATTGATTATCATTGGGCTAGTCTAATTAGCATAATACTCCATGAACAGTTGTCTAATGTGTTGCAGACCAAGACATTCACAATGACTTCATATCTGGTCTATGCACTTGCAAGATTCCATCCCTACAAAGGATTGGATATAAAGGGAATTTTTGGACAAGATGATATTTATGTGATTTTCCCTCAACTGCATTTAGGAAATTCAAACTATAGGTGGGAAAATGATGCATTTACCATGTACATCACAAGAATGCTCTAGGAGGCAGAACATGTCAGAATTTCAGACCAAGCAAAAGAGCTCATCAAGAAGTATGGAGCTTTGTTTATTCAATTTCCAACCTTTTCATATGTCCATATTGATGGCTGTCAGAAGGACCCATACACACTTCCAAGATATCCTATTGATCATATCATACTATTGGAAGTAACCAGACAAATTTGTGACTTTGATGCCATTGTCAAGAGGGATAAGCACAAGACTTGATTTGGTGGAGATTTCCCTTTGAGGATTGGCACTGGGGAGGCATGTCCCTCCATTATTTCTGCCCAGGCTTCAGAAGAAGAAATGAGTTCCCTTGATTTGTCCTTTCATTCCAAGAGATCAAGATTTGATATTATAGGAGAAGCTCAAAAGAGGGCCAGTCGAGAATATAGCCATAAGGTTAATTTGGAGGACTACTGGGCCAATTGTAGTGATGAATATGAAGTCAAAAAGAAGAAATTTTCTAGACTCCCAGTGGATACAATCCATTTGTACAATGTAAGGGAAGTTCCTAATCAATTGGAAGATGATGGGAACTTAATTCAGGATCATGCCTATGAGGCGGTGAAGGATAGGCCCATTGGTGATGTTGACTGGCTGGTGGAAGAAAAGACAGAGCTAAAACAACTGAATGACCTAGTTGTCAAATTTACCAAGATGTGGCTAAGGCACAAATTGTGGGAGTTGGAGAATAATGGAGTAAAATTCACCTATAATTTGATGGGAGATCTTGACCCTCACTCCACTTCTAAAGAGTCAACTGAGTAAGATCTTGAGGGAAAAGGTAAGTTGGATTCTCCTTCCAAAATTAAGATGAAAGGTATTGAAGAAACAGAAGCCCAAGAAGTAGAAAAATAGAGAAAGCCAAAGGCTAAGAAGAGGACAAGGACTAAAAGGTCTGAACAGAAAGAAATGGAAGAACAAAATCGTGAGACTAATGCTCTGGTGCTTAAGAGAAAAAGATTGTGAGATTATCAGAGAACGAAAGTGCTAAAGAACAAGAAAAGATTTCCTCGCCTCTGGTAGAAGTAGAAAGTTTAGGGGAGAAGATGGTGTATACAAGGAGGTCTAGGAATCCTTCTCCGAAGGATAGTGTGCCTAGAGCAAGCCTTCTTCTTGTCATTTCTCAAGAGAAGCAACAAGATGATGTTCCTTCCACTCGCAAAACTCAAACTAAACCAGGTGAGGTGGAAAATATTAAAGAACATCTAGATACTGAAAGAGAGGAGTTCCATGAAGGATAACTTTACAATGCAGAAGCTAAAGTTGAAAAGGTAATACAATCTCCCTTGGTTGCATATTTTGAATCACCAGTCACAAATGAAGAGGTCAGGTCACCTCCAAGGGAGGAAGAGGCAAAAAAGATCCCATCACTTGAACACCAAGAGGGACACATCGAAGAGGAAAGGAATAAGGATGAGACTCTTGAGAAACAAAATTTGGGAGAAGAAATATCAGAAGGTCAACAAGAGGAAATAGGATAGAGCTAAGTGCAATTAGAGCCTACTATTCTGGAGTGGTTAGATAAAGAAATAAAGAGAAAATAGATTGTGCTAGAAGACACACCACTGAATTGGAATGAACTCCTAGCCAAGATTGGCAAAGGTAAAGGTAAGAATAAGGCTAGAGTGATTTCAAGGGTTGAAAGGGATGAGGCTCATAAAAAAGTTTTTCATATTGCCACCCCTGCTCCAGACAAGAATAGGGATGATGTGGCTACAAAGGATTATAATGTTCAGACTTTTAATCTAGGGCCTACATCAGCTAAGTAGGACATTGAGGATTATGAGGGTTCTAGTACAGTTATCCTAGCCAGGCTAAGGAAGGAGATAAAAGCCAAGCAAGAACTAAAGAAAGAAAATGAAAATCTTAGGAAATGCTTGGGAGACTTTATGAAGCCCTTGCAATCTATCAACCCTTCCTCTTCTGCTGCAAACCATTTACCCCAAGAAACTATCACTAAATTGGAAAAGATGAAAGCTTCCATTTTTACCACTGTGAATTGGCTAAAAGGGGTGCAAACCAAAGGTAATGAAGCTATCAAGGAAATTTTTTCGCTAGGGAAAGATGCTACAAGGATGATGGATTGGTTGAAGCAAGTGCTAGCACAAGATAGGGAGGACATAGAACTTTTGCTGTAGAAAACCAAGAATGTTATGGAATACACAAGGGATAAATTAGTAAGTTATAAGATCCTTCCCTCCTCTAGAGCTACTGAACTATGGGAGTGGTTTGAAGCATTGCAAATCAAGCAGAAAGTGTTGAAGAAAATCTACAAACATAGGAGGCAGATTGATGATACCATTGGTGGTGTGTACAATGGTGGCTCCATTTCCTTTTTTGAGATCATGAAAAGAAGAAGAAAGATTGCTCCCAAATATTTGAGTCTAGAATAGTTGAGAAAATGGTGGCAGGATGTTTATGCTCCAATTGATGGTGATTCTATTTCTGAGCACCAATTGGATGATGCAGCTACCTACCTTGTTGTCATTGATAAATATCTAAGATACAAGGTAAATTGGGATAAGTTGGTCAAACAGTCAAGAGAAAAATTGCATCAATATAGAATTGACTTGTGGTTTTTCCTTTGCTACCAGTGGCTGACTTGGATGGGGTGCTATTAAAGGTTCATGAAACGCTAGATCAGAATAGAGATAAAGGAGAAGGCAGTTAATGACTGGCTACATCGAGATTTGTGCTTCCCCATTATGTTGCCATGCATTGGTCTGAGCTACACTAGAAATATTAGGTCAACTTGGATGGAATGCATGCATTTAGTGCATTTTTTATTCTATTTTGAATTTCTCTTGGCCGGATTGTTGGGCCTTGTTATTATTGTAAAACTTATCTAGGCTGAGATGTTTTTGGGAGGTTTTCTATAAATGTGGCATTTTTTCCTCATTTGTAAGGGTTAATGAATCTTAGATGGATAGAGCTAGAGTTATTCATTAGTGGTTCTCCAGCAAATATTGTAATAGAAGCTGGAATTGTTGCTACAATGGATAATTTGAAGCAAGTAATGACATTGTGATTTGGTGCCATACAGACCTTTTGTTGCAGAAAACCAAGACTATTATGGAATACACTAGGGTTAAATTAGTAAGTGATAATATCATTCCATCCTCTAGAGCTACTGAACCATGGGAGTGGTTTGAAGCATTGCAAATTAGGCAGAAAGTGTTGAATAAAATCTACAAACAGAGGAGGCAGATTGATGATACCCTTGGTGGTGTGTATAATGACTCCATTTCCTTTTTTGAGATCATGACAGGAAGAAAGATTTCTCCCAAATATTTGAGTCTGGAATAGTTGAGAAAATGGTGGCAAGATGTTTATGCTCCAATTGATGGTGATTCTATTTCTGAGCACCAATTGGATGATGCAACTACCTACCTTGCTATCATTGATAAATATCTAACATACAAGGTGAATTGGGATAAGTCAGTCAAATAGTCAAGAGAAGAAATTGCATCAATATAGAACTGACTTAGGGTTTTTCCTTTGCCACCAGTGGCCAACTTGGATGGGGTGTTGTTAAAGGTTCATGAAATGCTAGATCAGAATAGAGATAAAGTGGAAGGCAGTTAATGACTGGCCGCATTGAGATTTGTGCTTCCCCATTATGTTTTCATGCATTGGTCTAAGCTACACTGGAGATCTTAGGTCAACTTGGATGGAACACATGCATTTAGTGCATTTTTTATTCTATTTTGAATTTCTCTTGGCTGGCTTGGTGGGCCTTGTTATTATTGTAAAACTTATCTAGGCCAAGATGGTTTTGGGAGGCTTTCTATAAATGTGGCATTTTTTCCTCTTTTGTAGGGGTTAAGAAATGTTAGATGGACAAGGCTAGTGTAGAGTGAATTAAGTAGAGCTAGAGTTAGTCATTAGTGATTCCCAGGCAAATATTGTAACAAAAGCTAGAATTGTTGCTACAGTGGATAATTTGAAGCAAGTAATGACATTGTGATTTGGTGCCATACTTGTGTTCCCTTTATCTTGCATGGTTCTTGTTATTCTATCTTTAGCATTGCTTTAAGGAAGGTTGATATTTAGAATTAGAATTGATTCAATAATGTATATGATTTGATATTTGAAGTGTTGCAGCAATTCCTAGTCCATACTTTTCACAGCCAATTGACTATTAGTTGCTTTGCAAATTTAGCCTATACTTTATATTCATTGTGCTTAATTCAGTTGTGAGTATTCATTCATTTGAATTGCAATAGGGTTGTTTGAATGAATGTTCATGATTTGAAAATATTAATACCTTAGAAGATTGTGCTATTTCTATAAGATTGTAGATTTATCTGGGTTAAGTAGAAATCTGTTTTGAGGGATTGGCCCATTTCAAGTGTTTGGTCATTTGCATTATTAATCTTAGGTTTTGTGTTAAGCTTATAGATCTCTCTGAAATCCTTATTTTTTTTCATTTCTTTGATTATTGGATTAAATTTAGAATTGAAGTACCATCATATTGCTCCATCTGATAAACTAAGATTCAGTATTTGCTTGTAGTAAGGTCCCACTGTGATTACCAACATTTTAACATTTACTACTGAGTTGTTTATGCATTGTCAAGACCCGACATCAAAGACCTTGGGGTTATCTCTTGAGGCTTGCTAATAGAGATTTACCTTTCAAGAGAGATAGGATATTGTAGCTTGTCTGAGTTGTTGCTATGCAGAAACCAACACTAACACTATAGACATGAAAAATATACCGATTGATCCTATACACTTGATCCTAATTTTACTAACACCAATTCATCTAGAATCATCTCCTTTGCTAACCATTTAATCGAATAATATTTATTTGATTAACTTCATCATATTAATCTCTTAGTTAAATAAATGAATTTTATCTGATTAACTCATCATCTCCTATTGAATAGATAAATCATTTTTTTAATTAATCCTACACTCCCCCTTTTAATTAAATAATCCATTTTATTTAATTAGGTTCTAAGGTCATCTCCTTTAAATTAAACAAATTAAATCTTTATTTCATTTAAAACTAACACCATCCTCTTTAATTAAATAAATCATAAATTATTTAATTAAGTCTTAAATCATTATTCCTCTCATTTTGATTTATTTAAATCCTAAAATCTAAATCAAATTGTCAAATCAGCTAATCTCTTAAATTAATCAAATCTTGATTAATCCTAGTCTTAATCACTCAAATCCTCTAGCTTTTACAAAATTCCCATGAAAATCATTTAATTTAATTTATAAATCTCCTATTTTCATTAAAAAAGCATCAAAGATGGAATATTCCTCAACTTTGAAATCTCCCCCCAAAAAGGACTTGTCCATCCAACATGGCATTAAAGGTCTCTTACATGTCATTTTCTTGAGCCAAGTGACATTTAATTAATTTCTTCTCTCCCTCTAACATGTCATTTCTCCAATTTGAAATTCCACCTAATTGCATTAATGTGCACATTCATCCAAATGTGCTCCACCTTTGTCCACTCACATGTTGACAAGTGATATTATGTTATTGGTTGGTGTTTGATCCCACATTCATCCATTTTTCCTCATCCTCCATCATTATCTTCTATGAATAGAATGCTCTCATATTGATTTTCGGGTTCACAAGTTCATCCACAATCTTAGGCATTTTCATCCACAACTTGTGCAAAGTTATCATCTTCATGTTTTGAATCAAGTTTATCCATTTTCATCCATTTTCATAATTTCATAGCTAGGTTATGGAGAAATTTCATCAAGGAGCATCAAATCTTCACCATTGATGATCAAGATTGCAAGGAATTGGAAAAGGGCCATTTTCTACATCAAAATGACACCAATTACCCCATGGGATTGAGAGTTTGGACATTAAAATAGGATTTAATAGCTTTTTTACTTGTGTTCTTCACTTATTTCTTATTTTCACATTTCAAATGAATTTCATGGGGGATGTTGTTTCTAACTTGCATATTGGACTAATAATGTGTTTTTTCTTTGTGTCTGTGCAGGTCTAGGATCATCATTCACATTTTGGTGCTAGGAGGGAAGAATTTGAAGAAATTAACACATTTTTGGAGAAATTTTGCTTTTTTTTTATAGTTTTTGGCACTAGGAAATTGCACTGCTAACAGTTCAAATTCTGCCACTAGTAGTCCAACAACACTATTTAGTGATTCTTTCAAACTACAAATTGCATTTCTTGATTCATTCTCTTGAGGGTTCATCCAACTCAAATTCCAAACTGCACCACTTTACAAAATAACACCACAATCACACTCATTGCCCCTCCACAAAGCATCGTTGGTTTCACCTGAGCGCCACTAAGAGCTTTCAAACTATGTTACCATCACAAACTATGCCACTAGAGTGGCGTAAAAGATGGATTTCAAATTTTTTCAACAGGTGTTGTTTTTTCATTTTGATCACCTTAACTTCTAACTACTTTTTTAGCATTTGTTTTTTGTATTTTAACAAGCTTTGCAGGTTGCAGTGATTCAAGAAGGAAGGAGGAAATGAAAGAAAGGATTCTTAAGGCATCATTATTCTATTGTATCAAGTGTTTTTGAATACTTTGGGGAGCAATTATAGTCCTGTTTCTAAGGACTTTGTCACTTTCAAGCTTTTTAGGACTCAATATTTCATTTAGGCTTTAAAAGAACAAAATAAAGGGATTAAAAAGAACCGTAGGAAACTTACTAGAGTTTTTTTTGGGGTTTTAAAATTGAACAAGAAAATCTTGCACTTCAATATTGGTGCTTAAAGAGAATCTATTCTTTCTTTGAAGGTTAAAATGAACATGTGGATTTTATGTTTTGTAATTTATTATCCAAAGTAATATCATTTAAAAGGTGTATGCACTTCTCTCACACCTCACAATGATCTTGAGAATCAAAATTATTTTGGTGATATTAAGTTGTATAAGAAATTGCCTCCACACTTCAATTTGGATTTGTAAAATTGAACAAAGCTTGCTAGTGTGAGTGGAGTATACTGCATGTGTTCTCTCTTTGTTCATGTAAACAAAGATCAATTGAACTACGAGTGTGCTTCCTCACATTTTTTTACCCTTAGAGGGGCTTTCCTAAGAGACACATTTGAAAGGAGAACTCGAAGGTGACTCCAATTGTTTTTTCATTTGGGCTGGTATATAAAAGGATAAGACTAAATTGTCCAGTCCAATGGTATGTAGGCCTTAGTCATATAATGTCTTTCAAAATGGGGTACTATTGTAAAAATTATAAGATCCCCTAGTAGGATTGATTAAATCCTTTAGTGGCTTTCTAGAGCTCACAAGGTTCCATGTCCTTGATCACCCTTACTAAGAACCAATTTGTTTAGAAGCCCAAATCCTTATCTATTTATTGGTGTAAGGATGGTCGTTCTAAGGCCACCTCACATTTTTTCAATTCTTGGTAGAGATAAGACTTATGTCATGGGATTTTCATGGGTACTAAAGCTTGGCTAACCCATATAAGTGAGTGTCATGGAGGGGATCCAATGTGGTCAAGCTTTTAATCATCAACCAAGAATAAGTGTAGCTGGATTTATCCAAGTGGGGATTCAACAAATATTGCCTCTTGACCATCCATAGAGTTGTGCATTTTCTTGGAATTATAATACTTTGCTTGGACCTAAAACATTCAAAAACAAACATTCATCCATGATCATCAAATTTCAAACCATTTAGAGGAAGAAAATACCTTTGAAAAAATCCAAGTGCTATTGCTTTCCCTAGGGATTCTATCCTTAGAAGTTTCTAAGTATTTGGATTTACATCTCAATTTTCTCTCACTAAAGTCAACAATAACAAACTATTGCCTTCATTTCCTTGATTTCCACATAATGGACTTTGTGGGATGAGAATAGATTAGGACATTAGACATTTAGTTTGAAAAATTAATCAAGAAAGTGTTTGTGGTAAAAAAAAATCATTAAACAAAGATAACAAACAATTGGACCCCACACATGTGCTCTTCCAAATGATTTCCTGAAAGAACAAAATCTGAAAACCAAAGTCCAAAGGTCTTAGTCAAAAATCTCACAAGAAATTTTTTTCCACGCTCTACGAATTTAGAGAAATATTGACCTTCAACTTTTACAAATGTGCATTAAGGAAAAATCCAAATTTGTATTCATTTTAATATTTTCAAAATCCAAGTCTCTTTCAAAGGTTTGATTATCTCACATAGGAAGTAATAGAGTTTTCTTCAACACCTTGTTCTAGTAAACAAAATTCTTTCTATGTCTCTTAGGATAAAAATCGAAACATCTTCATCCATCTTCAAACATCAAAATAAAAATCACCTCACAAACAACTCTTGGAAATATTGAAAAAACCCTTCATACTAAACTTTGGGAAAATCCTCTTGAAATCAAAAAATAAAAACAAATCCAAATCATCGTGTTTGGTTAGGTGTTTGTAGATGAATCTTTCTTTACACACTTAGTCAAATTATCATCTTGTGGACAAGTTTACTCCAGGACAACATCCAACCTCTTAGAGTTTATGAGTTCATTATCCAAACCAAATCCAATCAAAATCAAATCAAATAAAACCAAATCCAAAATCAAAATCCAAAATAAAATCAAACATGAATCCCAAAGTCCTAAATTTTAGTATCTTCTTCAAGGTTTCCTAAGAGTTCCAATCATTCACCAATCATCCATCTCTCATTATCCCATCATCATCCTTTCGATCCTTAAATATCTTAGACTTTCTTTTTGTGCCTAAAGTTTAGATCAATCCAAGGAATTAAAGGTTCACCTCCCATTCTTGAAACTTGATCCTTATTTTATGGTCTAAACTAGATCTCAACACAATAAGAACATAGAAATGAAAAAATAAACATCTACTTCAAGTGACCTAAGTCAAATTGCAGCCAAAAAGAATCCCATTGGATCTAACAATCCCATGCTCAATCTTCCTTCACTTCCACAAGATCATCAAGAGGAAGGTGGCCAAGTGGAGGACATCACCAACAATGTTTTAGGGATGACTCAAGATGAGATTATTGAAATGGTCCAAAATCCTAAGACTCATAAAATCATTAATTCCATGATGAAACTAAATCCCTCACAATACATGCTAGTATTGGCCAAAGAAGGGGCGGAACTCCCCTTTTGACTATGATGTGAGCACTCTTGTGGAGAAACCTCTTGGGATTATGCCACCGATATCATCCACACCTCCATTACAAATCATAACTCAAACCATCCCACAAATCACATCATCTATTGCTCCAACTCAACCAATTGTCAACAAGGGGAGCTCAATGCTTCATGCACTACAAACACACCCCCTTGTGAACATCCAAGAATTGGATACAGACACCATCTTGGGTCAATCCATTCCATTGAATTTTCTACACCAATATGTTCCACTTTTCTTTCATGACCCCACCGGCTCATCCTCTTTTCATGCAACGCCAACATATCCTCTTAACAAAAAAACCTCTCTCCAAATGACTTCACAACGACAAGGTGGGTTATTTCGACAAGGTGAATCTTTGACTCCTCATCATCATCATTTCCTCAAGGGAAAACATCACCCATCTTCCACCACTTCCACCTTTGTCGCTAACATCCACACCACTCCTCGGTCTAGGGCAACCCTCTTTACCACCCATCAATAAAAAAAGGTCAGAACAACCCCCAATCATAAATCAAAACATTGTGCCAAATCCTTTGATCTTGCCATCGATACTCCAACAAAAAATGGAAACTATCCAAGAAACACAAGAAACCATTGCAATATCAGGTGCAATATCAAGCTTAGCAAACACAAGAAACCATTGCAATATCAGACCAAATGTAGCCAACCAATATAGCATCAGTAGCTCAACAAGCCTATCAAAAGGAACTTCAGTTCCAAGATCAACAAGCACAAAACATGCAAGTTGCAAGCAAGCTGCTCAACAAGCACAAGCTGCTCAAGTAGATCAAGCACAAGCTTGCACAAGTGCCCAAGCTACACAAGTAGTTCAAGCAACTCAAGCTGCAGCCACACAAGTTGCATAGGCTACAAGTTGCAAAGCTTCCCAACAGGTGCAAGCTCAATCTCAGGTGCAATATCAAGCTTAGCAAGCACAAGCACAAGCTTAGTATCAAGATACTTAGCAACAAGCATATCAACAAGCCTTGCAACAATATCAAGTGTGAAAAGAAGCAACCCAACTATTAGCCCAACAACAAGTGTTGTTGGCACAATAGCAACAAGACCAAAAACATGCATTGTTGGCACAACAACAAGACCAACAACAAGCATTGGTGGCACAACAACAAATGTAGACTTATCAACAAACCTCAATCACACAGTAGAGCTTGCAACAAACTCCCACCAATATACCCAAAACTCCACCCATCACTCAAACACCTTGACCACCTCAAAACATGTTCACTCCACCTCTTGATCCTGAAGAAAATGTGATATCACAAATCAAATTGCTCTCGTAGCAAGTGCTTGATCTCCAATCAGGGAAAACAACAAAGAAACCAAGCAATTTGTGCCCGTATCCATTTGACAAGAGCCTTGCAATGGTACCATTCCAAAATGGGTTTGAAATCCCTAAATTCGACTAATATCATGGGATGAGAAACCTTGAAGATCACATCAGGGAATTCCAAGTACATTGCATGGAGGTCGCATATGATGATACATACCAGATGCAGCTATTCCCTTGAAGTTTGGCTAGCCCCGCCATGGAATGGTTCTCCTGCCTCCCTCTTGGCATCAAAAGGTTACAAGAGATTATAGATGCATTCAATATAGGTATGGATCTGAGTCTAGAGGAACTATTTTCTCTTAAACAAGATAAGGGGGAATCATTCACTTCCTTCCTACAATGATGGAAATCCAAGGCCAACAAGAGCAACTGGTCCATGCCAGAAGAACAACAATTTTGCACCATCATTGAAAATCTTGACAAAACCTTGGAATTCCATCTTAGAATGCAATGTATCACCACATACAACCATTTGATCCCCAAGGTGCTCAATATTGAATGAGCCCTTATTACACAAGGAAGGAAACCTACATATCCACAAAATCAAGACAACTACCCATCCACCAGACAAACAAAAAGCCTTACAAATGGGCGAAGAACAAAAATGTCACCAATGATGGTGTGGTGGATGCTAAGGTCATAATCAACACTAAAAAAAATGCAATAGTACCAACAACCACAAAAAAATAATCAAAACAACACTCAAGCTAACACGGTACCACAACAACCACCTAATAATCAATTCAACAACTTGAATAATCAAGGGGGACCACCCCCATGAAGAAAATATCCCCCCAAGTGAAATACACTACCCTTGGGGAACCAATTGAATAGGTTATGACAAAACTGGTAAATGAAAATCTCATTGAAATTCCCACTTATGAGAATTATCAAGAGCCCAAAGTGAAACCACCATGGTACAATGAAAACCACCTTTGTGATTTTCACAAATTCAAGGAGCACCCCACCACCAGTTACATGAGGCTGAAAAATATGATCCAAGACCTCATTGATGACAAGGTCATAAATGTTCAACAACCAATTGGAAATCAAGACCTCAAAATATACATGAATCTAATGCTACATCATAACCAATGGAACAACCATAGAAAGATCAAATACTCCAATGTGAACCATATGTACGATCATGTTGTCACATCCCTAGATGAATGGGTCACTGTTGTTAACATCAAGGGAACCAAAGCTAATTATGAGTCACCACACATGGCAAAAAAGTTACTATTGTTGAGTCATCACAACCACCTAGAGCATCCACCTCAAATTTGAGATCCTTTCCTAGTGGCTACAATGTCTTGGACCAGTTGAAAAGAACCCCTACTTAGATCTCCATCATGGAGTTGTTGAAGATATCATCCAAATAGAAAAATCCTAAAGGAAGCATTGGCTTCATCCACTATCTTCACAGATCTTGATGCTAACCAGTTCCAAGCTATGGTCGAACACATCACCACCCCATATATCCTAACATTCTCTGATCAGGACTTCCCCACCCAACCATATCACAGTTACACACTCCACCTTGAAGTCTTGGTTCATAAAAATAAATTCAAAAGTGTCTTGGTGGATGGGGGTGTAGGTCTAAATATCTATTCTCTCAAGTTGATAAGGAATCTAGGATTCTTTGAGGAATCCATTGAAAAAGGTAAAGGTATAACAATAAGAGTATATGATGATTAGGAAAGAGTGTCTCAGGGAACTATCCAGCTCCCTATTCAAGTAGGGCTAGCCATTATGGAAACCAAATGCTAGGTCCTTGACCATGATTTACCTTATAATATTATCCTAGAGTGTCCATGGATCCATGGAATGCAAGTTGTTGCATCAACCTTCCATCAGTGTGTCATATTCCCATATCAAAATCAAGAGGTCAAAGTCTATGGTGATCCTAAACCATTTACTTACTGCAAGAATTTGGAAGAAAAATACTATAAAATCCCTCAAGTCCCAAAGAACAATGAAGGCCCTACAACTCCATATGTAGACCCAGCTACCTTAGCCTCCACCTCTAAGACAAAGACACCTGTCATTCTTGATATCTCTAAGATCAAAGTTATTGTCCAAGACAATGGGTGTGGGAATTACAAAATGAAGAAAAGTTCTTTCATGGTAGGGGAGTTACCTCAATCTCCTAGGTCCCATGGGCAGCCCCAACCAATTGACACATCAACCCAAACCTTCAAAGCAAACCCCTCCATATTGAGAAGCTGGGGAGACCTAGGTTGAGAAGTGGTAGACGAAAGAGACAAATCAAGTTTGATATATCAAGAAGAAAGGCCCATCCTTGATGTTCCAATGGATGAAAATAGAAAAAAACTACAAATAATGCAAGGATGGGGTTATAAAAAAAAAATTAACTTGGGAAAAATGGAAATGGTCTTCTAGTAACTTTCATTCTTGAGAAGTGTATAAGGAATCTGGGCCTTGTATGTACTCCTCCAAAAGTAACCATATGTGGCAAAGGTGCGCCGGTCAAAATAGTCAAAGCTTCCTCCTCAATTCTAGTATCAATCAATTACCCTTTTGAGGATCCCATAATTGACTTACCTATGTTATTTGAGGATTACTCCCTTCTCATGATTAGTACCCCATCTTTTGAGTAAACCAATCAAACCCACGAGATAAACCTAGTCTATCTCCAACTCTTCGATTACAACCAATGTGGACCACCAATTTTGGACACATTAAAAAATGATGAGGCACTCTTAGAATTCATGGGAATATGGGATATGATACTATGTGTAGATCACAAAGCTGGATTTGAAATCATACTAGAAACACATTCCTATTATAGGGAAACGATTGGATCCTTTAGTTGCAAAAGTGAAAATATGAGAATAATATATAGGTCTTTGAGTGAAAACCACACTGTGGCACTCTCTGACCCCAAAATAGTAAAAATAAAGGACACATCCAATGATGAAAACCTATTTGAGGCATAAAAGGATGAAGGATTCAATATTACCCTCAGTCCTATTCATTATGAGAATTCAACGGTCTTAGTAGAGAAGTGCAATCTAGTCAACCTAGGAATAGAGGAAACACCGCATTTCACCTTCTATGTAGAATCACTTCTGATAGAAGAGCAAGAAATCCTAGCTACATTCCTAAAAGAAAGAAAGATAAAATTTTCATGGACCTATGCCAACATGCTAGGCCTTGATCCAAAAGTTATGGTTCACCACCTAACTATAAATCCTGAAGCAAAGCCAGTGAGAAAAAAGCTAAGGAAGATGCATTCCCGAATTGCATTGTTGGTCAAAATGGAATTAAAAAATCTCCTAGATGCAAGGTTCATATGACCCATTGATTATCTAGAGTGGGTCTCAAATCTTGTTCCTATCTTGAAGCCCACTGAGGGCATCCACATTTGTAGGAATTTCAGAGATTTTAACAAAGAATGTCCCAAGGATGATTTCCCTCTACCAACCATTGATATGATTAGGGATATGAGGATGGGACATGAGATGTTATCACTAATAGATGGATTCTCAGGCTACAACTAGATAATCATAGCAAAGGATGACCAACACAAAATGACTTTCACTTGTCCATGGGGGACATATTATTGAAGTATGATGTCGTTTGGATTGAAAAATGCAGGAGCTACCTATCAAAGGGCTAGACACTAATATCTCATGATATGATTCACAAAAATATGGAAGATTGTGTGGATGATATATTGGATACATTAAAGAAATTTCAAGACCACATACCAACTCTAAGCTCCATCTTTGATAGACTAGAAAAGTACAAGGTCTAACTAAATCCAAAACAGTGTGCCTTTGGGGTACAATCAGGCAAGTTCCTAGGGTACATTGTATCTATGAGAGGAATTGAGGTAGACCCCACCAAATTCAAAGCAATCCTCAAAATGGAGGCACCAAAAACATTAAAATAGCTAAGAGGCCTATAAGGAAGACTCTAGTCCATCTACTGATTCATAGCACAACTAGCAAACAAGGCAATCTGATATTCTCATCTACTCCATAAGGTGATAGGATAAAAATGGGAAAGGAAATGTTATCAGGCCTTCAACAAGATCAAGGAGTACTTTCTCACACCACCATTACTCATGCCACTAATTCCATGAAAACCCTTGATCTTGTATACATGAAAAACAACAGGAGTCCTTGGCACTCTCCTAGCATAGTATGATGAAAATTGGAAAGAGAGAGCTATCTATTATATTAGAAAAACTATGATGGGACATGAACTTAATTACACTTCCATTGACAAAGCTTGCTTAGCAGTTGTGTTTGCAGCACAAAAATTCAAACATTACATGATAGCACATCAAATAAAGCTCATTGCAAAGATAGAACCACTCAAGTACCTGCTTTCTAAAGCAACACTCATAGGGCAGACAACTAAATGGGTTATGATCCTAATAGAGCATGACATTGACTATGTGGAATGTAAGTCCATTAAAGGAAAATAAATTGTAGATCAGATGGAAGAGGCACTAATATACTTAGAGAACCCACTTGTATCAGAGTTTCCTAATGAATCAATCTTCAACCTAAGTGTAGCAGATCACTAAAAAATGTATTTTGATGGATCCTACACACAACAGAGATTAGGAGCATGGATCTTCTTTATCATTTCACAAGGGGATTGCATACCTAAATCATACAAGCTGACATTTCCAAGCACAAATAAAATTGTAGAATATGAGGCTCTTGTCATAGAGCTAATAATTGTTGTACAATGGTAGATCATGGAACTCAAAGTCTATGGAGACTCACAACTCATAATCAACCAGGTAAATGATGAGTATCAAAAAAAGGATGACAAGTTGACTCCATATAAGAAGTTGGTGGAAATCCTTAAGGATTTCTTCATTGATATCACATTTGAGCATCTACCAAGAGAAAATAACATAATTACAGATGCCATGGCAACAATTGGATTGCTATTGGATATTCCATGCAGTGTCCCAAAGTAAGAATTCCTCATAGAATAGTTTCTCATACCAGCATTTGAGGTACTAGAGTCTAAATTTGTGTGTGAAATCATCGATCCTAGTGATCCCTGGTATCATGATATATACACCTAATTGAGAATAGGAGTCCTACCTATAGATATAACCCCAAACCTTAAAAGATCCTTTTTGAAAAAATCATCCTATTTTGTCATCCTAGGAGATACCCCATACTATAGAAGTATTACAATGCCTAAATGTTGAGGAAGCTTTGACCACTTTAACTGAGGTACATAACAAAATTTATGGTTCACATTCAAGTGGTATGACCTTGGCTAAGAAACTAATTAGGATTGGGTACTATTGTCCTACAATGGAAAGGGAAGCTCATGATTATGTCAAAAGGTGTTTGCAGTGTCAGTAGCGGGGATCTTATCCATGCACCAGCTCAGGAGCTCCACCCAATTTTTACACCTCGGGCATTTTCATAATGGGGGATTGATCTCATTAGAAAAATTACCTCCACCTCATCTAGTGGACATAAGTTCATCATCACTACCAACGAGTACTTCACGAAGTGGGTGGAAGCCATCTCCATGACCTATATCACTAAAAAATAGATATCCAAGTTCATCCTGAACTACCAAATTTTCCACTACAGTGTCCCTCAAGCCATTATCTTAGATAATGGGACACCTTTTAAAAACCAAGATATTTGCAACCTATGCCAAAATTTCAAAATCCAACATCACTTTCCCACTCCATACTATCTCCATGGAAATGACCAAGTTGAGGCTACAAATAAGACCATCTTGAAAATCCTCAAGAAAATAGTCAATGATGCTAGTTGTGACTGGCATCTATAGCTGAATCCCGCCCTATAGGCCTACTGAACAAGCATATGCACACCAACAGGTGCCACCCCATTTTCCCTAGTCTACGAATTAGAAGCCATAATCCCCATTGAGATCAAGCTCCCATCCCTGAGGATATTGTTTCAGAATCTCACCACAAATGAAGAATATAGGGTGTGAAGATTAAACAAGTTGGAACTACTAGATCAGCAATGCATGGATGCCTTAAACCATTTGGAAGTCTACCAAAACCAACTCAAGTGGGGTTATAACAAGAAGATTAGGATTCAGACCTTCCAAGTCATAGAGCTTGTGATGAAGGAGAATCAAAAGAATGTTCCAAATCTAGATAGTAAAGGAAAGTTTGAACCCAATTGGTTGGGACCCTTCATCATCACAAAAAGCTACAAGTCAGGGGCATATCAATTATCAACACCTAAAGGAGAACCTTTGTAGGATCCCATGAATAGCTCACATCTCAAAAAAATTTATGCCTAATCTTTCAGGGTATAAAACTAAAAATACAAAAAAAAATCAAAAAACATAAAAAATCAAAAAAATGAGAAAAAGTATTAAAAACAATAAAGAGAAAAAACATTCTATAGTGGAAACCACTTTAGTGGTACTTTTGGCAAATACCTTGCTGAAAACTTAGAAAATAAGTACCTTGTGTAAATGAGAACTTTCCATCCACCAAGATCTCCACAAATTTTTCTACATCATCCATCCATCATCCTTCCATCACTTCTGTATCTCCATCCATCGCCCATTCGTGTGTGCATCATAGCTTGATCATGTGTTCATGTCATGATCCCTCCTAGTACTACTCAACCAATTCCTAGGGTCAGTTTGTCCTACCTTTATTGGAGTTGCATCATGCTGGGGGCATGTTCTTATCAAATTAGATTCATGTATATTCTTGAGGTCTTACCAAAATTAGAAAATCCAAAAACATCAGAAAATACAAAAAATACAAAAACATCTAAATATCAAAAAATCCAAAAATAATAAGAAAATCCAAAAATCCAAAAACATTAGAAATCCAAAAAATCCAAAAACATTAGAAAATCCAAAAAATCCAAAAATCCCAAAACATCTAGAAAATCAAAAAATCCAAAAATATTCATAACATATCAAAATCCAAAAATAGGTCAAAAGTCAGTCAAAAGGTCAAAAACAGACTCATCTTGTCGAACTACAGGTCTCTGAGCTCTTAACGTAAGAAAGGTTGATCTTTGATCATCCCCTAAGACACTTACGTCAGTCCTTTAGGAGTCCATCATAATAAACTGGCAATCCATTTGTTCATATCTCATTAATAATTGAGTCTATGTCAGTCGAACTATGTGGTCTTTGTGTGTACAATGTAGGCAAGGCTAATTTTTTGATCATCCCCCGAGGCCCCTAGGATAGGTCTTTAGTTTAGTCTCTTGGTCAAAATCTCAGAAAACCCCAAAAAAGAAAAAAAATGAAAATCAAAACACTTGTAAAACATCTTGAAAATACCAAAAATAGCCTCAAAACATTTCAAAAACACCAAAAACATCCAAATGTTTGAAAAAATCCATCCATCCCCATATTTCTTTCACCCACACTAAACATCACTCATAATAAATCATCATCATCCTCAACCTTCAATGACACAATTGGAAACAAGTCTAGTAGTTCAAAAGTGAAAACTCAAGTATCAAATTCTTAAGTCTAGGTCAATGAGTAAACAAGTTGGTCAACTCTTTGTATTAATAGCCTATCATCCAGTCAAATACCAAATCATTTGATAACATCATGTCCTAGGATGCATCCTTCCTACAATGGACATCAAAATTAGGCATCATCATAGTTTAGTCTTGGCTAGTGGTATTGAAGAACATTAGCTTATTTATTTACTT
Organism: Sequoia sempervirens; assembly: GCA_007258455.2. Lineage (NCBI taxonomy): Eukaryota > Viridiplantae > Streptophyta > Pinopsida > Cupressales > Cupressaceae > Sequoia > Sequoia sempervirens. The sequence continues at coordinate 529,388,337 of VDFB02047230.1, read as the reverse complement.
TATCTTTGTCTTTTTGCTTATTTTATTAAACTCAGTTTAAGGATCTCTCGATGATGTCCAAACAAAGGGATTTAGAGAGAAAGGAATGGGGAAACGATCATTATCTTTCTATCTATTGTGTTTGTTGGATATTCTTGTAATATAACCTTGGTCATGCATGCTTTGTTTGGATGTAGGAAGGGTGTTTTAGGTGTTTTTTTGACCACATAGGAAAAATTTCCTTCCTATGTTTTGGTTTGAGATGTTTGAATTATTTGAACTCCATTTTGAATAAGGTGTCGTATGTCAGGTGTGAACAGGAGTAATCTTATCTGATTGTCAAGTCAAAGTCCATCACACTTGGTGCAACACCATCCTGGTTCTTTATACCTGGAATTATCATGCCTATGTGTGTTATCAAACATAAGTTAAGTAGCCCTTTCAAAGTCCCAATTCTTGATAATAAAATCATCATAATCATCTCTAATAAGTTGACTTGTTGGATTCTTTTATTTCTTCTGTCTTCTTTTCTCGCTAACATGGCACCATGACAGTTAATAAAAAACATCACTAATGCATCCATCCTACATCCTCAAACCATCAACACAATGCATATCATGGAATATCATATAGGAAACATTAATCATCTCTCATGCATTACATTTCATCATTGTATAATATATATTGGTTATTCTAAGCATCTTATAAACCATACATTTGCATCCATTGCATAAAAAAAAAAGTATCATCACATAGGAATTATTAAATGAATATCGTCATATCATATCATGTGCATCATAATATCATTCATTTTCATCTTTACATTATAGTACATGCATCATTATGTCTTCCATACATATTGGAAAAGGTACTAAAAAAACAACAAAAAGAACATCTCATACACCTCATAATCATAGCATATATCATCATCATCCACATAGATCTATTAGTCTAAGAATTTTAATCATTTGCATCCACGTCATCATCATAAAAAGTGCATATAAAAGATACTAAAAAAATAAATACATCCATCTATCCATCTACATAATAGAAGCATACATAATCATTGCATCACATAATATAGAATCATAATTTGCATCACATCACATAAAATAAAGTCATATCATATCATCACATCGCATATAGAACATCACATATAAATCCATCCATGCATAAATAGAATAGGACACATCATGTATCAAATCAAATCACCTCATATCATATATCATCAATAATATAACTTTCATGATACGAAGAATCAAGAACAAATGTGTGTGTATTAATCAATATATACAAACACCCACGAGGCTATAAAAAATGGATCTCATGAATCAAAAAAAGAATGATGTATTTGATAAAAAATTTGAGCTAGCCTTGATTGATTCTCCCCTCACCCAGTATCTCTCAGGCTAATCTTGCCTCTGCCCTATCTATTGTGAGAAATCTGGCACTCGGGCTACTCAAAGCACTGCCTGATGATAATGTACTCTCTAGTACTCTACCTCTCTCACTACATCTCGGTACATGCGTACTAGGACTATCTTTCCTTGGGCTATAACCACCATGCTCCCAAGTTGCTACCAACTTCCCACTTCCTATGCTAACTGAAGCTTTGGAGCCTATCTCTATTGCACATCCTAATCCCTCTTAGCTATCAGTGTAGTAATCTATTCCTAGAGTTGTAGAATTAGTGCATCCCTCTAGTCTAGCTGAGTTGGTGGTGGTGGTGGATGCAGCTAATCTCACAGAGGCTATTGTGGGTACCTCAAGGAATCCCTCTACAAGTGCCCGTATCTCTGCTCATCTCTCTACCCATCCCTCTACCCTCATTGGTATAGAGGTGGTCCACCTCCTCCTCTACCTTTGTCTCTATCTCCATCTTTGTCTCCTCAGCCTCCTTGCCCCTACCCCCACCCTACTATCTATCCTCGGGGTCTCCATCATGGAAAAATTTCCCCTGGCACTATCAATCTAACTAGTGGCCTGAACCAATCACGATATGACTATGTGGTCCCTAGGTTTTCTTGTCCCTAATAATATGGCCATGTCTTGGCAACTAGCTATCTGAAGATGTCCACCACATCCTCTAAAGGGATCATCCAACCCCATGTGGTAACCCTCGTAGTATGAGCAAATATGTCCATGTATTGTTCATTGGGTCTATCCTAAGTATCTCCAAACTACCTAACCACTTGATCCAATAGGTAACACTCAATCATGGTGTGATATCTACCCTCCATAAGTTTGCCTTGCCTCAGAAAGAAAATTTGTTGAACATCATCATACTAGGTGGGAATCCTAATCCAAGGCCTCCATCTGAATATGATCATCTCATCAATCACCCTCCTCCAGTGAGGGATGCCAGCTAATCCTGTATAGGTGAAATTCAAGCCACCCTTGTATCTCCAGACCACTAGGTTATTTGGCTCCACATCAACAACTGTAACTCATGGGTGAGCATGGAAATGTGATCCTAGGCCTAGATGTGCAAGAAAGTAACTACAAACCTGATGGACCTGCTATTATAGTAACCAAACTCATACAAATCATGATAGAGTGAGGCCAACATCACTGTTCCCCACACAAAGCACTCTCTCTAGTGGAGTATCCTCTCCCAAGCTAGACCCCATCCTAGACTGAAGTATCAGTCACACTGATCTAGTGTCACAAGGCCTAAGATGATGGCTACCACAATCAATCAGAATTTCAATACCTAACCTTTGTACTACTCTATCTTGATCCGACCTTTGAAAAAAATAATCTCATCTAGCCCCATAACCTCATAGCAAGTATTTCTCCCAACATCCATGTCATAGATAACCTGCTCTCCATGGATGGGAAAATGAAGAATATGTTAGACATCCTCCAGGGTGACTATCACCTTGCCTATGGGGAAGTGAAACGATGATGTCTCACTATGCCATCTCTTTGCTAGAGCAGTAATCATACCAAGATGTGTTTTGATGGTGGGAGCATATGCGAAGTACCATAACCCCATCACTCCAAGGTGCTCCTAAAGTAACTCATATAATCCAGTCAGTCTGTTGAGAATCAAGAACCTATGCTCATGTGAATGTACTAGCTCTGTATCCTACTACACTAGTAAAGTCACAACATCAATTTTAATAAAAAAATAGGATCCCATTTGAAGTTTTCATGATCAAAACAGAAAAGGCGTTGCTATTTACAATTATGGTGTTGTTTGAAAGCTTCAAACTGTGTCGCTGGAAGTGTCTAAATTCCAAACTCTATTGTGACAACACTGTCTGATTGCACTTTTTTATATACTAAACCCTAATCTCCTAACTAACCCATGGAGGTGCTATTTGCATATGCATCGCCATTTGGAGTTTGACCCTTAATTTCCAAACTATGATGTTGCATCATAGGACTCAATAGTGGTGCACTTTAAGGTCACGTAGTGTCGATTATACCTTTTCAACGATGCCAAATAGTGTTGCTTGACTAGTTTGACTTTCTAAGCCTAATTAATGCACATGAAAATTGAAAGGACAAGTTGGGTTAAGGTCACATACCAGTGGTCCTATGCATGGTAGTCACTGGAACACTCACACTTGCTCTAAAATGTGTCATGGAATCACTCTTTGTGCCATCTCGAATGAGGGTTAGAGCTCAAGAAACAAAAATCTATAAAGGTTGAATGTGCAAATGAATTGAAAGTGACCCCTCAAGGGCTATTTAAGCATGAAAGTTAGTGTTTTTTTGACCCTGTTTAGCCATCAACCTAGTGTCTTAGACCCTCGATCCCGTTTTCATCCAACTAAGGCTCATTTTGCATTGTTTTTTCATTTTTTGGTATGTTTTTGGCATTCTAGACCATTTTTGGACCTGTTAGGAAGCTTGTCCTCTTTTTTTGTGAGATCGCCCAAAAATCCAAATTTTTGTCTAATCTCTCAAGGGGGTGGTGTACCAGTATAATTCTTTCACTGGGGCAGTAGTGGGGCATCTGAAAAAATCATTTTTTTTTTAATTTTGATCTCGATAGGGTTATTTTTTGAACCAATTCAGTGGGTACATTGCTTCAAAGAGGGGGAAAATGTAGAGACAAAAACTATATCGATTGATCTTATACACTTGATCCTTATTTTACTAACACTAGTTCACCAGAATCATCTTTGATTAAGTCATCATCTCCTATTGATTAAAAAAATCATTTTGTTTAATTAATCCTATAGTCCCCCTTTTAATTAAATAATTCATTTTATTTAATTAGGTTCTAAGGTCATCTCTTTTAAATTAAATAAACTAAATCTTTATTTGATTTAAATCTAACACCATCCTCTTTAATCAAAGATGGACTATTCCTCAAATTTGAAATCCCCCCCCAAAAAGGACTTTTCCATCCAACAAGGTATTAAAGGCCTCTTACATGTCCTTTTCTTGAGCCAAGTGGCATTTAATTCATTTCTTCTCTCCCTGCAACATGTCAATTCTCCAATTTGAAATTCCACCTAATTGCATTAATGTGCACATTCATCCAAATGTGCTCCACCTTTTTCCACTCATGTGTTGACAAGTGGCATTATACTATTTGTTGGTATTTGATCCCACATTCATCCATTTTGCCTCATCTTCCACCATTCTCTTCTATGAATAGAAGGCTCTCATATTGATTTTTGGATCCACAAGTTCATCCACAATCTTAAGCATTTTCATCCACAACTTGTGCAAAGTTATCATCTTCATGTTTTGAATCAAGTTCATCCATTTTCATCCATTTTCATAATTTCATAGCTATGTTATGGAGAAATTTCATCAAGGAGCATCAAAACTTCACCATTGATCATCAAGGTTTCAAGGAATTGGGAAAGGGTCATTTTCCACATCAAAATGGAACCAATTCCCCCATGGGATTGAGAGTTTAGACAATAAAATAGGATTTAAAAGCCTTTTTAGTTGTCTTCTTCTCTTATTTCTTATTTTCATGTTTCAAATGAATTTCATAGGGAATGTTGTTTCTAACTTGAATATTGGACTAATAATGTGTTTTTTCTTTGTGTTTGTGTAGGTTTAGGATAACCATTCACACAAACAAAGCAATGAAGAATGAGAAGCCCCTCCTCTATGCCATGTGTCCAAACCAATTTTTCAAATGGTTAGACATGTCTTCATGATAATTTCACTACTTCCACTCTAGAACCACTTCCATCATTGTGAAGGGTGCACTTTGTCCGAGGCAACTGGTTGCCATGTTTCAAAATCTTTTATGTTGTGTCAATTTTTTGGAATCATTGTGATGGGTGACATGGCCCATGCTTGAGGAATCTTTTTAGTTATTGGATTTCATGCGATGGAGGGATCTATTTATATTGCTTTGACTCTCTATGAAAAGGTTCAAAAATATACAAAAAAACTACTAAAAGATTGTAAGCCTTTGTATTTTTTTTAATTATTGTATTAAGACTCATAGACTATGCCAATTTGTTTAGCCTCCTTATTTCTTAGTTAATTGATAAGACATTATATTATGTTGTTTGTTGTACCAAATAGTTTATCAGTAATGGTTTTACAATTTCAATATAAATTTTCTATTCAGATCATGTAGTGAACTCTTCTTGTTCAGTGAATGTATATGGAAGTTATATTATGTTATTTGATTGACTTCTCAGGATTTTCATCTAAGTTTTCTATTATTTTTGGACATGCAAATTGTTGAACGGGCCCTAAAATCTCATTTGAAAGGAATATTTCCCATGCCTACATACTTAACTCTTAGCACATCACCTTAGATTAGATTTTATTTTAATATATCTGCTTCCTTTTCCCTTTTTCAACCCCTTAATACATAGAAGAGCCAACTTCTTTAAAACCTAGAGGTTACTCAGTTTAGCGCAAGTGGTCCCCCCATTAACTGAGTTTCCTGTAAGGTTGTTTTCCTAGTAACTTTAGTAGTCAACAAGTACCATGCCTACATTCATGAATGACTCTATTGGAGTGTGCTCGAGGTGTCAAGAGCCTTTATGGCTGGTTATTGCTTTGGTTTTTGGGGGAATTCTTCATGTTTGTAATATGATTAGATTTAATCCTTTATGTAACTTAGATTGAATTAGGGTTAGGGTTTTAATTTGAATTCTCAGTTATGTCTACATAAAGGAAAATTTTGTTGTTTTTGCTAGGGTTCAAACTTCTACTCTCCAACTTGAGTGGTTTGGTGTAGTGTTTCCCTACCAAATTTTGTTTCTATGCTCTCTGTGATTCTTTTCTTTGAGTCAAGTTGAATATGGTAAGTCCTTTGGCCATAGATAGGGAATGTAATAAGCCATGCTTTGTAATAACAATACATGAACACCATACAACATTTATATTTTTCTTCATTATATATGTCAATCTATATTATCTCCAAATATTGTATGCATTATCTTTTGAATCAATATAATGAAGGGTTGTGTTGATGCTTCAAATACACTTGTTGTTTGAGTTATGTTTGTGCTTTCATATCATTCAAGGAGTGGTGCAATTTCTTGCATAGAGATAATGAAGGTAATGTAGTGCAGTTTTGTAATGCATGGTAACCCCAAAGGACAATTACACAACAATTACAGCACAATTTTTTTTTTTAAAGTTAACATAACATACATGTAAACATATTAAGTCATGACATGAATTTCATGTAAGTAAATTCACTAACACATACATCCTTTGGGGTACACGAGGAGTCATTACGCGCCGTAGATCCATACAACAGCAATAAAGAATAAAATCCAAAGATATAAACATTAACAAATATAACACATACATGATTAAGCATTGATAAGAAACATTAGAGTAAGTACAACACATAAATAATTAACTCAACACAATGAATAACAACTGCCATGGCCAATAACCACACCGAGTTTAACATTACATTACAGTACAATGTTCAAGAGATACAATGTTACAAAAGTGGTTCCAATCATAAATGGAAACCATACACGAAATAACATGATACAAATGAATACAAAATATCACAACTGGCTCCAAGACAAATACAACTCTAGAGTCACTGCATCCACACCAATCCGCACCTCTCGATCCTCGACTGGGGACCCAATGGGGTGCTTAGCACGTTCCACCCGACCATGTGAGTCCGAAGACCCACCCCCCGTGCTAGGAGCTAACAAGAAAGAGTCCTCAACCAAGGACATCCAAACACGGAACCACAGGACTCAACGACATACAAAAGTATCATAAAACTCAAGGATTACAAGAGTCAATATAATAACTTAAAGTCACAAATCCCAACACATAAATCAAAGCAATGACCAATAAACAAGTAACCAAAGAATGATCAAGAAACACTTCCAAATCAAACTGAATTAATACACATAATACAATTCAAATTACAATTAAACAATATAATAACATCATATCACAGTATCATAAGATATAAGATTGTAAATCAAATATAAATGAGATCATACAAGACCGCAAAACATACTAAAGATGGATTAAAACAATAATCATAAATCAATTTAAATCAATTCAAACAACAATCTAAACCAACTCCCATAACCTACTTCCAGAGGAACACAATAAAGTAAAACACATGGGCAACTAGGGGAGAGTGTCATCGCATAGTCCTACATGGGTGTCCTGTGCTTTTCCTCCCAACCTGAGGCACCGGTCCCATCTATGGTTGTCCTGTGTTTTCCTCCCACTGAGGCACCGGGTCCCATCTATGGCTGTCCTCCAATTTTAAATTCCATATATTATGTATATATATAAGACTAGAATAAATTTAATATAATTAATATCTTCCTTTAATCTTAATTAATTCACTCTCTTAATTAACTAATTCTTTTAACAAATTTTCTCAAGCTCAAGGATTATACATTACGTTAATAGAATTACCTAATTTCAAGGTTTAACACATAGCCTAAGAAATCAACTACATCCTATACAAACACTCAAGCATATTAACCAAAAGTATAATTAATATTGTTTATTTTATCATTACCTATTTCCATTTACTAAGAGCTATCAAATTAACTATCATCTATCTTTAAATGATATCAACTTAACAACTATTTAGACCAGTGACACCCATGGTGCCTGCGGACCATATATGAGTATAGACTGGGCATTTCCAGCAAAACTGCTTTTTAGTTGGATCCTCAAATGCTACAACTTATGTTCTAAGTCATTAATGGTAATTAAATTAAAATTCTCATTGTATAAATATAAACAAAAGAATTATCTAACTTCCTTATTTATAAAACCTATATTCTCAAATAACTAAACATCCATATATATATTTGCATACGTATATATATTCATCTATCCAATAGAGCATGCTAAATGATAGAATTAATGTACAACTTTTTTCCTCTTTTGAATTTAATACATTCCAGTTTGGTGGCGAGTTCCAGAGATGCACTCAAGTTTGAAATCTGGAAATTAAAATTCTGCCTACTCTCTCTGTCATGTAAGAATCTTGTAAATATTTTACTTTCTGCAACTGTGATGGATTGCCAGAATATCAGAAAAAGAATTTAGACGCTGCAGCTGAGATGGGTCGCCAATGGTTTCAGGGAGGTTATTTAAATTTGAACACTCTCCTAAATATAAATGCTGCAGCGTGATAGGGTGCCAACAGTATCAGGGAGATTAAATAAATTTAGATTACTAGACTATGCGAAGGAGCTCACTAAACACTGTATCCAATAACATCAATTTCTCTCAGCTTCGACTGAACGGAGGTAATTGGCAAAGGCTTGAAACATTGTGCAGACCAAGAGAATTAAATAATCTGCTCATTGGTCCTCAATTTCTTCACTTGAACAATCTGCTCATTGACGGCATCAGAGAAGACACACGAACCAAGCTTCCTCCAAGTTTGAGATGGTTACGGTTGCAAAAACGTGAGAAGGCACTTGTCTCAGTCTTATGGATAACATTGGGATTTTTATAACAAAAACAGAGAGTTTAATTAAATCTATAACCCTACCATGTTCAAGAGCTGCGGCTGTGACAGGTTGCCAAGTATATCAGAAAGTGAATACTGGAAATTGGAAATATCGCCATCTACTTGCATTATTATCAAATCTCAAATGTTATCAACAAAGCTGAAGGGAAAGAGAAAGGGGAGGTGCAAATACGTGACTCAAGAGAAGGAGAAAACAATCGCCATCTCATGGGATACAGTGATTGTAGGTTAAGCACGAATCAGATTGAAAAAGAAGAACTTAAGAAACGTTCAGACACAAATGAATGGAACAGCATAACTAGATGTCAAATTATGGACTGCAATGAATACATTCACCCAAGATTTCTTCACAAGCAATATGAATAAAGAGCAAATGCAAACAAATATCAATCGAAGCACTTCAAACCTGAGTCCACGCTTCCAATCTATGCAAAATAAAACACAGGCATGCTGGCAATGATTCAAACAGACCTTTTACAATTTAAAGGCAGAAAGCTTAACAGTGATAAAAGAGAGAGTGTACAGGACCTGTCAATTACGCTAGCAGTCGGTGGATCCCCTTATCCAATACACAAAGTCTGGAATATAGATTTAAAACAATACTGCCTCCTCCAAAAGTACGAGCAGGACACTCACCATTAATCAAGCGCATCTGAATTGACTTCCCCCCAAAGAACAACCTCCCCCGAGTTGCCTCTTGCCTTCTAATTTATGAGTTCAATGATTGAAATCTCTGCCTGGAAGGTGATGAGACAGCGGAAGCTAAAGCGTTCTTCCAGCTTTTCTTGCCATTTCCTCTTCCCAAAAGCTAGATATACTTTATTTATTTTTCATATTCTACAGTTCAGTTCTTTTCGACTTCCAATTGCTTGCTAGGTGAAGTTTCTTTCCAGCTTCTCTTACCTTTTACACTTCCCAAAAATCTTATCATGATTTATTTAATTAATAAACTATTCACTTTCCATTTTCCAATTGCCTTCCTTTTTATTATTTTCTTTTCCAGATTATTTTGTTCATTATTATTATTAAATCAATTTATCTAATATCACTTGTGCTTTTAACAAATTAGTTTAATTTGATCATTTGATCTAAATCATTTGATTTAATTTAATGGATTGTTATTTTAATTTCTAATTATATTTTAAATAACCTCGCAGATTCACTTATGATTTAAATTAATTATTTAAACATGACTACTAACATTTGATATTTTCCACACAATCGAATAACACAGTAATCAATGAAGCATACACAAATACTCACACAAAAGTTTAGAACAACCGACACGGAGGGGTATTACAGTTTGGATAACTAACTTATTGATTATCCTTTGTTGGTTTCTTTCTGCAAGGTAGGTTATGAGAAGCCATGGTTGGTCTATTGTAGGATTTTATTTCATTCTTGAATCTATGTGCATTAGGCACTGGTCAAGGATATTTTCAAAGTATGAGGCTAGGGAAAATCAAAACTTTCAATTTAAGAACATTTCCTATTTTCTTAGTTTATATTTTCTTTCATGTTTGCCTTTCCATGCTACCACAAGTCACTGCTAATAGGGAGAACTATGTAGATGATTTATCCCATTGAAATCCTTCCACCATTGTAGTGTGATGATCAAAATTAATGTATAGGGATACCCACCTTGGTCCTCTAGAGCCTAAAGTGTAGAGGAGAGGCTTTCCAATTAGTCATCTCCTATTTGTTGGCCGTTGACCTAGGGTCTCTGAGTATAAGGAGTAGCTACCCTTTAGGAGATGCTATACCATCACTTGGAAACACCAACAGGTATCTTATCATACCATAGAAGATATTCCACAAAGACATTTATTTTCTCTTCGCTTCAAATAGACAAGTGGAGAATTGTTAATTCTTGTTTATGAGAAAGAGGTGGGGAGAAAAGGAACTAAAAACTATATTTGGATCCTTTTTGAAGAAATACCCATGCCCCCAAGGTCCTAGGTCCTTTTTCAAAAAATGGTAAATTTAATGTTGGTTGGTGGTGTGGGATTTGAAGTCACTTAGTTAGGGATTAAGTGTTTTCACAACATTAGAGGATGGATTAGGTGAAGATTAGGGGGCTAATGGAAAGTGATGGAGGATGGGACATTTGGAGGGAGAAAATAAATAAATAAAATTTATTTATTTTATTTATTTGGAGAGAATAGTATATGAGGTAAGGTTGGGTAAATAATTAAATTAATTATTTACCTTAGGCTTATGAATTTAGAAGAAGATCATAAATGTGTTAGGATGATAGGATAAGTAGGAAATATTAACTAAATAAATAGAACATTATTCAATTAATATAGGGGATCAAGAATAGATGAACTAGGGATAAATTGACCAAATGGGAATGGTAAATTTTAGGTGTCTATAGGTAGTAATGAGAAATAAAAATCATGACGACATATTGAAAGACTTACAAATTGAGAAGTTACATTATGGTGACTTTTTTCTCCACTTACAAATATCTAAAACATTATTAGTATTTATTGCTAAAAAATATGAATTTGATATCAAGAAAATGGATGTGAAAATGATAGTCCTTCATGGTGATTCAGAGTGTAATATTTATATGCCATATCCAAAGCACTACAAGGTAAAAGGTAGAAGTAATTTTGTTTGTAAATCAAAGAAATAATTTTACTCCCTCAAAAAAAGTCCTAGGATGTGGTACCGTAAGTTTGATGCACATGTGTTGATTTTAAGATTTGAGAATTTTAAATATGATTATTCTGTTTATTTTGAATTTAATAGAAATCATTTCTTGGTTATGGATTTAGATGTTGATTATATGTTGTTCATTGGAAAAGAGAAGTTTTTATTTCAAAATTTAAATTTTAGCTCTCAACATAATTTGAAACAAAATATCTTGGTGTGACTAAAATAATTCTTGGGATGGGGAGTAGAAGAAATATAGAGAACAAAAAACTAATTATTGTTGAACACCTAAAATACTGAGAGCAGAGGTGAATCAATATTCCTAACAACCATTTAATTACCAACCATCCAATTAACATACCATACTTATCAATTAACAAAAATGAAAGAATAAACAGTTCATAACACATGCAACACATGAACACCATAATTTTTATGTGGAAAATCCAAGATGGGAAAAACCATGGTGAGGATTAGCTCACAGTATAGTATGACTAGTCATAAAATATTACTCACTACGAGGAGGACTCACTGTTTAGATCAATAAGTAAGATAAGAAAAGTGGCTACACAACTAAGGTTGAACTAATACAAAATGCATTTTTCATATCCTAAATTCAATTCCTTTGAATCTAAATATTTTTATTCAACCCACTTCACTTGATACAAAACACAAATATTTTCTCAAAATTATATTCACATATCATTTTCTCAATATTTTACAAAAATTCAATTTGTTATTTTCATTCAAATCACTTCACTATCACACACGTTAACCTCAAAATGATCTTTTATATATATACATGAGCATCATTACAAACACTAACTATGTTGGCCTAATTAGATGACATCAAAGAGAATGAAAAACATGCCTTTTCATCACCCAATTCAAATTCAAATACCTTCATGCCAAAAAAAATGAGAAATAGGTCAACATGGACCTATCATAGCTCCTTCTTACATTTCCATTATAATTTTAATTTCCACAAATTTTTTATATATTTTAGGTTGCCAAGGCATAGGACTTAAAACAAAATATTTCAATTGATCATCAACCATAGAATATGTGGATCTCAAAATATTATGCCAATTGGAAATATTAACCCATAAACACCTATAAAAATCATCCCAAAACCAAAAGACCTAGGACACACTTGCGAAGAACTATGGATAGAAATGGACATGCCCATTACATAGAAAACTAGGAATACTCTATATATAGAACTTATGTCATATGCAAAATTTGAACCATTCATTTAGACTAACTAAAACTCTGGGTTTATCTATTGTTATCATCCACAAACAACACATTGGAATCATGAAGAGGGATTTGTATGTGTGATGAAATGAAAACTAATATACAACAAGCCCAAAGAGAAAAAATGGCAATGTAGACAGATAGTGGAAGTACTTAACTATGAATTAGTTCAACTTAGTAAAGTATTCTTCATACCATTCTGATATTCACCATGTAGCATTGAAATCAATGAAAACACATGCCTTCTTCATTCTTTCAACAGTCTCTCCCTTTTTCATTGATGGAAACCTGTGTAAAAACTTCTTCTCCACACATCTCCCTCCCTTTGACATCAAGGGAAAAGGGTGCACACACACAAATACTTACACACAAAGACTTATATTATCCATATGTACAAACTAAACTAAACTAAACTAAAGTAATTGACTCCCCTTAGAAAAAGTTCCTAATGCATTCACATATGTACAAAGCAATAAAACAAACATGAATAAGCTAAAATTAAAATGGTTAACCTAAAGATGTTCACCCAATCTTTTGTAGCATGGATTTCCTATCAAGCTTTCCTTCTTCCCAACTCCTTTTTGTTTCTACAAGAAACCTATGTAAAGTCTCAAGCTCCATTAAGGCATATTATCCTTCTTCCATATTTTCAGGTTTAAGATTTATTTGTAAAATCCTATTAGCACTAGCCAAGGCACATGAAATAGGTATGTCTATCATTGTACATAGTCCCTTAGCTTTCCATTTTTCTTGATAATCTTTTTTTTCTAGGTCTACAATGTAAGGAATTTTTCATGCAGATCTATTATACAAGTCTAAGTATGATACTTTTTGTCTAGTGCCAAATCATAGTCACTTGATGCTTTGGCAATTTGAGTCTCAATGGAGTCCATTTTAGATTTTATACCTTTTGTGGCTTTTGGCTAGGCTATGTAGTATAAAATTTATGTTTTCGCCTCATCCTCATAGTCACATGTACCTCTTTCAAGCATTCTTCAACTTTAGCATGGGTTGATGCATATTTTTCCGTAAGCCTTATTATGACCTTTTCTTTTTTTTGACCTTTAGAACCAAAGGGATAACCCTTAAAAGAATCAACCAACAATTTGAAGTTCTCCATAAAAGATAATGAAGTATCAATATTAGTGCCTAAAGTGATTTCTTGTAAAAAATTCACCACTTCTTTCATTAACTCATTGCTCTTTTTTCATATTTCAATAATTTATTTTCTAGTTGATACATTTAACACATCACATAGTTACATCTTATGCTAAGGGGGCATCTTACTTAAGTCACTAGTAGGCAATCAAAACATTTGTAAAGAGACTTCTGATTGGAATGATGTCTGGCTAGGTAGAAGACTCTTTATATGATCACTGAAGGATTTGCAATTTTTCATTGGTAATTCCTTAGATTTCTCATCTTCTTCAATATTTCCATAGTTAGTAACTTCTTTTCTGAAGGGCTCATCATTTCCTTTGTCCTTTTCTTCCTCCTCTCCGTCATCTCTTCATTTTTCTTCTTCCTCACCACCTTCATTTTTTTCTCTTCTTCCTTCTCATCATTACCTCTACCTTTTTCTTCCTCATTTTTTTTCCTTTGTTCATTTCCAACTTCATGCTTATTATCTTCACTAGCTCCATGTTTTGTATCTTCTAGAGAAACAAATGGGTATGTGCAAGATCATGATGGGCCAAAAAGTGGTGATATGATGGGTATGTGTAGGGTATGTTGCTGACAATTTTTTTTACCCAAAATTGATGAAACGAAAAGGGTTTTTAAAAGAGATTCTTAGATTTCCACCAATATAAATTATTCTACACTTTGAATTTAATAAATAATTATTATTCATTTTCTATTTGAATTATGACTAAAGTCTTGATTGGTAGGCTGATTGAAAAACATCTATAGTTTTCAAACGGTGTCACATTTTTTGAATCTGAAATATGTGTCACATTATATGCTTCACATAATATAGGATTAAAAAAAATATTGAGTTTCATGAAGTTTTGACCAAGTTAAGGTGGTTAGACATATGATTTTTATATTTTTTAAAAGTTGCAATAAAAAATTATTAATTAATTATTTACTTGGAAAAAAATTACAAAAAAATATGCATCACATCGGGACATGAGTCCTCTAAAATCTAAAATCTTATAAAAAATATTATCATTTTATTCTAGTTAGGGTTGTCAGACAGACACCTACTTATTTTTTCCTTGACATTTAAGTACTACTACATTGAAATTTCAAATTTTCACCATATAGATTTTTTTTTAAACAAACCTAATATTTTAGAAAATAACTTCAATTTTATATAGATTTTATTCTTACATATTTTTGAAATAATATAGATAACTTATTCAAATTTTTATGTCAAGTTGCCTAACTATAATTTTTTTGAATTTATCACCACTTAAGGGCCTATTTTTTCCATGATGATCATACAAATACCCAGATATCTCAGGATTGTTTTGAACTATGTTTCCCAGAGAGATGTGAGTGTCAACCTTTGTATTTTCCTCTTCAATCACAATCTTTCTTTCCACATCATGCATATCTTAATAATTTTCTTCCATAGATTCTTCCATGTCTAGAAGAGTATTATCTAGAATTTCGTCTTCATCATGACTACTTTATTTTTTTTAAACATGACCTATGGAAGAATAAAAAAGAATCATCTTATACTTTTGTGCTATCTCAATAACCTTCTCTTTGGTTTCCTTCTATATTTTCCCATGAGAAGCATTATCCTCTGCTTTGATCTAGATTATTTCCTACAAACTTGAGCTATTATGGTCTTATCAGCTTTAGACAGGGAGAAACCAATCTTCTCCATAGCATCTAATCTAATATTTTCTTCTAATATAGTGGCATCTTCTCTCTTTTCTAGTAAAAACCTTCCATACATCATCTGGAACCTTTTTCCTAATATACTCCATATCAACTTCAACAATGATAATATATTTGATGATAGCTACAATTATGGTGACTCTATTTTCCTCATTTTCATTCTAATACATGACAACAGTTTCCTTCAACATCTTGTTATGCAAAATACCCTCAAGTAATGAATCCAAGCTCATTGGGCTTGGAGGATTATCTAAAGTAGACTTCTTCCTTTTCTTCTTCTTCTTTGGATTACAGGACTTAGGATTCTTTCCTTTCTTTTCTTTTACGTTGTGTATATGTACTTGAAAAGCTTAGTTTTATTTCTCAACATCTTCTTCTTTAGAAGATACAACTATCTATTTTCTTTGTTTCTTTGAAGTTATGCTACTTCTTTTCATAGTTAATGGTGACTCTTCATCCTTGTCTTCTTCTTCAGAGAGCATGCTCATGTCCTCTCTTTGATCTTTCTTCTTCTTTTCTCTCTTTTCCTTAGAATAAAATTCTTCTACCACCAGAGCATTGGTCTCTATTTTCTTAGTGTTGTAAGTAGTAGAAACTATTTCATACTATTGTTGAGTAGTGGGGGAAGTGGAGACTAGTTCTACTAGATCTTTTGGGTTAAGAGGACTCAACAACTATACCTACTAATTCGACAACTCTTTTTCTTAAAAACTATATTTATTTTGCTAAAATTCAATGACATTGGAAAATTTCATTCATTGATTTTGTCACTTTTCTTACTTGCAAGTTCTAACAATTCCAAAGGTACTTTCATCAATTTTTCTTCACAAGTCCCATGTATTTCTCGGTTAGGGTCCTTAGGAATGTTTCACAAAATTTTAATAAGACCATCAACCTCAACTTTATTCATCTCATAACTAATTTGGGGAATCTAGAATATTTTTGGTTCCAAAACTTCAACAATACATAAATTAGTGAAAACTAAGAATGTGATATCATCTCAATATTTTTCCACTAAGGAGTGAGGGATCCTTTATCTTTCATGCATTATATTCTAAATGTTGTAAAGAATGTAGTAAATGCCTCTTCTTGAACCTTCAAGTCACCAAGACTATGTAAATGTTCAAAAATATGATGTGACATTGGTCTCCTCTAATTCCATATGACATTACTTCTTCCTCGAAGCTCTCCAAAAAAATAAAATAATAAACAAATTACCAGAGAACCAAAATTAAATGGATATTTCTTATCTTTGGTCTATTTCAAGTTATCAAATAGTTGTTGTCAAAGAAAATCATAGAGAACATAGTCCTTACCCTTTTCCACCATCTCATAGGAAACATGGATTGTTGTAGCTGACACTGAATTTTCCCTATTAGTGCAATAAATTTTCTATCCTATGACCATTTCTGCATACCTTATTGTAGGTTTCCAATAGTGTCCACCATGAGAGCCCTATGATTGAATGTGGCTCCAACCAACTCCATTACATCTTTATTCTTTACATATTTTAATACTGGCATGGGCCCAATAGCCTAAAGTCCTATCACTTCCCTTATAAATTCCTTTGATATCATGTCGGGCTTGTCTATCCATAAGTAGTAGTCATGTATTCCACTCAATGCCATTCTTACAAACTCATGAGCATCATTGTAGGTGAAATTTGGAATAGCTAGCAGATGTCCAAATTCTTTGCCACTAGGTTTTTATATTTAGTATTGATCTGATGATCATCTCCAGTTAACTTGTTTATCCATGGGTCGATGAGTTTTGCATGATTATATTCTTCCATTTTTTCATGAATAAAAGTCCTAGTGTCCTTTGTAGAAAAAACCCTATTTGGAATGCTCAAAAAGGCTCCGAGTTAGTTGTCCTCAAATATCTTCATGTGGGATACTTCTTGAATTTTAGATGAAGGTTTTCACTTACATTTATTAAAATAGGTGTAGCCATCTCTATAGAATTCAAATTCCTAAATGAAATTTTTAAGGTAATGATAAATACCTTTTCTTGCTTAATCGAAAACTTCAATTCACTTCCAAATGCATAAGATTGAGTGAATTACTCCAAGTATATAAATTTATAGTCTAGTATTTTTTCCCTAATTCACATTCAATGTACCAATTAGCAAAGTTGACATAAATTCTTCACTATGTAACAAAAAACCCTTGTTTTCTCCACAAAACTTTGCAAATTATTATTTTCTTCTAGAATTTTCTCCAAAAGGTCTAAATTGGAAATTGCTATCTCATGTCTTTGTGCCAAGCTATGGAACCTTATCTCAGGAAGGGTATTTTTTATCTTCTATAATTTCTCACCCTAATCCAATGCCTAGTTTCAATTTTTGAGAGAATTATCTACATTGGAGGGTGGTATATATTTGTTTACAGTTTTTGATTCTTTGTTGTCCTCAAGCTCTTCTTTCTTCCTCCAGATCTTTTCTATTTCCTTCTTTACTACTATCAGATCAATCTTTGTGACTGAATTATTTTTTCTTTTAGGATTATTTTTTCCTGTATTTTTGTAGAATATAACAATATGTCCAAATTTATTGCAATTGTGACATATAATATTCCTCTAAGTGTTACTCTTTTCATTCATTTTTTATCTACATTGGTTAGCCTTGTGTCCAAATCCATGACAAGTATAACAATAAACATTGAAATATTGAAACATTCTACCATTGGTGTAAGAATTTCTCATTTTATTTGACTTTCTATATGTCCAAACTTATTGCAAGCAAAGCATTGACCAGTAAAGGATGAAACATTTTAATGTATTTTCCTTCTACATTCCATTTCTTTATGACCAAACTTGTTGCAAGAATAAAAAATTCCATTGAAAGATGAGTACCTTTGATCATTTGGTTGTATGATAGGAGGTATTATTGCATTATTTATTTTATTCTAGTACATGCCATTGTTCTTCTTATCTCCAGTCTTCTCAGGTTCACTAATTTTTTCTTGATTTTGAACTTTCACCTACCTATAGTCCCAAACCACTTTTATCTTTATATGCTTTTTGGCATGCAATCAACTCTCAAGCATTTTAGAACTTTCCTTAAATTTATCTTCATGGATTCTTTCTTTTTCCAAATCTTCTCTTAGGTTTACCACTCCTTCAAGCTTGATGCACTCATCAATTTTGATTTTTACCATAGTATTAAGACATTCCTCAATTCTTTTCTTTTCTTCCTGTTGTGCAATTTTTACACACATGCCCCATTGAAAGCAAGGACCCTCTTTTGCTTTCGTTATTGGTGTTTTGGACCTTTGATTTTTGGGGATTTACCATGAATTTTCATGAGCTTGAGTGTTTTTATTTCTTTCTTTGATGATCCCTTTATGGTATTTATTGAAAATCTTAAATGTTAGGTGTATTTTGGGTTTTTCACTAATTTTGGGAAAATTTGCTCCTGGAAGAATTACCTATATCCTCTCTAAACTTGGTGCTCATTACCTTACATTATAGTTCAAGAATTCTTGGTCTTTACAGAATTCTGTAGTGGTCAGATTTTTCTGAATGTCTATTGTCCAGTCGGATCCCCAAGTTTTGTCAGAATGTCTTGTCGATTGCATTAATGTCATTTGTATGATTTCTATCGAGGGTATTTAGTCAATTTTTGGGGATTTTCTTGCCATTGTGCTTTCTCATTTTCATTCTATTGAGTTGAGGTGCTCAATCTTGAGGTCTATGGCTGGATTGGAGTGTTGGGTCTATGAATTGTTGGATTTGGCAGTCATTTTTCTCGGCATCATAATTGCTTTGTTTGCTCAGGTGCTCAGGATTGTTGTTTGTTATTGTTGTAATTGAATTGCATTTCATAAATTGTATGTTCTTACTACACCACTTTTTGATTGTCAAATGTGAGTGATTCTTTTTTTCCTAGGCATGCTTGGGGTTCAAATTTCTATATGTTTGAGTATTTCAAAGCTAGGGTTGCTTGATTTTATTAGATTGATGATTCCCCAAGTGATTTTTTAGCTTGTTTCATTTGCATCATGAGGTAGCTTGCATGTGGGCCATAATGAATCCTTTGAAAACCTAGTAGTTGAGTAACCTAAGCCCTAGCTTGTCTTGTGCATTCATCACAAATCTTTAGGGTTTCATGCTTAGGGAATTGTCATTTCCTTTCAATTTGCTTTAGGGTGAGCCTCAAATTCAAAGATGATCTATGGTAGGTTCAAGTGAAACTAGTTTCCAACCAATGATCCTCAAATTTGTGATCATTCAATCAATTTGAGTGAAATTGTGAGAAAATGTTGACATTCGGAGTTACGCCTTCTTCACGGATTTCCATTCCACACTGATTTTTTCAAAAATCCTTTGTCCCTTCATTTTTCTGGAATTTATAGACTATCATTTCTTTCACGAAAATCCATCCAAGGAGAAATTCCCTGAAATTGAATGGAAAATGAAGGATTAAGAGATATCTTGGTTTATTAACAAACAATTATGCATGGTATGATCGATTTGAGTTGTTTAAAGATATATAATATTGTTTCTTTTTTTATGATGATTGATCAAATCGTTATTTGGGGGGTTCTTATGTTTATCTACTAAATTCCATCTAGGTAGGAATTTCCTAGAATTCCTCTTTGATTAGGATTCCATGGGATGACTTGAAACCCAAACTTTGATGTGAGAAATTTTTATGAGATTTAAGGGAATCTTGCTTATCTTGGGACTCATTTTGAGGATGAATATGTTATTTGTGATTAATTAACTTGGGCTTTGTGTGATCTTTACTATGTTTTCTTTGTTAAGTGTGGGCTGAGGCAAGTAAAGCAGTGACTGGTGGACCAAGGGTAAAGTGATGGATCCAAGTGCAGAGGGATCTTTTGTTTCTAAGGTAGAAAAAATCAAAATGGACATCAAGAGAAGAATACCTAAGAGCAAGATTACTTCCATCTAGTAAGAAGTAACTGATAAAAATTTTGGACTATGGGACTATGAGGAGTTCAAGGCTAGGATGGTGGCATAGGACCTTCCTTTGCTAGCTAAAAGAACATTGGAATCGGGGTTGGTACATGTGGCTAGATTCCTTCCTATAGTGCAGTGTTATGAGTTAGTTATTGAGTGTTACAGACACTATGATAAGGGTACACAGAGGATAGTTGGCCCTCAAGGGAGGATTGTAGCAAATTTGAATCATGTGTCTATTGCCCAGACCTTTGACATGCTAGATAGGTCTCATGTGGTGTGTTTTTACATGGAGGTGGTGAGGAAGTTCTATGAGAAGGATACCATCAAGTCTTAGTAGTTCATGAATTATTGGATGGAGAAACCTAAATCTCAATATTCCAAGTCACCCAAACAACTATTCAGAGAAAAATTCAAGGAGTACTATGATGTTATCACACTTCTCAGTAGGGTGCTAGGGTCAAAGAGTGTTGGACTGTTTGAGAACTAGATGTTTCATGTCATTGTGAGGATGGATCAAAATGTAAATTATCATTAGGAAAGCAATATAAGTGTAATGTTTCATGAATAGATGTGCAATTTCCTACAAACGAAGACCTTCATGATGACTTCCTACTTAGTCTATGCACTTACAATATTTCATCCATACAAGGGACTAAGTACCAGAGGCATCTTTGGGTAGGATGTCATCTATGAGGTTTATCCATAGATACACCATGGTAATTCAAGCTATAGGAGGGTGAATGATGCATTCACCATGTACATCACCAGGTTGCTCCAAGGTGCAGAGCATGTGAGGATATCTGACCAGGCTAAGGATCTTATCAAAAGGTATGGGGCTTGGTTCATATAGTTTCCTCCCTTCTCTTATATAAGGATAGATGGATGATAGAGGGCGCCATATCAACTTCATAGCTATCCAATAGATCGTATCATATTCCTCAAGGTCACAAGACAATATGTGACTTTGATGCCATTGTGAAGAAAGATAAGCATAATACTCAATTTAGTGGAGACTTCCATCTAACGATAGGCTCTAGTGAGGCATGCCCTTCCATTAACTCTTCTGATGATTTTGAGGAAGAAATGGGTACCCTTGGGTTATCCTTTCATTCGAAGAGGTCTAGGTTTGACAGGACTAGCAAAGCATAGAAGAAGGCCATCAAAGAATATAGTCACAAGGATGATATTGAAGACTATTGGGCTAATTGTAGTGATGAGTATGAGATTAGAAAGAAGTTTTACAGGCTGCCTATTAACTAAGTTCAATTACATAATGTGAAAGACATCCTAGATCAAGTTGAAGATTATGGGGATCTGATTTAGGGCCATGCTTATGAGGAAGTGAAGGAAAAACCGATAGGATAAATAGATTGGTTGGCAAAGGAGAAAACAGAGCCAGAACAACTCATGACTCTAATGCTTAAGTATACAAAACTATGGCTCAAGCATAAAATATGGGAACTAGAAAGTGAAGGTATGCAATGCACCTATGATCTAATGGGAGACTTAGAGTCTCATTATACCTTAGAAGAGTCAACTAAACAGGATCCTAAGGGTAAGGGAAAGGTGATCTCTCCTTTTAAAATCAAGATTAATGATGTTTGAATAGAGGAAATACAAGAGACAGGAAAATAAAGAAAACCTATTGCCAAGAAAATGGGGCATGCTTCAAGGACTAAGAAGCCTGAAAAAAATGAAGTTGAAAAGAAAGATCAAGAGGCTAGTGCTTAAGTCCATAAGAGAAGAAGGATAGTGAGGTTGGCACAGAAGGGAAAAGAGAGCTCCAAGATAATAGAGGAAGTTAGCCCACCTGTGATAAATGTGGAGATTTTAGAAGAAAGGAAACAAGTGTATACAAGGAGATCAAGAACTCCTTCTCCTAAGGATAGTGTACCAAAGAAGGATGCTCCTCCAGTCCCTCCTGTAGTAGAAAAAAATGATGATGTTCTTCCTCCTCAGGAAGCAAGCAATTTTTTAGATGAGCAAGGTGAATCCAAAGAGGTAGAAGCTCATCAAGACTCAGAGGAAGAAGAATTTAAAGAAGGTGAACTTTAAAGCACTGAGGCAGAAATTGAGAAGGTGTTATAGTCTCCACTGCTGACCCATGAGGATTCACCTATTAGGAGTTGGGAAGGTATATCTCCTCAAAGGGAGGAAGTATCAGTTAGAACTCCATCACCAGTGCACGAAGAAGAGCATACTAAAGAAAATGAAGATAAAGCTGAGGAGGTCCCTAAGAAATAGAATCTAAGCAAAGATAGGCCTAAGGATCAACAAGATGAAGTGGGACAGAGTAAAGCATAGTCAGAATCAACTGTTTGAGGTTGGTTGGATAGGGAATTGAAGAGAAAATAGATTCTTTTTTATGACACTCCTCCCAATTGGGATGAGCTATTGGAAAATATAGATAGAAGAATAGGAAAGAAGAAGGCCAAGGTCATTTCCAAGATTGAAAGAGATGAGGCTAACAATAGGGTAGTCCACATTGCTACTCCTACTCCTGATAAGAACAAAGATGAGGTGATTGGAAATGATTACAATGTGCAGACCATCAAACTAGGGCCTACATCTATGGAGTAGGATATTGAAGAGTATGAAGGCTCTAGTGTTGTGATTTTTGGAAGATTGAGGAAAGAAACATAGACTCAACAAGAATTGAAGAAGGAGAATGAGAAATTAAAGAAGTACTTGCAAGAATTGATGAAGCCTTTGCAATCCATCATTAACTCACCATCTGCTGCCAGCTTCCTTCCACAAAAGACAATATGAGAGCTAGAAAGAATGAAGAGCACCACACATAGTATAGTTGCCTAGTTGCAAGGAGTACAGACTAAAGGGGATGATGCTATTAAGGATATTCTCTCAACTAGAGGAGATTCAACAAGATTATTAGATTGGATTAAGAGTGTGTTAGCTCAGAATAAGGAAGATGTGGATCTATTATTGCATAAGATTAAGATCATCATGGAGTACACTGAGGAAAAATTGGTGAGTGATGGCATTCTTCCTTCCTCTAGAGCTATAGAGCCTTGGGATTGGTATGAGGCTTTGCAAATTAGACAAAAGGTTTTGAAGAAAGTGCATAAATAGAGGAAATAATTTGAAGACACCTTGACTGAGATTTACAAGTGTATTTCCTTTTTTGAGGTGATGACAGGGAGAAAGAAATTCATGCCAAAAACATCTCAACTTGGAGCAATTTAAGAAATGCTAGCGAGATGTGTATGCTCCTATAAATGAGGGCCCTGTCACTACACAACAATTGGATGATGTAGCTTCTTACATTGCAATGATTGACAAATACCAAATCAGTAAGGTAGATTGGGACAAAATGGTGAAGCAGTCAAGAGATGATATAAGTTCAATTGAAAGAAGGGTTAAATTTCTACCTATTCCTCCTATGGCTGATCTAAATCACATCTTTTTGAAGGTGCAAGGTCAAATAGATAAACATAAAGGTGGAAGTAGTTAACATAATGCTACATCGTAATTTGTGCTTCCCTATTATTTTGCATTCATTGGTCTTAATTATATTGGAGATCCTAGGAAAACTTGGATGGAGTTAATGGATTTAATGCATATTATATCTTATTTTTAATTCCTCTTTCTTGACTTGTTTTATGTCGATTTATTATTATTGTAAATTCTAATTATGCTAACATGCCTTGGGGGTTTCTATAAATATGTAATTTTGCCTCATTTGTAAGGGCTAGATAGATAGTTTTGGATATTGTAGCAAATTAAGTAGTAGAGCAAGGGTTAGAATTCAGTTCGTTTTGAGTAAGTGTTGTAACATAGAACATTGGAATTGTTGCCATTATTGGGTGATTCAATACAATTGAAGATATTGTGCTTTTGGTGAATTCTCTTGTGCTAATTTATCTTGCATGGTTCTTGTTGTTCTACCTTTTGAGATTGCTTGAGAAATATTAGATATATGTTATATTTAGAATTAAATATGATTCAATGGTGTTTATGGTTTGATTCTTGAAGTGTTTACGGTAATCCCTGGTCTATACTTTTTGCAGCTAGCTGATTGTTGGCTGATTTGCAAAGTTAGCCTAGACCTTGTGTTTATAGTGCTTAGTTTAATTGTGAAGGTTTATTCATTTCAATTGAAATAGGGTTGTTTTGGATGAATGCTCATGATCTAAAAATATTTAATACCATAGAAGATTGCACTATTTATGTGAGATTGTAGATTCATCTAGGTCAAGTAGGAATTGGTTACTAAGGGATTGGTTCATTTCAAGTGTTAATCTTTTGCATTTTTAATCTTAGGGTTAGTGTTAAATCTAGAAGTCTCTTGAAATCACTATCTCTTTTGCTATTTCTTTATTATTGAAGCTATATTTAGGATTGAAGTATCATCATATTGCTAAAACTAATAAATTAAAGGATTCAATATTTGCTTGTAGTAAGGTCCCTTTGTGATTACTAGCATTTTCACATTTATCACTGAGTTGTTTATGCATTGTCAAGACCTGACATTAGAGACCTTGGGGTTATCTCAATGTTTGCCTCCTATAGAGATTTACCTTTCAAGAGAGGTAGAATATCATATTCTATCTGATTTTTTGTTGTGTAGAAAAAACCATCAACAAATTGGTGCTATAAGGAGGGCCTGAATAAGCAAGCTAGATCAATTTATGTCTATTATTTCTCTTAAAATATTTAGAAGTTATAGATCTACTCTAGGAGAAGAGGAATTTTAAGAATTTCTAGCTCCTACCAAGTCAAGAAGGACCAAAGGAAGGGGTGAGTCATCATCTACCCAACCACTCCCATCATCTCCATCACCCCAATCTTCATCAAGTTCATCTTCATCTCATTCTGAGGACATCCCCATTCAGCAACCTCAACCGGTCATAAATTAGCCATTAGAATCCCCACCACCACCAATGGCTTTTGTTGCCAACAATCCATCTCCTTTGACCTTCAATAATTACAATGTCATGCCCAAGAACCCAAACCATTTTTTTTCAAAGTTCCATGTTAATAACCCCAATAGAACTGTTGAGCAACATATTAGGATTTTTCAGACTTGCCTTAAGGATAGAGGAATTAATCATGAGGATGTAGCATGTAGGATATTCCCTTACTCCTTAAGAGAGGATGCATTCTACTGGTATAAACATTTTCCTGTTGGGTCTATTCAAAATTGGATTGAACTAGACACTGCATTTCTACAAAATTTTAGGATCCCCATTAGTCCCAATGAGCTTTATCTCTAGTTCACCAATGTTAAGAGAGAATTCCATGAGCCCATATCATCCTTCAATAATAGGTTTCATCATGCCTATACCCAATTGCAGGCTCCTTACTTTATTGATGAGGCTACTACTTTAGAAGTCTATTATGAAGGTCTTAATAGTTTGACAACTACCTTCGTGAAGTGGAGAAACAACCTTCCTACTACCCTACTTGATGCATACATAGAGGATGTGAAGGTTAGCACTGCTTTAAGGAAACACGTATCCAGGCCTTTACCATCACTAGGACCCACTGCTCACACAGGGCAGGTCCCAACTCTCAACCAGTTTCTCACCAATCACACTCCAATCATGAACCTAATACGTCAATTACCTATGGTTCCTCACTCAGGGCCTCCTATGAGTCAAGTTCCACTCACAATCAGCTACCCACAACAAAATGTGAATCAACCTTTTCACCCACAACCTCAAGCTAGTTTTCCCACATACCTACATAATTCTAAAGTTTTGAACCAGTCATTGAATACCAATACTATAGTAGGATATCCTCAAAATAATGAAAACTAACCTCCATATAGAAATCCCAACAAAGAAAAACTAGATGAATTGACTAAACAAGTGAAGAAGTTGAATATGGAGGTAACTTATTTGAGGAACTAGAATAGTCAACTACATGCTACTCAAAGAGGTATGTAGTAAAATTATAACAGAGAAAATCAAGAAACCCAATAGGGGCAACATTTTGATAGAGGTCAGCATCTTGAAAGGGGATATAATCCCCAAAGAGGATATAATAATGACAAAGGTCAGAATTATGATAAAGAATAGTCCTCAGGCCAAAAATTTGATAGAGGCCAAGCTGGTGGACAAGGGTTTGATAGAAGATAGCCACCCAGACAAAACATAACTTGTAACACAAGGCCTAACAACAGAGGTGTCCCCACCCCATTAGATTAGCTATTCAACCAACAAAAGCCTCCAAGTGGTGTATATTTGGCTAAAACTGCTTTATTAGGATGGTGTAGGCTCCATAAAACAAGTCAACATTCCAAGTTAGACTATCAAAAATTTTAGAAAGCAACTTCAATCTTCCAATATGAGGTAGAGAACAATTCAATTAGTCAAGAGATGGTGCCATCTACTCCTTATGATTCACCAGTCTTGATGCTCAATCATGCCCCTTTTCCACAAAGCAAGGAGAATGTACCTGAGGAGGAATCAGACCATCTTAAAGAAGAGGCAGATTAGGTGTGCAGTGGAGATGAGATCACTCAATTTTTTGATGAAAATCTAGTAAATGGAAAATGCCCCATGGATGAAGAAGAAGATTATATTGAAGAGGTACATACATTCCAACAACCTGTTAAAAAATATGATTTGAGGGACCTGCCACACAGATGTCCATAGCTTGGAGGCCCCTTCACTACCTCTATTCCTCCAAACAAATTTTCTATGCCTCTAGACCCTAATGCTAGAAATAATCCACCATATCCTTAGGTTTCTAGGTGGTATTTATCTAAAGATCAAGGACCTATGGATATGTCAAAAGGAAAGAATGTTGAAGCAAACAAGGACAAGGCAATGGAATATCCAAAAGAGGCCCCTAATGATTTTAGTGTAGAACAAATGGATATATATGTTGCAAAAGAACTCAAGAAGCTAAAGGTAAGTCTCTTTTCATTTGAGTTATTGAGAGTTCGAACCATTAGAAATGCAGTACTAGGAGCTTACAATAAAAATTTAGTATCATGTGAAAAATTAGTTAGTGAGAGTGTCAATAGAGCATCTAGTCCTCAACTAGTAAGAGGTAAAAATAAGACTAATAATCAAGTTCACATGCCTTTTGGAGATAAAGGGAAATAGAAAGATAGAACCCAAGTGGCTTAGGTAGGTACTCCCTTGACTCTTTTTCAGGGGAAAATAGAAACTCCTCCATTTTTATCTATGTTTGCATATTTGGTAAGAACTTGCACAATTGTTTGTTGGATTCAGGTGCTTCCACCAATGAAATGCCTTTTGGTGTCTATAGGGCCCTAGGTATTACTCCTATTGATTCCCAAAAGAAAGTTACTCAACTAGATAGAACTGAGTTAATGTTGTAGGGGAATTAAATATGATTCATATGCAAGTTGCTTCTGACCCTAGAATTCAATAAGTTATTAATATATAGGTACAAGATATACTTGATACTTATGGTTTGATTCTGGGAAGAGACTTCACCAGAGCTCTAAATGGGTATGTATCAACTGATCACTCTCACATATGGCTTCCTTGGAAGGGAGTTCCAAATCAAATCAGGATTGAAAGAGAACCGAAGATGAAATATATGATCACAGAATATCATAATACCTCCAATGAAATACTAATATCAAAAGTGAGTATGGGTAATTACATTCTTGCAGCCCCTTTTAAGGAGTCAGATGTAGAAGAGGTCCTTATGTTTTACAAAATTCATTTTGATCTCACATCAAAATCTAGTGGTACCAGATCTTTGATAGAGCTAGTTGAAAAGGATGATGATCTTGAGGATCACCAATTCAGTTTGTTAGACAACTTCCAAGAATTAATCCAAAAGTGCATTGAGGATCAAATTCAATTGGGTAGGGAAATGAAGTTTAGAGATTTTCTCTTGCCAAATTGGTCTAGATTCCATAATGCATCCCACTCTTAACTGGATTGTTTCTTATGCTAGATTGCAGTAGAAGAAGTATAGAAATGTATCAGCCCTATTCCAGCAGTCAAAATTAGTATTTAGAATACTCAAGAGGATTCTAAAGGGAACAAAATGATGTTATCTAAAGAGTCTTCCAGTAGTAATGGTATGCGAGATTTAGTAAGCAATTCTATAATTGCTAGTGTTGGACTTTAAGATTTGATGGATCTAAATCAAAACAAGGAGCCGGGGTAGGATTTGAGTTAATCAATTCAAAGGGTAATAATTTCTTTTCTTCTCATAGAGTTCAGTTTCATTGCACTAATAATATAGTAGAATATGAGGCTTTGGTTCATGGGTTGCTCATGGCACTAAATAAAAAGTTCAATATTTTTCAAGTCTTTGGGGATTCTGAGTTAGTGGTCAAACAAGTCAAGAGGCAATACTCATGTCATGACCAAAGGATGACTAATTATAGGCATAGATTATGGGACCTTATTGAAGGATTTGATTCCTTCAAAATTCAATTGATACCACGTAATAAGAACCAAACAATAGATTCCCTTACCCAGGAAGCTAGTACATTGTAGCCTTTATCTCTCTCTAGATTGAAGAAATATACAGTGGAATTAACTCTGGTGCCTTCAGTACTTGAAAATTTCACCAATTTCTAGGTATCTGAAGATGATAAGCATATTTTGGATTTTATCACAAGTTCAGATGTCTTTACTTCTCAGATTATTGATGAAATTGAACCTCAAGAAGCAAAGATGGATTTGGAAGGAGTAATCAATTTGAATACTAATACTATTCCTAGAGGAATGGTGCAGTTAGAAAGGATTTTTTATTTAGATAAGGTTAGAGATCAAGAACTAGATGCCAAGAAAGAGTTTATCAGTGGACAATGTGAAACGTATAATATGGGGACTCAAGATAATGTGTACTTCAGAGTAGAGGAGAGGAATAATTGATGCATTACATACATATCAGGATGTAATAGCTTGGAGTTATGAAGACTTGAAGACTTATGACACATCAATTATAACTCACACTATCCCTCTGAAGCCAGGGGTGAAACCCTTCAAGCAGAGACAAAAACTAATCAATGCCCTACTCGAACCCATAATTCAAAAGGAGGTATAGAAGCTATTATCTACCAAAATCATATTTCTAACCAGACACTCAACCTGGGTTGGGAACCTAGTTCCTATGAGAAACAAGAATGGTGAAATTAAACTATGGGTGGATTTTAGGAACCTTAACAGAGCATCAGAAAAGGAAAATTATCCAGTATCTTCACTGGATGAAGTACTTTAGATTGTCAATGGATCTCAAATGATGTATTTTTTGGATGGCTACCTTGGATACAACTAGGTTATGGTACAATAGGAAGAAAGGAATAAGACTTCTTTCACCACAAAGTGGGGTACTTTTTCCTATAGAAGAATTCCATTCAGTTTGATCAATGTTGGAGACACATTTTAGAGGGCTATGGTCATCTCTTTTAAAGATATAATTGGTAAATGAATAATCATTTATATGGATGATCTGAGAGTATTTTCAAAGAAGAGAGGTGATCACATAGCAGACTTGTGCAAGGTGTTTCAGAGGTGTAGAGAATTCGGTATATCTCTTAATCCACAGAAGTGTATCTTTGGAGTTACTGAGGGAAAGTTGTTGGGGCATGTTATCTTAGAGAAGGGGATTGATATTGACCCAGAATGAGTGGAAGCCATACTTAAAATTTAGCCACTAGCTAGCAGGAAAGAAATGAAGTCATTCTTTAGAAAAATTAATTTTGTAAGGAAGTTCATCGCTGGATTCGCTGAAATAGTCAAGCCATTGAATGCCATGTTGAAGCAAGAAGCTAAGATTGAATGGAGTGCAGAGGCACAAGAGTAATTTGAAGAAATTAAAAGAGATTGTTGAGGCTCTAGTGTTGGTAAGTCTTGATTATGAGAAGCCATTTTACATATATTCATTTGTTTCTGATGATTCCTATGTTGGTATGTTGACTCAAAAGTCTGATCAATGGAATGAACACCCCATAGCATTTATGAGTTCACCACTGAAAGATGCAAAAATAAGGTATCCAAGTGTGGAGAAACAAGCCTATTCCTTGGTTAGAGCTATGAAGAAGTTCAAGCACTATATTCTCAGAAACAAGGTCTTTGCAATAGTTCTTGATCCTATAGTCAAGTTGTTGTTGATACCGAATGAATTAGGAGAATGCAAAGCAAAGTGGGTGACCATGTTACAAGAATATGATATTGAGATTCAACCCATGAAGCTGGTAAGAGGGCAAGGGCTTACATGAACAATGGAAAAAATGAGCCCTAACCTTACAGTCTAGTATTACAATCTTGAAGATGTTTCTCCAGGGGGTTGGTATGATGATATTATTTACTATCTTTTGAATAAAAGGTGTCTTGACCATCTAATTGTAGTACAGAGAAAGGAATTATGCTTGAAGAGAGATAGTTTCATGTTGAGGGGAGTTTTCCTATACAAAAGGAACAATGAAAGTATTTACTTAAGATGTTTGGGGCAATAGGAGGCTGAGAAAGTCATTGCAGAATTTCATGATAGATACGATACTAGCCATGGATCTACACATTCTACTACAAATATGATCTTGAGGGCTAGTTATTATTGGCCCACATTGTTCAAGGACACATACAACCATTTCAAAACCTGTCATGTGTGTCAAACTATAGCAACCAAGGAGAAGTATGTGGCCCTTCCTCTCCAATCGCTCTTTGAGGTAAAATCTTTCGCACAATGGGGGATGGATTTCATAGGTCCCATCAATCTTCCTTCTTCTAGAGGCCGCATGTATATTCTCACTATTACTGATTATTTTACATGATGGATTGAGGCTCTTGCATGTAAACAATGTACTTCTGAAGTGGTAATCAATTTGATTGAGTCAGGTATTATTAATCAATTTGGATGCTCTTTATCTGTAGTTTTTGATAATGGTACTGCATTGGGTCTTTGATCATGCGATCATAATAAAACTTACATCCAATTATTATCCACAATAAAATGGTTTGGCCGAGTCTTCCAGTAAAATCCTCCTAAAATTCATCTGTAAGCTATTAGAGAAGAATCCTAGGGATTGACATACTCAAATTAGATTTGATTTGTGAGAAATTGTACAGGACATAAAACTTCCTTAGGGACCTCTCCTTATCACCTTGTGTATGGCCTAGAACCTATATTTCCTATTCAATTGAGGACCCCTACTTTACAATTCATTAATGAATATTATGATGAAGAGAACATGCGTGAAGCCCGCCTGCACGAGTTGTTACACCTTGAGGAAAGAAGAGATGAAGTGTTAGAAAACTTTTCCAAGCACCAGGGTGTAGTCAAAAGGTGATTTGATAGAAGAGCTAAGATAAAAGCCTTTATGATCTCTGACTTAGTTCTCTATTGGGATAAAGCACATGACCGAAAAGGGGAGCATGGTAAATTTGACAAAATTTGGCTCGACCCTTATTAGATTTTAGAGATCCTTGGAGATAATACTTTTCGTTTGGAAAATCTCACTGGGGAGGACATCCCACTACCTATCAATGGGTAGTACTTGAAGCATTACTTCCAGTCTTGAGCTATTTTCAGCTCTTTTCCTATACATGTTAGAGTAGCGTTTCTTTTCTTTTGGTTTTCTCTACTTTGCTTTGGTTAGAATAGGTTTCCCTTTCCATTTTTTTTTTGGTTTGCTTTTGTTTTGGTTGGTTTTGGTTTTTTTTATCTCCACTCTTGATTTGGAAGTTATCTTGTTTTCTTCTGGATGTGTTGCACCTACATGGAAAACATATTATTATCTGTGATTGTTCTAAATATTTCCTTTATAAACTTCAATATTTTTTCTAGAGTCAGTTGTGGAAGTCCTCTATTTGGTGTCATATGTGTTAAGTGTTTTGAGTAGATAATCTAGTGGATTAAGTTAAATCTAGAATGTATTTGGGTCTTACATTTTACATTGATCTTTTAAAATTCCAAGGTTGTAAGGGTTTATTATGAAGTTTGCTTAGGTGAAAAATCTTATATTCTACTTTAGTGCCACTGTGGTTCTCAGCCCTGAGTGTGAAATTAATTGTTCATAGGTTGAAATGAAAAGTGAAAAGAAAAGAGATATGAGAAAGATGAAACAAGAAAATATTGAAAATTGAAAGAATAAATTCAACTTTTCAATAGTATCCAAGTATCTCTACCAGGGCTATGAACGCCTGGCTAGTAGTAGAGCTATGCTTTGGGGACTCACAACGATAACGTCATCGAGGCTATGGATGTTTGACTAGCAATGAGGCTCTATCCAAGTTTCTTTTGGAGTTAGAATCCTTATGTAGCCTAATCAGACCAATTTTGATCCTCATTGTAACCAAGGAAAATAGGAATGAACTCACTTGCACATACTTTGACCCTAGTGCAGGAATGGTTTGCTTGCCTCTGAGTTTTGAAAATCTACTAGATTGATGACCCAATGGAGGGATTGAAACTAGAGATTTTGGGTTCTTGATTCCAATTTTTCACTGAAATGCTCTGGATCATTTCCCCAGTAGAGTCACCATTTGTTGTGCAATTTTTGCACACACACTCTACTGAAAGTAAGGACCCTCTTTCACTTTCATTCCTAGTGTTTTGGCCCTTTGATTTTTGGGGATTTACCTTGCCTTAGCATGATCTTAAGTGTTTATCTTTCTTGTTTTGATGATCCCTTTATGGTATTTATTGAAAATCTTAACTGTTAGGTGTATTTTGGGTTTTTCACTAATTTCAAGAAAATCAGCTCTTGGCAGAATTACCTAGATCCTCTATAAACCTAGATCCTCTCTAAACCCAGTGCTAGTTGCCTTGCACTATAGTTCAAGAATGCTTGGTCTTCACAAAATTCTATGGTGATCTAATTTTTTTTAATGTCCATCATCCTGTCGGATCCCCGGGTTTTGTCAAAATGTCTTGTTGACTGCATTAATGTCATTTGTACGATTTCTATAGGGTGTATTTAGTTAATTTATTGGGATTTTCTTGCCATTATGCTTTATCATTTTAATTCTATTGAGTTGAGGTGCTCGATCTTGAGGTGCGTGGCTGGATTGGAGTGTTGGGTATGCAAATTATTGAATTTGGGTCATTTTTCTAGGCATCATAATTGCTTTTGTTTGCTTCGGCGCTTAGGATTGCTATTTGTTATTGTTGTAATCGATTTGCATTTCATCAATGGTATGTTCTTACTACCTCACTTTTTGATTGTCGAATGTGTGATTCTTTCTATCTTGGGTATGCTTGGGGTTCAAATTTTTGTATGTTTGAGTATTTCAAAGCTAGTGTTGCTTGATTCCATCATATTGATGATTCCCCAAGTGAGTTTTGAGCTTGTTTCATTTGCATCATGAGGCAGCTTGCTTATGGTCCATAATGAATCCTTTGAAAACCTAAAAGTTGAGTAACTCGAGCCCTATTTTGTCCTGTGCATTCATGGAAGATCTTTAGGGTTTTGTGCTTAGGGCATTGCTATTTCCTTTCAATTTTCTTTAGGGTGAGCCTCAAATTCAAAGATGATCTATGGGAGGTTCAAGTAAAACTGGTTTCCAACCAATGATCCTCAAATTTGTGATCATTCAATCAATTTGAGTGAAATCATGAGAAAATGTTAACATTTAGAGTTATGCCTTCTTCACGGGTTTTCGTTCCACCCAAATTTTACCGAAAATCCTTTGTCCCTTCATTTTTTTGGAATTTGTGGACTATCATTTCTTTCATGGAAATTTGTCTTGGGTGAAATTCCCTGAAATTTAATGGAAAATGAAGGATCAAAAGGTAGCACGGTTTATAAACAAATGATTATGCACTTTATGATCAATTTGATTTGTTTAAACATATATAATGTTGTTTCCTTATTTATGATGATTGATTAGATGGTTATTTAAGGAGTTCTTATGTTTATCCACTAAAATCTATCTCGATAGGAATTTACTAGAATTCCTCTCTAGTCAAGATTCTGTGGGATGACTTAAAACCCAAACTTTGATGTGATCATTTTTTATGAGATTTAAGGGCATCTTGCTTATCTTGGAACTCATTTTGAGGATGAATATGTTATTTGTGATTAATTAATTTGGTTTTTGTGTGATCTTTACTATGGTTTCTTTGTTAAGTGCAGGCTGAGTCAAGCAAAGCAGTGACTAGTGGACCTAAGGGTAAAGTGATGGATCCAAGTGTAGAGGGATCTTCTATTTCCAAGGAAAAAAGAATCAAAATGGACATCAAGAGCAAAATCCCTAAGAGCAAGTTTACTTCCATCTAGTTAGAAGTGACTGATAAAAATGTTGAACTATGGGACTATGAGGAGTTGAAGGCTAGGATGGCAGCATAGGACCTTCCTTTGCTAGCTAAAAGAGCATTGGAATTAGGGTTGGCACATGTGGTTTGATTGCCTTCTATAGTGTAGTGTTATGAGTTAGTTCTTGAGTGTTCTAGACACTATGATAAGGGTACACAAAGGGTAGTTTTCCCTCAAGGGAGGATTGTAGTAAATTTGAATCATGTGTCTATTTCCTAGACCTTGGACATGTCAGATAGGTCTCATGTGGTGCATTTTGACATGGAGGTGGTGAGGAAGTTCTATGAGTAGGATGCCATCAAGTCTCGGCAGGTCATCAATTCCTAGATGGAGAAACCTAAATCTCACTATTCCAAGTTTCCCAAATAGCTATTCAAAGAAAAATTCAAGGAGTACTATGATGTTATCACCCTTCTCAACAGGGTGCTAGGGTCAAAGAGTCTTGGATTGTTTGAGAACTGGATGTTTCATGTCATTGTGAGGATGGAGAAAAATGTAAATTATCATTGGGAAAGAATTATAAGTGCCATGATTCATGAACAAATGTGCAATGTCCTACAAATGAAGACCTTCACGTGACTTCCTACTTAGTTTATGCACTTGCAAGATTCCATCCATACAAGGGACTAAGTACCAGAGGCATCTTTGGGTAGGATTTAATCTATGAGGTTTCTCCACAACTACACCTTGGTAATTCAAACTATAAGAGTGTGAATGATGCATTCACCTTGTACATCACCAAGTTGCTCTAAAGTGTATAGCATGTGAGGATATCTTACTAGGCTAAGGAGCTAATCAAACAGTAAGGGGATTGGTTCATTTAGTGTCCTGCCTTCTCTTATATAAGGATAGATGTATGTCAAAGGTCTCCATATCAACTTCCTAGGTATCCAACAAATCATATCATACTCCTAGAGGTCACAATACAAATATGTGACTTTGATGTCATTGTGAAGAAGGATAAGCATAAGACTGGATTCAACAGAGACTTGCCTCTAAGGATAGGTACTAGTGAGGGGTGCCCTTCTATTAACTCGACCCATCTTTCTGAGGAAGAAATGAGTACCCTTGGGTTATCCTTTCATCCCAAGAGGTCTAGGTTTGATAGGACTGGTGAAGCACAAAAGAAGGCCAACAAAGAATATAGCCACAAGGATGATATTGAAGACTATTGAGCTAATTGTAGTGATGAGTATGAGATTAGAAAGAATAAGTTTTCTGGGCTGCCTATTAACTTAGTTCAGTTATATAATATGAAGGTCATCCCAAATCAAGTTGAAGATGATGGGGATATGATTCAGGGCCATGCTTATGAGGCAGTGAAGGAAAAACCAATAGGAGAAATAAATTGGTTGGAAGAGGAGAAAATAGATGTAGAACAACTCATGACTCCAGTGCTTAAGTATACAAAACTATGGCTCAAGCATAAAATATGGGAACTAGAAAGTGAAGGTGTGCAATGCCTAATGGGAGACTTAGAGTCTCATTCTACCTCAGAAGAGTTAGCTAAACAAGATCCTAAGGGTAAGGGCAAGGTGAGCTCTCATTTTAAAATCAAGATTAAGGATGTTCAAGTAGAGGAAATACAAGAGAGGAAAACAAAGAAAACCTATTGCCAAGAAAAGGGGGAAGGCTTCAAGGACTAAGAAGCTTGAAAAAAATGAAGTTGAAAAGCAAGATCAAGAGGTTAGTTCTTTTGTGCCTAAGAGAAGAAGGATAGTGAGGTTGGAAAAGAAGGGAAAAGAGAGCTCCAAGGTAGTAGAGGAAGTTAGCCCACCTATGATAAATGTGGAGAGTTTAGGAAAAAAGGACACAAGTGTATACAAGGAGATCAAGAACAATGTCTTCTAAGGATAGTGTACCAAAGAAAGATACTCTTCCAGTCCCTCCTATAGTAGAACAACATGATGATGTTCTTCCTCCTCATGAAGCAAGAAATGTGTCGGATGAGCTAGGTGAATCCAAAGAGGTAGACATTCATCAAAACTTAGAGGAAGAAGAATTTGAAGAAGGTGAACTTTATAGCACTGAGGTAGAAATTGAGGATTCACCTCTTAGGAGTGGGGAAGATATATCTCCTCGAAAGGAGGAAGTTCCAGTTAGAACTCCATCACCAGTGCATGAAGAAGAGCATACTAAAGAAAAAGAAGATAAAGCAAAGGAGGTCCCTAAGAAAAACAATTTGAGCAAAGATACGTGTAAGGATCAACAAGATGAAGTGGGACAAAGTAAAGCACAGTCAAAATCCACTATTTTAGGTTGGTTGGATAGGGAATTGAAGAGAAAATAGATTATTTTTTATGACACTCCTCCCAATTGGAATGAGCTATTGGAAAATACAGGGAGAGGAAAAGGAAAGAAGAAGGCCAAGTTCATTTCAAAGATTGAAAGAGATGAGGCTAACAATAGTGTAGTCCACCAAGCTCCTCTTTCTCTTGATAAGAATAGAGATGAGGTCACTAGAAATGATTACAATGTGCAGACCATCAACCTAGGGCCTACTTCTATGGAGTAGGATATTGAAGAGTATGAAGACTCTAGTGTTGTGATTTTGGGTAGATTGAGGAAATAAACATTGACTAAACAAGAATTGAAGGAGAATGTGAAATTAATGAAGTACTTATAAGACGTGATGAAGCCTTCGCAATCTATCAGTTCCTCATCATCTGCTGCCAGCTTCCTACTACAAGAGACAATATTAGAGCTGGAAAGAATGAAGAGCACCACACATGCTACAATTTCCTAGTTGCAAGGAGTACAGACTAAAGGGGATGATGTTATTTAGGATATTCTCTCAACTAGAGGTGATGCAACAAGATCATTAGATTGGCTGAAGAGTGTGTTAGCTCAAAATAAGGAAGATGTGGATCTCTTATTGCATAAGATTAAGATCATCATGGAGTAGACTAAGGAAAAATTGGTGAGTGATGGAATTCTTCCTTCCTCTAGAGCTACAGAGCCTTGGGAATGGTATGAGGCTTTGCAAATTAGACAAAAGGTTTTGAAGAAAGTGCATAAATAGAGGAAACAAATTGAAGACACCTTGACTAAGATCTACAAGTGTATTTCCTTTTTTAGGTGATGATAGGGAGAAAGAAATTCATGCCAAAGCATCTCAGCTTGGAGCAATTGAGGAAATGGTGGTGAGATGTGAATGGTCTTGTAAATGAGGGCCCTATCACTGCACATTAGTTGGATGATGCACCTACCAAGATTGCAATGATTGAAAAATACCAAACCAGTAAGGTAGATTGGGAAAAAATGGTGAAGTAGTCAAGAGATTGATGCAGAGGGGATGGGAACTTTAGGAAAACAACAACGATTTCAAGGATTGCAAAGATGCACACACAAACCTCTTCTAGACACCCTTGTGGAAACAATGCCTAAATGGCTCACTTATGACACAATTCCTTCTCCTATTGACCCAAACCATGGGAATTCTCTTAAGGGGTACAATTACACTTGTCTTGAATGACTACAAATCCCCAACCCTCTGTCTTAGACAAAACTTACTTTTGCACCTTGACTAGGCTTCTAGCCCAACTAGGCCTCCAACGGTGAATTCTTGAACTTCCACTCAATGTTCCCAAAGGACCCTCCAAAATAATGATTGAACCAAATGTGGTTTGTGATGGTACATAACATACTAGATTCTTGATGGCACTTGTTTTGGAGCACACCAATCAAAATCTATTGTTTCCTCCAATTTAGGGCCTAATTAGCCCTCTTTTTCAAAGCAACCCCTCTCTAAACTCAACCCATGACTATGAAACTTTCAACAGTCCCTTAAAATGTTCCCAAACCAAGGTTTTTCAAGCTTTTAGTCTTCTATGACACCCTTAATATGCTCAAACACAAAACCCTCCACAAATTGCCTCAAAACTAGGGCTTTTTAGTTACTCACCTTCCAAACACTTCCAGAACCCCATCTTTGACTTTTCACCATTAAATGAACATAATAAATCAATTCAAACTAAAAAACTTGCCCCTTATTAAGGCAGATCTCCTGCTGCTATACATTAGCACCCATTTTCATGCACTTTTCCCTTTGACAACTCGGTGTACACCTTGATTTTCCTCTTTCGTGCACATTAGTTTGTTAGTTTTGTATTATACATGTTATAAGTGATCCATTTCAAAGGTTACAACATCATTCTACCTTGAAATGGATCAATCATCCATAAAAACCCTCAAAATTAATGAAAATCTGCACTTTCTTGAGGACAGACAGTTATAAAATACAAAAAATTGATTGTTGTTGATTATCAGAGCATAAAAGGGCCTTAAAACATGTAAATACAGGTTCCTAAAGCATCCAACTAGACATATCTTCAATAGAAATCAATAAATCATCAAAAGAGCACAAGAAAAATGCAAGAAATTACTATTTTTTTGCTTTTTCCTGTAGCAGTCCATACAAAATCCGTACCACTAACCCAAACTCCATAAAAATGATTCATTTAGGGTTACATACCCATCCAACAACTGCTCAAACTGTTTGGAATTGGTTTGATTACATTAAAGTTGCTAAAACATCAAAAACACACTTTCCCACCAAAGTTGGATTTCAAAAATCTGAATAATCCAACTTGAAATTTATTAACTCCTATGACTAAAACCTTCTAAAACTTATTTCATTTCACTATTCAACCTTAATGAACCTAATTAAAACACTGAAAACCTATCTAGACTCTTAGGACATTATTTGTCCAATTACAATGCATTTTGGTCCTATGGTCCTTATCAAGACCCTTAGGACATTTGACTCCTTTAATGTTTTTAACCATTTCAAAAGCCATTATAGGCTTTAGGATGTTATAATTGATGCTATGAGTTCCTTGATAGGTCTTCATGACCCCTGCATCCTCATGTCTCTTGAAGTGTTCCTTGAAGAGCTTGGGTGCTCCTGCACCAAAGATGATATAAGGTCAATTGAATGAAGGGTTAAATTTCTACCTATGCCTCCTATGGCTGATCTAGATCGAATCTTCTTTAAGGTGCAAGGTCAAATAGATAAAGATAAAGGGGGAAGCAGTTAATATAATGCTACATCAGAATTTGTGCTTCCCTGTTATTTTGCATGCATTGGTTTGAATTATATTGGAGATCCCAGGCTGACCTAGATGGAGTTCATTCATTTAATGGATATTTTATCTTATTTTGAATTCCTCTTGGCTGACTTGTTTTATGGCCATTTATTTTTATTGTAAATTCTAATTAAGCAGACATGCCTTGAGGGTTTCTATAAACATGGCATTTTGCCTCATTTGTAAGGGCTAGATAGATAGTTTTGGATATTGGAGTTTATTAAGTAGTAGATAAATAGTTAGAAGTTAGTTTATTTTGAGAAAGTGTTGTGACACAGAACACTAGAATTGTTGTTGTTATTGGGTGATTCAATACAATTGAAGACATTTTGCTTCTTGGTGAATTCTCTTGTGTTGATTTATCTTGCATGGTTCTTTTTGTTCTATCTTTTGAGATTTCTTGAGAAATATTATATATATGTTAGATTTAGAATTAAATATTATTCAATGGTGTTTATGGTTTGATGCTTGAAGTGTTTGCAGCAATCCCCGATCCATACTTTTTGCAGCTAGTTGATTGTTGGTTGCTTTGCAAAGTTAGTCTGGACTGTGTGTTTATTGTGCTTAGTTCAATTGCAATAGGGTTGTTTTGGATGAATGTTCATGATCTAAAAAATATTTAATACCATAGAAGATTGAACTATTTATATGAGATTGCAAATTCATTTAGGTAAAGTAGGAATTGGTTATTGAGGGATTGGTTTGTTTCAAGTGTTAATCATTTTCATTGTTAATCTTAGGGTTAGTGATAGATCTAGAATTCACTTGAAACCCCTACTATCTCTTTTTTCTATTTCTTTATTATTCAAGTTAGATTTAGGATTGAAGTATCATCATATTGCTAAAATTGATAAATTAAAGGATTCAGTATTTGCTTGTAGTAAGGTCCCTTTGTGATTACCAACATTTTCACATTTATCACTAAGTTGTATATGCATTATTAATACCTAACATTAGAGACCTTGGGGTTATCTCTTGAGGCTTGCTGATAGAGATTTACCTTTCAAGAGAGGTAGAATATTATATTATGTCTAAGTTGTTGTTGTGCAGAAAGCACCATCAACACTTCCACTTATACTCTTAATCTAAAGATCTCTTCATTTACTTGTCTCAATTATTTATTGGATTCCTTATGCCTTTCTATGAATTTATTGGTTTGTTCTCTAAGTTTCTTGATGCATTCACTAGATTCATTGAGATTTTCCTTTATACCTCTATTTTCACCTTCAACTATCATAATCTTCAAGAGAAACTTGCTACCATTATCACCCATGTGTTCAAATTCCAATACATTCCCAAAGTAGTTAAGCTCCTTTAGTGAAACTAAGATTTGATACCAATTGTTGAAGACCCAAAATAATAAGAGGGGGGTGAATGAGAATTCCATAAAACCATTTAATTACCAACCATCCAATTAACAAATCATACCTAGAAATTAATAGAAATGAAAGCGTAAACAACCCATAACACATGCAACACATGAACACCATAATTTTTACATGGAAAACCCAAGATGGGAAAACCACGGTGAGGATTAGCTCACAATATAGTATGATTGATCATAAAATATATAGAAAGGCTCAATTCTAGAAGGAATCA
This sequence comes from Sequoia sempervirens, assembly GCA_007258455.2. Taxonomy (NCBI): domain Eukaryota; kingdom Viridiplantae; phylum Streptophyta; class Pinopsida; order Cupressales; family Cupressaceae; genus Sequoia; species Sequoia sempervirens. The sequence continues at coordinate 529,346,828 of VDFB02047230.1, read as the reverse complement.
CTATTCATAGCAACAAGGTAAGAAAAGTGGCTACACAACCAAGGTTGAACTGATACAAAATGCATCTGTCATATGATGAATTATGTTCCTTTGAAGCTCAATATTTGGATTCAATCAACTTTTTCTGATGCAAAACAAAAATATTTGCTTATAATTATATTTGCATATCCTTTTCTTAATCTTCTAAAAAAATGATCTTTCCTACTTGCATTTAGATCACTTCACTATCACACACCTTAACCTAAAAATGATCTTATACACACACACACACACACACACACACACACACACACACACACACACATGAGCATCATTTCAAACATTAACTAGGTTAGACTAATTAGATGAGGCCAAAGGGAATGAAAAACATGCCTTATTGACACCTAATTCAAATTCAAATACCTTCACACTGTAAACCTATGAGATAGGTCAACTTGGGCCTATAATAGCTCCTTCTTACATTCACATTATAATTTTAATCTCCACAACCTTTTACATATTTTAGGTCAACCTAGCATAGGACCTAAAATATAATACTTCAATTTATCATCAACTACAAAACATGTGGATCTAAAAATATCATAACAGATGGAAATATTAACCCAAAAACACTTTTAAATATTATCCCAAAACCATAAGACCTATAACACACTCGCAGAGAAGTGCAACTAGAAAATTCCATGCCCATTACATAAAAAACTGGGACCACTCTACATACAAAACTTCTGTCATATGCAAATTTTGAACCATTCATTTAGGCCAATTGAAACTATAGAATTAGGCACTAATATCATCCAAAAATATCACATTGGAATCAAAAAGAGGGATTTGTATGCGTGATGAAATGTGAACCAATATATGGTGGGCATAGAGAGAAAAAATCATCGGCATAGACACATAGGAGAAGTACTTAACTATGAATCAACTCAATTGAGTAGAGTATTCTCCATACCATTATGATATTCACCATGTAGCCTTGAGATCAATGACAAAAATGTCTTCTTCATTCTTTCAACAATTATTGACCAAATTAAATATGTCAATTCAATCTTGTAGAGGTTTAACACGTAGGATTATAGATCGTTGTGTTTTCTTGCAATAAATGGAATAAATTCATCTATTACACATTTTCCTACACCCCTTTAAGATATGAAAGACAAAAGGATAGTTCCTTTCAAGAGTGTAGTTGAAAGCTTAATGTATGTTATAGTCTATACTAGACTAGGAATTTGGTAAATAATATGAGTTATTAGTAGATATATGTCTAATCCTAGAAGAGTTCATTAAGATCTAGCTCAAAGAGTATTCCAATATTTTTTAGGTAAGAGACGTGCATTCCTTAAATTTTCATGGTTATGTGGATTTAGATTAGGAAGATGATGTCAATAGTAAAAGATCCACCAATGTATATATTTTTATTCTATTTGGTGATGCTATACATTGAATGTGTAAGAAATAGGCTATGGTCAATTTATCCACTATAGAGGAAAATTATATGGAATAAAATTATTCATGTAAATAAACAATTTATATTAAGATATTTTGTTTTAGAATTGTGCTAAAATAAAGAGTAATTATAATTCATTATCATAGTTAGAGTGTGATTTTACTCACAAAGAAACCACCTTCTCATGCCAGGACTAAGAATATAGATGTCTAGTATGATTTTGTGAGAGATATGGTTGAGAATGATAATGTGAAGTTGGAAAAGGTAGAGAATTTGATGAATATTTCAGACACAACAACTAAACCTATGAGAATAAAGAATTTTAGGTGGATTTTTGGAGACAATTGGTCTCTCGACCCCTAGAAATTAAATTCCAATCAAAATGTTCTCATTTTATCTCTTGAAAAGTATTCAACAAGTGGTAGAATTTTGGGAATTAAGGTGCCTCAACCTTTACAAGTTTCTACAATTATTTATTTATCATTTATAATTTCCTATAATTAATTGAAAAATATATTATTTTATTATTATTTTACTTAACCTTACATGAAAGTGGGGCATGGGAATTTTAGGTGACATTACTTTCTAAGTGTCCATTCTTTGTAAGCTAGTGTAAGAGATATTTAATTTGTATATATTTAGTAGATTGGGGAAACCTAATTTGGTGGGATCTAATGACAATATATAATAGATTATTATGGTGTAAAAGACCCATGAATAGATGGTCTTTATGGGAATATTGACTAGAAATATGATTTGTATCATAATCATTATTTTAAGAGATCTTGTGAAGCCAAAAGCGGGGTGAAATATCTAGGAATTTGTGAATACATATGGAAGGTTTAAGGAATTTAGTATTTTATAATAGATTTAATTATTTATGATCTAGCCATTGGAATTTTCCTCCAAATTTTTGGTGTCACATTTGAGAGTGGTTTTAGCTCATGGTTTTTGGTTTCATTTATTTGAATATTTTATAAATTGGTTCATGGGGAAGTATGCAAATTTTTAAGTACATGGACAATGTTAGAATGCTACTAAATTATTCTAGGTTTAAATACTAGTGAGTTAGATTTGAAGTGTGTTTTTATCTCTTTTATATTTGATAAATATATTTTGTAGTTTCTACAGTGTTGGGTTTTACTCCCAATATATTTTCCTCGTGTAAATCATTATATTTTAGTTTTATTATATATGTGTGTGTGTGTGTGTGTGTGAATATAATTATCTAGTTTTTATTATAATTTTGGATTAGATTTTAGCTTTTTTGTAACCTAAAATTAGTGTAGGAATATTTTTCCACACACCTTTCTTACTTATATAAAAAATTCCATGAAAATACTTATAAGTAACCTAGGAGTGTTTACAAATCTTAATTTTGTAGTAAGTAGGTTTGATGGGTATTTAATAGAAAAACACTTGGAGCAAAATTAGTTTTGTTAGCTCTCAAAAATGCAGGCAAGATGCCTCAAGAGGCTGCCAATCTCTTGATACATTTCAAGGTAATAGACAAGGTCAAAAGAACTTAACCTTCTACTCTTCAGGTGTTACTAAACCTAGGCAGGTGTACATTTCTGAATGAAGCATACTTGACTTATGATTATCTCTCTTACAGTGACTCATCCACAATGGAAAATGGTGGTGAACAAGTGAAATCAAACTTGATAGCAATTGCAATCTTCTGATCTAAATCCTAAAATGTTCAACTAATAGATGTAAAGCAATTGAATGAATCCAAATGATGAAGTGCAGAGACTAGTGCCTTATTGGGTATTCAGAGTCAAATGAGATCAAGATGAGCAACACTTCTATGGAGAAAAATAAAATTATCTAGCATACATTCTATTTACAACTTGTATAAACATTCAAGATTGTGATTACTACGCTCTACTTTAACAATCCAAATGAATCTCTCTAGTTACTATGATCAACTAAAAGGATTTAATCTTTGCATGAAAGAACGAATCAATTAACCACATAGATATAACAAACGTGCACTAATGAATTGAATATAAACTTGTTATGTCAATTTAAACAATCAGAAAGAATCCATCTTGGAGACAACTTAGCAATACTTTCATTAAATTAAACAGATAATTGACTTTCATAAATACCTCCATTTTGAAAACATGCATCATAGTCTCTAATCTGATAAATCTATTGTACTGTATCAATCTAATTTGCCTACTGTATATCAAATAACTAATAGCTAATGATGATTTTACAATCACAAAATGCATATTTATACACCTGTATTAGAAAAATATATCATAATGAGATCCAATGTTGACCTACCACTGAATTCGATCTCACTTCATGTCGGCCTGCAACAAAATTTCAAGCATTCACATGTCGACCACAGTATTTGAATTTTTGTTAATCATCTCTAAAATAGTCACCGAGACATCCCTATAGTTATGCCGAAGTCATTAAGTATCCTCTTGTCCCCTTTGTGTTTCGCTGTGACCCATCAGAGTCAGGGAAACATCATATAGACTAGTCTTTGTTTTGCTGAGAGGGGCTCCCCAATACATCTTTCAATTGCTCAGACACAACTATTTTTCTCACCGAGATGCACTTTTTGTTCCATTCACTATCGCTATAGCCTTGTGATATCAGAGAGACATCTCACAGAAAATCCCATGTGTTATCAAAGATTCTTATGATATATTCTGGTCACAGTGGCATAAGGGTTCTCTCACCGACATGACCATCTGTCTCGTTCATTTTGTTGCGACCTCATAATATCAGGGAGACCTCTTTTAGATTTCATTATGTTTCACCAAAAGTCTTCATCCATTTTGAGTCACTAAGACAAAAGAACACTCTCACCGAGATGTAATCTTCTTTCGCCTTTGCTAAGACAATGCATAGTCAGGGAGACACTTCATAGATTATCATGTGTCTTACCAAAATCCCACATGATCATTCCTATTTTCCGAGATAACTCAATTCTTATACCGACAGGGTCCTCATGTGTATTATCGGTGAGACCGGAGGTCACTTGCCAAAACTTCACTCTGAAAACTTTAACTCTTATCGAGATGTATACCTTTATGTTGTCGATCGGTGTAACAATATGATTCCGTTATGACATTACATCAAAGGCTTAACTTTTTCTGAAGTGTTCATCCATCTTATCAGTCAGTAAGACAAGGGAGTCTCACCATGATATTACCTCGAAGATAAACTTCTCACCAAAAGCTATTCGATAGAAACCCTTTGTACTCTATCAGCGAGACATAAACATTTGCCAAGATTAATGCTGATGAAGGATCTCTCATGCTGATAAACTTCCTCATGTATTAGTCAGTGAGACCTGATGCATTTGGGGAGACCTCACCCCAGTGAAAAATACTCCTACCGATAGACCTTTCCTCAGTTGCCAAAACCACGTGTGCATCTTGTCGATACATATTCATAGGTGAATTTCAATCGCTATGATAATGAAGAAGTCATGCTGATATGCCTATAACAAACACATATTAGTAAAAACACATTATGGGTCGGGAAGACCCTAAAAATCTCACACCGAAATGGAACTGTAACGTGAAAATGCATACTTGATGGACTTTATGGGATAAACATATGCAAAGTGTGAGCAAAATGTCATGATGGAAGGCCCTTGTGCTTATGATAAGGACTCATATGGGAACTCAGGGGTAGGAAAAATATGTAAAATCATCATATTTTTATAGTTCCAATAGTGGCTCCATCTAGGGATGAATGATAGTAAGATCATTACAAGGATCCATATCTTTGGGTGAGCAAACTAGACACAAAATGATGAATCAGTGAGCAAAATGGAAATGGACATGTAGCATGATGGAATGAAAGGAAAGTGAATAAAAAATGGAGACGAACAAGACCCTAAACTACTGTGCATGGAAAATAATTTTAAAGAGGACCATCAAGAGTTGTCCATGCACTGGAAACCCTTAATCCTTTGTGTTGCTCAAGAGAAAAAATGCTTTAAGAATTTCCCATGAATAGGAAATTCTTGATCTTCACCAGCCATATTCTATAGATAATATGAATCTTCACCTCTCTTCCCAACAACAACAAAAGGTCCCAACCACAAAGCTTCAAATTTACCATGCTTACCTTTCTCCTGACACCTTACGTTCCACATTAACGCCAAGTCATTTTCTTCAAATTTTCTATCCTTTTCCTTCTTGTCAAATAGATACTTCATCTGTGTTTGTAACTTCATGTTTTGATTTTGGGCCACTCTCCTTATTTCATCAAGTTTAGCTAGTTTCTCCATTCTTTCTTCCATTGGTTTAGGAACATCCAAATCTTCCTAAAGGACAAACTTGCAGACTAGCAACAAATTATGCAAAGGCAGCCTGGCTTGTGCTCCATACACCAATTCAAATGGGGATTTTCCAATTTCCTTTTTCACAGTAATCCTGTCAGCCCACACAACCATCTTTAATTTTGAATCCCAAGCCTTCTTGTTTTGTCTTAACATCCTCCTTATAATCTTCAAAAGACTCTTATTGCTAGACTATGCTTGACCATTGGCTTGTGGATGATAAAGAGTTGTATAAGAAATGGTAATACCATATGTGTCACAGAAGCTTTTGAGCTCATCTGACCTGAAACACATCCCATTGTCTATGATTAACCTCAGTGGTGTACCAAATTTGGTGATGATGTTGTCCATTAGGAAATTTGTCACCACTTTGCTTGTAGCCTATTTAGTTGGGATTGCCTCTACCCAATTGGTAAAATAATCAGTGGCCACTAGTATCCACTTGTGTCTTCCACTTGCTTTTTCATGTGTCTCTCCAATGAAATCAATTCCCCATTGATGAAAAGGGGCATCAGCCTGGAAGGGTCAAAGTGGCAGAGCTCCTTGATACTTTAGCTTTCCAGAGAACTTCTGGTAGGCTTCACATTTTCTTACATGTGTGAAAGAATCATTAAAAACCTTAGGCCAGTAGTAACCTACCATGAGAATTTTATGTGTAGTTATTTTTGTTGAGTAATGTCCTCCACAAACTCCCTCATGCATTTCACTTAGGACACGCTTGGCTTGTGACTCATCCAAACATAACAAGAGTATATCATCCCCGTTCTTCCAAAATAGATCTCCATCCATGAAAACATATTTAGATGCTTGCAACTTCAATGTTCTTTTCTAGCTATCACTCAATTCCTCTGGACACTTCATGTACTTAAGGTAATACATAATATCAGTATACCAAGGAGTGTGTTCAATGCTTGCAATTGCAATCCCTTCTTCTAGATTACAAACTTGATTTGCTTCAATATTTGATTCTGCCATTAACCTAGCCAAGCCTTGACCTCTCACTAATTTGGTGATTTGTATCTCCATGTCAAACTCTTGGATCTTATTAATCAATTTACATCTTTTTCCTGTCACTTCAGACTGTGTTAGAATATCCTTGATAGCTGCATGGGGGAAATATGCAATCACCTTTGCTCCAACAAGATATAGTCTGAATGCTTTAGTAGCCTTCACTAATGCAAACACCTATTTTTCCATTATATCATACTTCAATTCAGACCCTTGTAATGACTTACTGAAGAAAGATACAAGCTGTTCATGACCTTCTTCATTCTTTTGTAGCATAATAGTAGCAATTGTGTTAATTGAAGCAAATAAAAATATCTGAAAAGGCTTTGCAAAATCTATAGATTTAAGGACAAGAGCTTCCTTGATGGCCCTTTTGATAGATATAAAAGCTTCCAAGGCTTCTACAGTCCATTCCAAATTTTTTTCTTTCTTCAACATTTTTGATATGGGCTTAATGATCTTAGCAAATCTAGAAACAAATCTCCTAACAAAATTAATCTATCCAAAGAATGATTGTATAGTCTTAACAGTTTTGAGAATAGGAATTTTGTCAATAGCTTCAACACTCTCAGGATCTATCCTAATCCCTTCTTTTGAGACAATATGTCCTAAAAGCTTACCTTCTGTGACTGCAAAATGACACTTCTTAGGGTTTAAGCTAATACCATATTCTAGGGCTTTAATAAATACCTCTTCCAAATGTTGCACATGATCTTCAGCCTTCTTCGAATAAGCAGTCAGGTCATCCAAGTTCACCACCATGATAGCATTGATTAAATCTGCAAATGCCACATCCATAGCTCTTTGGAAGGCCACTCCTGCATTAGTGAGACCAAATGGCATTCTTATGTATACATATGTTCCCCAAGGAGTTGTAAATGTTGTCTTATATTGCTCAGATTCCTTGACTTTGACTTGGTTGTATCTTGAAAACCCATCCATCATGGACATCAGTTCACAACCTGTTACCTTATGCAATATAGTCTCCATATTAGGTAGAGGATAATTGTCCTTGAGAGATGCCATATTCAAATTCTTGAAGTCCACACATAGTCTGATGTCTCCAATTTTCTTCCTCAAAGGGACCAAGCTCGAGACCCAAGATGAATGTCTAATTGGTTTAATGATTCCTCCATCTCTGAGCTTTGTAGATTCTTCTTGCATTTTAGTCTCCAATGTTGGATTTATGGGTCTTTGCTTCTGTCTGAATGGCTTAGCATCTGGCTTCAATGGTATTTCATGCTGAAACAAATCTTCCCTATATGCTTTCAGATCTTCATAAGACCAAGCAAACACATGCTTATACTTTCTCAGCAGCTCTATCAACATTCTTCTAATTGTAGGGCTTATCTTCTTTCCTATGTATACCCTTCTTGGTGCCATCTCAGTCCCCAAGTTAATCTCTTCAACATCTTCCATTTTGATTGGTGTTTGCTTCATGAGGGACTGATCATGTCCATCATACATCCTCTCTAATGCCACTAAACCGTTAGGAAGTTTATTTTCTTTGAGCTACAAGATCTCCTTTCCAAACACTGTTTTCTTCCCCTTCACTTCTTCAACAAAAGCATTGAAGTCAATTTCCTGGGCTTCATATTGATCTATACAATGGAGGGATTTCAAAAGGTTAGTATCATCATTGAGAACCTACCAACTATAAATGTTATTAGGAACAACATGCCTTGTCTTGAACTCAATCAGTGACACCCCAACCAATGTTATATCATTTCTTTCCAGTGCCACATTTGCTAAAAAATAAGCCATTATGTTCTTTGATCTGTCAATCCATTCAATTGAGAAGGCATCAAACAACTCAATTGTGTCCCATACAACATTCCTATATTGTTTTATTCTTTTTTGTTTTGCTACATACTTTGACTTAATTCATGAAACAACCAACTCAGAATCCCCAAGAATAGCTAGCAACTTGATATTATGTTTCACAGCTATGTGTAGACCTATCAATAAAGCTTCATACTCTACCACATTGTTTGTACATTTGAATGCTAATAGAAATGAATATTTAAATGTAATACCTTCAGGTGAAACAAATACAATCCCGGATCCATTACCTTCTTGGCTGCAGGCCCCATCAAAATACATCTTCCATATGCCATTGCAATTTTGTGCAACATGTTTTTCAATTGGGTCAATACTAACCAACTCTGGCTAGGATGGTTTTATTTTAAAATTCCCAAGATCAACATCACAAAAAAAATTGATTTGATCTTGTGGTACACAGTCAACAAGCTGGTTCATTCTTGGCTCCCTATACAACTTGACTTCCTAACCATTCACTGGAATTATAGCATAAGACAGGTCAAATTGAACATTTCCTCCAACTACTACTATCCATTATCTTGATAAAAGAATCTCAAACTGAGGAGTGTCAATCATAGTTATATCTATATTATATGCCACATGTGGATAAGTAGCCAGCTTGACTTCAACATCTCTCATAATACCTACCACAGGAATAGGTTGGTTATCCATTGCATAACACTTGCCTCCATTGGTATCTACCCACATGCCAAGTTGTTTCATAACTCCTATTGGCATGATATTTATAGCAGCACCAGAGTCTATCATGCAATTCCTCAGCAGTTTGTTATTTATAAGTACTATAGTGAAAAAAGGATCAACTTGAGGGGGAGTTGTTAATATATCATTCAAGCAAACTTCTGGGATATTTACTTTCTCCTACCTATTGACTACCTTAATAGCTACTCTATTTTCAAAATTTACATTTTTTTCATTCCCATTTGTTATCAATTGAACAACACTATCTCTGTATTCCTTAATTTTCATCATTTAAAGCAGTGGAACATACATTTTTACCTGGGATAACACTTGAGTAAAGTCAAAAGAAGATCCCTCCACCTTAACAATTTTCTTTTGTTCTGACATTTCTCCTTTGTTTTCTTCCTTTTCTCTTTTACTAAGTTGGTCAGACTTTTGCATCTCTTTGTGTAATTCCTTCACTTCCTCCTTTTGGCCAGGCCTTTGTTCACTTTTATCATGCTATTTATTTTCTGACTTCTTCACAGTTCCTTGAGTCACCTTCTGATCTTTCATAAAGATTCCCTTAGGAACACCTTCCTTCTCATTTACTATCCTTTTTCTCAACCAGTACTTACTCTTTGCTTCTTCAACTATAGCAATAGTTAGTCTCTCTATTTCATCTTTGGTGAGTCTCCTCATACTGTATTGAGTAGGCACCTCAACAGAATGTGGTTTTGTATTTAATCTTCTTCAGAATCATAAATAACTTGTTGTTCAGCCATATGGAAATTGTATTTTTGATTTGAAACATCATACTCATATCCTTCATCCTCTGAAGATGAGTACCTTTCCTCAACATGGTGAAAGGTATTTGACGTCAAATACATTGTATGATCTTCTCCTTTGTTCTCCATCAACATTCCCTCTTCTTGCATCCTTTGGGATACAACACAATAGTCTGGGGAATGTGGCTTATCACAAGCTTCACATAAATAATTGTTACTCACCATATAGGTTCCCTTCTGCCTCAATAGATAAGGAGTTTTTTTGTTTCTTGGCCTAGTTGTTATAGGTTTTCCATCCTTCTAGTCTATATTATAAGGCATATCATGCAACCTCAGCCCCTCATTTCTATATGTATTCTCCTCTCTGTATTGATAACTACTACTTTATTGAGGAGCGCTAGGGTTGTCTCTTTTACTGACTATCCCAGCAGCCTTCCTGTTGTTTTCAATTGTTAGTGCTATTTTTTGTGCCTCAGCCAAATCTCTTGGGAATCTATTTCTCAGTTCATACCCTATTTTAGGATCAAATGCATTCAAATAAACACTCAATGCTATAAAATCTGGCAACTTTGATCCAAGAGGTACTCTATTATGCAATTTATTGAATCTCTGATTGAAATCATGAATTGAGTCATTCTATTTTTTTTGAATTCGCATAAATTCATTAAGAGCAACATCTGGTGCATTTGGATTCCCATATTTCTCTAGGAATCGGTCCTAGAATCCTTGGAGAGAATTAATTGAGAATGTTGGCAAGATGTTGAACCAATCCCTAGCGTCTTCAATAAGTGACATCATAAATAGCTTCATGTGTAAATCTTCATATAGCACATCTATGTCTTGGATGAAAAAATTGAAACTCCTTAAATGCTCTTCAGTAGTAATTGCATTACTCCCTGTAAACTTAGGCACCAAACCTCTCCTACTGTTATCCATAGGATAAGGGTATAATTGAAACATGCTAAATCAAATTGTCTGATCATTGTTGTTTGCTGGTGAGGGGGGGTTAGGTAGGTACTGATATTGGTACATGGGGTTATTGTATTGTGCATTTTACTATGGGATATAATGTTGATTATAAGGCGGCTATATATTAGTATGCTATGAGGGAATATGTGGTGGATGGTTTGGCTATCTATGTTGATTCCATATTTTATGGTGAGGAACCCTTGGTGGATCAGAAGGCCCTACACCATGATTACCCTATTTATGAGGTGGCACATACTTTGGGGGTGAACCAGCTGTCTGAGTAGTGTTATGAGCATCCTGCAATTAAAATTATTTCATTGCTTGTATCATCCAAGATTTTTCCTGCTCCTCCCTCTCCTTTTTCTTAGATTCAAACCATGCTTTGACTTCCTCATAAGTAAAAGAGTCATAGTCATCTTAAGGAATCATATTCTCATTGATATGATTTTGATTATTTTCCATTCTTTGTTCACATTCTTGTTGATATCTGAGTCCTCTTGCTTCAAGTCTAGCATCAAACTCAGCTTGTTTCTAAAAATCATGAAAAGGATTTACTTGCTCTTCAGGGGTACAAAGTTCTACACTAGAATTATCTCTCCATGTATCATAATGATCATATGTTTCACAATGTGCTCTTGATGTTTTATCTTTATCTATCATGCACATGTCATCACTTATTCTTTTTCCCTTATCAAGCTTGTCATCTTTGTGTGTCCACTTACTACTGCCAGTAGGAGCTCTAGTATGACCTCCCCTGTATTGAGATCTTCTCCCATTCATGTTTGAACAACTACAAAAATTTTATTAGAGTCACCACTCACTTATGTCAAAAGTGAGAAAATACTTGATGTTTCTTATTCCCAGCGAAGTCTGTATAAAGTTCTTGACTCTATGATTAAGGCCTTGATTCTAAATGTATCCCCAACAGAGTCACCAATTTGTTATCTCTCAAAAACATAGGCAAGATGCCTCAAGAGGCTGCCAATCTCTTGATACATTTCAGGGTAACAAACAAGGTCAAAAGAACTTATCCTTCTACTCTTTAGGTGCTGCTAAACCTAGGTAGATGTACCTTTTTTAAAGAAGTAGACTTGACTTATGATTATCTCTCTTATAGTGACTTGTCCACAATGACAAATGGAAGTGAACAAGTGAAATCAAACTTGATAGCAATAACGAACATCTAATCTAAATCCTAAAATGTTTAGCTAATAGATGTAAATCAACTGAATGAATCCAAATGATGAAGTGTAGAGACTAGTGCCTTATTGGGTATGCGGAGTCAAATGAGATCAAGATGAGCAACACTTCTCTCGAGAAAACTTAAATTATCTGGCATACATTTTGTTTACAACTATATAAACATGTAGGACTGTGATTACTAAGCTCTACTTTAACAATTCAAATGAATCTCTCTAGTTACTATGATCAACTAAAAGGATTTAATCTTTGCTTGAAAGAACCAATCAATTAACTACACAGATACAACAAATGTGCATTGATGAATTGAATATAAACTTGTTATATCAATTTAAACAATAAAAAAGAATCCATCTTGGAGACAGCTTAGCAATACTTTCATTAAATTCAACAAATAATTGACACCAGAAATGTGCAGCAACATCAATTGACTTTCATAAATACCTCCATTCTGAAAACATGCATCATAGTCTCTGATTTGATAAATCTATTGTACTTGATCCATCCAATTTTCCTACTATATATCAAATAACTAATAGCTAATGATGATTTTACAATCACAAAATGCATATTTATACACCTGTATTAGAAAAACATATCATAATGAGATCCCATGTCGGCCTACCATTGAATTCGGGCTCACTTCATGTTGGCCTGCAACAAAATTTCAAGTATTCACATGTCGGCCACAATATTTGAATTTTTGTTAATAACCTCTAAAATAGTCACCAAGACATCCCTATATTTATGCCGAAGTCATGAAGTATCCTCTTGTCCCCTTTGTGTTTCGCTATGACCCATCAAAGTCGAGGAAACATCATATAGAGTAGTCTTTATTTTGCTGAGAGGGGCTCCCTAATACATCTTTCAATCATTGAGACACAAGTATTTTTCTCACCGAGATGCACTTTTTGTTCCATTCACTATTGATATAGCCTTGTGATATCGGAGAGACATCTCACAGAAAATTCCATGTGTTACCAAAGATTCTTATGATATATTTTGGTAGCCGTGACATAAGGGATCTCTTGCTGACATGTCCATCTATCTCGTTCACTTCGTTATGACCTCATAATATCAGGGAGACCTCTTTTATATTTCATTATGTTTCACCAAAAGTCTTCATCCATTATGAATCACTAAGACAAAAGCACACTCTCACCAAGATGTAATCTTCTTTCGCCTTCGCTAAGACAATGCATAGTCAGGGAGATGCTTCATAGATTATCCTGTGTCTTACCGGAAGGCCACGTGATCATTCCTATTCATTGAGACAACTCGATTCTTATACCAACAGGGTCCTCATGTGTATTATCGATGAGACCAGAGGTCACTCGCTGAGACTTCACTCTAAAAACTTTAACTCTTACCGACATGTATACCTTTATGTTGTTGGTCAGTGTAACAATATGATTTTGTTATGAAATTACATCGAAGCCTTAACTTTTGCTGAAGTGTTCATCCATCTTATCAGTCAGCAAGATAAGGGAGTTCCCCCATGATATTACCCCCAAGATAAACTTCTCACCAAAAGCTATTCGATAGAAACCCTTTGTTCTTTGTCGGTGAGACCAAAAACATTCACCAAGATCAATGTCGATGAAGGATCTCTCACGCCAATAAAATTCCTCATGTATTAGTCGGTGAGACCCAACCCATTCAAGGAGACCTCACCCTGGTGAAAAATACTCCTGCCAATAGACCTTTCCTCTATCACCAAAACCACGTGTGCATCTTGCCGATACATATTCATAGGTGAATTTCGATTACTGTGACAATGAAGAAGTCATGCTGATATTCCTACATCAAACACATACTAGTAAAAACACTATTGGTCAGGGAGACCCTGAAAATCTCACACTGAAATGGAACTATAACGTGAAAATTTAGACTCGATGGACTTTATGGGATAAATATATTCAAAGTGTGAGTAGAATGTCATGATGGAAGGCCCTTGTGCTTATGATGAGGACTCATATGGGAACTCAGGGGTAGGAAAAATATGTAAAATCATCATATTTTTACAGTTCCAACAAGTTCTATCACTTAAAAGAATTTTACACCCAAATAATATTTTCTAATTTTCATATAAATTATACAAGACTTTTTTAATGGGTGAGCCTTAAACTATTCCATTTAAGGGCCTCTAGTGAAACACTTAAGGATTCAAACCTATTACAAGGGTTAGTTTCAAATAAATTTTATATTGTTCTAGGATAATTTATAACCATGTCCTAAAATTAGAACTTTAAATTTACTCAAAAAAAATCCCAATGATTATTAGCACAGGAAATCAACAATGAATTAAATCAATTATTCCTTAGAAGGTGATAATTCACTATACAAAATTTCATGGAATTCATAATTTCACACCCTATTTTGATAAAATAATGAATAAATAATTTCATAAAAAAATTACTTATTAAAACCATATATATTCATTTAAATATTGTTTATGGGATTGAATATTTAATTAATCAATCATTAGACAAAACTAAATCTAACAAAGTGGTAAAGATAAATGAAACTAACCCTAAAAGAATAATGATTAAAAACATAAAAAGAGGATATTGTTGTGTAGTCTCACAACACGCCCCAAGACTGTAAGACTTGGGGAGCGTAGTGAAAACTAACGCCTATGGCATATGCTGGCTAGTTTAAAAGATCACCAAAAATGAAGAGCAAAGAGTAATCTTTATTAAGAGAATACTTTGTAATGTAGTGTTTTGGGTAGTAGGTACCAGGAACTGGGAATGTTGAAAAAAGGAAAAGGTAATTCAAACATTGAGAAAAGTGTTCTAGTTCGATAGTCAAGGTCCAGTCAGATGGAGATTCTAGTAAAACTAAAGTTCAGGGATGTTAGGGTTGTTACAAGTATGAATGAGTTTGGTGGTGTTTTCATTAGTGTTGTCATTGATGTCAATACAATATAGGTTTTTGCAGAGAAAGGAAACAAGTGATTGTAAGTGGTGCATGTATAATTGAGATACTATTGAGATGTTGTGAGTACATGGAGATATCTTTATGGTGTTGTAGGTGTGCTGATATGATGAGTTACCAATTGATTTTGAGAAAATTAATAAATAGTGAACACAGAGTTGTGTGTGCGTTTAGAATGGGCTTTAGTTTGTGCTCCACATTTCTTATGTGTTGATCCTATGCTTGTGTGGATTTGAAGTGTTTTTTATGGGCATCCTTGGGTGATATATCTTGGATTATAGCTTCTAGTTTGATGAAGACTAAAAGTTGTGTTCACTGGTTTGTGAATTGGTTTGAAAATGTTGTTTGTCTATGCATTGGGAGAAATGTATCTACTCCACTATCCTCTACTGGTTTGTTTTAGGTCTTGCATATCTAGAACAAGGTTGAAATGGTTTTATCTATGCTCTATCAAAGGTGTTCATGGTTTGGTGCTTCAAAAGACTAGTTTTAGAGTAATTGTGTGTGTCTACATAGTCTGGATGGACTGATGGAAAGTGTCCTATGTATGAAGGTAGTTGCATTAGCTATGGATGAATCTGAAGGAATCAAAGATGTGTTTCAATGTATGATGAAGTGTGTTATGTGGTCCACATGCTATCTTCTTGTTGCAAAAGCATGTACTTTAAATTTCATTTATGTTTTCATTAGGATTGGTCAACCTAGTGTCTATACATCATGCAAAAGATAAGTCTCAATTGAGGAAGCATGCGATTGATCTGAGATGTTATTTTGGGTCTTGGTTAACTATTGGTTTGGTCCACTTTCATTCTCTTCTATTGTGGGAATGTTGAGTTTTTGACCTAATCTGAATTTGTAAAATGAAGTGTGTGTAGTTGACCTTGGAGAAAGTTTCTAAGGTTAAAGATGTTATAAATACAAGGCAAGATGCTAAGCATTGAAATCCACAAGTGTGAGAAGAAAGAGTGTGTGAAAGTGAATTGAGGTAGTAGTAATTTAATGTGTTTGACTCCTGAAATTATTGGGCTAATGGTGTCTACAATTTTTTTATCAAGGTTGTGGATGTGTCAAAGTTGTAGTGGTGAATCTTTTGTTGCATTGAGATAGTATTCTCTATGTAACATTCTTCTTTCTATATTTTTGTATCTGTAGGTAGTGAGTCTCCCTATTGGACAGTGAGTCCTATCTGGACAATGAGTCTTATCTTGGGTAATGAGACCTTTAGTAGTAAGCCTCCTTGTAATTGGTTTTGTAATTAATCTTATATTGTGAGTTACCATCACTGTGGTTTTTCCCTTATTTTATTTTCCATGTAAATGTGGTGTTTCTTGTGTAGATATTACTTTCTATTATTTCCACCTCATGCTCCTACTTAATAATAGATTAAAGTGGATGTGGAGCTAATAATTGTTTGAGATTTGTGAATGTAATTGGTGACAACTGATTCACTCCCCCTCTCAATTGTCTTGTGCATTTCAACAAGGGTAAAGTTGAAAACTGGGTATTGGGTAGCAGGTAACAATGTGAAATGAAGTTTTAAAATCTTAAGGTTATCTAATGAGTCTGATAGTTTGGTAACCTAGTATACAAAAGATAACTATGTAAGGATTTTTGATATGCTGAAAGTGTGTTATTTATGAGAAATATAAATGATAATCAATTTAATGACAACTATATTTACATGATTTTTTTTTTTAATTATTTTTTTTTAAAGGGAATTAATGAGTGGAATTTGTGATTACAAAAGATGTAAATTGCAATGCAAAGTTTGGGTATGGACAGTTAGGAAAATTTGAATCATAGATAGAATTTTATCTAGATCGGGTCAGATACTCTAGGATGTTATAATGTAGAGGGATTTGATCCACTAGAATGTTGGAGACCTTGGTATTACACATGTGGTGGAGAAAAATTCCAAACTTTGAGGAAGCCCATTCCCAAGAGTAGAATCCTCATAGCAGAACAAAGTGTAGGAACAAGGTGATAAAGTAATCATTCTGAATATATGTAAAAGTTCCTACACATTATCCTGATTCAAGACATTTTCCCAATGATAGTAAAAAGATAAAAAACCTGAAGTGCTTCAGAGTGAAGATTGAGGTTGACCTTCATTTTCTTTGGTTGCAATTCTCTTACCAGTCACTATATTCCACATGCCTTGATATCATTCATCTCTTATATTTCCTCTCATGTATTTGTCTTATCCCATTTGCATCTTGTTTCGATAAAAGGCCAGAGGATACCTTTTTTAAGTTAAGTTCAAAATTTGTGGATGTTAGAAGAGCCAAAAATTCTCTAATTTTTGTTCTGTTTTCCTATTTTCTAAATCATTTTGGTCTGAAAAATTCTATGCACATAAAATTTAATCAATATCATAGCCAATTTGATAACTACCTATCTCATGAATCTTTTTAGTTGGCTTTGTTAGTTCACCCAAACAAGACTGTCTTTTGCATTGTTTAAGGGTGCATGTAGAACCTACTCAATGTCCAAACTAAAACCCCTCTCTTTAAAAGATCACACTATTTTATATGTGGTTGTGAAGCAATCTAGTGAAGTATAAAGCAGTTTGCTTTGATTTGATTAATTCTTTGGGGTATGTGTGGAGAATAACCAAGAGAAATTTTAATTTGTAGTATTTTTATGTTTTATTTTAGAATATATGTTTAAATTCTCTAAAATGTTCCAAAAAATAGATAAATGGATGGAAATTTATTAAAAATATTTCATTTTCTATGGAATTGTTAAATGCTTAAAGCTAAATCTAGTTAAGTGATAGCAAAAATTTGTTGATGTTCATGAAATATTCTTTCAAATTTTTTGATTTCATGATATGATCTTATGATCAAACTAAAACTCAATATCCAATGTAATATGATTCTAACTTTATTCCCTTTGAGATTAACAACAATATCACATCATACCTTGAAATGAACCTAGTACAGTCAAGACCTAACTACTAGAGACTTGGGATTGAATTGAATCAACCTTTTCCTATCAAATGGACATCCCTGTGTTGCCACTAGTTAAGTATTCCAAGAAGGAAAGGCTCTTTGTGGTTTGTCTATGAGGAATTTATCTACATTGTTGTTGTGAGTGATATTGTCATCAATAGGAACTAGCACTAGAAGGAGGGAAAATATGGACTTTGTGCTATTCCTGGGGTTTAAAAGTAGCTTGTAAGGAAAGATTAATCTCATGCAAGCTAGTTCTTCAAGATGGAAGTTCAGAAACTTTAGAAAAAATTTAACCAGATATTACATCCTCTAAGTTTATTCACCTTTGGTAGAGTCATCGAATGTAGAATTCATGATACAACTGATCATGGTGAAATTGATTGTGATTTTTTTTTAACTAGGGTGATTTTGGCTGTGTAAGGTGATTCTATTAACAAAAGAATTTTTAACTGCTAGAAGAAAGGGACTATTAATGAGAAAAGAGTATAACCCTAGTAGATTCAAAAATATTAAAAAATTAATAGAATCATCAAAATGGTTTGATAATTGCAGTTATTATAAAGAAAATCCTAATGTTTTGTAGGAAAATAAACAAGAATGCTGAGATTTAGAGACATCATATCAAAATTGAGGAAATGAAATTGATAAGTCATCATTCTCTTTATACATGGAAAATGCAAATGAAAAGGAGCAGGAAAATTGAGTGGGAAATGTGTCTTTTTCTCCAAGTTGAAAGTTCGCAAGCTAAAAAAGGAATTTTCTTTTATTTTATGCAAGATATAGAGTACCAAAATTTTACCTTTTCTCTCTTTGATAGTAATATAAATTGTGATATTGTTTGGTCTAACAAAGTGAAAAGTGAAGATAGGACCAAAGACACATACATTTTTAGAGGAGAAAGTTGAGAAATGGAAATAGCCATTCATGAAAATGAACATAGTAGAGAAACAAATCATGAACTAGGACTAAAAGAAGGTAGAGTATGGTTGCATTAGATGAAATGTGTGTAATCAACCTTTTAATGAGGTCATTTTCCTACATATAATCCAAGTCATTGGTACCAAAAAAAGAATGGAAACAATCAT
The DNA here is from genome assembly GCA_007258455.2 of Sequoia sempervirens. Taxonomy (NCBI): domain Eukaryota; kingdom Viridiplantae; phylum Streptophyta; class Pinopsida; order Cupressales; family Cupressaceae; genus Sequoia; species Sequoia sempervirens. The sequence continues at coordinate 529,327,617 of VDFB02047230.1, read as the reverse complement.
AGAAATTAAAATAAATTGTTAGAGTTAGTAGTCTATTAGATTATAATGTTTGGTTAGTTAGGGTTAGTTTTCTTTTTGTAGGGTTTTTCTTGTTTCGTTTTTTGTTTTTTTTCTTTCTTTCTATTTGGCCCTCTACATTAGCAAATTCTGCTTAGCTTATCATACACATGAGAGTTAATTCAAACTTTTGTAAAATTATGCTATGAAATGTGAAATGCAGAATCATGCATAGTAAACACATGCTTTAAGATGTAGAATATATATATGTGTGTGTGTGTGTGTTTTTTTTATCACATATATACATCAAGTATCAAAATTCTTGTTGTAAAAGAGCAAAAAAACAAAAGATCAAACAAAAAGTAAAAAGAGGAGTAGACAAGGTACATATATGAGTAGCCATTCAGTCAATGTAGGATGCCTCATCCATTAGGGATAAATACCTTATTTAGTCGAGTTCATGGTGAAATTGAATGCCATTAATATGGAGGTCAGTGAGAAAAGGCCATAGTGGAACCACTTCACCATGTTCTAGGAATTAAGGAATATCATCCATGGAAGGGATTTTGATGGTTGGGTGTGCAACATAGAGAATAATATCTATATTATCCAAGTATTCAAGCCGCACTATCTGTCTCAAATATGAGTGAATGTATTCAATACAAAGCCCAATATTTAGGAGTGATGCTACAAACTGAGAAGCCATGTCAAAATAGAACCGGTAGTAGCGACTGGATTCTACATACTTTTCCTTGAGGACTAAGCATAAGTTTGGCATGGTGAAACTAGAAGTCCTAATGAAGAAAACCTTTTCAAGCCTTTGTGGTGTGATACTACCTAAGAAAACATTCTAGTAGCAACAACAAGTCAAGAAAATTGGAGTACCCATGACCTAGAAGCAAGCAAGAACAAGTAGAGCAAGAAATGCAAAATAACAAGAAAGCTAAGTAAAAGTGTGAAGAATTTGAGAGAGAAGTGTGGAATTTATAGAAATCTATGAAGAAGCTGCAATACATAATTGCCTCAAATAATGTCTTGGAAATCATAAGCAAGGGGCAACTAGATGAATTTTAGAGTAAAATGTTAAATCAATTTAAATTTTGTACACATGGTGACAATTTGCTTCAAAATTTTCCTAATATGAAGATTACAAATCAAGAAAATTGAAGATTTCAAAATTAATGGTGGTTATTTCATTGTGTTTTTATTAAGCCATATTAATTATAAAGGTACTTATGTGTGAAGAAAAAAGGAAAATTAAGATGGTAAGGCAACACACGCCATCACCTAGGAAATTTAAAAGAAGTAATACATGTGCATTAAGGTGTGATAATTTAATGTAGAATAATGTGATCATGCTTAACTGTCATCATGACATTATTGATAAATTAATGTGGTGTAACATCATCAAATTGGAAGTGCTAGCTGACTATTTAGTAGTTACTGTAGACACCAAAATTTGGTTTAGGCCTGCAACTTCCATATTCTTCATAATTTGTATTCTTCATGGTCATGATTAAATAATCTTAATTATTTAATTAATTCATCTTCTATTAATTAAATAATGTTAATTATTTAATTAATTCACTTTTCTTTATTCTATCTGATTAATTAAATAAATGTTTTTTATTTAATTATGTTACTAATGAAAAAACCCTAAACGATGTGCGAGGGCTCTCCCGGTGCTGCTCGCAATGGCGGCTCTCCTGCGCAGGTTACAGTTGGGAATGGAGATCCTTTTCACGGTGCGCCTAAGAAATTTCCATCTGGTAACATCTCGCGGCTCCCTGGCTCAAAGCGGGGTGGCCGGTCAGCTGGAGTGGGAGTGGGCCGAAGGCGGTATAATCTCCGTTCTGGGGATGCTTTGGCTTCTAAACCGTGTGCTCCCTCTCAGGACGACGGGTTCTTGGCCACTAACAAGTTGGAGGACGCTGCTGGAGCTGTGCCTAAGGTCTCTATTGAGGGGTGCCGGAACAGGGTGAACCCCTATCACGTTTGTTCAGAGTTTTGTCGGGCTTTTCTTCAGGAAAACCCTACCCAACCCAGATCTCTAGTTCTTTCTGTTCCCTCTCCTCTGCATAAGAAGGATAATAGTCCTCATGATGGAGCTGACTGCTTCTTTTTAGGGGATTCTCTTATCTCTTTTGCTGAGGAGCCAGCAAATTTTAGCATTTCAGATGACAGTATTATTGCTGTCTCAGAGGATTTAGGTGCTCACTCGGTTGTTCTGAGATGTTTGCACAAGCGCCCCTCAAGGTCATCTTTTCTCGAATGGATCAAGGACACCTGGAGAAATCTTTCTCCTCCCACTGTTGAAGCTTTGGATTTTAGTTTTTTTTTGGTTACCTTCTGTTCTGTTGAAGATTGTAAATTTGTTCTGCATGAAGGACCTTGGTTTTTTGGGCATTCTGGCCTCTTTATTTCGCCTTGGACACCTTTTTTTGATCCTGCCACTGCTAAGATTTCTCTTATTCCTATTTGGATCAGGCTATACAACCTGCCTTTGGTTCTTCGTAATGCGTATATGTTGAGTAATATGCTCAATCAGGTTGGATCTTTTATAAAGATTGATTCAGATGGGGTTGCTTCAGATCATAGATTTTACAGGGTTTGTGCTTTGGTGGATATCTCTAAACCCCTTTCTCACTCTATTCGGATCCATTCTTCGCATGGTGTCTGGACACAATATCTTAACTATGAAGGCTTACCCTTCTGCTGTTTCCGATGCAATATGCTAGGTCACAAGATTGAAGCTTGTTCCATCAAGCATTCTTCTGGGGAGAGGAATGTTAACTTGAAAAAGTGGATAAAAAAGGGCAATGATCCTGACTCTGAGTTTATTTGGAGGAATCATGGTAAGTTCTTTGATACTTCCATAGTGTCGAAGCCAGTTTTGAAACAGCAGGACGCTCCCACATCTCCTATTGTGGACTAGCAAGCTGGTCCTTCTTCCCCCCCTTTTGTCCCTGCTCATGAGAGTCCTATTGTCTCTCCTTCTGGGTCAGAGGAAGATGGCTTAGACTCTGATGGCACTTTTCCTTTTCTGGAGGACTTGGATGGGCAGTATCAAGACTTTTTTTATGACTTCTCCTTAGAACCTCACAAGAAACTCAAGAAACTCGGGATTTCTCAAATTTCATGTGGCAAATCTAAACCTGATTGTGGTTTAAAGAGGAAGGTAGGAAGGAAGTCTGCTGCTGAGAAGCTTCGCACTGAAGGGTTAGAAGCGGTGGAAGCTGGTTCACAGCGGACTTTGGAAGGGATTCTCTTCCGCAAATAGTTTTTTTGGGCCTTCCATCTTCTGAGTCTTTGTGCTCTGGATTGTTGTCTCTTTCTGTTTTCTTTTGTAGCAATGATGTTTTCTACTTCATTCTTTTTAGGTTTTTTCTCTTTCTCTCTTTCTTTCTCTGTAGCATCCTGTTGTTTGAGGATCTTTCTCTGCTTCCTGGCAGTCTTTTGTAATCTGTTTATCTTTTAATAAAGGGAGTGGGCCCCTATCCCCACATCTTATGTATCAAAAAAAAAAAATTATGTTACTAATTAACCTTATTCTTCTTGTCAAATTAAATAAATTCTTTATTTATTTAATTATTCATTTAAATCCCTTCATCATTTAATTAAATAAATTTTATTTATTTAATTATTCTTCAAATATCGAGTCTTGAATTAAATGAATTATTTAATTAATTAATTCTATTTTAACACATTCCTCTATATTTAGATAATTATGTGAGTTATCTAAATATTCACTTTTACTCAACTCAAGAGATCTATTCAAATCGCTTAGTTAACTCTTGATTCAATGTCTGAGTGGCGTTTTTGAGTAATCTCTTCATCAAATCATTCAATCATCCAGTTCTAACTCATTTGCGTGTACATGCGGATTAATTAAATATTCCTATTTAATTAATTAAATATTGTGTGTGCATTCGAACAAGAGTTACTTTAATCAATATTCATCTTTGTCATGGAAAGATAATTCTTCTATTTTTGAATACCAAACTAGAAGATTAAATCATTTATTTAATCTTTAATTCTATTTCTAATTTGTATCACTCATGTCATTACTAACAGTTATCAAAATGCATGTCTAATCTATCGATTTCAACCATCCGTTGATCTTTCAATCCTGGCTTGTCATTCGAATAATCAATTTTCTATAAATTGATTTGTCATTCTTCATTCCAATCTCTCTCTCGAAAACTCTCACGAAATCTTATGACTTTTGAGAGCACTCAATCTTGAATCTTTGATATTTTGCTAATCACTATCTTAGGCTATACTTGCACGAATTATAGGAAATCTGAGGGCAATTATACTACACAAGTAAAATGGAGAAGGGCAATCCAGATGAATCATAGAAATACGTTTGAAATTGGTGAGATTGTTTCAGTTTGCTTACGTTTTAACTTCCTTTGTTCTTTGTTGCTTAACATTTATATTTGCATCTTAGATTTTAGTATTGCATGTTTGCTTCTAATCTAATTTGTTTCTTGTGCACTTTCTATGGCGTTACATTTTGGTGAACCCGACGTGAACGAAATCCCGTCACCTTCTTTTGAGCACAAAAAAATGGAAGAATAAAATATTTTAAAATTTTTTCTGGGTTTTGTAGATCTCATTTTTAGCTTTCTATAACTTTAAACAGTTGAAAATTTCATCAAGATTTGAGAAATTTATGGTTGTTTTAGTGACCGTAGTTTTTTAAGCTTTAACTGTTAAAACGCGAATTTTGTTTTGTTTATAACATTTTTGTCTTGCAGGATTTTGCATAAAAAATTCTGGGTTTTGAAGGTCTATTCTTTAGCTTTCCACAAATATCTACAATTTAAAATTTTGTTTAGTTTTGAGGAAGTTATCACTATTTTAGTTTTCTATTTTCATTTAAGTTTTTTTGTACTAATCTTCTATTTTCAGCGTGTGTTTTGAAGAGTTAACGAGTTTTTGCAGGATGATTGACAAAGATAATATTGAAAACTACTAATGAATCTTTCTGCAGAATGCTTGTCGAAGACCCTAGTTAATTTTTTTGAAACAGATTGTTTGGTAGCGTAGTAAATCTTTTGTTTGGTTTAAAATTAATGAGTGTCTACTGTGTTTGGTGCGAAAGCACAAGTCTGGTTACCCTTACGACTTGGTACATCGAAGTATCCTCTCTCCTTGCGCATCCGTGCAATCCTAGGTGTAAGAAAAATGGTTAACAACTCTAGAACTTGGGCCTATTCTGGTGGGAAAAAGTACTCACCCTAGGACGACTCAGACCGGTAGCACCCTGAATCTGAGGGACTTCCAGTCAGTATATAAAAGTGGGTTCTTGGGGAAAACCCAAGAATTACAAGTGTGTTTCCAATGAGATGGATCTGAAAGGGGAATCTCACCACATGGATTATGCCCCACGAACGGAATGCCCGTACTAAATACCTTTTGTTTTAGAGACCAACCGTTCTATTGGTTGTTGCTTGGTATAGTGCAGGGTACAGTATCATGCCCAAAGATTACTCACTATTGATCCCCTTGAGTAGAGATAGCAGTTCTTAGGAGGTCATTGCACAAAGAATTCAAAATTGGTGTGCTTGAAAGACGTTAATGAGTTGTGGAGGGGAGCCAATGCCACCAAATTTCTAAGATATCCGCTCTCGAGAAGGAAAGGTGTTTATCACCAATTCGGGGTATTTCAGTGGGCTATACCAAGTATACAAATCCTAGGCCTTTGGCCTATTAGGATGTGCTTGTCTTTTGTCAAATTAAATGTTCTTTGAGTCCAAAATCAAACCGAAAACACTTTGTCTTATGATTGTCTTTGATTGTCAGAATTTGATCATGGAAAACAGAGTCAGTTTAAATTGCATGTCACTGAAAATTCACAGAGAGTCGTAACTATCACCAGAAACTCGCAATTGATTTTTTGAGTCGCATCTGCTACATTCTAAGTCGTAACTATAATTTTGAGTTGCATCTGTTTAGTCTTGAGTCGCATTTGTCTAGTTTAGAGTCGCATCTACTAGTTTAGCTCACAATTGCTTTAGAAAAACCGCATGCGTTATATTTTGAGTCACAACTGTCAGTATGAGTCACATCTGTGAAAAGGTTAACCACATCTGTCAGAGTTAAACTAAATTTTACCAGAGAAATGAAATTGATTACTGAAAAACCACAACTGATAAACTTGACCGCATATGTTAGATCCTGCAATGCATCTGTCTAATTATCAAAAAACCAGAATTCACAATCATAGTCCAGTCAACATGGTTATACCAGTTTCAGTTGTCTTTACACAAAAAGTCCTTGAACAAAAACCTGAAACGATTTGCTCAATTTTGCATCCTTTAGGTTCATTTGGTCATTACCTTAATTGTCTTAATTTAAAGTTTAGTTTCATCTTAGAATACATATTACCTTGCATTAAACTTCTAGGAAGGTCAGTTTTACAAACTTTAGGATTAGTCCACCATCTACACTCCAGAAAAGTCATAGTGTCAACAAAATCTATCATTGAACCTTGTCTTATCATTTTATCCTTTGTCCTACAGATAGTTCTCCTATCTCATCAGTCTAGTTAGGAGATTTACCTTATCTTTGATCCTAGTCCTACATTGGTTCCTTGACATAACTAAATTGACACCTTGGTTAGACTTTAGGTAGTTGGTAACCTTGTCTCAGGTTCACAAAATTGATTACCTTAGAAGCTTGCTTAGAATTTGCATACTTAGACACTATCATCCTAGGATAGCATCATTTTAGACATACCTTATTCACATAGAAAAAACCAAAAAAATAGTTGCATACATTCATCCTTTATATTCAAAAAATTCCAAAAACATAGCTTAGGTTGCATACCTTAGACTTAAGTCACTCTTTGCATTGTCATACCTTAGCCCTCATATCACATACCTTAGTCATACTCCACCTTTCATCATAACCTCATCACCATGTCTGTAATTTACCTTGATATGCGTGCTAGTCAAGTTGAATACCAGTTACTCCGTAATGGTCAATTCCAACAAGCAATAGACTTCAAAAGACAATATATCCAATCCAAATGCCAACCAACGTCAACCCATGGTCAACTACCTACATATCTTCCTACCAACAATCCATAAGTCCTAGTCCTCCATCCATCTACCCTCATTATCAAGAGTCCCTTAGCATAATCCATGCCATGAATCCACAACAAACGTCCACTTATCACCCTTATCCTAACCTTGAAAAGGGAAACCAACCTTCCACTAATCCCTTCCAAACCTCCACATCCTATCATAGTCCTTCATCCACTAGTCCCTTCCAAGCCACTCCATCTAAATCTACATTTAGTCATGAAAATACACCTATTCATGGTCTCCAAAGTCACATCCCATCTACTAAACTTAAGGATACATGTCAAATGGAAAGTCCAAAGCATGACTTCATAGTTTCACCGTCCTGTCAAGATCAAAGTAGTCTATCCCATGACCCTATCTTTAATTCCATCCAAGAAGTCCTTCTAGATAATCATGGCATCCAAAATACACCTATCCTTGATCAAGATTCCATTCCCAACCATATTATTCAAGACAAACTTGTCTTTGATCAAGACACTACTATTGAGCAAGAAGTCCAAAATGATCCACTCCTTGACCTTTATGCCATTCATGATAAATTTTTTTGAAGAAAACCCTATCTAAGTACCAAATGCATCCATTTCCCAAAATGAGACACTTGCCTCCTTTGGACACATAGATGATATTCCTCTAGAACAAAAGTCTCCTACTCTAGATATATTTGCAAATGATCAAGCTATAGCTAAGTTCATTAGACTCTATGACAATGACCATAAAGACAATTTCAACATTGACTTGGAAGCACCATTAGAATCATATGAGTTTGATATGTCACAAAATCACACCAAAGATATCCAACATGTCAATAAAGATATGACATCCCATCAACTAGGATCATCCACTTTTATCAAATCAGGATTTCTTGAAGAGGAGGAGATTCCAAGTAACAATTTCCACATGCACAGTGATGGATTAGCATCTTGCTTTCAAAACAAAAAATACTCCATCGCAAACAAAATTTTTCAGAGCATGCAGTATCAAGGAAAAGGACTAGGCATACACGAGCAAGGAATTCTAGAACTAGTACAGTTTCAAGCAAATCCTAGACATCAAGGTCTTGGTTATTATTCAGTCAATAAATCTAATGATGTTAATGGTACCTCCTCGATATTGGGGGCAACTTTATCTGATACAAACATCAAAATGGAGGCCATGAGTAGTTCTTACCATAAGGTTGTTTCCAACACTCCTTCCATCCATACCATAAATTGTCATTCCAACATGCATAAACCTTCCATTTGGAACCAACAAAAAAAAAAGTCTTACAAATTTAAAGTTCAAAATCAATTATCAAAGGCCATTGAATCAATCAAAAATCCAAGTGGACAAATAAAGTTAAAATGGATCCCAAAGAAAAATGGATCAAGCAAAGAAAATAGTTCAAAAGTAAAATTCAATCAAAATGTGGAGCTACAAGAAAAGAGGACTCCTACATATAATAAATGTCCACCTCCTTCAAAATGGTCATCATACAAGGCATATAAAAGTTATGGTTCCAAACATTATCCCAATCTAAAACCCAGTCTCCATCATCCATCACCCCAAGTTTGGCAAATGAAAATTCCTACATCTAAACTGCCAAATGTGTCTACCATCATCCATCATAATCCTACATCTCGCCTAAAGTCTAAAAATCCTACATCACAAATCCATCGCATCTTGGCAGCAACTCTTCATTGTAAGGACTCCCATGGCACTCTATCGCGATGTGCATATTTTGATAAGGCCAACTCTAGTGTCAACAAGGATCACAATGACATCAATACATTGTATGCAAGTGCTATGATCCTGACAAGGCAACTACTTCATCAAGGTTATTATTGGCATATCATGGCACCAGTCTCTACATCAACACCATCAATGGATTCGGCACAATCAGTGATCATCTAAAGCATCAAGGCCCTCCAGAATTTTTTTTTTTTAAAAAAAGAAAGAAATTCACTTTGATGAAAACCTGGCAAATAGGCATCTTGGTGACACCAAAAATAAAAACAAAAGTCAAGAGAATTTTTTTTTCCAATAGTGAAAACCATTCTTATGGCGCTTTGGATAAGTACCATGATGAAAACCTGGAAAATAGGCGTCATGTGTAAGACATTATCTATGTGGACTATTACACTTGGGGGCAAGTTGTCTCATCTCCCATACCTTTCGTATGACATTTCCATCCATCCATCTAAGCCCTACCACTCATTTCCATATTCCCACCTACTTTGATCTTGATAAGGACTAGGGTGCAAATATAAATCATGTTTCGGAAAGACTCTTGACATGTCTATCCTTTGGTCATACACTATCCACGAAATATCATGTCATAGCCTTCATAACATTTTTCCAAATCAGTTATCCTTATACGCAATACCTATCACATGCCTTGGTTTTTCCCTTGTCAATGGTCTAAGGATCTTCCATCATCTAATCCAATCTTGAAAAGTCATTCCAAATGCAACAAGCCCAATCCATATAATCTTTCTATGCATTCTAGTGCATCATTCAAAACATTCATTGGCTTTGTTTCTAGCATGGCTGCAAACCTTGATCATTTAGTCACATTATCATCATCCTCATGTTGTTTCGGGATGTGTCCTTCCTACGTCAAACAACATTGTCACCATCCTCATCACCTATCAATTGGTTTTTAGCTTGACTAGGGGCAAGATCATGGTTGTCCTTGGATTCTTGTGCATGTTTTCTTGGTTGCTTGTAGGAATCACTACCCTGTACATAGTCCACTACCCTTTACATAGTCCTTATCCCTATACATAGTCCTTATCCCTGTACACAGTCCTTATCCCTGTACATACTATCTATCCCTATATATATCCCTTGTCTTTCATGTCCATCGCTCGTATATACCATTCATAATAAGTGGTAGTCTTTTCCATAACCTAGAACAATTGACATCGAGTGCATTTCATATCCCCCATTTTACCCTATCCATAGTCAATTGGTCTTATACTTGACTAGGGGCAAACACTTGACATGTGTCATATTGGTTCTTACATTGTTTGTGTTGAAGACATAAAACCATAGAAGAATCCACAAACATCACAAAATTACCTGAAAAAACACAAAAACATCAGAAAACTTCAAAAAAACAAAAAAATCAAAACCATTTCGAAAATCCAAAAATAGAGTCAGAGTCAGTCGCACTTGTCAGTCTTTGTCGTTTGTCGAACTACATTTCCTCTACGACTGGACGTAGGCAAGGCCATCTGCCGATGTACCCCTAAGGCATTAGGTTATTTTGTTTAGGTTTGTCTGTATAAATTCATGAGTCAATCCATATGTTTATATGACAAGGTCATTGGTCATGTCGAACTACGAGGTCTCTGCGTGTATAACATAGGCAAGGCCATTAATCAATGAGCCCCTGAGGCCGCACTAGGTTAGTCCATTAGGGTTCGTCACATTCACTTTCACACACATCTTCTATTTGTAGTCAGTCTTTGATAGGGAGGTTGCAGGAATCAATCACACTATTTTCAGATGCTGCAGGAAGCAATCATAGATTCCTGTGCTAGGCCTTGTCATAGACCTCCTTGGTGAAATTTATGTTCCACCCTAACCTATAGGAACTCTACTTTGTCTAAGTTCCCCTGGTTCTCCTGCCAACCTCACTATCTTGTCAAGTTTGCAACTACCAAACAAAATCTTGGTGCTATGACTCCTTTCTTTCTTAGCCTTTTATGCATCCAAAAGGACTAATCCTCCCTCAATACATGAATGAATATTTTAGGGGTGACGGAATGTTTTCCAAAACTCCAAAACAATCTCCTAGGGTTTCTGGAACTTCACTTAGACTCCATCTACCAACACTTGCATTGAAGCCTATTCCATAGGTTTTGCCCTTGAGCCACTATTTGGTCTCTGAACAGGGATAAATTGTTTTTCCCTCCTAAACACACCAAAGAAACATGGTTCTTGGCTTAGGAAATGTATTACCCCTATCTACAGCTTCAATATTTCTATAGTTTTGGCTTTTTCCAAGCCGTACTTTGCCCTCATGCAAACACTGCCCAGAAAACTAGGGTTTCTAATTGTTCAGAACCAGTTTTAGGACTGGTGAAAATTTCTCCTCCTAAATGGATTGCTGGGCTCTCCTCCTTGGTACCACACATGGCCAAGACCTTCCCTTAAATTCTCCAAAAATAATTTTTTGAAAATCTTTTCTCCCCTGCAAGTTATCAACGCTGTTCTGAAGCCTTTCCTAGCCGGGTCCTCACTAGCTCGCCTAGGGCAAGGCTTTTCTCATAACTCCTGCAACCAAAGAAAACCTAACACTTACCACTAAAATATGTATAGATATGGAGCCTGACTATGTTCCCAAAAATTCCATACTTCCAGGTATGGAGGGAATGCAGCCTAGAACTCCATTTTTACACAGTTCCAGTCAAAACAACAAATAAGGAAATAAAACACAAAATTTACAAGAATGGATGAAATGATGGAACAGCTATCAAATGTGCCAAAATAAACTTCCAGAGGCCTCTCTACATGCTAAAAAAACCTACAAAATGACTCTTTTAATTCATTTAGTTGTTGTTACACCAACAAGAACAGAAAACACAGAAAATAAGACAAGAACGTTGTTTTCTTTAATTTCTAGAAAAACAGTCAATACAAAAAACTTCTAACCAACCAAAAAGGTTGTGGAATGCCATAAATATGCCTCCCCAACAATTTAGGTTCTTGGGTCGAGGCTTAAATGACCTAAAAATGGCCTTTTGTAAAACCCGCTGTGTTTTCAAACATTTAACAATTTTTCACTATTTAGCAAAGTGAGCCTCTAAACTCATTGGAATCTTGACACCCTCTTTCCCAAAGACCAAAAACAACCCTAAGCACCTAAAATAATGGTCAAAATTACCTTATGATAGCACAACAAAATTAAAAACTCAAAAACAAAATAGTCCTTTGCTTGGTGCTCCTGCACCATTCTCCCCCTCTTAGCACAAACAACTAAGGATTTGTGGGAGAGATCAGAGACATATCAATGCCTTGCTTCTTAAAATGTGCTTCTTCTACCTAGGTAGCTTTATATTCATGCTCATCCTTCCATTTGACAAGATGTTCCATGTACACCTTGTGCCTTGTAGTCTTTTTCACTCTTGACTCCAAGATCTTTTCTGCTTGCAGCTTGTCTGGAGTTGGTATGGACATGTTGCTGATGTCCTTGAAGACCTCCTAATTGTATTGATCCTCATCCTTGTCTGTCCCTTTATATTTGATCAAATCAGCAACATTGAAAACTTGAGAGATGCCCAAATCTGCTGGTAATTCCACCTTGTATGCATTCTTGCCATATTTGGCCAATACCTTGCATGGACCCACTATTTTCATCTGTAACTTGGTTGCCATTCCCTTCTGCAACCTTGATTTGTTAAGATGAACCATCACATAATCACCTACTTGAAACTGCACATCTCTCCTTGACTCATCAACTTTATCCTTCAATTTTTGTGTTGCTTTTGTGATTGTCTTCTTAACCTGCTCATGAATCTCCTTCATGGTCTAAGTGAAGTCTTCTACATGTCCACTCCTATTCTCCATTGATCCAATGTCTCTAAGTTCACAAATACCTCTTGGGTGCATCCCATACACAACCTCAAAAGGACTTTTTCTTGTAGTTCTATTGACACTGTCATTATAAGCATATTCAACTTGAGAAATTACCATATCCCATGTCTATCCATATTCTTTAGTCAAGCACCTCAGAAGATTGCCTAGCACTCTATTAACCACCTTTGTTTGACCATCAGTTTGAGGATGGTAAGCTGATCCAAATGACAATTTTGTTCCCAATCTTCTCCATAGAGTTTTCCAAAAATGACTCATGAACTTCACATCTCTGTCAGAAACAATACTTAAAGGTAGTCCATGGATCCTAACAACTTCCTTGAAGAAAAGATGAGCTATATAGCTTGATTCATGAGTAGTTTTGCAAGGTATGAAGTGACTCATCTTACTAAATCTATCCACCACAACATAGATACTGTCAAAACTAGTCTTGGTCTTAGGAAGACCTACCACAAAATCCATGCTCACACACTCCCATGGTCTATTAGGAATGGGCAGGGGTTGATACAAATCAGCATTGTTAGCTCCCCCTTTAGCTTTCATGCATACAACACACTATTCCACATATTTTCTGACATCTCTTGCTAACTTAGGCCAGTAATAGAATCTTTGAACTAGCTCTAAAGTTTTATTAATACCAAAATGCCCACTAAGACTATCATTATGTTTTTCTTGAATCATATTTTCTCTCATTGATCCTCTTGGAACACATAACTGATTACCCTTAAATAATAGTCCATTTTGCAGTGTATACTCAGCATATTGACTATGAAAATGATTCTCAAAATCAGAGCATACCTTGTAGGATTCTGTAAAGTCTTCATCCCCACCATAGAGGTCTTTGAAACACTCTATTCCAATGCTCTTCAACTGTATTTCTTGCACTGTCAGCATTCTTCTGCTTAATGCATCTTCCACCTTATTCATTTGTCCCTTTTTTTGGTTGATAGTGAATGTGAAAGCTTGGATGTACTCCATCCATTTCAAATGTCTATTACTCAGCTTCTCTTGGGTGTTGATGTAACTAAGTGCCTGGTTATTAGTAAAAACCACAAACTCTTTGGGTAATAAATAATGCCTCCACTTCCTAAGGGACTGCACTAAAGCATATAATTCAAGATCATAAGTAGAGTACCTTTTCTTGGCTTCATTGAGCTTTTCACTAAAGAAGGCTACAGGCCTACCTTCTTGACTAAGTAATCCTATAGCTACTCCACTTGCATCACACTCAACTGTGAACAACTTGTCAAAACTAGGCAACAATAGAATAGGTTGGGTTGCCACCTCTTGTTTCAGTTTTTCAAAACCTTTATCAGCCTCTTGAGTCCATTTAAAATTTGTTTTTAGACCACCTTTGATAGTATCTAGGACTGGTGCACATATACCACTGAAATTCCTGATGAATTTTCCATAAAACTGAGCTAAACCATGAAAACTCCATACCTCTGTTGTTGTGGTTGGTGTGGGCCAGTTTAGGATGGCTTCAACCTTGCTTGGATCCATCTTCAGCATTCCTTGAGATACTACAAAACCCAAGTACACAAGTTCTTGCTTGAAGAACTCACACTTCTCAAGGTTAATTTCCAACTTCTCTTCTTGCAACCTTTTAAGTACCATCTCCACATGCTTGAGGTGTTCTTCTTCTGTCTTACTGAAAATCAGTATGTCATCAAGATAGACTACTACAAAAATTCATGTAAAATCCTTAAGCACCTCATTCATTAGTCTCATGAACGTGCTAGGGGAATTTGAGAGGCCAAATGGCATCACTTTCCACTCATACAAGCCATCATTTGTCTTAAAAGTTGTCTTCCACTCATCACCTTCCTTAATTCTAATCTGATGGTAGCCACTCTTAAGATCCAACTTGGTGAAGAATTTTGCACCCCCAAGACAATCCATCAAGTCTTCAATTCTAGGAATAGGAAACCTATACCTAATTGTAATTCTATTAATTGCTCTAGAATCAGTGCATAATCTCCACTTACCACCTTTTTTTGTTGCCAAAACAACTAGGACTGCACAAGGGCTGATGCTCTTTTGGATCAATCCTTGATTCAACAATTCTTCCACTTGCCTAGCCACCTCTTGGTTCTGCTCAGGTGTAAACTTGTATGCTGCTTTGTTAGGAAATGAGGCTCCAGGTATAAAGTCAATTTGATGACTTATTGCTCTCTTGGGTGGTAGAGTTGCTGGTGTTCCATCACTGACTATGCTCTTGTATTTGTCAAGAAAGTTTTGGACTGCTGCTGGTAACACTGTCCTTTCAACCTTTTCTTCCTCTTTGGACTGCATCATGACCACATATCCTTCATTCCCTTGGTGTAGGTCCTTAAGGAATTCCTTGCCACTACTCAACATAATGTTGGGTACCTTTGACTGTCCTTCATCTTCCTCAATCAATGACTGTAGTTTGAAGGTTCTTCCATCCTTCTTAAATGAGATGGTGTTCTCTTTTCCATCATAAACAACACTTTTGTCATATTGCCAAGGTCTTCCCAGTAGTAGATGACATGCATCCATGGGTAATAAATCACAAACCAGCTTGTCTTTATAGCCTCCAATTGAAAATTCCACTGTTACTTGCTCATTCACCAAAACACTTTGCCCTTTATTCAGCCATGTGACCTTGTAGGGGTTATTATGGGGTACTTTATCCAATTTTAGCTTTTTTACTGCCTCCTCAGAGATGATATTATGTGTAGAACCAGAATCTACAATGACCTTACATACCTTTCCCAATATCTTGCACCTTGCTCTAAACAAAGCTCTCCTTTGCTTAGGTTCTTCCTTGACTGGTTGTCTGATTAGCACTCTATTAAACATCAGATTTTCACCTACTTCTCATTCTATTTGACTGATCTTAGGTGATTTGACACTCATGGCATCCTCTTGTGCATAAGCTACTCTTTTCTCATTGCTTAATGAAGAAACTTTCTCTGGGCATCTATAAGCTGGATGACCTAGCTGATTGCAGTGATAACATTTCATGGTGGCAAAGTAAGAGTTACTTCTACCTGCTCCTCTTCCTCTGTTTGAACCTCCTTGAGGTCCTCTTCCTCTATTAAATGCTCCTCTTAAAAAAATTTCACCTCCATGCTCAGTAAGCTTAGATTCTCCTTGGGTTCTTTGATCATTACCTCTTCCCTGGTAACCACCGCGCTGTCCTCTTTGATCTATGCCTTTGCCTCTTCCTTTAGTTGACTGATCATGCTTCCTCTTGTTCCTTTCTTCAATCTTGATAGCCAACTGATAACATTGGTGTACTATTTTGGGACTCAAAAGAGCCATCTCTTCTTGGATGTTCCACTTCAAACCATTTAGGTATCTAGCCACTTTTAGGCTCTCATCTTCTGCCACATTTGATCTCAAGAAAAGCTTCTGGAACTCTTCAGTATAGGTGTTGACATCTTGATCTTTTTGTCTTAAACTCTGCCTCTTCTTGTGGAGTTGGATCTCATAGTCATCTGGTATGTAGGCTTCCTTTACCTTAGCAACCATTCCTTTCCAAGTTGAAATGGGATGCTTACCTTCTTTTTCCCTTTCTGCTTGAACAAATTTCCACCATGTCAAGGATGATCTTCTCAATCTTGACTTAGCAACCTTCACCTTCTGAGCTTCAGTTACTCCATCACACTCAAAGTGATTCTCCATACCTTCTATCCAATCTATGACCAAATCAGGATCCATCTTTCCACTGAACAGTGGTATGCCCTCAAGTCCTTTTCCACTCAATGATTTTAATGCCTTCAAGAAAGGCTCCTCCTCCAAGATAGGGTCAGGTTCAGGGACTTTGTCCTCCTCTGCAACTTCTTCTTCTTTTGGCACTTTGCCTTCCAATTTCACCTTGTTCAGTGCTTCTTCAAGCTATTCTATTCTTTCCTTTAGGGATTTGTTATCCTCTTCCTGCTCTTCAACCATCTTGGCTAACTGTGCATTCGTCACCATCTTTTGCGGTTCACTTGAATCAACTTCCTTTGACATATAAGCTGCTACTTTCCCAAATCTTTCACTGCTCTGATACCAATTTGATAGGGAGGCTGCAGGAATCAATCACACTATTTTCAGATGTTGCAGGAAGCAATCACAGATTCCTATGCTAGGCCTTGTCATAGACCTCCTTGGTGAAATTTTTGTTCCACCCTAACCTATAGGAACTCTACCTTGTCTAAGTTCCCCTGTTTCTCCTGCCAACCTCACTATCTTGTCAAGTTTCCAACTACCAAGCCAAATCTTGGTGCTATGACTCCTTTCTTTCTTAGCCTTTTATGCATCCAAAAGGACTAATCCTCCCTTAATACATGAATGAATCTTGCAGGGGTGAGGGAATGTTTTCCAAAACTCCAAAACAACCTCCTAGGGTTTCTGGAACTTCACTTAGACTCCATCTACCAACACTTGCATTGAAGCCTATTCCATAGGTTTTGCCCTTGAGCCACTATTTGGTCTCTGAACAGGGGTAAATTGCTTTTCTTTCCTAAACCCACCAAAGAAACATGGTTCTTGGCTTAGGAAATGTATTTCCCCTATCTACAGCTTCAAGACTTCTAGGGTCTTGGCTCTGTCCAAGCCGTACTTTTCCCTCATGCAAACACTGCCCAGAAAACTAGGGTTTCTAACTGTTCAGAACCAGTTTTAGGACTGGTGAAAAGTTCTCCTCCTAAACAGATTTCTGGGCTCTCCTCCTTGGTACCATACCTAGCCAAGACCTTCCCCTAAATTCTCCAAAAATAAATTTTCAAAAATATTTTCTCCCCTGCAAGTTATCAACGCTGTTCTGCAGCCTTTCCTAGCCGGGTCCTCATTGGCTCGCCTAGGGCAAGGCTTTTCTCATAACTCCTGCAACCAAAGAAAACCTAACACCTACCACTAAAATATGTATAGATATGGAGCCTGACCACATTCCCAACAATTCCATACTTCCTGGTACAGAGGGAATGCAGCCTAGAACTCCATTTTTACATAGTTCCAGTCAAAATAGCAAATAAGGAAATAAAACACAAAATTTACAATAATGGATGAAACGATGGAACAGCTATCAAATGTGCCAAAATAAAATTCCAGAGGCCTCTCTACATGCTAAAAAAACCTACAAAATGCCTCTTTTAATTCATTTAGTTGTTGTTACACCAACAAGAACAGAAAACACAGAAATTAAGACAAGAACATTATTTTCTTTAATTTCTGGAAAAATAGTCCATACAGAAAACTTCTAACCAACCAAAAAGGTCATGGAATGCCATAAATATGACTCCCCAACAATTTAGGTTCTTGGGTCGAGGCTTAAATGACCTAAAAATGCCTTTTTGTAAAACCCGTTGTGTTCTCAGACATTTAACAATTTTTCACTATTTAGCAAAGTGAGCCTCTAAACTCATTGGACTCTTGACACCCTCTTTCCCAAAGACCAAAAACAACCCTAAGCACCTAAAATAATGGTCAACATGACCTTATGATAGCACAGAAAAATTAAAAACTCAAAAACAAAATAGTTCTTTGCCTGGTGCTCCTGCACCAGTCTTGTCAGTCAAGTCAAGTCGAACTACGAGGTCTCTACGTGTACAACGTAGACAAGGCCATCAATTGATGAGCCCTCAAGGCCGCACTAGGTCAATACTTTAGGGTTTTTCATCACACATAGTCAATTGTCCACACATCATATCAGGTCATGTATCAATGTGGTGAACAAGTCAGCAATGTCTCTAAGTCAAATCAAACAACTTGCCAAACAAAACAACCAAAACAGATCAACTAATGTCTACTATAGGATGTGTCCTTCCTGGAAACAGACATCATTATAGCAATCAACCTGTATCTTATTCAGGATGGGTCTTTCCTAAATACTGATATCTGTAAAACAATCTATGTCTTATATAGGATGAGTTCTTCCTGGATAATCGACATTGTCAAACAATCAAACATAGCCTTACACAGGTTAACACATCAATGGCATCTGACTCAACATCTGATAAGATACATGTCTTTTTGAAACTAGGCTTTGTCATGCCTTATACAGATAGTCATAACATCGAAACCAAACTCACAGTCTTATCCGGTATGTGTATCTCTTGACATCAGGCTCTATCAATCAATCCTTTTATCAATCAAAACAAATCAAACAAATAGATCAAGTTTTGGAAAATATTTTCATTGGATTTTTAACTTTCTGATTTATTTATCTTATCATTTATCTTGAATTGATGACTGGGATTCATGTTACTAGCTTTCTCAATGATGTCCCATGAAGGATTTAGAGAAGCAACGATGTATCATAATTCTATTTTCTTTGACTATTGTTTGTCGACTGTCTTTTAACTTTGATTTTTGAGTCATGTTACTAGTTTCCTCAAGGATGTACCATGAAGGATTTAGAGGAGTGATGACGTCTCGTGACCCATTTTTTATTTTGTTTGTTGTCTGTGGTTTGTCCTGACAAAAATACTGGGGCAACTTGTGCCTTTAGTATGAGTTAACGACAATCCTTGTCTGTAACTATCAGTTATTAGCAAGTGGGTGACATTGCACACCTTGATCTATGTCATATCATGGTGTTTGTCTCCATTTGTATTAGTCCTACCCAATGATGATAAAGTGAAATACCTTTTGTGATACATCACAACATCAAAGATTGCTAATACTAACATCATGGTCTTTTATTATTCATCTTTCTTTTTGGACTAACATTTCTTCTTTTCCACATCTTCACCACCATTATCTATTTTCCTCTATCCTTTTTTTCTTTCTTTCATCTTCTAGTTCTCTCATCAATTTTGAGAGCACATTCATGTTCTTTAAACCTGCCTATCTTCCCGAGGGGCATAGCTTCACCTATTTTACACTGGGGCATTATTGAGGCATATTTATTATCGATTTTCTTTGACACAACGCCAAAATGACATTGTATCAAAGAGGGGCAAATGTAGACACCGAAATTTGGTTTAGGCCTGCGACTTCCATATTCTTCATAATTTGTATTCTTCATGGTCATGATTAAATAATCTTAATTATTTAATTAATTAATCTTCTATTAATTCTTCTATTAATTAAATAATCTTAATTATTTAATTAATTCACACTTTTCTTTATTCTATCTGATTAATTAAATAAATGTTTTTTATTTAATTATGTTACTAATTAACCTTATCCTTCTTGTCAAATTAAATAAATTCTTATTTAATTTACTCTTTATCATACTTCAACTATAATTAAATAAATTCTTTATTTATTTAATTATTCATTTAAATCCATTCATCATTTAATTAAATAAATATTATTTATTTAATTATTCTTCAAATATCGAGTCTTGAATTAAATGAATTATTTAATTCATTAATTCTATTTTAATTCATTCCTCTATATTTAGATAATTATGTGAGTTATCTAAATATTCACTTTTACTCAACTCAAGAGATCTATTCAAATCGCTTAGTTAACTCTTGATTTAATGTTTGAGTGGCATTTTTGAGTAATCTCTTCATCAAATCATTCAATCATCTAGTTATAACTCATTTGTGTGTACATGCGGATTAATTAAATATTCCTATTTAATTAATTAAATCTTGTGTGTGCATTCGAACAAGAGTTGCTTTAATCAATATTCATCTTTGTCATGCAAAGATAATTCTTCTATTTTCAAATACCAAACTGGAAGATTAAATAATTTATTTAATCTTTAATTCTATTTCTAATTTGTATCACTCATGTCATTACTGACAGTTATCAAAATGCATGTCTAATCTGTTGATCTCAACCATCCATTGATCTTTCAATCCTAGCCTGTCGTTCGAATAATCAATTTTCTATAAATTGATTTGTCATTCTTCATTCCAATCTCTCTCTCAAAAACTCTCACGAAGTCTTATGACTTTTGAGAGCACTCAATCTTGAATCTTCGATATTTTGCTAATCACTATCTTAGGCTATACTTGCACGAATTATAGGAAATATGAGGGCAATTATACTATACAAGCAAAATGGAGAAGGGCAATGATGAGGGCGCAATCCGAGACATAGAAAATAACCCACACACAAGAGAATAATTTTATTATTCAGACAATGGAGCTTCTTACATGCATAGGATCTCAAATCCCCAAGTTCTACAACACATGCAAGCTACAGAAAGCTACAAAATAACCCCTTCGCAATATGTGAGCTTGTCCCCAAAAAGTTACCCAAAAATTAGAAAACCTGCCCATAAATAGAGCTCCTCATTAGTTTGGAGCCAAAAAAAATTCAAATTGAGTTTAGGCGGTTTAGCGCCAAAAATTTACAATATGAAGTTCAAATTTCAAAAGAGCATTTGCAATGGTATCTTCTAGAAAGTGCGCCAACTTCCCGGGGCCATAACTTTTGATCTGGGACTCCGATTCGTGAATCGTTTGAACCATTGGAAAGGTCTCGAAGTCAAGAACACGCACAAAAATTTCTATGCCAATTTTGGCAAGTTTCGAGGCCAATCTGGGAGCTCTAAATGCCTCAAATCCCACTCAAAAGATTTTTTAGGTGCAAATCTTGGAAACTAAAACTATAATATCTTTCAACCCAGGAACAGAAAATAAAAATTGTAAATTGAGAATTTCATTATGACAAAAAGGGTATCCAAAAATGTAAAAACATCTAAAAATCAAGAAACTTGAAATTTAACTATTTTTGAGTGATGCAAGATTGCCCTTACACCACTGGATGCTCCTGCATTAGACACCCAGGGTAATTTTGAGAAGTGACCTCGTCACATCTTAGATGGTTGAGGAAAACCCAACCGGTGAACCACTACATTAGATAGCCAGGATGAATCTTCAATAGGCCTTCCTCTCCATTTCACCAGATATTCTTCATACTGCCTATTTTTGGTACTCCTTCCCACACAACTATCCAAGATTTCCTCAATCTCCTCCCTTTCTAATGTAGGTGTTGGAATCCCATACTATTCCATCGTTGGTACTTCCTCTACGCCACCTTCATGATACTCTGTCAAATCTAAAATGTTGAACATAAGGGAAATGTTGAATCCATCTGGCAACTCTACCTCATATGCATTCCCTGAATCATGCCTCTTCAAAATTTTATAGGTACTGAACTTCTTCATCTTCAATTTGTTATATGTTCCCACTGGAAACCTTTCTTTCCTCAAGTGGACCATCACTTCATCACCAATCTGAAACTCCTTATACCTCCTCTTCTGATCTGCCTTAACCTTATACTGCATATTCATCTTGTTAATATGTTCTCTTACCTTCTCATGTATATCCTTGATGTGTTCTGCAAAATCTTGGCTTCAACACTTATTTTCTTCTCTTGGTCCATCTTCCTCAATTCTGGCTATTCTGGGGCTACCTCCATACACAATCTGGAATGGTGATCTACCAGTGCTTCTATTGATAGAATTGTTGTAAGAAAATTTTGTCTGGGGTAAGATCAAGTCCCACCCCTTAGGTTTATCTCCTACCAAACATATCAGTAGGTTACCCAGACTCCTGTTAACAACCTCTGTCTGCCTATCTATTTGTGGATGGTGTGCATAACTGAACTTCAGCTCTATCTTCAGCTTCTTCCACAAGGTCCTCCAAAAGTATCCCACAAATTTGGTGTCACGATCTGAAACAATACTCTTTGGTAGACCATGTAGCCTCACCACCTCTTTGAAGAACAAGTTATCAATGTGGACTACATCATGGGTCTTCTAATATGGAATGAAATGTGCCATCTTCGAAAACCTATCAACCACCACAAAGACTGAATCATTCCCACATTGTGTCCTTGGCAAACCAAGAACAAAGTCCATACTTATATCCTCCCATGGCCTCTCTGGTACAGGTAAGGGCTGATATAAGCCTGTATTTGGCTCACTCCTTTAGCCATCTGACATACCCTGTAGCTTTGTACAAACTTCTTCACATCCTGACAACTGAGGCCAATAATAATGTTCCCGATAATGGCAATGGTCTTATCTAACCAAATGTCCTGCCATTCCTCCACTATGCTTCTCCTTTATCAGGTTCTCCCTCATGGAACTCCTCGGGATACACAATTGACTTCCCTTAAATAACATGTCATCCTAGATTATGAAATCCACCACCTTGTCACGTCCACTATAGCAGGGTTCCTTGCAAGCTTTCCAAGCCTTTGCAAAATAGGATCTTACGCATCACGTTGTCTTGAGTTCATTGAACCCAACCACTTCAATCTGCATCTTTGTCATCAATGTATGCCTCCTACTTAAGGCATCTACAACCCTATTTGACTTCCCACTCCTATGTTTCAAAACAAAGGTATAACTTTGCAAAAACTCTACCCATTTCATATGCCTTTGATTTAATTTTTCTTGACTATTTAGGTACTACAAGGCCTAAGGATTAGTATATAGAACAAATTCCTTCGGCAACAAATAATGTCTCCATTTCTTTAATGTTTGAACTATTGCATAAAATTCTTGATCATATACAGAATACTTTCTCTTGGCATCATTTAACTTTTCACTGAAATAGGCAATGGGCTTACCTTCTTGGCTCAACATTGCTCCAATGGCACAACCACTAGCATCACAATCCATCTGAAACACCTTGTTGAAATCTGGGAGAGCTAGAATAGGTTGCTCTGTCACCTTCTGCTTCAACAGTTCAAAACTTTTTGCTGCTCCAGTGCTCCACTTGAATTATTTTCTATCCCCTCTCATTGTTTCAGTCAAGGGTTCACAAATACTACTGAAGTTTCTAATGAACTTTCTATAAAAACTAGCCAAATCATGGAAAGATCTCACCTCGGTTGCAGTTCTTGGGGTAGGCAATTCCATAATAGCCTTCACCTTCTCTGGGGCCATCTTGAGACCTTCCACTGAGATAACAAACCCTAAGTACACTAAATCCCTCTTCACAAAACTGTACTTCTTCAGATTAATCAATAGTTTCTCTTCTCTTAACTTCTCAAAGGCTCTGCGAATATGCATCAGAGTCTCATCCAATGTCTTACTGAAAATTAAAATATCATCTAAATGCACAATAACAAAACTTCCCAAAAATTCTTTTAGTACCTCGTTCGTGAGCCGCTTGAATGTGCTCAGTGCATTGGTTAGCCCAAAAGGCATGACTAACCACTCGTACAGGCCCTCTTTGGTCTTGAAGGTAGTCTTCCATTCATCTCCCTCTTGAAATCGGATCTGGTGATATCCACTCTTCAGATCAATCTTTGTGAAGTACTGAGCTCCACTCAAGCAGTCCATCAGGTCATCCATCCTTGGCAGGGGAATCTGTACTTGATTGTTATCTTGTTTATGGCTCGGGAATCTGTACACATCCTCCACTCCCCATCCTTCTTTGGTGCTAGTACTGCAAGTACTGCACATGGACTCAAACTCTCCCGTATCAAACCCTTTCTCAACAACTTTTGAACTTGTCTGTTCAACTCCTCATTTTCTACTAGAGTCATTCTATGAGCTGCCTTATTTGGCAAACTAGCTCTAGGAATCAAGAGTCCAATCGATGTTGATCTTCCTTGTGGTGTGGTAAACCCTCAGAACATTATCAAGAAACAATATCCTAAAACTCATCCAACATCCCAAAAGCATACGGAACCTTCTCACTATCCTCCTTACTCACTCTAGGAATCAATGCATAACACACACGCTCATGCCTCATACCTTCTAAAAAATTTCTTTCATCTACATAACAAATTCTAGCACTACTACATACCTTTCCTTCGATCTCCTTCAGGGGTTTCAACTTGTGATAAACCCCATCCTTTGTCAAGGAATAAGTGTTTGCATGGCCATCATGTATAGCTCGCCTATCGAACTGCCATAGCCTCCCCAACAACATGTGACATGCATCCATGGGGATGATATCACAGAGTACCTCATCATGGTAGCTCCCGATCTTGAACTTTACTAGGCACTTCTCATTTACCAAAACTTTGTAGTCTTTCTACAATCAGGCAATCCGATACGGATGCGGGTGCCTTTCCCTCTTCGGCTTCAACTTTGTGACCATCTCCTCTGACACTATATTATCAGTGCTCCCACCATCAATAATGACATCAAAACATTTTCCTTCACACTTGCACCTTGTGTGAAACAGATTCTTCCTCA
>VDFB02047230.1:529260629-529302844 GCA_007258455.2 Sequoia sempervirens | reverse complement strand
CTCATGATCAGCGTCTATCCACCCGCAGCTCAAGAAAAACCCGCTCTAATACCACTTGATGAGGGCGCAACCCGAGACACAGAGAATAACCCAAAAACAAGAGAATACTTTTATTATTCAGACAATGGAGCTTCTTACATGCATAGGATCTCAAATCCTCAAGTTCTACAACACATGCAAGCTACATAAAGCTACAGAATAACCCCTTCGCAATATGCGAGCTTGTCCGCAAAAAGTTACCCAAAAGTTAGAAAACCTGCCCATAAATAGAGCTCCTCATTATTTTGGAGCAAAAACAACATTCAAATTGAGTTTAGGTGGTTTGGCACCGAAAATTTACAACATAAAGTTTAAATTTCAAAAGAGCATTTGCAATGGTATCTTCTAGAAAGTGCACCAACTTCCCGGGGCCATAACTTTTGATCCAGGACTCCAATTCACGAACCGTTTGAACCGTTGGAAAGGTATCAAAGCCAAGAACACACTCAAAATTTTCTATACCAATTTTGGCAAGTGTCGGGGCTGATCCGGGAGATCTAAGTGCCTCAAATCCCACTCGAAAGATTTTTAGATGCAAATATGAGAAACTAAAACTGCAATATCTTTCAACCCAGGAACAGAAAATAAAAACCATAAATTGGGAATTTCATTATGATGAAAAGGGTATCCAAAAATGTAAAAACATCTAAAAACTGAGAAACTTGAAATTTAACTAGTTTTGGGTGATGCAAGATTGCCCTTACACCACTGGATGCTCCTGCATCAGGCAATCGAGATGAATCATGGAAATACATTTGAAATTGGTGAGATTGTTTCAATTTGCTTACGTTTTAACTCCCTTTGTTCTTTGTTGCTTAATTTTTAGATTTGCATCTTAGATTTTAGTATTGCATGTGTGCTTCTAATCTAATCTGTTTCTTGTGCATTTTCTTGGCATTACAGTTACCATAAAATTTGATTGGAAAGGGTGGTAACTAATGGTTCTAAACTTAGATTTAAATTTGGTGATTAAATTTTTTGTTGCTAAATTTTAATTTATGCATATCTTCTAACATATAGTGATTTGTAGTTAGCTAAGCTTTGGCATAAAGTGGTAAAATTTAGCTAGAAATACACAAAAAGGAATTATTAAATGAGTTTTAGAGAAATAGTGAAATGATGAAGGGATTTGCATTGAATAAAAAATAAAAAGGTAACCTTTACTACCACTATAATTCCCAACCTAATAGTGGGATTCATTGCCTACAAGTTGAAAAATGAGCTATTAATGAAATATCAAAAAAAAAAAAATCAACTTTTTAGGATATCCAAATATCTCTACCAAGGCTATGGAACCTTGCTAGAAGTAGAGCTATGTTTGGGGGGAATTATAGAGATAACCTTGTTAGGGCTATGGACGCTTGACTGGTAGCAAGGATTTATCCCTGGTTGGCTTTAGAGGATTACCATATTATGTAGTTCAATTTCAATGAACTAATTTATTTCACCGAGTTCTTGAAACTAGAATTAATCATAACACACACAGATGTTTCTGGAGGGGTTTTACTAATTTCAGAATCTAGGTAAAGGTAAAGAGTTATTATTTTAAAATATTCATAAATTATAATTTAAAGCTGGTGATTTAATTTCAAGTTTTGGTTTAAATTTGGTTTTATTGGTTGCAAGTTGTGTGGTCTCACAACACACCCCAAGACTGTAAGACTTGGTGAACCAAGTGAAAAATAACACCTATGGCATATGTTGGCTAGTTGAAAAGATCACCAAAAATGAAGAGAAAAGATAAATATTTAGTAAAAGAATACTTTGTAATGTAGTGTCTCAAGTACCAAATATCGAGAATTGGGAATGTTGAAAAAGGAAAAAGGTAATGCAAACATTGAGCAAAGTGTTCCAGTTTGATAGTCGAGGTCCAACAAGATGGAAATTCTAGTAAAACTGAAGTTCGGGGATGTTAGGGTAAAGCTTAATACCAGGTACTTGGTAACGATGTGAAATAAAGTTTTAAAATTTTAAGGTTATCTAATGAGTCTAATATTTTAGTAACCTGGTATATAAAAGATAACTATGCAAGGATTTGTGATATGTTGAAAAGCATGTTATTTATGAGAAATTTAAATGAAAATCAATTGAATGATGGTTTTTTTAAAGGGGTTTAATGAGTGGAATTTGTGATTCTAGGAGATGCAGATTGTGGTGCAAAGTTTGGGTATGGATGGTCAAGAAAATTTGAATCATGGATAAAATTTTATCCAGATTGGGTTGCATAATCTGGGATGCTATAATAGAGGGATTTGAGTCCACCAAAATGCTGGAGACCCGAATACTACACATGTGGTGGAGAAAAATGCCAACCTTCGGGGAAGCCCATTTCCAAGAGTAGAAATCCCAAAGTGGAACAAAGTGTAGGAATAGGGTGATAAAGTAATATAATGAATATATGGGAAAGTTTCTACACATTATCCTGATTCAAGATATTTTCCTAATGATAATAAAAAGATAAAAAACCCGAAGTGCTTCAACGTGTAGATTGAGGTTGACCTTTGTTGACTTGGGTTGCAATTCTCTTACCAGTCACTATATTCCATGTTCCTTGATGTGATTCATCCCTTGGATTTCCACTCATGTATTTGTCTTATCCCATCTACATCTTTTTTCTATAAAAGGCTAGAGGATACCTTTTTTAAGTTAAGTTCAGAATTTTTGGATGTCGGAAGAGCCAAAACTTCTCTAAGTTTTGTTCTTTTTTCCTATTTTTTGAATCATTCTGGTCTAAAAACTTCTATGCACATGGAATTTAATCAATATGAGATCCAATTTGATAGCTACCTATCTCATGAATCTTTGTACTTGGTTTTATTAGTTTATTCAAACAAGACTATATGCTGCGCCATTTAAGAGTGCATGCAGAACCTACTCAGTGTTCAAACTAAAACCCCTCTTTAAAATCTTGCACCATTTTATATGGTGTTGTGAAGCAATCTGGGGAATTATAAAGTGGTTTGATTTGATTTGATTAACTCATTGGGGGAACGCATGGAGAATAACAGAGAGAAATTTTATTTTTTCAGTATTTTTATGCTTTATTTTAGAAGAGATGTTTAAATTCTTGAAAATGTTCTAGAAAATAGACAAATGGATGGAAATTTATTGAAAATATTTCCTTTTCAATGGAATTGTTGAATGCTTAAAGCTAAATCTACTTAATTGATAGTAGAAATTTGTTGATGTTCATGAAATATTCTTTCAAATATTTTGATTTCATGATATTATCTTATGATTGAACTAAAACTTAGTATCTAGTACATATGATTCCAAACAATTTTATTCCCTTTGAGATTAACAACAATATCACATCATACCTTGAAGTGAACCTAGTACAGTCAAGACCTGACTATCAGAGACTTGGGATTGAACTAAGTTAACCTTTTTCCTATTAAACAGACATCCCCAGGTTGTCTCTAGTTAAATATTTCAAGAATGATAGGCTCTTTGCAATTTTTTTGTGGGGATTTTATCTGCACTATTGTTGCATGTGACATCATCATTAACATATATGAAGAAATAGTTTTAGAAATTCTAATTCTTTTAACTCCTAGATCCTTCATGTATTTTTTTGGAAAATAGTTAAATTTGACTAAGCTTGATCCTTACATGACCTATTACCATGTTCATGTAATAAGCCTTTTAAAATTATTACTTTATTAATAATATTGTGACACATGAATATACTCCAAATTAAAAAGAGATAACTAGTGGCTAAAGTCAATCATAGCTACACATGTCCATTTAAAATGAGTCAGAGATTCATATATTCACTTCAAAAGTCAAATTTTAATATTAGGTTTGACTTGGATTCTAAGGCCACAAAGTCATTACACTATACACTTTACATCAAGTATAAGACTGAAATACATTGAGTTACATATTAGACTATAATAGTCTTGTGAACAACTAAGGTTCTTCTTGGACACTCGCTTCGACTGGTGATGAGAACATGGTTGAAGTGCTTTACCACCCAACCAAGAAGAATACTCTTCTCTGCTATTCTTATGACTTGAAGAATGCCCAACCTTGCATGAAAATTTTAGCAAGAGAACAATCTGCAAGGTGGAATCTGCTGCATGCCCATACATCAACATGAAATTTCTATCTACTAGTTAGAAAATAAAATGCAAGATATATGCTAGGAATGACAAAGACTAAAATCATAGAGCTCATTCATACATATATAATGAACTATATTGCTTGAAAAAGCATAATAAATGTGTTGCAATAACAACAAACAATAGGTTCTAGTAAATCAAACCTATACTCTCTGAACTCCATTTTGGCACCCATCCCGGAAGGTAACTTCTACTATATAACTCATAATAGCTATGTGTGCCCTCTAGTAGCATCTACCTTGAGGTGCTCTAGTCAACTAAGGTATCACTATTTTGTTCAGGTATTAAATATTCTTTCTCAACTATCTTCAAAAGAATAATCAAAATACTAGTTTACTCTCTAAATAGAAATAATATTTAGAGTAATTCAATAATTAGTCATATTATTCTTATGGCCATTCTCTACTTTTCATCATAAGAATTTTACTTTTAAAAATGTACTAGAAACAAAAGAAGGTATGTCACAAGTATGTGTATATACATAAAAAAAGTCTATGTATGTGCCTACTTATGTTAAAAAATTGTGTATACATTCTAAAATAATCAATAATTCATAATGCAATCTTAAAAGTAGTATTCTATTTGACATTTCTTTTGTCAAAAATAAAGAGTTACAATAAGACTATGCTAATAGTTTCACACATACTATTATTGCATTCTCACATCTGGGATATTTTAGCATGGTTGTTTACTTAAGAATATTCATTGTTTCAATAGAACAAGTATTGTTTCCTACTAAACAGTCATAAAACTAGCTATTTTCATATGAACATTCATTGTTTAAAAAAAAAAGTATTGTTTTCTAGTAAACAATTATAAAAAAAAGCTATTTTCATATGTACATGGGTGCTACCACAATAGTGTGTCTCATTTTTGGGAGATGCTGATTTTTCCATGAAATCACTTTTTTTAGAAAAAGTAATGATTTTATCTTTGAGAGGTTCCATTTAAAGGGTTTTAATTAAAGAGGGATAGATAATACTCCCTTATATCAAACCCCCTTTGATATAACCCCTCTAGTATTAAATCATACACACAATGAAGTCTCCTTGTCACCTATCAAAATGTTGGAAAAAAATCATTACTTTACCTTTTGAGGGATTAAATAACATAATTAGAAATGATCTCTTGCAATATTGTAGCCCTAAGAACTATCTTTCCAACAAGTCTAGTTTTGATATGTTTTCATTTTATCTTGTATTTAATTTTTAATTTTTACTGAACATAAAATTTTCTTCGGACATCAAGCTCTTCATTCTACAGAGGTGGAAAAATAGTAAACCATTATATAAAAAATAAAAAATACTCTTTCCCTAGGTATTGATGTCCTTGTTTCACTAAGAAAAGAGAAATTGGATTTCAATATATACACAACAAGTTAGGTCGTACAACACACCCATATGTCTAAATTATAGTTATAGTGACTTCATAAATTAATTAAAAATATATATATGCAACAAAATATTATGAAAAAATATCTCTTCCCTAGATATTTATGTTGAGAATCTATATTTCACAAATTAGAATTTTATCCTTTATAGAAAAAAGTTATGTTGTAGGACACAAATGTTACTTTATAAAAAAATTTGTTTTTCTATTTAAAACAAGTTATTAAAGGAGATGTTGAAACATTCATGATTTATTTAAAAAAAAATTATAAAAATATATTTAGAATCTACACACAAATTTTCACAAATCACTAGTTTACATCATCTCCAAATTCTTAATAGTTTATCTACTATAGGTCTCAGAAGATGGGTCACATTAGCACCACTTTTGGATCTTGTACCTACAAGGATTTCCAATCAAGTACATGAGTCACATCAGGATGATATGGCTTAAGCAAGGAAACATGAAACACATCATGAAGTCAATCTAGAGTAGGTGGTAGAGCTAGTCTATAAGCAACTGGGTTAATCACTTCCAAGACTTCAAACGGTCCCACATATCTTGGGGCCAACTTGGAATGCTTTCCAAAAGTAATAGAGCTTTTATGAGGTTTAACTCTCAAAAAAAAATTGTCCACCATTGTGAACTATCTAAGAGTTCAATTCTTTTCGACATAACTCTTCTATTGATATGTTGCCTCTTTCAATCTGCTCTTAATGACCCTTAGTTATTCCATTTCCTTAAGCATTTTAGGTCCTACTAAGATCATGTCCTCCAATTTATCCCAACTAATGGGGGTACAACAATTTTTCTCATACAAGGCTTCAAATGGTGCCATGCCTAAGGATGTTTGATAGGAGTTGTAAGAAAACTCTATTAAAGTTAAATATTCTTCCTACCTATACTATTGGTCCATGCAATGTGAGATTCACCCTCTTTTTTTGTTTGTTAGTTTGAGGATGATAAGCTGAGCTGAATTTTAGTTTAGTCCCTAATGTCATATTCAAGGTCATCTATGTGTCCCTATCAAAAATGATAGTATCTGGAACTCCAATTAAGCAGAAGATGTCCTGAAAAAGTTTCTTATCCAGGGTCAACGATCCATCCTTAAGGTTTCCTGGAATGAATTGCACAACCTTAGTCAACTTATCAATCATGACCAAGATAACATCATTCTTATTCTTGGTCAACAACAACCCCTATACAAAATCCATATTGATCACCTACCATTTATACTCAGGTATGTCATGTGGATACATTAACCCAACTAGGTGTGCATGCTCAGCCTTGACTCATTGGCACTCCAAGCATCTATCTATGTACTCCACTACATCCTTCTTGAGTTAGGCCAAAAATACAGAGTCTTCAACTCCATGATCATCTTGGATACTTCAGAATGTCCTGAATAAGATGCATTGTGAACTTCTAAAACCAACTTCCTCAACTCTCTAGAGTTCGGAATATACATTCTTATTTGGTATCTCAAAATACCATCCAATTTTATCTCATACCCATTGAGCCAATGATCTGAAGGATTTTATTCTAGGGAATTGTTCACTCTCTCATATTGCTCATCCCCTAGCAGATTTTGAATTACCTACTATCTCAAGTTAGACCTTGTTGAGATCATGGCTGCCATATGCCTTCATCTACTAAGAGAATCATCCAATATGTTCTCTTTCCCTTTTATATATTCAATTCCAAATTCATACTCACTAAGAAAATCCACCAACATTGATTGTCATGCATTAAGGTTTGGCTTGGTAAATATGTATCTCAATACTAAGTGGTATGTCTTGAGTTTAAATGGTTTTCCCAAAAGATAATGCCTCCATATTTGTAAGACATGAACTATGGCCACCAATTCTAAATCATGAGGCACATAGTTCACTTTGTGCTACTTGAGCTTCCTTGATTCACATGCTACCACTTGTATCTCTTGCATTAATATTGCTCCCAATCCCTCTCCTGAAGCATTTTTTATTATTGTGAAACTCCCATTAGGATTAGGGATAGTCAATATTGGTGTTGTCATCAGCCTCTCCTTCAGGAGTTGAAATGCTTGCTCACATTTCTCGATCCATTCAAACTATGTTCCCTTCCTTTGGAGTGAGGTAATAGGAGATGCAATCTGGGAGAACCCTTGCACAATATTTCTGTAGTATCCTACAAGGCCTATGAAGCTACATAATTCTGACACATTCTAAGGCACTGGCAATTCCATGACTACCTTGATCTTATTGGGGTCTATGGAGACTCCTTCAGCTGAAATGATATGGCCCAAATAATGCACTCTATTATGATATAATGAACACTTAGACAACTTACCAAAGAGTTTCCTTTCTCTTAATCATTAAAAAAGCTATCCTCAAATGTCTATCATGCTCTTCGACTATCTTTGAGTAGACTATAATGTCATCAATAAAGATCAGAACAAAGTCATCCAAGTAGTCTCTAAATACACTATTCATAAGGTTCATAATGGTGGTTGGTGTAGTAGTTAAACCAAAAGGTACCACTGTGAACTCGTAATGTCCATACCAAGTTCTAAATATAGTCTTTGGAATGTCTTCTTCCTTAATTCTCAATTGATGGTACCCTGACTTGAGATCAATTTTGGAGAACACTGTCACTCCCTTCATTTGATCAAACAGTTCATCAATCCTTGGAGGTGGATATTGGTTATTGATGGTAACCTTGTTTGACATTCAATAATCTATACATTGATGAAAAGTTCCATCCTTCTTTTTCATAAAAATATCAGACTCTCCCCAAGGAGACACACTAGGTCTTATAAGTCCCTTGTCCAATAGTTCCAATAACTATTCCTTCAACTCATAGAGTTATGTGGTGGTCATCTGATAAGGTGCCTTGGATTGAGGCTCAACTCCTAGAGCTAGGTTGATAGAAAAATTGATTTCTCGCTTTGGAGACAACTCCATAAGTTCATCAAGGAATACATCTTGGGACTCCTTATGAATAGGATAGTCATATAAGTAGGGCTTCTTACTGTCAAGATTACTAACATGCACTGCATAAATTGCACACCCCTTTTGATGAGCCTTCTTGAGCTACAATGCATAAATCTATCTAAACTCTAAGGGTCTTTACATTCCACAAACCTCAATTGGGTTTCCATAATCATCTAGATAGTTGACCACCTTATCTTTACAGTTGACTAAAGCCTTATGCTAAGTTAACCAATTTATTCAAAAAATTACATCATATGAGAATAAGGGTGCCACATACAATTTGACCTTAGTTTGAAAGGTTGGAAGCTCTAACCCGCTACAAAAGAGATGTATCTAACCTCTACTCTAGCCAATTACCATACTAGACTATCCGTGAATTTTCCATGTATCTATGTCTAATGGGTATCTTGGATATTATTCTAGGATCTATAAAACATTCAGTAACTCCAATATCAATTAAGATGAGATAGATTGGCCATAGAGCTTACTCGTTAGCTGATTTGGAAAAGTATGATACTTTGCCTATCTATTGTCCATTATAGCATGGATTTGATGATGTTGAGTTTGCTAGTATCTTCCTTCCTTTCATGACTTTGACCAATGAGGAAAATTTGAGGCATAATGGTTGCCTCCACAAGTATAACATCCATTATGAGGCCCTTTACAACCTCTTGGCTTTTCCTCTCTAAAACCTGTTGTTCCCTTAGCACACGCCCCGTTTTGGATGGGGACCCTCTTTTCTTTCTCCTTGTTGGGTCATTTTTCCGCCGCCTTGTTTTGCATGCTCCCCCTTTTTGTGTTCTGGATGGTCAAGTTTGCTTCAAAGTCCCACCATGAGTTGACCATGCCTTCCCCCTTTAATTTTGTCATGCTTTGGTGCCTTGCGGGGTCTCTTTGGCAGTTTGCCCTCCCTATGGCCCTGGCCCCCCTCGGGCCCAGCTATTTAGGTTTCCTATCCCAAGTTTCCATTTCATTCCTGCCATTCCCAATGGCATTTGGCTTGCATCCTCTTGGCCCTCGGGGCTCAATTCTCCATTAGCCATTTCCTTCAAAGGCAAAATCTTGATGGCCATCAAATCTCTCGGCCCGGGACCCTAGAGTTCCACTCCTAGGGTTCTAAGAGTGTTTTGCCATTTCTCATGGTGAACCTCACACATCATCCCACCCTCTGGGCCCCAACCATCTCTTTGCCGCCTGTGAGTTTATCAAGTCAAATCTTCTAGCGGCCGCCTTCTTGCACCCTCCCAGCCGCCAGACCCTGGGTCTCCCACCACCATCTCTGATTTTCAAATTCACCTACCTTCGTCTCACCATACCTGCATTCAATGGGATCATTAATGGTGATTAGGGGTATAAAAGACCCATTACAGTCTATCATTTTCACTTGACAGTGTTGTAGAGGAATAATCAGAGCTTGCTAGGGTTCCACTGTCTTTGAAGCTACTAGTTGATCTTCACTCATTACCACTGCTTTTGGTTGAAAGTGAGCCCTGCGCCCTTCCTCATCGAGCCTCCAAGGTTGGTCTTTTGATCACCTTCCCGAGCATTGTTTTCGTCTTTTCTAGGGCTTGAAGTGAGTAATGAGTATCAAAATGACATGTGAATGATAGAATCTGACACCATGAACAAAACCCATGTCCCTAAAAGCTCAACAAACTAATGTAGCATCCCCATGACTTATCTGGAGCTTTACCTCTATGCGGTCATTCTTCACAAAGGCGTTCATGGCTCTCAGGCCTGGATCCTCCCTTTGCCATCAGGACTTAGCGTAAAATCAGAAATGTCAAACATCCTTTGGGTCTCTCGGGCCCAAGACTCTAGACCTTCGTCCCCAGGATTCTACCCCTCGCTCTCTGTCGGTATAGCTTGGCCTTTCGCCGTAACCTTTTGCCGAAACCCTAATCCCTTTGTTCTTCAGTGTGTTAGCAAGACTTAGTTCGATCAACGTAACCTCTCGTAGAATTAGAAATTCTTCACCGAGCACTCGCATCTTGCTCTCTTTTCGCCAAGACAATTTGGCTTTCTCACCGACAGGAACCTCATTGTAATATTGGCAAAACATACTGAAGTTGGGAAAACCTTATGTAGAATGTTTTTACTTATGCCAAAGGCTACCTCGGGTTAGCCCTTCATTCACAAGGAGAAAGCAAATCTTACCCTAAAAGCCATCGTTTCCTGTCAGCAAGACTTAGCGAGGTCGCCAAGACCTTTCCCCGATTTAAGAGTCTTGCACCGAAGGTTCCCTCTGTCGACATAGCATGCCCTAGTTGCCAAGAGGTTCCCCTGCTTAAGTGTTATCTCGTCGAAATCCTCTTTTGCTATAGCTTTTGGATGTCAGAGAGACCATTTGCCAATCTTACAATGTTCCACCGAGGGGACCCACTTATTCATGTCACTATAACAAACCTTGTTGTCACACCGAGGAGAAGATTTCATCACTTTGTTCGGTGGGACCACAGGCACATCGCCGAGACTACATACTAAAAAAAGTCTCACCAAACCATTCCATACTTTTGTCTTTGCCAGGAGAATCCCTTAAGCTTGGCCGATGGAAATACACATGCAGTTATTCAAATTACCATCACTAAGACATCTTACCTCTCTCCCCGACAGAGCCCCATATGCTTCACATGTCACTATAACTCTAAACCATCAGCAAGATGCTATATAGATTTCACTAAGTTACAACGAAAGTCACTCTGGCACCACAGTTCGCCAAGACAAAGTAAAACCTATGCCGACAAGGGGTCATCCATTGTGTTTCGGTGTAACTAGAATGAATTCACGCCAAAGGAAAACCAAACACGAAGTCGGTGAGACATGTTCGTGTCGTCGAGACCATACTCCAAGAGTTGTAACCCTACACCGAAGGTAGATTGAAGAAAACCCATTAAGGTCCGTCAGTGTAGCATTTGAGTGTCACCATGATCCTATACCAAAAGCATCCCAACTATACCGATGAGCCATCAAACTGAAGGTCAGGGAAACAAAAGGTCATCACTATGACGCTATCTCGAGAGCTATAACCCATGCCGATAAGGACCTCCACCATCACCAAAGCACCCAGGAACCTATGCCTATATGAATCCAAGTGCAAAATGCCTAGCTTAATTGATTTAGTGGGACCATCTGTAGTCCTTTGATCATCCGTCATCCCAAGGGGAAAACTTCACCCCCCCTTTCTGAGCTCCGGGCTCCGTCCTTCTGAGTGCCATCAAACTAAAGCAAAACCAAACCAAATGGCAGGCCTAGTTGTTAGGCTCGGTATTGCTCCCAGATGTCGGTGAGACTTCTCACCGAAGACACAGATCTTACGCCGAAGTGCCTTGTCAGTGAATCACATGATTGTCGTAGGACCTTTCTCTGAGACAGATTCTCACACTGATTGGAACTTAAACGAAGTGACGACATTCTCCCCTGCCTGGCCCGAATCTCCAAACTTCCGCTTGACATTTTCCATCCCAAACGCCAAAGTGCATCATGGCCTCCGGGCCTCTTGAACCTAATAATAAACTACCGACCACCTTTTGACTCACCGGACCCTGGACCCCGGAGTTTCATCTTCAAAATTTTGTTCTCAATTTGCTGTTCCCAAACGGCCACCTCTAGATGGCTCACTGGCCCAAGAACTCCAGATTCTCCTAAATCGATCCAAATGAGTCCAAATCTGAAATCCAACTTTGACCCACGTGCTTAATTTTGGTCCCCTTCATTATGAACATCTTAAAATACTAAAATTTGACCGAAGGGGATCTCCAAGAGCTCTCCACTTTATTTTCCCTTCCGGACAACATTTCTGCTAGGGAAGTCTGGCCCTCTGGGCCCAGACTATCTTAATTCTCTTAATCAAAGATCCATGATATCAGGAGATGAAATTCATGTTATGCTTAATAGATCAATTAAAATGGATGTCACCTTTAGAATCTCGGCTAACATGAATACTTTTATGATCCATTACGCTAACTATGCCTTTGCTTGCAGAATATATGGAATCAGGTGTAGGACCTTCAGGGGCCACCGTCGAGAAGGACAAAGGGAAAAAGACAGGAAAAATTCCTTGAGGAAAAGAATACAAGGACTAGTTGAAATATCAGTTTCAAGGTGAGCCTCTACACTCAAAAGTAACCACAGATTGGAAGGAGCTCACTGACATGAACATAGGCCATGTGGACATTGATGAATTCACACAAAGGGTCAGAATCAATCCAACGAAAAAAAATGCAAGATTGATAAGATAGAGTGGAATCGCAAAGGCTGCAGGATTCCCTCCATCCCTTGTGGCCCTTGAGCTTGTCATGGCTTGTCAAGAGGCCTATCAACCCGATACAAGAACCATCATTGATAGAGAGGGCAACGTCCTCACCGACATGTCAGCTGAAGGGATTACAAAGACCTTCGACAGCCTTACTTCCAAAAAAAGATGGAGGATGAAAGGTCAAATGAAATCATAGTAGAATTCATGAGCTTTTCCACCCATGCCTTCGATCAATCAGAGCTATTCAGGGACCAAGGCACAAAGTATGATGAATTTGGAAAAGGTTGGAAGACAATGCAAAAGAGTGGAGCTACTAGGTGCTACGATATGAAATCATTGAAATAGACAAGCTCCAAGCAGTCATCCTCAAGTTCATTGAATACATAGCTTCCAAGAGATAGGAGGATAGCCCCAACAAAGATGAAGAATTCCCTGAAAGGTAGCTACAGTAAAACAACAATCGACTAAAAGACAAAAGTGCTACAATGTCGTCACTAGAGGACAAGATAGGGAAAGGAAAAAATGTAATTTTAAATTGTAATATATTGAGGGGTAGGTGAAACACTATTTTGTAATGAGTCTTGGCCACACAAAGAGAATTGATCTTGGCCATTCATTTGACTTTTGGAAAACTATAAATAGTGCTCTCCTCTCATTTGCAAAGAGAGTTGAGTTGTTGTAAAGGCATGCTACTGAAATTTATAAAGAAAAGACATTGACTTGGTGTATTTTCTGAGTTTCTCACATGTTACTTGATTCAATCTCCAATGTTACTTGATTAACTTAGGTTTTACTGTTGTTCTAGTTAGCTATTTTCTTGCTTTGGATAGATTTTAGGAATGTTATTCTGTGGTTATGAAAATTCCTGCTATGTTGATGACTTCTATGTCCATACTTTTTGTTGTTTGCTGATGGTAGATAGATGTGTAAAGTTAGCCTGGACTTGAATTTGAAGCTGCTCCAAAACTTTTATCTTTGTTCATGCATGCATATGGTGAATGAAAGACAAAAAATTTGCAGACCTTAGAAGATAGCACAAGTTCCATGATACTATGAAAGCTCTGGTTAAGTGGGATATTGTTTTGAGAAGCTATCCATTGTAGGAACTCCATTATCACTATTTACCATTAGTTGCAGGTTTAGGAACTCCTTCTCTTCCTTTCCCCTTTTTCCTTTTTTTTTATGACTGACCTATGCTAAGGTTCATTGCACATTGTAAAGCCAAATCTAATGACAACATGGAGTCCAAGACTACTGTTTGAACCTATAGCTAGTGCATAACAATTCTTCCATCCTAGGAACTCCATTTCAAGATCCAACTTCACGCCTTGTATTTCCATCTGTAAGACCGCCTTGTGATTCCAGCAAATCACATCAAACAACTGAGATATTCCAAGCACTGTCAAGACCTGACATTAGAGACCTTGGGATAGTGTTATGCAATCTGATTGTGGAAGATTGTCTTTCAAGAGAGGTAGTGCACCTACGCACTGCCTATGTTGAAAAGTGCATAAAAATACCATCAACAAAACCCTTCTACTTATGTTCATCCTTAATCTTACCCTTTTTCTTCTTACTCTTTCCACCATTACTATATTCACCCTTCTCCTTCAATTTACTTCCCCTCTTGAGATCTTACAGATCTGATGGCTCTTTTCTCCCTTATGAAATTTCTTCTTCCCATACCATGACTTAGAATTTGAATAATTGCAAATATTAGATAGTTGTTGCATATTTTGTTCCTGTTTGGTGGATTTTTGGAAGACTTCATTCATGGTTTGAGGTTTTTGTATATTCACTTCAGCTCCTATGTGAGGTTTAAGTCCCATTATAAATTTTTAGATACAAAACCATTCATCTCCCTAATATTGGGGCACATACTTCAATAGGTTGGTGAAATTTTCCCAATAATGAATCACAATCATATTTCCTTAAGTTAAGTTTTAAAATTTTGTCACTTTCTTTTCAAAGAAAATTTGTGGTAACCATCTCTTCTTGAAATCTTTGAGGAAGAGTTCCCAAGTGATCTTAGTAGGCTAAATATTTCATTCTAATTTCTCATTATCTGACCAAGTCACTACTTCACCTGAGAGCTGATATGTAGCCAATGCCACCTTAGTATGTTAAGAAAGGTTTCAGAGACAAAATTATTTTTCCATTTCTATAATCAAAGCCTCAACTCTTGATCTAATATCCTTACCATCAAACTTAGGTTGTGCTACTCTTTTGAGGTCTTTCCCAAGCTCTTCCTCAATTCACCCTCATGGACCTTCCCTTGGACCAACGTCTCCTTGATTACCTTATGCATTCCTATGGTCCCAGTCCTCACATGCCACTCAGACTTCTTGCTCTATATGATCCATGTGAGATTCTTGCCAATTCAAAAGCTCTATAATTTTCTCTAGTCTCTTATTTTTCCTATTATCAGAACCACTACCACCCCCATCTTGCCTAGTGGTCACCATGTTGTGGGTATGTGTAGGATCATCATAGAAAAAATCGACCCTTAAGTGGCAAAAAAATTAGAAAAATCAGAGTTAGACAACTTGACTTAAAAATATAAATAAGCTATCTATATTATTTCAAAAATATGTAAGAATAGAATCTATAGAAAATTGAATGTGGTTTCTAAATTGCTAGGTTTTTTTAAAGAAAAAAGAAATATATGTGTTGAAAATTTGAAATTTCAATGCAATAGTACTTAAATTTTAGGGAAAAAAGAAGTAGGTGTTGTCTGACCACCCTAAGCATAATAACATGATAATATTTTTTTATAAGATTTTATATATAAGTAGAGGACTCATGTCCGATGATGCATTTTTTTTGTAATTTTTTTTGAGTAAATAATTAATT
The DNA here is from genome assembly GCA_007258455.2 of Sequoia sempervirens. NCBI lineage: Eukaryota > Viridiplantae > Streptophyta > Pinopsida > Cupressales > Cupressaceae > Sequoia > Sequoia sempervirens. The sequence continues at coordinate 529,287,212 of VDFB02047230.1, read as the reverse complement.
ATGAATTTTTATTACAACTTTTAAAAAATATAAAAAACTTGTATGTCGACCACCTTAACTTGGTCAAAACTTCATGAAATTCAATTTTTTTTTTTTTAATCCTATAGTATGTGAAGCATAGAATGCGATGCATGTTTTGTATTCAAAAAATGTGATATCATTTGAAAGCTATAGATGTTTTTCAATTAGTCTATCGATCAGGAATTTAGTCATAATTTGAATAGAAAATGAATAATAATTACTTATTAAATTAAAAGTAAAGCATAATTTATATTGGTGGAAAGTTGAGAATATCCTTTTAAAACCCTTTTCATTTCATCAATTTTGGGCTTAAAAAAATTCGTCAGCCACATACCCATCATATTGCCACTTTTTGGCCCATCATGATCGTACACATACCCTTGTCCTACACTTATCCTACAACACAGTCATGTTTTTCTCATCTCAATACAAGGTTCTACAAACAAATATTCCTATGCTAGATTACATAATTTTTCATATCCATGCATCCCTCAATATAGAAGACATACACATTCATGCATAATACCCATATTTTAGAGTCTCTCTTTGAACACACCAAAAAAATATTATTTGATTTTATTTAAGGTGAGTCAATAAACCCTTATTTACAATAGGATTCTTATTACATAATTTTGATTTCTCAGTATTAGAAGGACATTCCTCTGGGTCATGATTTGAGTTTACTTCATGTATCTCCATTTTTTTAGGGGATTCTCTCTTGCACTTCTAGGGTTCTACACCTAAAAGGAGAAAGGTAACCCACAAAAACTTGGTGGTACACTCAATACTAATGCAAATATGATTGAAATATTTCTAAATAGACTACCCTAAATCTAGAGAATGGATAAAATATATTGATTATTAAATGAAAACTAATGAAATGCACCTTGTTTGAAAACATAGTGTTGTATGCAAAAACACCTAGAAAGATGAATAGAAATGAAAACAAAACATAACAGGAAAGAAAAAAGAAAATTTTGCACCTATAAATGTGTTGAGGATAGGAATAAGGATTGAAAATGTTGTTGATCCTAAAAAATTTTCCTACTGACACTTACATCATTCTAGGCGACTTAGTCCCAAATTTGGAAAACTATTCTAGAGCCCGTTTTAGCCAAATGGGTATCCAAATCTATAGAAAACTATAATAAAAATGTATGGTGGGACTAAGATGCCACTATTGGTGACTTAGTCCACTTCTGAATTTCTAAAAATCTAAAAGTGGAAACAAAATCCATTGGTCTACACTTTGGTTTCTGACAGGTGTCCACCTTCGAAACTCTAATTTTTGGCTTTGTAAATTACTTTTTGTTGATATTTTGACCTTGCAAGGAGGAATGTGACTCCAATAAGTATTCAACCTATTCTTCAATGATTTCTAAGTCCTCAATATACCTAAATCTACAAACACACAAAGAGAGAAGGATAAAACATTGATTGTTAGGGCATGGGGGTTTGCCTTGGTCAAACCCCTTTTTAGATAATTATACCAAAATGAAGAAATAATGGAGTTAGATACTTTCCATGATGATATATCTTGAATTTTTGTAGCAATAGATGAAGAATATTCACTTCAATGCCTTAAAGAGCTATCTTGATGACTTGAAATGTTAAAACCCTAGCTTACTTGACTTGAGAGAGATAAATGATTAATGAATAACAAATGAGTTATGAATTAGGGTTTAGAAGCTTGTATTTATAGGTAATCCACCTAATTTTCCCATTAATTTTATTCCTAAGGTTGACATGAAGGAAAAATAAACTTAAAATCCAATTTTTCCTACCCGAACCTCAAAAATAGCCCAAATGGGACTAAGTCACCAGGTTGGGTGACTTAGTCCCACCTAGATGAGACTAGTTCATCTAGATGGGTGACTTGGTCCCACAAGGGATATTTTTCTAGCTGGATTGTCTAAGAATGAAGAATTCTAGTTGTTATGTTGATTTCATCAAGTCTTTGGTCAAATTAAGCCTTGGGATGCACAATATGGGGCCATAGGGGCCTATTAATGATGATAAAAAGGGGGACTAGGTCTAAGGACTCACAATTCAATGTGATATTGTGGTTAAATAGAATTTTCATCATTAAAATGAAGTCTGCATAGTCTAGAAAGGTAGAACATCCAATTACAACACTAGATTAGAATTAGGTTTAATTTACAATCCTTCTAGATTAATGTGAGAATGCAATTAAATACGTTTTATAGCATTGAATTAGGGAAAGATAGGTCCATGAGACTTAAATACTTAATAAAGGTCTAGAGAAGTGTGAAAGTCTTTTACAACACTTTACAACACCTTTACAAAACATTATCAGATGTATTTTATTTAGTTTGCAATGGTCAAAGACCTAATGTGGATGTGCAAAACACCTCAAAATCACTAGATCAAGGCATAATTAGGTCTAATTTATCATCAATTACTCCCATATCAAGTGTGAAAATGTCAAGGTATACACTTTTTGGCAATAGATTAAGCTCCCACTTTAGTGAGAGGATGAACTTGCTTCAAACTCACACTAAAGTAGACATTCAAGAGTAGTCCAATTGTAACAATGTGGATAAAAACTAATGACAAAGATCAAGGTATTAGTCAAGCCCGTAGGATCCAATATCCTAAGTTAAACCAACATGAGTGCAAAAGGAGGCAGAACAAGATGCATGATCATGCAATGACAAGAACTAGAAGGAAGAGAAAAGAGAAAATAAAAGGTGGATCAAGCTTCGATCATTTTTCCAACATGTTGTGGATCATATCTAGGTTGTTTGTCCAAAAATGCATACTCACTACAAGGCGATGGAATTCTTGGTTGTCTACTAGGTGAGAAGTCCTAAAAGGTGAGCCACATATGGCCAATATGTGCTCACAAATACACGAGTGGCTATGGGGAAAGTCATGCTTCAGAATGGGCTTCTCACTCAACCATACCAAAGTTATACCTCCTGATAACTTTAACAAGGTGCCACAAAAATGATCTTTGAGCTCTATGAGGTAAGCAAAACTTCGTATGCTTTACACTCATAGACATTGTAAATGATGTAAGGAATGCTCAAAAGGATTTTTCTTTCTTCATGCAAAAACTCATCTTAGGGAACATTGTGCCTAATACTTCCAAGAGAGGAAAAGTGAAAATGGTCCCATCTTGTTTCCAAGAGAGGACGAGTGCAATACCTCATCCTAGGCAACATTGTACCTAATGCTTCCAAGAGAAGAAATCACAAGAAAAAAGAAAAATCACACAATAAAATGTGAGTGTCGATATATCACCCCACTTTAAATTGGTTGCTAACACCATTGTTGTGAGAAATTACTTTAAAGTAGAACAAGATATGAGAGCTTATTCAGAAAGCCCAATACCAAGTCATATGTTTCCGAAGCTATTTCATGGAAAACGTAGTATGTCACATGCGATCCAACTTAAGGCATGTCATCCACATCCCAAGCTTGTTCTTATACATTCATGAAAGGTGATCAACTAGCCAAAAGAGACAATGACAAGTGATATACGAGGATAAGGTGAACTAACTCCTTGCCCCCACTTAGTGTAGGACAAGGGTGAGCCAAAATGATTGATGCAAAACACGCTAGAGTAAAAATCAGCATCAAATAGAGGAATTAGGTGCGCCCACATAAGGAAGAGCACCAAATTCCTTAAGATGTTGGATTTTACTAAAAGGCTTGCAGTCATTAGTAGAATGACCATGAACTCTGTGATATGTGAAAAATGAATTTTTCTAATAAAATTTCTTCTGAGTTCTTGGAGGAAAATATATCAAGTGATCTTGATCTTGGAGGAGTCTCGACAAGATACCCTCTTGATTGATGGTAGAAGGGGGTCTTGTAGTTTGTGACAAAGAAATTTCTTGTTTAGTACAAGATGTCATTCTTATGCAAAATTATTTAGATTGCGAGAGTTTGTTCTCTCCTTTATAGGAGGGTGTAAAATCTAATGAACTAAAATATTTAGTGTTTTGTGAGATAACATTAACATTAAGAGAAGATTACTTTGTTTCTTACAAAGGATAAATTTCAAGATCACTAGTTTCTATCAATTCAAGATGCTTTACAGTTAAATTTGGCTTAGAAGAATGTTGTGTGAGAGTGTTGATGTTGAGTGAAGGCTTGGCTATTTCAATCAAAGGACAATAACCAAGTCCATGAGTTTTTTCTTGCATGTTAGGATCAATGGGGACACAGATACCTTTTTCTATAGCACCACATCCTTTTCCACTATACCCAAGTTGTTTCATAAGCTCATAAAATTTTCCTTAAAGCTTTTTCATCACTTTTGAATTGGGTGGTTGTTCATTGTTAAGTTCGTAAAAAGTTTGTTTAATTTATTTCCTTGTCTAAAGTGGTTAAGGTGGGTTCTTTTGAAGGGTCCTCTAAATTTCATGTTGACATTACTTATTTTTCATGTCCCTTGTCAGAGTCTTTGTATATGATCTTGTATTCTCCCATGAATGCTAGTGTGAAATCTAAGGAGCCCCAATCATTGTCTAATAGCTTCATGACTTGTTCAATTTGGTTTTTGTTGTCATTTTGTTGCATAGGTTTCACATGTGTAGTGGATGTTGATGTGTTTAAGGGATTCTCTTTATTTTTTTAAAGCTGTAAGACACTATAAGGCTTAGGATCAATGTCAAGTGTGTACACTTTGTTGTTGTAGATGTATTTCATTTTACGATGAAGAGTAGAAGGCACCCCATTTATTGCATGAATCCATAGGCAGCCTAAAATAATATTACATGAAAGTTCATGAGGAATAACAGGAATTTGTGTATCCAATGTGGCCTTCCCAATTGTAATAGGCAAAGTAATCACCCCAAGCAGTTTCTTTTCGACATTGTCAAATCCCTTAAGGGATAAAGAATCAGGTTGAATGTGTGATTTATCAACACAAAGCCTATCCAAAAGTTTTATGCTACAAACATTAAGGGATGAGACATTGTCAACAAGGGTTCACTTGATCCCTATCCTATTGTATTGAGCTATGATCACAAAAGCATCATTTTGTTTTTGCACTTCCAAAGGGGGGAGTTCAATTTGGTGGAAAAAAATGTCAGCATTTATTCCTTAAATCATGGCTATTATGTCATTTGATTGCACATTATAAGGCATAGGAATTTTTTGTAAGGCTGTTTGAAGCATAGTGTGATGGTTAGGTGAATTTTGAATTAAATCCCATAAGGATATCTTTGCAGGAGTGTTCTTAGGTTGTTCAACAAGATCATACACTGGAGTAAATCGAGAATCTCTAGGAAAAATGGGAGTAGGAAAAGGTAATGGTTTTGGGGTGGGTTGTGGTGGTCATGGATTGTTTCTAGTGGGATATGTATGAGCAATGGTATTATGACTTAGTTTTTGCAAAATATTGTTTATATGTGGTAAAGGATAAGTTCAAGTTTGTTTTGAGTTTGAGGTTTGTGTGAAGGGGGGTAAAGGATGAGTTGAGGTTGAATAATATTAACATCCCTTGGTGAATGAGAGTCTAACATGGGCTCTTCATCTTCTTTTAAGGGTATAATATCATTATTGTCAATGTTATCCTTCTTTGGCATCATGATATCCTCCATAGGAGGAGAGTATTTAGGAGAACTACAAACCACATGTTCTTGATGTTTGAGGGTTGGTTCTTCTAAAATGACTTCAACACAAGTAGGGGAATTATCAATTATGGGATTATAAATAATGGGATGGTTAGGATAAGGTTCTATTTGAGTATCATGTTTCTCTAAAGTCTCATTCTCTTGTTCCATATTATCTTCCATAGTACGAGAGCTTGTAGTATATGCATCCATGGTTAGATTTTGTAAATCATCTTTATTACAAGGAAATGATGCATCAAGAGAAGGCCAGCTAAGATTCTTTTGTTCAAATAGGACTTTCCAAACATTAGGGACATTAGGGAGGAAAAAGATAAGGTTATCACTTTCAATCCACATATCGTCTTGACTAATGTGATGTTCATGATTGTTCACAATTATATCCACTTTTAAAGGATTCTGACAAGGAGGGGGAGTATGGATAGATGGATTTGGGATAGGAAAAGTGGTGGCTATGATCTCATTTTCTCATTTTCTAATTTTTTCCGAAGGGGAATGAGGAGAGGGACAATAAATACCTTCAATGCTTGTATCTTATTTCACCAAAATAACCTTGTCACTACTAGGAGAGGTATCAAGAGAAGAACAAGTATAACTGAGATGATTGTCAACACTATCATCCTCGCCAATGGGCAATTCCATATGAAGGATTGTGTCAATGTTTTGAACATGTTTCTTAATGACCTCATTGTTATAATCAAAATTGAGCTCATAAGAGGGAATGTTATATTTATGCAATCCATTTTTAACCAAATCAAATCCACATCTCTTGAAAGAAAACATGCTATCATAGAAAAATAAAGAAAGTGCAATGCAATGACTTAAAATTCAAATGTTTAAATGCAAATTTGTAGATGTGAAACAAGGTAAGTGTTTGATTACATTATGCATCAACCTAAAGGATGAAATGTTTGGAATGAAAATTTAAAATTAAACAATGCATAAAATGAGCTAATTTAAGCTAGATCTAATGAAATGCATGTTACAAAAACTCAGCGAATTGATACAAATAGGTAAGGGCAGCAAATAGAAGCTTAAAAATAGGATTTTTAGTTCTATGAAAGGCAGTTTTAGGGTTGAAAAGCGAATAAGTCGCCCAAGGTGACGAATTAGTCCTAGTAGGGATTTTTTTTCAAAAAATTCAAAAAAAATCAATTTCTTTTGATGTGTTCAGTGCTGTATGATGCATACCTAAGATGAAAATGTAGAATTTTAGAAGTTTTTAATGATTTAAGATGTGAAAATGCAAGCTAAATGCACTTTTCACTAATTCAAAATGAAATGTAAGCTAATTCTAGTATGATGATGGACTCCAAATTAGAAAACAAGGTATTTGAAAGTCGAGCTCACCAAAATGTATCTCCAATTTTTTTAGGGGCTTCTCTCTTGCACTTCTAGGGTTTTGCACCCAAAAGAAGAAAGGTAACCCATAAAAACTTGTTGGTACACTCAAGACTAATTCAAATTTGATTGAAATATGTCTAAATAGACTACCCTAAATGCAAATAATGGATAAAATATATTGATTATTAAATGAAAACTAAAGAAATGCACCTTGTTTGAAAACATAGTGTTGTATGCAAAAACACCTAGAAAGATGAATATAAATACAAACAAAAAATAACAAGAAAGGAAAACAAAAAGTGTGCACTTGGAAATGTGTTGAGGATAGGAATAAGGACTAGAAATGCTATTGATCCTAAAAAAAATTCCTACTAGGACACTTATGCCATTCTGGGAAACTTAGTCTCGGATTTGGAAAACTATTTTGGAGACCATTTCAGAAAATGGGTATCTAAATCTATAGAAAAATCTGATAAACATGTACGGTAGGAATAATTCACCACTAATGGTGACTTATTCCACTTCTAAATTTCTAAGAATCTGAAATTGGAAACAAAATCCCTCGGTTTGCAGTTTGGTTTCTAACAGGTGTCCACCTCAAAAAATCTAATTTTTGACTCTATAAATGACTTTTTGTTGATATTTTAACGTTGAAAGGAGGATCATGCCTCCAATAAGTCTTCAACCTATTCCTAAATGACTTCTAAGTCCTCAATATACCTAAATATACAAACACAAAAAGAGAGAAGGATAAAATATTGATTGTTAGGGCATGGGGGTTTGCCTTGGTCAAACCCCTTTTTAGGTAATTAAACTAAAATGAAGAAATAATGTACTAAAGCATGAAATAATGGAGTTAGATACTTCCCTTGATGATAGATCTCGAATTTCTATAGCAATAGATGAAGAATATGCCCTTGAATACCTTAGAGAGCTATCTTGATGAATTGAAATGTTAAATGTAATAACCCTCCTATTTGCTAGTTGAACTCAGTAGTTTCTATGCTTTGATTTGATACTTTGATACTATGATGGTACTGTTATTCTTTGATTTGTATAGTTAGATGTTTCATGATGATGTTATTCCATTAGTGTACATGATTATTTCATATGAAATTATGATTGGTGAGGTTAGTTGATTTTCATAATTATATTATGATGTAGTGATTTAATAAATTATGTTATGAGATGATTTGTTAGTTTAGAGATGTTATTTTATTAGTTATATAATATTGTTAGAATAGATGTGATGAAAGGATAGTGTAGCATCACTCATTCACGAGTGCTCTGCTATGTTACGATTCCTTCTCATAATGCAATGCTTTGACTTTATATATGTATGCACATGTACATGACCTCGTTTGTATGCAAGGATTGTAGGTACAGAGTCTCGATTCCACCTGCTTTGGTAGGACATGGCGAGCACCAATAGCCCAACGGTTAAATGTTGAAACAGAGATGACAAGGAAGTCATCTCATCCCATGTTGTCAACCGAGATTGAATGGTATTGTACTCTTTTGAAGTTGCCATTCCTTGTGGTTGTGTGCGTGGTATTGTTGTATTTTATTGATGTTGGCATTTTATAAGTTGTGATTTATTTAATTTAAATGATGGTAATAATTGTTTATTATAATGTTAGATTAAATTGTATTAAATATTTAAAAGTTTTAGTTTAAAAAGTCATGTGTTTTATTAAATGTAATTAAATATTAAATTGTGTTTTTTGTTATTTTAATTAATTATCTTGTTGAGGATAATTATTAAAATAAATTATTTAAATAAATTAAATAATGTGCTTTGCAAGTAAAGTTGTAAAAACATAAATTAAAACAAAAAGTAGTGTGAAGAATAGAAAAATAAATAAATAAAAGAATAGAAAAAGATGAAAGAACGAATGAGATTTGAGATTTGACTGAAAAGCTTGCTTTTAAAGAATAATTTCTTTTATTGTGGATTTTTAGAGCTTTTGGAAGAAAATGGTAATATCTTTTATTTAATTGAAAATTTTGTGAGTTTTTCACACACAGAGGATTATTGAGACAGAGTTGCACAAAAATAATTGTTCTATATTGAGTCTTCTGAAGTTTTTGTGTCATTAGTTCTTTGGTCTTGGGTTTTTCAATCTTTTGCTTGCATTATGTTGGGGAGATTTTCTAAGGAAGGAATTGGATTCGAGTTCGAGCAGTATTCTAGAGAGGAGATTTCGAAGGGAATGAGAATCTCTATAGAGGCCATCGGGATCAAACAAGCATCATCAGATTCTCAAATAAGCGCAGGACTCCAGGTTCCACTTGTTTTCTTTTCAGCTTTCTTTTTCAGAGAAAAATAAAATTAATTAAATATGACTTGTGTGAGGAAAGAAAACTTTTGTTTGAATAGAAATTTACTGAAAGAGATTAAACTAGTTTTCTAAAAATTTATTGGTTGTTTCAGTTGTCAAACAAAATCTACATCTTCTGAAATGTCCAATTTGTCTATATTGATATGAAAGAAAATACTTTATTTTTTCTGACACCAATGAATTTTGATTTAATAAACAATCATATATATATATAATTGTTTCTTTTATAATATCAATCTTTTATATTAAAAAAAAATGTTTATTTTCAAACACTTACATATATACATGTGGGAATATATTTATTTTTGTCTTTTGTACTTGTAACTGGAATATTACTTCATGTGAATATATATAAATTATATATATATATATGTATATATATACACAAATTTTGTGTGTATATATATACATAAATATATAAAATATATATATGTGTATTTGTATTTTGTATTAAAATTTATTTTTAAAAAAATTGAAACAAAAATTCGAAACCATGTCGAAACTGTGTTGGCATCCATACTAGGTAAAGGACGGAGTTTTGTTTTGTTTTATATAAAAAATTAAAATTAAAAAAATGGGAGAGGAGAGGGATGACGCAGGCTGTACCTCCTCCCCAGTCCCCTGTGCTAGGCAACAGACGACCGTAGTAGTCTGTACGACTGGCGCCTGGGTCCTGCATTTAAGGACTTGTGTATGTTTGGAGTTTTTATTATATTATATATATATATATATATTAAAAAACATATTTAAATTTTTATTATTATTTTATATATATATTTATTGTATTTTTATAATGTTTTTTTTTATAATATTAAATGTAGATTAATTGATTAATCAAATGATAAACAAATTACATGATTATGTTGAACTATTGTGTTTTTTTTTACATCGAATTAAATAGAGATTTTGGTTGTAATTGTTCAAGTCATTTTCTCAAGTTATAAAATCATGGGATCTTATTGTTGTCTTCTATTTATTGTTTTGGATTTGGTTCTTGGATGTGGGTACCCCGTTGTAGATTGTGAAACTTGTTTCCAAAGGTGTGTTTTAATCCTTGTATGTTATACTCGTATTTTGTGATCATGAAGTTGCATGATTTTCATATTATTATTATTATTATTGTGGAAGGGTTGTACGATATTGTGGAGACTTTTACTTTGAGCTTATTGTGAGATGGAATTTCCTCGCATGTTTTGTTTATGAGTTATCATGAGATGAGTTTTCCTCGCATGTCTTATTTTGTGTTATATGCCTTGTATTTATGGTACAACCCTTGCCTAGTTTTGATTTATGTTAGGGGTCTTAGGGAGAGTGGCTCTTCGTGGGCATCGGTGCCTCGAAAGGAGGAAGAGATTAGGATAACCCACATAAGAGTAGTTAAACAAGTGATAACCTATAAATAGAATTTAGGGGGATAGGTAGTAAAGCACACAAGATAATAAACATTGGATACCTCGTCTATGCATTAGGGCTATCATAGACTAATGATAGACTAAGAAGGCCATGGTTGGAAAAGTCATAATCTCATCTTCATGAGAGATTATCAGCTCCACATGAGCTACCCTATGGTGTCAGTGCCTCAAGTAGGAGGAAGGGCTAAGAGATCCATAGATGGGTACTGGCACCTCAGTTGGAGGAAGGGCTAGGAGATCCCATGAGAGCTATGCGATGACACTCTCCACTAGACACCCTTGTGCATTGTTTTGGTTGCCTCTGGAAATTGTAATCTTAATGTTGTTTCAAATTCTTTTGAAGATGATTTATCAATGTTTCTTAGTGACTTGTTAAATCATTATTTATTTGTTTATTTTCGATTAGTTTCATAGCTTTAATCCTATTATGTTGATTTGGGATTGTGTTGATTATGTTATGGAAAACTTTGAGTGTATTTGTACTTGTACTATGTTGTTCATGGAGTCGGTTTGAAAATCATGGTCGAGTTAACTTCCTTGTCATCTTTAAGCACGGGGGGTGAGTTATTTATAATTCACATGGTTGGGTGGAACATGCTCCACACCCATTGGGTTCCCCATCAACATCCTATCTTCTCAACATTTTTGCAGTTGGAGTTGTACCAGTGTTCACTTTGTAATTCAAATGTTATTTTACTTGTATCATCCCACATGTTTAGGAAATTTATTGTAATTCATTTATCAAGAGCTTATAATGTAATGAAATAAATGATGATGTAATAGTTAGGATCCTTTGTAACATAATCATAAGAGATTCTTTATGATTGTAACATGTGATGTAGTGATACTCTCACTCTTGGTTCATGGATGTACTCTTATTCATGGTTATTATAATATTAATGGATATGTTGTTTATCTTTATCTTTTATTTTTGTTTAATTTTTTTCAATGTAACCTTGCGTGCCCCAGAGAACTAAGTGTGATAGTATAGTGTAATGTGAAATTTGATTGTGGTTTAATGTTATTGCATGTTTAATTGTATTGATTTAAAAAAAATTAGTTGCTTTGTGTGTTCTCTGGGGTTTGCATGATGGGCATTACATTAAAACCCTAGCTTGCTTGACTTGAGAGAGATGGATTATGAATTAATAATGAATTAGTTATGAATTAGGGTTTAGAAGATTGTATTTATAGGAAATCCACCTAATTTTCCTGTTAATTTGATCCCCAAGGCCGACATGAAGGAAAAATAAACTTAAAATCCAATTTTTCCCTCCTAAAACTTGAAAATAGCCCAAATGGGACTAAGACACCAGGTTGGGCGACTTGGCCCCATAGGGGTTATTTTTCTAGCTAGATTGTCTGGGAATGAATAATTCCAATTCTTTTGTCAAATTAAGCCTTGGGATGCACAATATGGAGCCATAGGGGCTTATTAATGATGATGAAAAGGGGGATTAGGGAAAGGGACACAAAGTTCAATGTGAAAGTGTGAATAAATAGACTTCCACAGCCTAGAAAGGAACAACATCCAATTACAACACTAGATTAGAATTAGGTTTAATTTACAAGCCTTCTAGATTAATGTGAGAATGCAATTGAATACATTTTACAACATTGAATTAGGGAAAGATAGGTTCATGAGACTTAAATACTTAATAAAGGTCTAGAAAAGTGTGAATAAAAGACATTGTCAGATGCATTTTATTTAGTTGACAAGGGTCCAAGACCTAATTTGGATGTGTAAAACACCTCACAATCACTAGATCAAGGCATCATTAGGTCCAATTTATCATCAATTACTCCCATATCAATGTGAAAATGTCAAGTTATACACTTTTTGGTGACACTGCAAACTTAATGGAAGAGGATGGTTGAGGATGCATGCTCTCATTTTTCTCTTTAGTCAGCAAGGATGCATTGGGTCCACACCCTAGAGGCCAATCCCATATTGTAGAAAGCTTTTTTATCTTAGGTGTTTGCTTCTCCTTAGTCTTCAATCCTCTCTCTAGCTTGCATCATGTAAGAGACAAAGCTAGAGTTCATCATCAGGAATTTCTGATTGAACCTCCGTCTTGGAATTTCCTTCCTTTACATCATTCTTACATGAGGTTCTAATAGTTTTCCCTTTCCTTTGTCCTACCTTTTGCCTTCCCAGTCCTACATTCAATTCAGGTTTGGTCAATTCTTAGAACATGCAAATTTTGGGTCAAGGGTCAACTACCCCTAGTCAATGATGGTAGACTCAAAGGCCTAATAAATATAATAACCAATTCAAATTTGTTATTTTATTAATATTATTATAAATGACACATGAATATACTCCAAATTAAAAAGACATAACTAGTGGCTAAAGTCAATCATAGCTACACATGTCCATTTAAAATGAGTGAAAGATTCATATATTCACTTCAAAAGTCAAATTACAATATTAGGTTTGACTTGTCTTCTAAGGCCACAAAGTCATTACACTATACACTTTACATCAAGTACAAGAATGAATTAGATCAAGTTTCATCTTAAACTATAATAGTCTTGTGAACAACTAAGGTTCTTCATGGATGCTTTCCTCCACTAGTGGACGAGAACATGGTTGAAGCACTTTACCACCCAACCATGAAGCTTACACTTCTCTAGTATTATTTTGACTTGAAGAATGTCTAAACTTGCATGGAAAGTTTAGCACGAGAACAATCTACATGGTGGAATTTGGTGCATGCCTATACATCAACATGCAGTTTCTATCTACTAGTTAAAAATGAAAGATCTATGCTAGGAATGGAAAAGAGTGAAATCATAGAGTTCATACATACATACATAATGAACTATATTGCTTGGCCAAGAATAATAAATGTGTTGCAACAACAAAAAACAATAGGTTTTGGTAAAGCAAACCTATACTCTTTGAACTCCATTTTCGCACTCGTCACAGAAGCACTGGTAGAACTTTTAGTCACGTGACTAACACTAGTAGAATATTGCAAATAAATGACTAATTTGGTCATTTATAAATGATTAATTTGGTCATTAGGTAAAATCACAAGTAAATGACTAATATAGATAAATAAAAATGACTAAATAAATAATTAAATAAATGACTAAATAAAAGACTATTACTCTATTCTTTTTTCTTTCGAATTTGATCATAATCCATAGAGCTTAAGCCCCCCTCATGGGATCCCTACCTAAGCAGGCCATTTATAATATATATTTTATATTATATTATATTAATAATATTTATAATATAATATATTATAATATTATAATATTATAATATAATATAATATAATATTTATATATTTTTTTTGATACAAAAGTATTATTATTTTATTAACATTATAATATTTCAGCTTTAATTGTCTGCATTGTAGGAAAGACCACTATTAACACCAAATTTTCTATGCCAAAAAACCATAGGACCACGAAGAAAAAACCTACCAATGATCCTAACAAAGCATGCCCATACATCCATATAGAAAACTAGACCTTCTAACAATGACAAAAAAATGAACTAGACTTACAAAAAATGATTAAGTTTTGGAAAAATCTTTGAAATCTTTAACCCACTCCACACCCCCAATGGTTTTCAACCCAAAGAACTTCTTTAGGAACTCCACTGCCACTACTGCTATCAACCTATGATTCATAAGGGCTAGTCCACTCAAATCAAGAAGGAATGGGTACAACTTGATTGCTTCATCTGAGGACTACATGAGCTCCAAGTCGTAGGGACATGGAACACCATTTCCAACCACCACAACATGCAAGACCTCATCAACTCCCTCCACTAGATCCTCTCTAAACATTTTTTCAAGCAACAATTTTTCCTCTTCCTTCTTTACCTTCTTATCCAATAAAAATGCAAAAAAATGAGATGAGATATGCAAATTGTCCCTACCATATTCCTTATTCTCCAAATTCCTAGTACCCAGGATCATTTTAGTTGCCACAACCAGCATAGGATCATTGTTGAGAAAAATCTTTTTTAGACATTGATAGGTTATTTCTCTAAAAAAAGCTTAATACCAAGCCAACAATTTCAAGGAAATCAAGGTATCCACCCCAAATCATGCTAGCCCATCCACTAACACCTCCACTATGAACCAAGAGGGCTTGACCAATATCATCACCCAAGCTATAGCCACTCCCAACTAGATAGAGAGAGTACCATTCGTAGCCAGAAGAAAATAAAAAATGGAAATGAAACAACCCTTGTTTCGGCCTTAAAGCCAACTCTTAATAATGAATTAATGCCAAGTACTACATGGCCATCACCTCCACTAATGAATCCCCTCAAAATATGTCAATTAACTCTAAAATGAGTAAAACCTTCAAATTAATGAGCTCAAACTAGCCTAAAAAATGGAAACCATTCTCCCTCATTAAAACACGTACTTTATTGACATGATGTTTCTTGCCCATCACTTAGCAAGAGCAACTACCCACATCATCCCCTTCACCTCTGTCGCCAAACACCATGGCATAAACTGCCACATCCCCTTTGCCAAACTGGAGGGATGCTCGTCCTACCACCCGCATAATATAATATTTTTATTATATAATATTATAATATTATACAATAATATATTATATTATATAATATTATAATATAATATAATGTTTATATTATATTATATTATATTATTAATATTCCATTGTGATTTTTTTTCTTAGTGACCTTAATGGGTTGGCATAATGAGCACCATACTTTTCATTTTAATAAACATACTCTAAACCCTTCATCAAAACCTTATTTTCAAGTTGCATCTTACCAAATCGAAGAAGTGAAAGGTCAAAACCAACAAGGAAGAGTTTGGAGGAGCCTTTTCATGAACACAAATATAACACTGAAGTTTATAGAGCAAGGTATGGTGTGCATTTAGAGTGTGGACCATTTGACAAGTAGACAGATGACTTTTTTTGGATGATGATCTTTGGGACATTGGCTCTTCTTGTAAGTTGTAACAAATGTTTTTTGTGTTCCATATTATGTTGTTACTGCTTGGGACATAAAGAAATAATTTCATTGAGTTTTATTTGTTTTTGTCTGTGCTACTTAATTTTTAATGCCTTAGCATGTCATGTGGGATGGAGTGATGTTTATTGAAGACTTGAGACAGTTAGGGCTTGAAAATCCTCTCAAAATTGAAAATTCATGGAATCCTTGTTTGTTGATCATGCAGGTATTTTCTCTTGTTCTAGCCTTAAACTCATATTTCATGGGAATGTATCTTGTTTTCATGCTCCCATACATTTGCACTCAATCTCATCTGTTGGGGTACCCTACATCCAGCATTTAAAACATTCATTTTCTAGGAATTCCCCCATTAAGGAGCTAGTATAACTCAATCTTGTTTCAAACTCCCACAATGTTGCTATAGGGTCATTATGGTTTCAATTAGAATAATTTGGAATATTTGCTATAGAAGAGTATTTTTCTTACATTGTTGTCAAATCCCTGCATTTCAATAACTATGGGCCATGGCCTCCTATTGCTTGTTAACTGAGGTATTTTGCTTAAAAACAATATTTGTGCTTCCAATATCACCCTTGGTAGGGAAATTCAATCCTTTCTCAGTCATAAAGATAACAACTGTGTCACCAATGATGCCCAAATCTTTGCAAATATGAGAAAACTCTTGTTATGGCATCCTCATGTAGATTGGTACTCAAACTTAGGAATAACCAAACATTTGGTGTCAATGTCCATTAACTTCATTTCAAAGTTTGAGATCTTATTCTAGTTGGGGATTTCAAATATGAAGGTAACAATATTCTCTCCATTGTCAGCCTTGATGGTGATAATATCATTGTTACTAGTGCAATTCAACATCTTGGCCATGTTGTTGAGATTCATCAACCTATCGACCTAAGAAATAGAGCCACTAGGGTCACATGGCTTGAATCCATGGCTTGTAAATAAAACCCAGTTTCAAACCAATTGAAGTTGGCATATGTGACCAAATCCTTCATGATCACCAGTACCTTTTGCAGACTCCTCTGAACAAGCCTTAATTCTGACAACTCAACATGGGGAAAAATTAAATGGAAAACATAAATCAAAATAAAATAAATATACCCAAGAACATAAGAGAACTTGTGAGAATGCTCCATAAATTATGGACAAACGAATTTATGAGGGTGGGAAAGTATTCAGAATGATCCAAATGTTTGGAAGAAGAAAAAATGTTGTGGAAAAATAGGACGAATGATAATTGAATGACAGTTTCAAATATTATTAAGCGGTTGAAAAAATGTAGCGAATTGAACTTTCTACTAGTTTATTTGTCATGAATGGAAATTAGGATCAAATTTAAAGAAATACTTAAAAACAATAGGATCGTTACTTATAGGGTTTTTTTTTTGTATAGGTCTTAGGATTTTTGAAGAGATTCTGGAAGCTAACTACTTGGTATATCACTTGTTACTTTTCAATACAATTAGAAAAGTGATTTAACTTCTCAATTCAATTAAAATAATTTTATTATTGTTGTTTTCATATAAATAGTTATAGAGTAAGTGGTGTGTGCAGCCATGAAGTTGTAGTAGAGAAATGAAGGCAGTAGGTGTTGTGGATGCTACATGTGAAGCAATATTTGAGCTTATAATGGGGATGGATGAAACTCGATACAAGTAATTTTTTTTTGTAGTATGTGTTCCATTGGAAACTATTAACAATATGTTTGGATCTTCTTCCCACAATATGTTTTATTGTCTCTTTATAACTTTTTTCATCTTCTTTTGTTGTAGGTGGGATTGTAGTTTTCAATATGGAAGCTTGGTAGAAGAGGTCGATGGGCATACTGCCATTCTTTACCATAGATCACAATTGGATTGGTTTCCAACATAATAATTCTTAACTTGTTTCACATTTTTCTTTGATAATGAAGATGTTGGTTTGGATGCTATTTCCTCTTCAAATCACATTCTTTATATTTTTAAATATTTATGAATATGGTTTGCACTATTTTCATAAACTATATCTCCACATTAAAGGAATGATATACATTTTTTCCTTCTATTGATATGAAAATATTCCTCACAAAAGGGAAAATTTTAGTTACAAGTTATGCATTTCCCTCTCTACTTATAATAGGATAGAGTAGAGAAATTTTGTAACTTTCATTTCACTTATGTAGTTACTCAATGAATATTGACTCAAAAATTGTGACTTATGCGAATATTTATATTCCCATATCTTTTTTATCTATTAACTTCTTAAGAACTATACTTATATAATTTACAAAACCAATATTTATCACTATGATAATTCATGATTAAATGATATTTGTTTATTAATTGATGATTATGCTATTCTACTCATAAAATAAATTGTTGCAACATAACACCATATTTGAGCTAGTAAAACCCCAATGTGGGGTGAAAAATCCAATTGGTAGAGGCAATGCCCTTTTACCTGAGTATATTACCCATAAAAAATAATGATACAACACATGATTGTTCCCCTTAGTGGTGGAGAATGGTACAACACATGATTGTCCTCTTTGTTGTTGGCTTGGAGAAGGTACAACACTTGATTGTCCATTTCATGTTGGCTCATAGAAGGTACAACACATATTTCTCCTCTTGTTGGCTCGAAGAAGGTACAACACATGATTTTCCTCTTTGGCTTTTCCTAATGAAGTCTGAGCTCACATTCCATATATAGTATTCCAAAGAAGAAATGAAGAGAAACAACCTTTCATTTCCTTAACCTTATGAATTCTCGTACAAATAAGTCTTCAAATCTTCCAAGAAGTTTTATAGTCATAGGAAGTTCCAAACAATGTTGTTATACTTCATTTTTGCAGTTTAAATTTGTAATTATCATGGACAAAACTGCAACTGTGTGGATGTCTATGCAATTTTATTAGTGTCCAATGTACTTTTCCTTGTTTTGTTCCTTCACAACTTGATGCTTTATTTTCCCCTTTATATAAATATAATACTATTTTCACATTGTCTACTCTGTTCATGACTATACCAATTGATAACTCATTTTGGAATCCATTTGGAATATACCAGACTTTTGGTTTGAAAAACTCTTACAATCAGGACAAGAAAATTCCCTTCCCATATTGAGATCCAAGTTTGTGCTTGCTCATATTGAAACTACAAAATTCCTTCCTTTGTGATGTTTGAACCATGCTACAATGTTAGTTTCTTACAAAAAATTATCCATGTTACAATGAAATACATTGTGATGATGACAATAGGATACATGTTTACAAGATCCAAGAACATGCAATAGTTTTGCTCATGCTCTATGTCAAGAAGTATACATAACAACACCCAAGAACATGCAATGGTGTTGATTATGTTATCCTCTGCTAAAAACCTTGCTTGAATTTTCAAATTAATTGGTTTGGTTTTTCCAATATCTTCTATAGCATGCAAAATACATCCTTCAACATAAGTTGTAGCATTTTTAGGATCCAACTAAAAAAGTAGTGTTGTTGGAAATAATCAACCTATATTCATATATGATCCACATGTACCACATATTTAACTATCATCTTAGTAATAATGTTTAGGGTGTCCTCAATATAGCTAGCATGGGCACAAAGGTCAACCATGCACACCTAATGCTCAACTATAAATGTAAATTGTAATGTAATAAGGGTTATTGACATGTGAAGTATGTGTAGCCCTCATCCACTAAACCTGCATGACTGTATGCACCTAGAACCCAATCTCAAATTGATTTCATTGACAACCTATCATAGCTGTAACACTTTAAAATAATAGAGTGTGGAGGTTTAAATAATCTCCTTGATTCCATTGGTAAGTTGTCATAGCTACAACACTTGAGCATAGAAGGGTGTAAAAGTTTAAATAACCTCCTTAATTCTACTGGCAACCTATCACAGCTGCAACACTTGATCATAGAAGATTGTAGAGGTTTAAATAACCTTCCTTATTCCACTGGTAACCTATCACATCTGCAGTACTTGAAAATAGTAAGTTGTAGAGTTTTAAATAACCTCCCTAATTCCATTGTCAACCCATCACAAATGTAGCACTTGAACATAATAGGAAGTTTCAAAGGTTTAAATAACCTCCTTGATTCTATTGAAAATCTATTGGAGCTACAACATTCAAAACTAAAATATTGTCATGGTTTAAATAACCTCCTTGATTCCATTGGAAACTTGTCAGAGCTGCAAACTTGAACATAGAAGGGTGTGAATGTTTAAATAACCTTCCTTATTCCATTGGAAAAATATCACAACTGTAACACTTGAACATGGTAGGGTGTATATATTTAAATAACCTCCCTCATTCCATTAGCAACCTATCACAGTTGTAGAACTTGAACATAGAAATGTGTAAAAGTTTAAATAAGCCCCCTGATTCTATTGGCAACCTATCAAAACTGCAACACTTGAACATAGAAGACTATAGAGGTTTAAATAACCTTCCTGATTTTATTGGCAACCTACCACATCTGTAGCACTTGAAAATAGAAAGTTGCAGAGGTTTAAATAACCTCCCCGATTCCATTGTCAACCTCTCACAACTGCAATACTTGAATATAATAGGAAATTTTAAAGGTTTAAATAACCTCCTTGATTTTGTTGACAATCTATCACAACTGCAACACTTAAAAATAAAATATTGTCATATTTTAAATAACCTCCTTGATTTCATTAGCAACCTATCACAATTGTAGCACAACACTTGAACATAGAAGGGTGTGGACATTTAAATAATCTCCCTAATTAAATATCCTCCTTGATTCCATTAGCAAATTGTCACAATCGCAACACTTGAGGATAGAAGGGTGTGGACATTTAAATAAGCTCCCTGATTCATTTGGCAACCTATCACAGCTACAACACTTGAACATAGAAGGGTGTGGATGTTTAAATAATCTCCTTGATTCCATTGGAAACCTGTCATAGCTATAACACTTGAACATGGTAGGGTGTATAGATTTAAATATCCTCTCTGATTCATTCACAACCTTTCATAGTTGCAACACTTGAACATAGAAGGGTGTAAAAGTTTAAATAACCTCCCTGATTCCATTGAAAATAGAATGTTAGGATGTGTTCCATAGTGCTTCATTAATTCAAAGATTTTGAGAGGTTCCTTACAAAATCTAGTTTGTGCACATCCTGCAATCAATCATTTCATTACATGATATGACATATCGTTGACACATTTTTTCAAACAATTTAGGTGTTTTTTATATGATTCCACATCTTGCATATATGTCTTCCAGAGCATATCCAACTATAACATCTGACAAAAATTCCCCTACAATTATGCTTTGGTGTATGTTCAAATCCCATCCCAAATCTCCCATTTTTGTACAGGTAGAGAGGACTCTGGTATTTCACTTGTGGAAATTTTATTAAAATTATATAATAATTAGATAAGAATTATGTTAGGAATGTTGTAACTTCATCAATAATTGTGTTTAATTGTCTAGGTGGTTAGATGTTAATTATAGAGAGTGTCACAAAAAAGTATATCTACATCCTATAGGTTATTACACAATCATTCTATTTTGTTTGACCTATAGTGTTGAGCAGTTAATTGTTGGTTTGTATTATGTTGTACTCCTAAAAAAACAAAATTATAATGACTTTATTCCATCAAAATCCTTTGCTTTTCAAATTCAAATCACTATAATTACCCATCTACAAGATGATTTATGTAGATTTATCAGAGTAAGGGGATCATTGCTAGTGCAAAGTGGAGTAGATGAGTAGAGGTAAACACAATTGAAGGAAAAGGTATGAAGTAAAAGATCCTTATGATAATTGGTAGTTCACAATGAAGTCAAAATTTCTGATTTTATTATTAAATTATCAATTTATTAATGTTTGTAACTTGTAAATTATTTTTGTTTTTCATAATAGTATTCTCTCTTTCATTTGAATCTTACATTTTATTGATATTGTTTTAGATATGTTTGTTTCTTTATCTCACTTGTTATGTAGGTCATTAGATATACTAAATCTCCTAGTCTTGAAGAGATTTTTGAAACATTTAACATGCTTGGACAAATAAAACAAACAAGTCATAGTAAGGATCCTAACTTGAGATTGCATGAGGAATGTAATGGGCCCATTGTGATGGAATGGTTGAACACTAGGAACACTGAGAACTAATATTATAATAGGTGTTAAGTTGTCATTGTTTCTTTGAATGTAACTATCGTATTTTGCTTACAATGTCTTGTGTATAGTGTAGATGAAATAAATTTAAGTATTTTTACTATTAATTGCAGATTTTGTATTGTGTGTTTTAGTGAAGTGGATCTTGTAGTTTTGTAACACCCCTCTTCTAATTTACCGAGTCATTTGTGTTGTCAAAACTAAATCCTATTTTTACGTGTTCTTGTATTGCTCAATCTCTACATTTAACTAAATAGAGTAAACATTATAGTTGTCATCGATTTTATTTTAAGCTAATTTGTATTACATACTCAAAAAAACACCTTTACTTTCGTTCAATATGTATAAACTACTAAAAAATAAATATACTTGATGGAATTGTGAATCTAGTTTATAATGCACTTGATTTCATTTGAAACCATTTAGAATTGTAAAAGTTATTGTAAATTCACTTTAGGTAGGTTGAAACTGTTTTCTAGGGTAATAGTTGGAGTTCAAAATTGTGTTTCTTCCAAACTAACTAGTAGAACAGTCTAAATCTTGATGAGTAGGTTTCTTTTTGTATATTCTTTCATGTTCTAAAGATTCAGATTGACAGATGATGGTTAGCATGTGAAAAATGAATGCCCTAGGTCTGTTTTTGCATGAAAAATCTGGAATTTGACAAAGACTAGTAAAAAATTTATGTTTTGTTGATGCAAAGGATGTTCTGCTTGGATTACAATGAGTTAGAAGGTTTTAGAAGTGTATATTTAAGTCTCTCTAAGAAGGTTTTGTGATTTATAAGCTTTGAATGCACTTTTGTATATTGTCTTGTAGATATAGTGTTATGATAGTCACATTTTGGAATCAATAATGAAGGGTTTGAATAGGTGTTTGAAGAATTATCAAGAATAAAGGCTGGGGAATGATTTCATTATGTTGTATAGGAATTTTTAGACATGTATGAGACTTTGGTAATGAGGATTGGGCTTGTAGTTTGAAGCTTTCTTATGTAGTTGGCCTAAATGGGCACAGTGGTTGATTAAGATAGTCCACTTTTGATAGTTCTTACATTGGAGTTGTTTATGTTGTTAAAAGGGGTTTGGGTAATTTATTTTGATGTTTCTTCAGGTGTTTTGTGAATTCAATAAGAGTTGTGTGTTCCTTAATCTTAGCCTGATACCTCTGGAAACAAGGTTCTTGTGAAGAATGTGATTCCCAGATGCAAGGGATAGTCAGAATCACAGAAGAGAATTGGTTTTGTTTATGTTGAGCTTGGTGAAGAGTCTGTGCCTCCTACACCTGTGATCAATATCCTTTCCTTAATAGATTATTCTAAGAGGTGGTTTCAGGAAATACTGGGATTTCTAATGGAACTCCTAATGATTGTGAGAATACACATCACCACTTAAGGAAACAAGGAGCATTCTTTCATTGGTCTTATCGCTGGAGCTATGAGGGGAGTCTCCTTCCCACGAGTACTGTTAGGCCTTATAGTGACTGACTAATGAGAAAGAGGATTACATTTGTCTATCACAGAGTTATGAGGAGTTATTCTTGATAGTAATGTTAGGCCGAGCAATGTCACACAGCCTAAGATTACATCTAGGAACTCCCCCATAGCTCCCACACCTGAGCAGACTCATGAAAGAATGAAAATGAAATGTTTCATTAGTTCAGCAGTGGATCATGAGGGGAGGATGGTAATGTTAGAAATTGACAGTGAGTTACCATTAGCCAACATTACTACATCAAGGAAACTCCTAGCTCCAAATCAACAGACCAAATAGAAAGCATATCTAATAAACACTAGAACATAATGAAGAGTCATAACATCCCACCTCAATTTTTTCCACCTCCAAAAATCAAGGAAATGAGGGGTGTACTGTGAGTTTCTTGTGTGTGGTTTTAGTGTTTAAATTGTTACCTGATCTATTTAGGGCTGCCAGCCCTCAATCTCTACCTAGGGTACCACTGACCTCACAAGGGGAAATCCCAGCCTTTGAACCCACTCAAAAGTAACTCCCAGATCTTGGAGGGCATTTCCTCAACCCTACTCAGGGTGCACTTCCCCCCTAGACTCTATATAGGGCACCTACCTCGACCCCATTGGGGGTGCTGCCCCTAGACCCCCATGAGGGATGCTTCCCCTCGACCCCATTAGGGGCACTGTCCCCAAACCCCCATGAGGGGCATTTCCCGTTGACCCTGGTAGGGGTATTTTCAGTCCTATCTTTGGAATATTTAATGATATTCAAGTAACCTACAATGTTGTAATCAATTACACCTATAAGACAAGTCACATGCTTGACATTAGGGAATTGGCATGGTTGTTCATGGATTGTCTATTATAACCATAGTTATCTAGATCCAGATATGGTTATTTCATTGTTATTTATAACTAAAATTACTTTCCTCTTGATCATATTTCTACTTTCTGTATCATTTGTTATGATCTAAGAGACAAAATCCTAACATATTTGGTAGAAAATGAATAGGGAAATTAGTAAATTCTAAATAAAATGTGTTTAGGGACCCTAGAGTGAACACTGGGATAGTTGTTTATTGTTTGTACAAGTTTTGACATTTGATGGTTGCCAGCCTATTGGTACAATTCATCCTTTCAATTTCTGCAACTATGATATCTTATAAGTGTGTTTGAAATCCAAGCCATTTATAATGCAAAGTTTAGAGTCATAATTGCATTCAAGGTTTTCATCTTTGTTTTTGTTGCATGAAGGATTTTGAAAATGTTAATGAAGAACTTCTGAAACTTGATTTAAGACACATTCACAAAACCACCATAGGTTTAATTGGCATCTTAATGATATAGTTTAGAGTGTCCTCGAGATAGCCAGCATAGGCAAGAAGGTCAAGCATGCATAGATAATGATCAACTATAGGTGTAATGCAATACTACTTACTCATGTGATTGAGGTATGTATAACCCTCATCCACTAAACCTCTATGGCTGCATGCACAAAGAATACAAACAAAGCTTACAATGTTAGGATATGTTTCATAGTTCTTCATTAATTCAAATATTTTGAGAGCATCCTTGCAAAATGCATTTTGTCCATATCCTACAAATATTGCATTCCATGAGATGACATATCTTTGAGGCATTCCATCAAAGAGTTCAAATGCCTTGTGTACATTTCCACATTTTGCATACATGTCTAACAAAGCATTTCCAACCATAATATATGACAAAAATCCCCCATCCATTATGCTCTCATGGATGTTCATACCCTACTCCAAAGCTCCCATTTTTGCACAGGTAGGTAGGATGCTAGCATAGGTTGTAGAAATTGGCTTCACACCTACTAATTATATTTTCTTGAAAGTTTTTAAAGCCTCGTCAGGAAATCCATTTTGTGCATATCCTGCAATCATCGTATTCCATGAGATGGAATATCTTTCAAGCATTCTGTCAAACAGTTCACATGACTTGTCTATGCTTCCAAATTTTCCATACATGTATGCTCCAAGGGAAATTTCAGCTACAACATCTAAAAAAAATCCTCTATTATTTATGCTTTCATGGATGTTCATACCCTATTCCAAAGCCCCCATTTTGGCATAGGCGGGAAAGATGCTAGCAAAGGTTGTGGAATTTGGCTTTATACCTTCCAATTTCATGTGCTTGAAATTTTCTAAAGCATTTTCAACAAATCCATTTTGTGCATATCCATCAATAATTATAGTCCAAGAGATGACATCTCTTTAAGGAATTCTATTATAAAATTCACATGCTTTCCCTATGCTTCCACATTTTGCATACATTTCAACCAATGAATTTCCAACTATAATATTAGATGAAAATCCTCCTTCTATATGATTTGATGGATGTCAATACCCTTTTCCAAAGCTTCCATTTTTTAACAGGAAAATATTTATATTAGATTTCCTCTGTAGTGCTTTACAATGGTTGGCAAGGTTATTTCTTATGAATGAAGTAAAAAATTTATAACCTATCAACAAATGTGGTTGAAATTTACAGGCAACAAATTTGGATTTTAATGAATACAACAGATGAATAGTTATTAGAAGGGTAAATTCTGGTACTATGCATAGAGGTATGGAGATAAAGGTAAAGGCTATTTTAGATAACAGAAATATAGTAAATTTGATGTCATGGATAACCCTTATATTAGATATATTCCAACAAATGTGGAGTTGAGATGTGGGAAAGTGTGGTTTTATATGGTTGGCTAAAGAGTGCTAAAAAACTTATTTGTATGACATTTCTTATGGACTATAGGAAAAATTTATGTTTAATATATTAAAGTAAAAATAGAGAATTCTTATTACTGAATTCACAATTTGATAAAGAAATTCCCAAAAATTATATAAGAAAATATCAATACCAAAGTAATGGTAAATATACAAAGTAGGCTACCTACTGGCTACTTACTTTATAGCTTTTTTATTGAACAAGGTGAAGGTTATCATCTATTCCATAGAATCTTTTCTTAAATGTATTTCCCACTACTACATTTTGGCTTCTAGGGTCTATTCTATATGAGTTATGTATAACATTGTACTTTGTAGTTAAGGTTGTTTTACTTGAATCCTAGTTGAATAATTTGTTTCTTAACATTGCATTTTTTAGCAATGACTTTGACTCTTAGTTTTAAAGGATGCTTTTACAAAACACCTTTTCTTGTTACAAAATTAGACTTTAGTAATTGATTTCCAAATGAATCTCAAAAGAAAGAGATAAGATTTTATATTCCTATTTCAT
>VDFB02047230.1:529218726-529260529 GCA_007258455.2 Sequoia sempervirens | reverse complement strand
TTGATTATTTTAGAATGTATGCACATAGACTTCGTCTATGTATGTACACATACTTGTGACATACCTCCTTTTTTTTTTAGTACATTTTAAAAAGTAGAATTCTTATGATGAAAAGTAGAGAATAGTCATAAGAATGATATGACTGATTATTGAATTACTCTAAATATGATTTCTATTTAAAGAGTAAACTAGTATTTTGATTCTTCTTTAGAAGATAGTTGAGAAAGAATATTTAATACTTGAACATAATAGTGATACCTTAGTTGACTAGAGCACCTCAGGGTAGATGTTGCTAGAAGGTAGATAAATATTATGAGTTATATAGTATAAAGTTACCTTCACTAGTACACAAACAACAATATATGACTAAATAAACTACTAAAAATTGTATATAAATGACTAAGTTTAGTCATGTGACTATTAGTGGTTTATTTGTAGTCATTTATAACACCACCAAATTTATGACTAAACTATTTTAGTCATTGATTTAGTCATTGATTTAGTCATTTATTTAGTCATTTATTTAGTCATTTATTTGGTCATATATTTAGTCATTAATTTTAGTTATGTGACTATTTTAGTGGTTTATTTGTAGTCATTTATAACATCACCAAATTTATAGCTAAACTATTTTAGTCATTTATTTAGTCATGATAGTGATTTATTTAGTCATATATTTATTCATTAATTTATTCATATATGTAGTCATTAATTTAGTCATTGATTTATCATGGTAGTGATTTATTTAGTCATATATTTAGTCATTAATTTAGTCATTGATTGTTGTTAATAGTCAGCTATTTAGTAATCCATAGTCATATATTTATTCATTACAAATAAAATCTAAATTAATTAATCCTCATAAATTTATGCATATAAAATTTAAGTATCATAGATATTCAAGTGTTGAAGAAGCGCCATGAAATGAAAACTAAAATGATTGAACAAATATGATTGATTAGACACAAACATAAACATATTACAACTCAATAGGAGCCACAACATAGTATTTATGAGTGGAGAAAAAACCACTCTAAAAATTTACTTCATTAAGCCTCATTGGGAAAACAAAATCTCATTGGTTATAGTCAATGTCTTAGTGACACTGTACAACTTATAAACACTATATAAATAGAATACTCCTATTTTTATACACTTATTCTATTTTCTCCCTTCCTAATCAGAATATTTTGAGGGCTGGGTAGCAACCTCCTATAGGAGCTTGACCCATTTAATCTCCTTGCAAATCCACAGCTTTCCCACCACTATTGGTTTTGGCTCCTCCAAACTCTTCCTCATTGGTATTCACCTTTCACTTCTCCAATTTGGAGATGCAGCCTAAAAATAAGGTTTCAAAATTTGCACATCAAAAACATATTTGGAAGTAGATTTTTATTAGATATGGTAGTTGCAAGTTCCACTAATTATAATAAAGATAAATAGTTTTACCTTTTTGCATCAACTAATGCAATTCTAATAAATTTTAGAGGATCGACAATTCTAGCCTTTATCATATCAACATACTCACCTAAAAGTTGCAACACAACATTAAACTTCTATTAATTAGATTAAAACATCTAAGAAAAAAAAAAAATAAACTTCAAACATTATCAATTTAGTTTCCTCAGAGTTTTCATCTAGCCATTGGCTCCAGAACCTCTTTAGATGTTCCATCCAACTGTCATCACTTCCATATAGGTAGAATTGTAATGCCTATCAAAACTATCATCTTTCCCATAGAGTTAGAGCTAAATTCATTTAGAAATATTTCTTTCTTGTTGAGAAATCCACTCCCCTAGCAAGCTCAACATATAGACAACCTCCCCTTACATTCTAAATTTACCAAGGATGTCAATTTTAGTCTCGTAAATCAAAATAACCTTATCATTCATTTTCAAAACTACATAGTTAATAGAAAAATTCAATAGAAAAAGCATGAGGAAAATTAATCTACCTCTATATTATTAGGGGTCATAAATGCTACTTAAATCTACAATCATAAACCCTCCTATGAGATACAAATCCAATCCTATCGCATTAAAAACAAGAACTAAAACCTTATTGGAGAATCACACAACAACAATACCTAAAATCAATCAATGGCTAAATGTAATTTTGTCCAAACATGTAGTAATCAAACACTCTCGCATTGCCTGCGGATAATTAGAAAATGTGAAAGGATCCCTAAATAAAGTTGAAGAAATAGAAGAAATTATGCATTTCTTCAAATGAGTAAATATAGTGTAATGTGCTAATTGTTTTTCTTGCATCACTTAGAACCAAAGAATAAAAATTGCATAGAGAGGATTTGAAGAAGCAAAACTCAAATTTTAATAAAATCTAGTCAAAATTTGTTTCCATGTTTGAAAGGACTATTTATTTTGCATTGGGATTCCCACTCTCAAAAACCTGACAAAGGCAATCCAGTTACATGACCATCAGAAAGATACAAAATTATCACATCAAAGAGAGGAAACAACAAACACTCTATTAAAATTCCATTCTTGCCTCAAAATCTACTGCTTTGCAAGAAAAAAAAGCATTTCAAGAAATTCCAAAGCAATACTTTCATATTTTTTTATTAAACATCAATATAAAGACCTTTTTTTTGTTGCTCTTATGAGAATTTTCTAACTGGGAATGAAACTATTTCAACATTTAGAAAACCACGTTTGACAGGTATACAAGGTATTGGAAATGCAAACTTACAGACTATTTGCAAAAATGCTTTTACATTTTAAGATAGAGAAATTTCATTTTGTGGACTTGCTTTAGTGGCAAATACAAAGCATAGTTGATGACCATCACAAGCCAGGTGTGTGGCTTCAGGAAAATTTAGAAGGTTGGTCTCTGCCCTTATTCAAGGGTAAAATCTATTACTAGGTCGCTGACAACACTGTCTCAACTCCAACATCCAAACTAGGTTGGGATTCTTGTTGTCTATGTAATAAATGAACAAAAAATTAATGTAAATGTAGGTTAGTGTTGTTGTAGCATATTCTAGAAACATTTATTGTGTTTACTTGCTCACTGTATCATTTTCTAAGTTCAAACACTTCATATCTACTCATTACATTGTCTCATTATCCACCTGTACAAGTCTGAAATACATTTTTTGAGTATTTTTATTGCTGCCATTATTAAGCTGTGTAGAAAGTGAATTGGATGTCATTATATATATTCCTTTGTTCATATATATATGTGTGTTTGTATAGTTTCCTTTGTTCATATATTGCTGATATGAAATAGGAATATAAAATATTATCTCTTTCTTTTGAGATTCATTTGGAAATCAATTACTAAAGCCTAATTTTGTAACAAGAAAAGGTGTTTTGTAAAAGCATCCTTTAAAACTAAGAGTCAAAGACATTGCTAAAAGATGCAATGTTAAGAAACAAATGATTCAACTAGGATTCAAGTAAAACAACCTTAACTACAAAGTACAACATTATACATAACTCATCATAAATACCCTAGAAGCCAAAATGTAGAGTGGGAAATACATTTAAGAAAAGATTCTATGGAATAGATGATAACCTTCACCTTGTTCAATAAAAAAGCTATAAAATAAGTAGCCAGTAGGTAGCCTACTTTGTATATTTACCATTACTTTGGTATTGATATTTTCTTATATAAATTTTGGGAATTTCTTTATCATTGTGAATTCTGTAATAAGAATTCTCTATTTTTACTTGCATAATATATTGAACATAAATTTTTCCCATAGTCCATAAGAAATGTCATGCAAATAAGTTTTTTAGCACTATCTTAGCCAACCATATAAAACAACACTTTCCCACATCTCAACTCCACATTTGTTGGAATATATCTAATATAAGGGTTATTGTGGCATCAAATTTACTGTATTTCTGTTATCTAAAATAGCCTTTACCTTTATCTCCATACCTCTATGCATAGTACCAGAATTTACCCTTCCAATAACTATTTTTCCTTTGTGTTCATCAAAATCCAAATTTGTTGCCTACAAATTTCAACCACATTTGTTGATAGGTTATAAATTTGTTACTTCATTCATAAGAAATAACCTTGCCAACCATTGTAAAGCACTACAGAGGACATCTAATATAAATCTTTCCTGTTTCAAAATGGAAGCTTTGGAACAGGGTATGGACATCCATCAAAGCATAATAGAAGGGGGATTTTCATCTGATATTATAGTTGGAAATGCTTTGGTTGACATGTATGCAAAATGTGGAAGCATAGAGAAAGCATGTGAATTTTTTGACAGAATGCCTTAAAGAGATGTCATCTCTTGGACTACAATTATTGTTGGATATGCACAAAATGGATTTGTTGAAAACGCTTTAGAAACTTTCAAGCAAATGCAATTGGCAGGTATAAAGCCAAATTCCACAACCTTTGCTAGCATCTTTCCTGCCTATGCCAAAATGGGGGCTTTGGAATAGGGTATGAACATCCATCAAAGCATAAATAATAGAGGAATTTTTTTAGATGTTGTAGTTGCAATTTCCCTAGTAGACATGTATGCAAAATGTGGAAGCATAGACAAGGCATGTGAACTGTTTGACAGAATGCCTGAAAGAGATTCCATCTCATGGAATACGATGATTGCGGGATATGCACAAAATGGATTTGTTGAAAAGGCTTTAGAAACTTTCAAGCAAATGCAATTAGCAGGTGTGAAGCCAAAATCCACAACCTATGCTAGCATCCTACCTTCCTATGCCAAAATGGGAGCTTTGGAGTAGGGTATGAACATCCATCAGAGCATAATGGATGGGGGATTTTTGTCATATATTATGGTTGGAAATGCTCTGTTAGACATGTATGCAAAATGTGGAAACGTACACAAGGCATTTGAACTCTTTGATGGAATGCCTCAAAGAGATGTCATCTCATGGAATGCAATAATTGTAGGATATGCACAAAATGGATTTTGCAAGGATGCTCTCAAAATATTTGAATTAATGAAGCACTATGAAACATATCCTAACATTGTAAGCTTTGTTTGTATTCTTTGTGCATGCAGCCATAGAGGTTTAGTGGATGAGGGTTGTACATACTTCAATCACATGAGTAAGCAGTATTGCATTACACCTACAGTTGATCATTATGTGTGCATGGTTGACCTTCTTGCCTGTGCTGGCTATCTCGAGGACACTCTAAACTATATCATTAAGATGCCAATTAAACATGTGGTGGTTGTGTGATGTGTCATAAATCAAGTTTCAAAAGGTCTTCATTAACATTTTCAAAATCCTTCATGCAACAAAAACAAAGATGAAAACCTTGAATGCACTATTATGACTCTAAACTTTACATTATAAATGGCTTGGACTTCAACCACACTTATAAGATATAATAGTTGCAGAAACTAAAAGGATGAATTGTACCAATAGGCTGGCAACCATCAAATGTCAAAACTTGTACAAACAATAAACAACTATCCCAGTGTTCACTCTAGGGTCCCTAAACACATTTTATTTAGAATTTACTAATTTCCCTATTCATTTTCTACCAAATATGTTAGGATTTTGTCTCTTAGATCATAACAAATGATACAGAAAGTAGAAATATGATCAAGAGGAAAGTAATTTTAGTTATAAATAACAATGAAATAACCATATCTGGATCTAGATAACTATGGTTATAATAGACAATCCATGAACAACCATGCCAATTCCCTAATGTCAAGCATGTGACTTGTCTTATAGGTGTAATTGATTACAACATTGTAGGTTACTTGAATATCATTAAATATTCCAAAGATAGGACTGAAAATACCCCTACCAGGGTCAACGGGAAATGCCCCTCATGGGGGTTTGGGGACAGTGCCCCTAATGGGGTCGAGGGGAAGCATCCCTCATGGGGGTCTAGGGGCAGCACCCCCAATGGGGTCGAGGGGTAGTGCCCCTTATGGGGGTCTAGGGGGAGTGCACCTAGTGGGGTTGAGGGGAAATTCCCCTCACGAGGGTCTGGGGTTAGCACACCCAGTGGGTTTGAGGGGCAGTTCCCCTCGTGGGGGTCTGGGGGTAGTGCCCCTAGTGGGGTCGAGGGGCAGCGCCCCTCGTGGGGTCTAGGGGTAGCAATTTAAGGCTTTTAAAACCATACAAAAATCCATGGTACACCTCATTTTCATAATTTTTTGAGTGGAAACAAATTGGGGGGATGTTGTGTTATCTTCCACCGATATGTTCTAGTGTTGTCGATATGCTTTCATTGGTCTATTGGTGGAGCTATGAGGGGAGTTCCCTTGATGTAGTAATGTTAGGCTAATAGTGTCACTATCAGCCTAACATTACTACATCGAGGGTACTCCCCTCATAGATCCACTTATAGACTAATGAAAGCATATCGACATTCTTTCATCGGTCTATCAGTGGAGCTATGAGGGGAGTTCCCTCAATGTAGTAATGTTAGGTTGATAATGACATTATCGGCCTAACATTACTACATCAGGGTAACTCCCCTCATAGCTCCACTGATAGACCGATGAAAGAATGTCGATATGCTTTCATTAGTCTAGTCACTATAGGCCTAACATTACTACATTGAAGGAACTCCCCTCATAGCTCCACTGATAGACCAATGAAAGAATGCTCACTTGTTCATAGTGGTGATGTGTATTCCTCACAATCATTGGAAAGTTCCATTAGAAATCTAGTATTTCTAGAAACCACTATTGAATAATCTATTAAAGAAGGATATTGATGCAGTGTAGGAGCACAAGACTCTTCACCAAACTCAACTTGTCAAAAACACAACCAATTCTTGACTATCCTTGCATCTAGGACTCCACATTCTTCACAAAACCTTGTTTCAAAGTACTCAAACTAAGATTAAGGAACACACAACTCTTATTGAATTCACAAAACACCTGAAGAAACATCAAAATAAATTACCCAAACCCCTTTTAACAACATAAACAACTCCAATGTAAGAACTATCAAAAGTGGACTATCTTAATCAACCACTGTGCCCATTTAGGCCAACTACATAAGAAAGCTTCAAACTACAAGCCCAATCCTCATTACCAAAGTCTCATACATGTCTAAAAATTCCTATACAACATAATGAAATCATTCCCCAGCCTTTATTCTTGATAATTCTTCAAACACCTATTCAAACCCTTCATTATTGATTCCAAAATGTGACTATCATAACACTATATCTACAAGACAATATACAAAAGTGCATTCAAAGCTTATAAATCACAAAACCTTCTTAGAGAGACTTAAATATACACTTCTAAAACCTTCTAACTCATTGTAATCCAAGCAGAACATCCTTTGCATCAACAAAACATAAATTTTTTACTAGTCTTTGTCAAATTCCAGATTTTTCATGCAAAAACAGACCTAGGGCATTCATTTTTCACATGCTAACCATCATCTGTCAATCTGAATCTTTAGAACATGAAAGAATATACAAAAAGAAACCTACTCATCAAGATTTAGACTGTTCTACTAGTTAGTTTGGAAGAAACACAATTTTGAACTCCAACTATTACCCTAGAAAACAGTTTCAACCTACCTAAAGTGAATTTACAATAACTTTTACAATTCTAAATGGTTTCAAATGAAATCAAGTGCATTATAAACTAGATTCACAATTCCATCAAGTATATTTATTTTTTAGTAGTTTATACATATTGAACGAAAGTAAAGGTGTTTTTTTGAGTATGTAATACAAATTAGCTTAAAATAAAATCGATGACAACTATAATGTTTACTCTATTTAGTTAAATGTAGAGATTGAGCAATACAAGAACACGTAAAAATAGGATTTAGTTTTGACAACACAAATGACTCGGTAAATTAGAAGAGGGGTGTTACAAAACTACAAGATCCACTTCACTAAAACACACAATACAAAATCTGCAATTAATAGTAAAAATACTTAAATTTATTTCATCTACACTATACACAAGACATTGTAAGCAAAATACGATAGTTACATTCAAAGAAACAATGACAACTTAACACCTATTATAATATTAGTTCTCAGTGTTCCTAGTGTTCAACCATTCCATCACAATGGGCCCATTACATTCCTCATGCAATCTCAAGTTAGGATCCTTACTATGACTTGTTTGTTTTATTTGTCCAAGCATGTTAAATGTTTCAAAAATCTCTTCAAGACTAGGAGATTTAGTATATCTAATGACCTACATAACAAGTGAGATAAAGAAACAAACATATCTAAAACAATATCAATAAAATGTAAGATTCAAATGAAAGAGAGAATACTATTATGAAAAACAAAAATAATTTACAAGTTACAAACATTAATAAATTGATAATTTAATAATAAAATCAGAAATTTTGACTTCATTGTGAACTACCAATTATCATAAGGATCTTTTACTTCATACCTTTTCCTTCAATTGTGTTTACCTCTACTCATCTACTCCACTTTGCACTAGCAATGATCCCCTTACTCTGATAAATCTACATAAATCATCTTGTAGATGGGTAATTATAGTGATTTGAATTTGAAAAGCAAAGGATTTTGATGGAATAAAGTCATTATAATTTTGTTTTTTTAGGAGTACAACATAATACAAACCAACAATTAACTGCTCAACACTATAGGTCAAACAAAATAGAATGATTGTGTAATAACCTATAGGATGTAGATATACTTTTTTGTGACACTCTCTATAATTAACATCTAACCACCTAGACAATTAAACACAATTATTGATGAAGTTACAACATTCCTAACATAATTCTTATCTAATTATTATATAATTTTAATAAAATTTCCACAAGTGAAATACCAGAGTCCTCTCTACCTGTACAAAAATGGGAGATTTGGGATGGGATTTGAACATACACCAAAGCATAATTGTAGGGGAATTTTTGTCAGATGTTATAGTTGGATATGCTCTGGAAGACATATATGCAAGATGTGGAATCATATAAAAAACACCTAAATTGTTTGAAAAAATGTGTCAACGATATGTCATATCATGTAATGAAATGATTGATTGCAGGATGTGCACAAACTAGATTTTGTAAGGAACCTCTCAAAATCTTTGAATTAATGAAGCACTATGGAACACATCCTAACATTCTATTTTCAATGGAATCAGGGAGGTTATTTAAACTTTTACACCCTTCTATGTTCAAGTGTTGCAACTATGAAAGGTTGTGAATGAATCAGAGAGGATATTTAAATCTATACACCCTACCATGTTCAAGTGTTATAGCTATGACAGGTTTCCAATGGAATCAAGGAGCTTATTTAAACATCCACACCCTTCTATGTTCAAGTGTTGTAGCTGTGATAGGTTGCCAAATGAATCAGGGAGCTTATTTAAATGTCCACACCCTTCTATCCTCAAGTGTTGCGATTGTGACAATTTGCTAATGGAATCAAGGAGGATATTTAATTAGGGAGATTATTTAAATGTCCACACCCTTCTATGTTCAAGTGTTGTGCTACAATTGTGATAGGTTGCTAATGAAATCAAGGAGGTTATTTAAAATATGACAATATTTTATTTTTAAGTGTTGCAGTTGTGATAGATTGTCAACAAAATCAAGGAGGTTATTTAAACCTTTAAAATTTCCTATTATATTCAAGTATTGCAGTTGTGAGAGGTTGACAATGGAATCGGGGAGGTTATTTAAACCTCTGCAACTTTCTATTTTCAAGTGCTACAGATGTGGTAGGTTGCCAATAAAATCAGGAAGGTTATTTAAACCTCTATAGTCTTCTATGTTCAAGTGTTGCAGTTTTGATAGGTTGCCAATAGAATCAGGGGGCTTATTTAAACTTTTACACATTTCTATGTTCAAGTTCTACAACTGTGATAGGTTGCTAATGGAATGAGGGAGGTTATTTAAATATATACACCCTACCATGTTCAAGTGTTACAGTTGTGATATTTTTCCAATGGAATAAGGAAGGTTATTTAAACATTCACACCCTTCTATGTTCAAGTTTGCAGCTCTGACAAGTTTCCAATGGAATCAAGGAGGTTATTTAAACCATGACAATATTTTAGTTTTGAATGTTGTAGCTCCAATAGATTTTCAATAGAATCAAGGAGGTTATTTAAACCTTTGAAACTTCCTATTATGTTCAAGTGCTACATTTGTGATGGGTTGACAATGGAATTAGGGAGGTTATTTAAAACTCTACAACTTACTATTTTCAAGTACTGCAGATGTGATAGGTTACCAGTGGAATAAGGAAGGTTATTTAAACCTCTACAATCTTCTATGATCAAGTGTTGCAGCTGTGATAGGTTGCCAGTAGAATTAAGGAGGTTATTTAAACTTTTACACCCTTCTATGCTCAAGTGTTGTAGCTATGACAACTTACCAATGGAATCAAGGAGATTATTTAAACCTCCACACTCTATTATTTTAAAGTGTTACAGCTATGATAGGTTGTCAATGAAATCAATTTGAGATTGGGTTCTAGGTGCATACAGTCATGCAGGTTTAGTGGATGAGGGCTACACATACTTCACATGTCAATAACCCTTATTACATTACAATTTACATTTATAGTTGAGCATTAGGTGTGCATGGTTGACCTTTGTGCCCATGCTAGCTATATTGAGGACACCCTAAACATTATTACTAAGATGATAGTTAAATATGTGGTACATGTGGATCATATATGAATATAGGTTGATTATTTCCAACAACACTACTTTTTTAGTTGGATCCTAAAAATGCTACAACTTATGTTGAAGGATGTATTTTGCATGCTATAGAAGATATTGGAAAAACCAAACCAATTAATTTGAAAATTCAAGCAAGGTTTTTAGCAGAGGATAACATAATCAACACCATTGCATGTTCTTGGGTGTTGTTATGTATACTTCTTGACATAGAGCATGAGCAAAACTATTGCATGTTCTTGGATCTTGTAAACATGTATCCTATTGTCATCATCACAATGTATTTCATTGTAACATGGATAATTTTTTGTAAGAAACTAACATTGTAGCATGGTTCAAACATCACAAAGGAAGGAATTTTGTAGTTTCAATATGAGCAAGCACAAACTTGGATCTCAATATGGGAAGGGAATTTTCTTGTCCTGATTGTAAGAGTTTTTCAAACCAAAAGTCTGGTATATTCCAAATGGATTCCAAAATGAGTTATCAATTGGTATAGTCATGAACAGAGTAGACAATGTGAAAATAGTATTATATTTATATAAAGGGGAAAATAAAGCATCAAGTTGTGAAGGAACAAAACAAGGAAAAGTACATTGGACACTAATAAAATTGCATAGACATCCACACAGTTGCAGTTTTGTCCATGATAATTACAAATTTAAACTGCAAAAATGAAGTATAACAACATTGTTTGGAACTTCCTATGACTATAAAACTTCTTGGAAGATTTGAAGACTTATTTGTACGAGAATTCATAAGGTTAAGGAAATGAAAGGTTGTTTCTCTTCATTTCTTCTTTGGAATACTATATATGGAATGTGAGCTCAGACTTCATTAGGAAAAGCCAAAGAGGAAAATCATGTGTTGTACCTTCTTCGAGCCAACAAGAGGAGAAATATGTGTTGTACCTTCTATGAGCCAACATGAAATGGACAATCAAGTGTTGTACCTTCTCCAAGCCAACAACAAAGAGGACAATCATGTGTTGTACCATTCTCCACCACTAAGGGGAACAATCATGTGTTGTATCATTATTTTTTATGGGTAATATACTCAGGTAAAAGGGCATTGCCTCTACCAATTGGATTTTTCACCCCACATTGGGGTTTTACTAGCTCAAATATGGTGTTATGTTGCAACAATTTATTTTATGAGTAGAATAGCATAATCATCAATTAATAAACAAATATCATTTAATCATGAATTATCATAGTGATAAATATTGGTTTTGTAAATTATATAAGTATAGTTCTTAAGAAGTTAATAGATAAAAAAGATATGGGAATATAAATATTCGCATAAGTCACAATTTTTGAGTCAATATTCATTGAGTAACTACATAAGTGAAATGAAAGTTACAAAATTTCTCTACTCTATCCTATTATAAGTAGAGAGGGAAATGCATAACTTGTAACTAAAATTTTCCCTTTTGTGAGGAATATTTTCATATCAATAGAAGGAAAAAATGTATATCATTCCTTTAATGTGGAGATATAGTTTATGAAAATAGTGCAAACCATGTTCATAAATATTTAAAAATATAAAGAATGTGATTTGAAGAGGAAATAGCATCCAAACCAACATCTTCATTATCAAAGAAAAATGTGAAACAAGTTAAGAATTAGTATGTTGGAAACCAATCCAATTGTGATCTATGGTAAAGAATGGCAGTATGCCCATCGACCTCTTCTACCAAGCTTCCATATTGAAAACTACAATCCCACCTACAACAAAAGAAGATGAAAAAAGTTATAAAGAGACAATAAAACATATTGTGGGAAGAAGATCCAAACATATTGTTAATAGTTTCCAATGGAACACATACTACAAAAAAAAATTACTTGTATCGAGTTTCATCCATCCCCATTATAAGCTCAAATATTGCTTCACATGTAGCATCCACAACACCTACTGCCTTCATTTCTCTACTACAACTTCATGGCTGCACACACCACTTACTCTATAACTATTTATATGAAAACAACAATAATAAAATTATTTTAATTGAATTGAGAAGTTAAATCACTTTTCTAATTGTATTGAAAAGTAACAAGTGATATACCAAGTAGTTAGCTTCCAGAATCTCTTCAAAAATCCTAAGACCTATACAAAAAAAAAACCCTATAAGTAACGATCCTATTGTTTTTAAGTATTTCTTTAAATTTGATCCTAATTTCCATTCATGACAAATAAACTAGTAGAAAGTTCAATTCGCTACATTTTTTCAACCGCTTAATAATATTTGAAACTGTCATTCAATTATCATTCGTCCTATTTTTCCACAACATTTTTTCTTCTTCCAAACATTTGGATCATTCTGAATACTTTCCCACCCTCATAAATTCGTTTGTCCATAATTTATGGAGCATTCTCACAAGTTCTCTTATGTTCTTGGGTATATTTATTTTATTTTGATTTATGTTTTCCATTTAATTTTTCCCCATGTTGAGTTGTCAGAATTAAGGCTTGTTCAGAGGAGTCTGCAAAAGGTACTGGTGATCATGAAGGATTTGGTCACATATGCCAACTTCAATTGGTTTGAAACTGGGTTTTATTTACAAGCCATGGATTCAAGCCATGTGACCCTAGTGGCTCTATTTCTTAGGTCGATAGGTTGAAAGAATTTCAAGTGTGATAGGAATATTCCATGCAGATGAATCTCAACAACATGGCCAAGATGTTGAATTGCACTAGTAA
Organism: Sequoia sempervirens; assembly: GCA_007258455.2. Taxonomy (NCBI): domain Eukaryota; kingdom Viridiplantae; phylum Streptophyta; class Pinopsida; order Cupressales; family Cupressaceae; genus Sequoia; species Sequoia sempervirens. The sequence goes on along the minus strand of VDFB02047230.1, from coordinate 529,247,205 downwards.
CAATGATATTATCACCATCAAGGCTGACAATGGAGAGAATATTGTTACCTTCATATTTGAAATCCCCAACTAGAATAAGATCTCAAACTTTGAAATGAAGTTAATGGACATTGACACCAAATGTTTGGTTATTCCTAAGTTTGAGTACCAATCTACATGAGGATGCCATAACAAGAGTTTTCTCATATTTGCAAAGATTTGGGCATCATTGGTGACACAGTTGTTATCTTTATGACTGAGAAAGGATTGAATTTCCCTACCAAGGGTGATATTGGAAGCACAAATATTGTTTTTAAGCAAAATACCTCAGTTAACAAGCAATAGGAGGCCATGGCCCATAGTTATTGAAATGCAGGGATTTGACAACAATGTAAGAAAAATACTCTTCTATAGCAAATATTCCAAATTATTCTAATTGAAACCATAATGACCCTATAGCAACATTGTGGGAGTTTGAAACAAGATTGAGTTATACTAGCTCCTTAATGGGGGAATTCCTAGAAAATGAATGTTTTAAATGCTGGATGTAGGGTACCCCAACAGATGAGATTGAGTGCAAATGTATGGGAGCATGAAAACAAGATACATTCCCATGAAATATGAGTTTAAGGCTAGAACAAGAGAAAATACCTGCATGATCAACAAACAAGGATTCCATGAATTTTCAATTTTGAGAGGATTTTCAAGCCCTAACTGTCTCAAGTCTTCAATAAACATCACTCCATCCCACATGACATGCTAAGGCATTAAAAATTAAGTAGCACAGACAAAAACAAATAAAACTCAATGAAATTATTTCTTTATGTCCCAAGCAGTAACAACATAATATGGAACACAAAAAACATTTGTTACAACTTACAAGAAGAGCCAATGTCCCAAAGATCATCATCCAAAAAAAGTCATCTGTCTACTTGTCAAATGGTCCACACTCTAAATGCACACCATACCTTGCTCTATAAACTTCAGTGTTATATTTGTGTTCATGAAAAGGCTCCTCCAAACTCTTCCTTGTTGGTTTTGACCTTTCACTTCTTCGATTTGGTAAGATGCAACTTGAAAATAAGGTTTTGATGAAGGGTTTAGAGTATGTTTATTAAAATGAAAAGTATGGTGCTCATTATGCCAACCCATTAAGGTCACTAAGAAAAAAAATCACAATGGAATATTAATAATATAATATAATATAATATAAACATTATATTATATTATAATATTATATAATATAATATATTATTGTATAATATTATAATATTATATAATAAAAATATTATATTATGCGGGTGGTAGGACGAGCATCCCTCCAGTTTGGCAAAGGGGATGTGGCAGTTTATGCCATGGTGTTTGGCGACAGAGGTGAAGGGGATGATGTGGGTAGTTGCTCTTGCTAAGTGATGGGCAAGAAACATCATGTCAATAAAGTACGTGTTTTAATGAGGGAGAATGGTTTCCATTTTTTAGGCTAGTTTGAGCTCATTAATTTGAAGGTTTTACTCATTTTAGAGTTAATTGACATATTTTGAGGGGATTCATTAGTGGAGGTGATGGCCATGTAGTACTTGGCATTAATTCATTATTAAGAGTTGGCTTTAAGGCCGAAACAAGGGTTGTTTCATTTCCATTTTTTATTTTCTTCTGGCTACGAATGGTACTCTCTCTATCTAGTTGGGAGTGGCTATAGCTTGGGTGATGATATTGGTCAAGCCCTCTTGGTTCATAGTGGAGGTGTTAGTGGATGGGCTAGCATGATTTGGGGTGGATACCTTGATTTCCTTGAAATTGTTGGCTTGGTATTAAGCTTTTTTTAGAGAAATAACCTATCAATGTCTAAAAAAGATTTTTCTCAACAATGATCCTATGCTGGTTGTGGCAACTAAAATGATCCTGGGTACTAGGAATTTGGAGAATAAGGAATATGGTAGGGACAATTTGCATATCTCATCTCATTTTTTTGCATTTTTATTGGATAAGAAGGTAAAGAAGGAAGAGGAAAAATTGTTGCTTGAAAAAATGTTTAGAGAGGATCTAGTGGAGGGAGTTGATGAGGTCTTGCATGTTGTGGTGGTTGGAAATGGTGTTCCATGTCCCTACGACTTGGAGCTCATGTAGTCCTCAGATGAAGCAATCAAGTTGTACCCATTCCTTCTTGATTTGAGTGGACTAGCCCTTATGAATCATAGGTTGATAGCAGTAGTGGCAGTGGAGTTCCTAAAGAAGTTCTTTGGGTTGAAAACCATTGGGGGTGTGGAGTGGGTTAAAGATTTCAAAGATTTTTCCAAAACTTAATCATTTTTTGTAAGTCTAGTTCATTTTTTTGTCATTGTTAGAAGGTCTAGTTTTCTATATGGATGTATGGGCATGCTTTGTTAGGATCATTGGTAGGTTTTTTCTTCGTGGTCCTATGGTTTTTTGGCATAGAAAATTTGGTGTTAATAGTGGTCTTTCCTACAATGCAGACAATTAAAGCTGAAATATTATAATGTTAATAAAATAATAATACTTTTGTATCAAAAAAAATATATAAATATTATATTATATTATATTATAATATTATAATATTATAATATATTATATTATAAATATTATTAATATAATATAATATAAAATATATATTATAAATGGCCTGCTTAGGTAGGGATCCCATGAGGGGGGCTTAAGCTCTATGGATTATGATCAAATTCGAAAGAAAAAAGAATAGAGTAATAGTCTTTTATTTAGTCATTTATTTAATTATTTATTTAGTCATTTTTATTTATCTATATTAGTCATTTACTTGTGATTTTACCTAATGACCAAATTAATCATTTATAAATGACCAAATTAGTCATTTATTTGCAATATTCTACTAGTGTTAGTCACGTGACTAAAAGTTCTACCAGTGCTTCTGTGACGAGTGCGAAAATGGAGTTCAAAGAGTATAGGTTTGCTTTACCAAAACCTATTGTTTTTTGTTGTTGCAACACATTTATTATTCTTGGCCAAGCAATATAGTTCATTATGTATGTATGTATGAACTCTATGATTTCACTCTTTTCCATTCCTAGCATAGATCTTTCATTTTTAACTAGTAGATAGAAACTGCATGTTGATGTATAGGCATGCACCAAATTCCACCATGTAGATTGTTCTCGTGCTAAACTTTCCATGCAAGTTTAGACATTCTTCAAGTCAAAATAATACTAGAGAAGTGTAAGCTTCATGGTTGGGTGGTAAAGTGCTTCAACCATGTTCTCGTCCACTAGTGGAGGAAAGCATCCATGAAGAACCTTAGTTGTTCACAAGACTATTATAGTTTAAGATGAAACTTGATCTAATTCATTCTTGTACTTGATGTAAAGTGTATAGTGTAATGACTTTGTGGCCTTAGAAGACAAGTCAAACCTAATATTGTAATTTGACTTTTGAAGTGAATATATGAATCTTTCACTCATTTTAAATGGACATGTGTAGCTATGATTGACTTTAGCCACTAGTTATGTCTTTTTAATTTGGAGTATATTCATGTGTCATTTATAATAATATTAATAAAATAACAAATTTGAATTGGTTATTATATTTATTAGGCCTTTGAGTCTACCATCATTGACTAGGGGTAGTTGACCCTTGACCCAAAATTTGCATGTTCTAAGAATTGACCAAACCTGAATTGAATGTAGGACTGGGAAGGCAAAAGGTAGGACAAAGGAAAGGGAAAACTATTAGAACCTCATGTAAGAATGATGTAAAGGAAGGAAATTCCAAGACGGAGGTTCAATCAGAAATTCCTGATGATGAACTCTAGCTTTGTCTCTTACATGATGCAAGCTAGAGAGAGGATTGAAGACTAAGGAGAAGCAAACACCTAAGATAAAAAAGCTTTCTACAATATGGGATTGGCCTCTAGGGTGTGGACCCAATGCATCCTTGCTGACTAAAGAGAAAAATGAGAGCATGCATCCTCAACCATCCTCTTCCATTAAGTTTGCAGTGTCACCAAAAAGTGTATAACTTGACATTTTCACATTGATATGGGAGTAATTGATGATAAATTGGACCTAATGATGCCTTGATCTAGTGATTGTGAGGTGTTTTACACATCCAAATTAGGTCTTGGACCCTTGTCAACTAAATAAAATGCATCTGACAATGTCTTTTATTCACACTTTTCTAGACCTTTATTAAGTATTTAAGTCTCATGAACCTATCTTTCCCTAATTCAATGTTGTAAAATGTATTCAATTGCATTCTCACATTAATCTAGAAGGCTTGTAAATTAAACCTAATTCTAATCTAGTGTTGTAATTGGATGTTGTTCCTTTCTAGGCTGTGGAAGTCTATTTATTCACACTTTCACATTGAACTTTGTGTCCCTTTCCCTAATCCCCCTTTTCATCATCATTAATAAGCCCCTATGGCTCCATATTGTGCATCCCAAGGCTTAATTTGACAAAAGAATTGGAATTATTCATTCCCAGACAATCTAGCTAGAAAAATAACCCCTATGGGGCCAAGTCGCCCAACCTGGTGTCTTAGTCCCATTTGGGCTATTTTCAAGTTTTAGGAGGGAAAAATTGGATTTTAAGTTTATTTTTCCTTCATGTCGGCCTTGGGGATCAAATTAACAGGAAAATTAGGTGGATTTCCTATAAATACAATCTTCTAAACCCTAATTCATAACTAATTCATTATTAATTCATAATCCATCTCTCTCAAGTCAAGCAAGCTAGGGTTTTAATGTAATGCCCATCATGCAAACCCCAGAGAACACACAAAGCAACTAATTTTTTTTAAATCAATACAATTAAACATGCAATAACATTAAACCACAATCAAATTTCACATTACACTATACTATCACACTTAGTTCTCTGGGGCACGCAAGGTTACATTGAAAAAAATTAAACAAAAATAAAAGATAAAGATAAACAACATATCCATTAATATTATAATAACCATGAATAAGAGTACATCCATGAACCAAGAGTGAGAGTATCACTACATCACATGTTACAATCATAAAGAATCTCTTATGATTATGTTACAAAGGATCCTAACTATTACATCATCATTTATTTCATTACATTATAAGCTCTTGATAAATGAATTACAATAAATTTCCTAAACATGTGGGATGATACAAGTAAAATAACATTTGAATTACAAAGTGAACACTGGTACAACTCCAACTGCAAAAATGTTGAGAAGATAGGATGTTGATGGGGAACCCAATGGGTGTGGAGCATGTTCCACCCAACCATGTGAATTATAAATAACTCACCCCCCGTGCTTAAAGATGACAAGGAAGTTAACTCGACCATGATTTTCAAACCGACTCCATGAACAACATAGTACAAGTACAAATACACTCAAAGTTTTCCATAACATAATCAACACAATCCCAAATCAACATAATAGGATTAAAGCTATGAAACTAATCGAAAATAAACAAATAAATAATGATTTAACAAGTCACTAAGAAACATTGATAAATCATCTTCAAAAGAATTTGAAACAACATTAAGATTACAATTTCCAGAGGCAACCAAAACAATGCACAAGGGTGTCTAGTGGAGAGTGTCATCGCATAGCTCTCATGGGATCTCCTAGCCCTTCCTCCAACTGAGGTGCCAGTACCCATCTATGGATCTCTTAGCCCTTCCTCCTACTTGAGGCACTGACACCATAGGGTAGCTCATGTGGAGCTGATAATCTCTCATGAAGATGAGATTATGACTTTTCCAACCATGGCCTTCTTAGTCTATCATTAGTCTATGATAGCCCTAATGCATAGACGAGGTATCCAATGTTTATTATCTTGTGTGCTTTACTACCTATCCCCCTAAATTCTATTTATAGGTTATCACTTGTTTAACTACTCTTATGTGGGTTATCCTAATCTCTTCCTCCTTTCGAGGCACCGATGCCCACGAAGAGCCACTCTCCCTAAGACCCCTAACATAAATCAAAACTAGGCAAGGGTTGTACCATAAATACAAGGCATATAACACAAAATAAGACATGCGAGGAAAACTCATCTCATGATAACTCATAAACAAAACATGCGAGGAAATTCCATCTCACAATAAGCTCAAAGTAAAAGTCTCCACAATATCGTACAACCCTTCCACAATAATAATAATAATAATATGAAAATCATGCAACTTCATGATCACAAAATACGAGTATAACATACAAGGATTAAAACACACCTTTGGAAACAAGTTTCACAATCTACAACGGGGTACCCACATCCAAGAACCAAATCCAAAACAATAAATAGAAGACAACAATAAGATCCCATGATTTTATAACTTGAGAAAATGACTTGAACAATTACAACCAAAATCTCTATTTAATTCGATGTAAAAAAAAACACAATAGTTCAACATAATCATGTAATTTGTTTATCATTTGATTAATCAATTAATCTACATTTAATATTATAAAAAAAACATTATAAAAATACAATAAATATATATATAAAATAATAATAAAAATTTAAATATGTTTTAATATATATATATAATATATATAAAAACTCCAAACATACACAAGTCCTTAAATGCAGGACCCAGGCGCCAGTCGTACAGACTACTACGGTCGTCTGTTGCCTAGCACAGGGGACTGGGGAGGAGGTACAGCCTGCGTCATCCCTCTCCTCTCCCATTTTTTTAATTTTAATTTTTTATATAAAACAAAACAAAACTCCGTCCTTTACCTAGTATGGATGCCAACACAGTTTCGACATGGTTTCGAATTTTTGTTTCAATTTTTTTAAAAATAAATTTTAATACAAAATACAAATACACATATATATATTTTATATATTTATGTATATATATACACACAAAATTTGTGTATATATATACATATATATATATAATTTATATATATTCACATGAAGTAATATTCCAGTTACAAGTACAAAAGACAAAAATAAATATATTCCCACATGTATATATGTAAGTGTTTGAAAATAAACATTTTTTTTTAATATAAAAGATTGATATTATAAAAGAAACAATTATATATATATATGATTGTTTATTAAATCAAAATTCATTGGTGTCAGAAAAAATAAAGTATTTTCTTTCATATCCATATAGACAAATTGGACATTTTAGAAGATGAAGATTTTGTTTGACAAACTGAAACAACCAATAAATTTTTAGAAAACTAGTGTAATTTCTTTTAGTAAATTTCTATTCAAACCAAAGTTTTCTTTCCTCACACAAGTCATATTTAATTAATTTTATTTTTCTCTGAAACAAAAAGATGAAAAAGAAAACAAGTGGAACCTGGAGTCCTACGCTTATTTGAGAATCTGATGATGCTTGTTTGATCCCGATGGCCTCTACATAGAGATTCTCATTCCTGCTTTGAAATCTCCTCTCCAGAATACTGTGCTCGAACTCGAATCCAATTCCTTCACTTAGAAACTCTCCCCAACATAATGCAAGCAAAAGATTGAAAAATTCCCTTTCAAGAACCCAGAAGAACTAATGATTACATAAAACTTCAGAAGACTCAATAGTACAGAACAATTATTTTTGTGCAACTCTTGTCTCAATAATCCTCTGTGTGTGAAAAACTCACAAAATTTTCAATTAAATAAAAGATATTACCATTTTCTTCCAAAAGCTCTAAAAATCCATAATAAAAGAAATTATTTATTTAAAAACAAGCTTTTCAGTCAACTCTCAAATCTCATTTGTTCTTTCATCTTTTTTTGTTCTTTTATTTATTTATTTTTCCATTCTACACTACTTTTTGTTTTAATTTATGTTTTTACAACTTTACTTGCAAAGCACATTATTTAATTTATTTAAATAATTTATTTTAATAATTATCCTCAACAAGATAATTAATTAAAATAACAAAACACAATTTAATATTAAATTAACATTTAATAAAACACATGACTTTTTTTAAACTAAAACTTTTAAATATTTAAATACAATTTAATCTAACATTACAATAAACAATTATTACTATCATTTAATTAAATAAATCACAACTTATAAAATACCAACATCAATAAAATACAACAATACACAGACATGACCCACAAGGAATGACAACTACAAGAACGTACAATACCATTCAATCCGACAGTTTGACAACATGGGATGAGATGACTTCCTTGTCATCTCTGTTTCAACATTTAACCGTTGGGCTATTGGTGCTCGCCATGTCCTACCGAAGCAGGTGGAATCGAGACTCTGTACCTACAATCCTTGCATACAAACGAGGTCATGTACATGTGCATACATATATAAAGTCAAAGCATTGCATTATGAGAAGGAATCGTAACATAGCAGAGCACTCGTGAATGAGTGATGCTACACTATCCTTTCATCACATCTATTCTAACAATATTATATAACTAATAAAATAACATCTCTAAACTAACAAATCATCTCATAACATAATTTATTAAATCACTACATCATAATATAATTATGAAAATCAACTAACCTCACCAATCATAATTTCATATGAAATAATCATGTCCACTAATGGAATAACATCATCATCAAACATCTAACTATACAAAGCAAAGAATAACAGTACCATCATAGTATCAAAGTATCAAATCAAAGCATAGAAACTACTGAGTTCGACTAGCAAATAGGAGGGTTATTACATTTAACATTTCAAGTCATCAAGATAGCTCTCTAAGGTATTCAAGGGCATATTCTTCATCTATTGCTATAGAAATTCAAGATCTATCATCAAGGGAAGTATCTAACTCCATTATTTCATGCTTCAGTACATTATTTCTTCATTTTTAGTTTAATTACCTAAAAGGGTTTGACCAAGGCAAACCCCATGCCCTAACAATCAATATTTTATCCTTCTCTCTTTTTGTGTTTGTATATTTAGGTATATTGAGGACTTAGAAGTCATTTAGGAATAGGTTGAAGACTTATTGGAGGCATGATCCTCCTTTCAATGTTAAAATATCAACAAAAAGTCATTTATAGAGTCAAAAATTAGATTTTTTGAGGTGGGACTGTTAGAAACCAAAGTGCAAATCGAGGGCTTTTGTTTCCACTTTCAGATTCTTAGAAATTTAGAAGTGGAATAAGTCACCATTAGTGGTGAATTATTCCTACCGTACATGTTTATCAGATTTTTCTATAGATTTAGATACCCATTTTCTGAAATGGTCTCCAAAATAGTTTTCCAAATCCGAGACTAAGTTTCCCAGAATGGCATAAGTGTCCTAGTAGGAATTTTTTTTAGGATCAATAGCATTTCTAGTCCTTATTCCTATCCTCAACACATTTCCAAGTGCATGCTTTCAATTTTTCTTTCCTGTTATGTTTTATTTTCATTTCTATTCATCTTTCTAGGTGTTTTTGCATACAACACTATGTTTTCAAACAAGGTGCACTTCTCTAGTTTTCATTTAATAATCAATATATTTTATCCATTCTTTGCATTTAGGGTAGTCTATTTAGACATATTTCAATCAAATTTGCATTAGTCTTGAGTGTACCACCAAGTTTTTATGGGTTACCTTTCTTCTTTTAGGTGCAAAACCCTAGAAGTGCAAGAGAGAAGCCCCTACAAAAATTGGAGATACATTTTAGTGAACTCGACTTTCAAATATCTTCTTTTCTGATTTGGAGTCCATCGTCATCCTAGAATTAGCTTACATTTCATTTTGCATTAGTGAAAAGTGCATTTAGCTTGCATTTTCGCATCTTAAATCATTAAAAACTTCTGAAATTCTACATTTTCATCTTAGGTATGCATCATACAACACCGAACACATCAAAAGAAATTGATTTTTTTTTAAATTCTGAAAAAAAAATCCCTACTAGGACTAATTCGCTACCTTGAGTGACTTATTCCCTTTTCAACCCTGAAACTGCCTTTCACAAAACTAAAAATCCTATTTTTAAGCTTTTGTTTGCTGCCCTTACCTATTTGTATTAATTCGTTGAGTTTATGTAACATCCATTTCAATAGATCTAGCTTAAATTAGCTCATTTCATGCATTGTTTAATTTCAAATTTGCATTCCAAACATTTCATCCTTCAGGTTGATGCATAAAGTAATTAGACACTTACCTTGTTTCACATCTACAAATTTGCATTTAAACATTTGCATTTTAAGTCATTGCATTGCACTTTCTTTATTTTTCTATGATAGCATGTTTTCTTTCAAGAGATGTGGCTTTGATTTGGTTAAAAATGGATTGCATAAATACAACATTCCCTCTTATGAGCTCAAATTTGATTATAACAATTAGGTCATTAAGAAACATGTTCAAACCATTGACACAATCCTTAATATTACATTGCCCATTGGTGAGGATGATAGTGTTGACAATCATCTCAATCATACTTGTTCTTCTCTTGATACCTCTCCTATTAGTGACAAGGGTATTTTGGTGAAAGAAGATACAAGCATTGAAGTTTTTTATTGTTCCTCTCCCCATTCCCCTTTGGAAGAAATTAGAAAACAAGAAAATGAGATCATAGCCACCATTTTTCCTATCCCAAATCCATCTCTCCATACTCCCCCTCCTTTTCAGAAGCCTTTAAAAGTGGATACAACTGTGAACAATCATGAACATCACATTAGTCAAGATGATATGTGGATTGAAAGTGATAACCTTATCTCTTTCCTCCCTAATGTCCCTAACATTTGGAAAGTCCTATTTGAACAAAAGCATCTTAGTTGTCCTTCTCTTGATGCATCCTTTCCATGTAATATAGATGGTTTACAAAATCTAACCATGGATGCATATAATACAAGCTCTCTTAGTAGGGAAGATAATATGGAACAAGAGAATGAGACTTTAGAGAAACATGACACTCAAATATAACCTTCTCCTAACCATCCCATTATTGATAATCCCATCATTGATCATTCCCCTACTTGTGATGAAGTCATTTTAGAAGAACCAACCCTCAAACGTCAAGAACATGTGGTTTGTAGTTCTCCTAAATACTCTCCTCCTATGGAGGATATCATGATTCCAAAGAAGGATAACATTGACAATAATGATATTATACCCTTAAAAGAAGATGAAGAGCCCATGTTAGACTCTCATTCACCAAGGGATTTTAATATTATTCAACCTCAACTCATCCTTTATCCCCCTTCACACAAACCTCAAACTCAAAACAAACCTGAACTTATCCTTTACCCACCTATAAACAATGTTTCACAACAACTAAGTCATAATACCATTGCTCATACATATCCCACTAGAAATAATCCTTGATCACCACAACCCACCCCAAAACCATTACCTTTGCCTACTCCCATTTTTCCTAGAGATCCTTGATTTACTCTGGTGTATGATCTTGTTGAACAACTTAAGAACACTCTTGCAAAGATATTCCTATGGGATTTAATTCAAAATTCACCTAACCATCACACTATGCTTCAAACGGCCTTACAAAAAATTCCTATGCCTTATCATGTGCAATCAAATGACACAACAGTCATGATTCTAGGAATAAACACTGACATTGTTTCCACCAAAGTGAACTCCCCCCTTTGGAAGTGCAAAAAAAAAATGATTCTTTTGTGATCATAGCTCAATACAATAGGATAGGGATCAAGTGAACCCTTGTTGACAATTTTTCAACCCTTAATGTGTGTAGCATAAAAATTTTGAATAGGATTTGTGTTGATAAATCACACATTCAACCTGATTCTTTATCCCTTAAGGGATTTGACAATGTCGAAAAGAAACCACTTGGGATGATTACTTTACCTATTACAGTTGGGAAGGCCACATTGGATACACAAATTCATGTTATGCCTTATGAAATTTCATGTAATCTTATTTTAGGCTGACCATGGATTCATGCAATAAATGGGGTGCCTTCTACTCTTCATCGTAAAATGAAATACATCTACAACAACAAAGTGTACACACTTGACACTGATCCTGAGCCTTATAGTCTTACAGCTTGAAAAAAATAAAGAGAATCCCTTAAACACATCAACATACACTACACATGTGGAACCTATGCAACAAAATGACAACAAAAAACAAATTGAACAAGTCATGAAGCTATTAGATGATGATTGGGGTTCCTTAGATTTCACACCAACATTCATGGGAGAATACAAGATCATACACAAAGACTCTGACAAAGGGGACATGAAAATAAGTAATGTCAACATGAAATTTAGAGGACCCTTGAAAGAACCCACCTTAACCGCTTTAGACGGAAATAAATTAAAACAAACTTTTGCAGACTTAACAATGAACAACCACCAATTCAAAGTGATGAAAAGCTTTAAGGAAAGGATTTATGAACTTATGAAACAACTTGGGTATAGTGGAAAAGGATGTGGTGCTATAGAAAAAGGTATCTGTGTCCCCATTGATCCTAACATGCAAGAAAAAACTCATGGACTTGGTTATTGTCCTTTGATTGAAATAGCCAAGCCTTCACTCAACATCAACACTCTCACACAACATTCTTCTAAGCCAAATTTAACTGTAAAGCATCTTGAATTGATAGAAACTAGTGATCTTGAAATTTATCCTTTGTAAGAAACAAAGTAATCTTCTCTTAATGTTAATGTTATCTCACAAAACACTAAATATTTTAGTTCATTAGATTTTACACCCTCCTATGAAGGAGGGAACAAAATCTCGACATCTAAGGAGTCTTGTATAGGTATGACATCTTGTACGGAGCAAGAAGTATCTTTGTCACAAATTACAGGAACACCTTCTACCATTTATCAAGGAGAATTATCTTGAAAGCCGAGACTCCTCCAAGATCAAGATCACTTGATATATTTTCCTCCAAGAACTCAGAAGAAATTTTATTAGAAAAATTCATTTTTCACATATCATAGAGTTCATGGTCATTCTACTAATGACTGCAAGCCTTTTAGTAAAATCCAACATCTTAAGGAATTTGGTGCTCTTCCTTATGTGAAGCACCCTGAATTCCTCTGTTGTCTTGATTTTTTACTCTAAGCGTGTTTTTGCATCAATCATTTTGGCTCACCCTTGTCCTACACTAAGTGGGGGCAAAGGAGTTGGATCACCCACTTATCTCATTATATCACTTGTCATTGTCTCTTGGCTGGTTGATCACCTTTCATGAATGTATAAGAGCAAGCTTGGGATGTGGACGACATGCCTTAAGTTGGCTCGCATGTGACATACTACCTTTTCCATGGCGTAGCTTATCAGAAACATATGACTTCGTATAGGGCTTTCTGAATAAGCTCTCATATATTGTTCTACTTTAAAGAAATTTCTCACAGAAATAGTGTTAGCAACCACTTTAAAGTGGGGGCATATATCGACACTCACATTTTATTGTGCGATTTTTATTTTTTCTTGTGATTTCTTCTCTTGGAAGCATTAGGTACAATGTTGCCCAGGATGAGGCATTGCACTCATCCTCTCTTGGAAACAAGATGAGACCATTTTCACTTTTCCTCTCTTAGAAGCATTAGGCACAATGTTCCCTAAGATGAGATTGTGCATGAACAAAGAAAAATCCCTTTGAGCATTCCTTACACAATTTACAATGTCTATGAGTGTAAATCATACAAAGTTTTTCTTACCTCATAGAGCTCGAAGATCATTTTTGTGGCACCTTGTTAAAGTTCATCAAGAGGTATAACTTTGGTATGGTTGAGCGAGAAGCCCATTCTGAGGCATGAATTTCCCCATGGCCACTCATGTATTTGTGAGCACACATTGGCCATATGTGTCTCACCTTTTAGGACTTCTCACCTAGTAGACAACCTAGAATTCCATTGCCTCATAGTGAGTATGCATTTTTGGAAAAACAACCTAGATCTGATCCACAACATGTTGGAAAAATGATCGAAGCTTGATCCACCTTTTTATTTTCGCTTTTCTCTTCCTTCTAGTTCTTGTCATTTCATGATTGCATATCTTGTTATGCTACAAATCATTCACCTTATGTGCCTCCTTTTGCACTCATGTTGGTTTGACTTAGGATCTTGGATCCTGGGGGCTTGACCAATGCCTCGATCTTTGTCATTCTTTGTCATCCACATTGGTACAATTGGACTCCTCTTGAATGTCTAATTTAGTGTGAGTTTGAAGCAAGTTCATCCTCTCACTAAAGTGGGGGCTTAATCTATTGCCAAAAAGTGTATACCTTGACATTTTCACACTTGATATGGGAGTAATTGATGATAAATTGGACCTAATGATGTCTTGATCTAGTGATTGTGAGGTGTTTTTTAACACATCCACATTAGGTATTTGACCCTTACAAACTAAATAAAATACATCTAATAATGTTTTGTAAAGGTGTTGTAAAGTGTTGTAAGAGACTTTCACACTTTTCTAGACTTTTATTAAGTATTTAAGTCTCATGGACCTATCTTTCCCTAATTCAATGTTGTAAAATGTATTCAATTGCATTCTCACATTAATCTAGAAGGATTGTAAATTAAACCTAATTCTAATCTAGTGTTGTAATTGGATGTTCTACCTTTCTAGACTATGCAGACTTCATTTTAATGATGCAAAGTCTATTTAACCACACTTTCACATTGAATTGTGTTGCTAGCCCTAATCCCCCTTTTTATCATCATTAATAGGCCCCTATGGCCCCATATTGTGCATCCCAAGGATTAATTTGACCAAAGACTTGATGAAATCAACATAACAACTAGAATTCTTCATTCTCAGACAATCTAGCTAGAAAAATAAGCCCTGTGGGACCAAGTCACCCATCTAGATGAATTAGTCTCATCTAGGTGGGACTATGTCGCCCAGCCTAGCAACTTAGTCCCAGTTGCGCTATTTTTGAGGTTCGGGTAGGAAAATTTGCATTTTAAGTTTATTTTTCCTTTATGTCAGCCTTGGGGATAAAATTAAAGGGAAAATTAAGTGGATTACCTATAAATACAAGCTTCTAAACACTAATTCATAACTCATTCATTATTCATTCATCATTTATCTCTCTCAAGTCAAGCAAGCTAGGGTTGTAACATTTCAATTCATCAAGATAGCTCTCTAAGGAATTGAAGGGAATATTCTTCATCTATTGCTACAAAAATTCAAGATCTATCATCATGGAAAGTCTCTAACTCCATTGTTTCTTCATTTTGGTTTAATTACCTAAAAAGGGGTTTGACCAAGGCAAACCCCCATGCCCTAACAATCAATTTTTTATCCTTCTCTCTTTGTGTGTTTGTAGATTTAGGTATATTGAGGACTTAGAAATCATTGAAGAATAGGTTGAATACTTATTGGAGTGATATTCCTCTTTGCAAGGTCAAAATATCAACAAAAGTCATTTACAGAGCCAAAAATTAGAGTTTCGAAGGTGGACACTTGTCAGAAACCAGAGTGTAGACCAAGGGCTTTTGTTTCCTCTTTCAGATTTTTAGAAATTTAGAAGTGGACTAAGTCACCAATAGTGGCATCTTAGTCCCACCGTACATTTTTATTATAGTTTTCTATAGATTTGGATACCCATTTGGCTGAAACGGGCTCTAGAATAGTTTTCCAAATTTGGGACTAAGTGGCCTAGAATGATGTAAGTGTGTGAGGAATTTTTTTAGGATCCTTAACATTTCAATCCTTATTTCTATCTCAACACATTTCTAGGTGCACACTTTTTTTTTTCTTTCTGTTATGTTTTGTTTTCGTTTCTATTCATCTTTCTAGGTGTTTTGCATACAACACTATGTTTTCAAACAAGGTGCATTTCTTTAGTTTTCATTTAATAATCAATATCTTTTATCCATTCTCTATATTTAGGGTAGTCTATTTATACATATTTCAATCATTTGTATTGAGTGTACCGCCAAGTTTTTGTGGGTTACCTTTCTCCTTTTAGGTGTAGAACCCTAGAAGTGCAAGAGAGAAGCCCCTAAAAAATTGGAGATACATGAAGTAAACTTAGATCATGACCCAGAGGAATGTCCTTCTAATACTGAGAAATCAAAATTATGTAATAAGAATCCTATTGTAAATAAGGGTTTATTGACTCACCTTAAATAGGATCAGATAATATTTTTTAGGTGTGTTCAAAGAGAGACTCTAAAATGTGAGTATTATGCATGAATGTGTATGTCTTCTATATTGAGGGATGCATGGATATGAAAAATGATGTGATCTAGCATAAGAATTTTTGTTTGTAGAACCTTGTGTTGAGATGAGATAAAGATGACTATGTTGTAGGATAAGTGTAGGACAACATGGTGACTACCAGGCAAGATGGGGGTGGTAGTGGTTTTGATAACAAATCAAAGAAGAGACTAGAAAAAATTATAGAGCTTCTAAATTGGCAGGAGTCTCACATGGATCATATAGAGCAAGAAGTCTGAGTTGCATGTGAGGATTGGGACTATAGGAATGCAAAAGGAAATCAAGGAGACGATGGTCTAAGGGCAGGTCCATGAGGGCGAATTGATGAGGAGCTTGGGAAAGACTTCAAAAGAGTAGCACCACCCAACTTTGATGGTAAGGCTATCAGAATAGGAGTTGAGGCTTGGATTATAGAAATGTAAAAATACTTTTGTCTCTATAACCTTTCTTAACATACTAAGGTGGCATGTTCTATGTATAAACTCTCAGGTGAAGTAGTGACTTGGTTGGATGATGAGAAATTAGAATGAAATATTTAGCCTACTAAGATCACTTGTGAACTCTTCCTCCAATATTTCAAGAAGAGATGGTTACCACAAATTTTGTTTGACAAGAAAGTAATGGAATTTTAAAACTTAACTTAGGGAAATATGATTGTGATTCATTATTGGGAAAATTTCACCAACATATTGAAGTATGTGCCCCAGTATTAGGGAGATGAACGGTTTTGTATCTAAAAATTTATAATGGGACTCAGACCTCACATAGGAGCTGAAGTGAATATACACAAACCTCAAACCATGAATGAAGTCTTCCAAAAATCCACCAAACAGGAACATAAGATGCAACAACTATCTAATCTTTGCAATGATTCAAATTATAAGTCGCGGTATGGGAAGAAGAAATTTAATAAGGGAGACAAGAGCCATTAGATCTGTAAGATCTCAAGAGGGGAAGTACATTGTAGGATAAGGGTGAAGATGGTAATGGTGGAAAGAGTAAGAAACACAACAAGGGTAAGGGTAAGGATGAACATAAGCAGAAGGGTTTTAGAGAGGACAAGCCAGGAGGTTGTAAAGGGCCTCATGATGGATGTTATACTTGTGGAGGAAACCATTATACCTCAAATTTTCCTTAGTGGTCAAATTCATGAGAGGAAGGAAGATACTAGCAGACTCAACATCATCATATCCATGCTACAATGGACAACAAATAGGTAGAGTATCAAGCTTTACCAAATCAGCTAATGGGTAAGTTCAATGGCCAATCTATCTCATCTTAATTGATACTAGAGCTACTAAATGTTTTATAGATCCTAGAATAATATCCAAGATACCCATTAGACTTAGATACATGGAAAATTCATGGATAGTCTAGTATGGTAATTGGCTAGAGCAAAGGTTAGATACATGTCTCTTTTGTAGTGAGTTAGAGCTTCCAACCTTTCAAACTTAGGTCAACTTGTATGTGGCACCCTTATTCTCATATGATGTAATTTTTTGAATAAATTGGTTAACTTAGCATAAGGCTTTAGTGAACTATAAGGATAAGGTGGTCAATTGTCTAGATGATTATGGAAACCTAGTTGAGGTTTTTGGAATGTAAAGACCCTTAGAGTTTAGATAGATTTTTACGTTGCGGCTCAAGAAGGCTCGTCGAAAGGGGTGTAAAATTTATGTAGTGCATGTTAGTAATCCTGAAAGTAAGAAGACCTACTTAGATGAATAAACTATTCTTAAGGAGTTCCAAGATGTATTCCTTGATGAACTTACAAAGTTGTCTCCAAAGCGAGAATTCAATTTTTCTATCGACCTAGCTCTAGGATTTGAGCCTCAATCCAAGGCACCTTATCAAATGACCACCACATAACTCTTTGAGTTGAAGGCATAGTTAATGGAACTATTGGACAAGGGACTTATAAGACCTAGTGTGTCTCCCTGGGGAGAGTTGGTTATTTTTATGGAAAAGAAGGATGGAACTTTGCATCTATGTATAGATTATTGAATGTCGAACAAGGTTACCATCAAGAATCAATATCCACTTCCAAGGATTGATGAACTGTTTGATCAAATGAAGGGAGTGACAGTGTTATCCAAATTGATCTTAGGTTAGGGTACCATCAATTGAGAATTAAGGAAGAAGACATTATGAAGACTATATGTAGAACTTGGTATGGACATTATGAGTTCATAGTGGTACCTTTTGGTTTAACTAATACACCAACAACCATTATGAACCTTATGAATAGTGTATTTAGAGACTACTTGGATGACTTTGTTATGATCTTTATTTATCACATTCTAGTCTATTGAAAGACAGTTGAAGAGCATGATAGACATTTTAGGATGGTTTTTTCAGGGATTGAGAGAAATGAAACTCTTTGGGAACTTGTCTAAGTGTTCATTCTATCATAATAGAGTGCATTATTTGGGCCATATCATTTCAGCTGAAGGAGTCTCCATAGACCCCGATAAGATCAAGGAAATCGTGGAATGGCCATGGCTTTAGAATGTGTCAGAATTTCATAGCTTCATGGGCCTACTTGAATGCTATAGAAATTTTGTGCAAGGTTCTCCCAGTTGCATTTCCTATTACTTCACTCAAAGAGAGGAACATAGTTTGAATGGAATGGGGGAAGTAGCAGGCAAGAATTTCAACTCTGAAGGAGGCCATGAGTAGCACCAATGTTGACATCTTTGATCCTAATAGGAGTTTCACGGTAATCACAGATGCTTTTTGGGAGAGAGTTAGAACAATATTAATGCAAGGAGATACAGAGTGGTAGCATGTGAATCAAAGGCTCAAAGCAACATGAAATGACCCTCGTGCCTCCTTGTGATTTAGAGTGGCGGCCATAGTTCATGCCTTACAAATGTCAGGGAGCATTCTCTTTGGGAAAACCATTTGAACTCAATGAATACCCCACTTAGGTTAGAATACATATTTACCAAGCCAAACTGTGCATGAAAAAAGAATGTTTGTGGAATTCCTTGGCATTATGACAGTTGAATATATAAAAAGGGAAGATAACTCTTTGGATGATGGTCTTGGTAGATGAAGGCATACTGTGTGATCTAATAGATGCTTGAGATAATGAGCCAATTAAAAAAGTCCTAGGATGACTGGAAGTGAAGAATGCCCTAGTAGAAAATCCTTCAGATCATTGGCTCAATGGGTATGAGATAAAATTGGATGGTATTTTGAGATACCAAAGAAGAATGTATATTCCTATATTCCTAACTCTGGAGAGCTGAATAATTTAGTTTTAGAAGTTCACAATGCACCTTATTCAGGACACTTTGAAGTATCCAAGATGATTGCGGAGTTGAAGACTCTGTATTTTTGGCCTAAACTCAAGAAGGATGCAGTGGAGTACATAGCTAGATGCTTGGAGTTCCAATGAGTCAAGGCTGAGCATGCACACCTAGTTTGGTTATTGTATCCACATGGCATACCTGAGTATAAATGGTAGGTGATCAGTATGGATTTTGTACAGGGGTTGTCGTTGATTAAGAATAAGAATGATGTTATCTTGGTTGTGATTGATAAGTTGACTAAGGTTGTGCAATTCATTCTAGGAAACCTTAAGGATGGATTGTTGACCCTAGATAAGAAACTTTTTTAGGAGATCTTCTGCTTAAATGGAGTGCCAAAGACTATCATTTCTGATAGGGACACACAGATGACCTCAAGGTTTTAGATGACCTTGAATATGACATTGGGGACTAAACTAAATTTCAGCTCATCTTATCATCCTCAAACTAACAAACAAACAAAGAGGGTGAATCTCATATTGCATGGACCCATAATATAGGTAGGAAGAATATTTGACTTTGGTAGAGTTTTCTTACAACTCCTATCAAACATCCTTTGGCATGGCACCATTTGAAGCCTTGTATGGGAAAAAGTGTTGTACCCCCATCAGTTGGGATAAATTGGAGGACATGATCATAGTAGGACCTAAAATGCTTAAGGAAATGGAATAACTAAGGGTCATTAAGAGCAGATTGAAAGAGGCAATAGATCAATAGAAGAGTTATGTCAAAAAGAATTGAACTCTTAGATAGGTCACAATAGGGGACAAATTTTTATTGAGATTTAAACCTCATAAAAGCTCTATTACTTTTGGAAAGCCTTCCAAGTTGGCCCCAAGATATGTGGAATTGTTTGAAGTCTTGGAAGTGATTAACCCAGTTTCTTATAGACTAGCTCTACCACCTACTCTGGCTCGACTTCATGATGTATTTCATGTTTCCTTACTTAAGCCATATCATCTTGATGTGACTCATATACTTGATTGGAAATCCTTGTAGGTACAATATCCAAGAGTGGTGCTAATGGATCCTATTAGAATCTTGGATAGATGTAATTTTAAGTTGCAGAGCAAAAATATTCCTCAATTTAAAGTCCAATGGGACCAATACTCAAAGGACACTGCTACTCGAGAGGATGTGGAAGAAATAGAATGCTCCTTTCCACATTTGATTTCTTGAAAAAGAAACTCAATAACTTTGTTTAAATTTTTTTTGGATTGAGATATTATGATATTTCATGCTATAACATTCTAATGTCAAAATAGACATATATTTTTGATGTGATGTTGAAAAAGACATATATTTTTTATATGATGTTGAAATAGAGATATATTTCTAATGAGATATTGAAATAGACATGAATGTTCAAAATTTGATATGATGTTATTTTATTCAACTTATTAGACATCAAGATGATGTATCTTCTAGGAGGGGAAGGATGTCATAACCCAATTTTATTGCATATTTATCATAATATGGTAAATTGAATTATTGATGAAATTCAATTAAATATTAAATGAAGATTTTGGAATATTCAAAAATTGAATGAAAGTAGTTGACTAATTTTGACTTTGTGAACTTTTGAAAATTATTTTATATGTTACCAAGAATTGGACATTACTGATCAATTCAAAAGTGCAAGTGTGTGTAGTTGTAGTGTGACAGGTTGAAGGATGAGAACATGGTTAAAGTAGGATTGTTTAGCCAAATCGAATGATAAGCCAGTTGGAATCAAGGTGCACACACCACAAATGGCATGATGACTTGCATTTGAATTAAATTGCATATATAAGAGAACAAAATTTTCTGACTCGAATTGTCTCTGTTATTGAAACTAATGGCATGTAGATTAAAATTTGTTTACTTAAACTCTATGTTTTTAAGAAAATGAAAGCGAGTATTGTAAAGAAAATTCTTTTGTTAGTATATATATATATATATAAATACATTATTAGAATACAAGGTAAATGTGAATGAAATTATTTAAACACATGTAGATATATAAATATATGTATATATATACTACATATTTATATGTATACATAGATATATACATACATATATATACATACATATATATATATATATTCAAGTTTGTATTGAATTCAAAGTTGATAATCAATATACTCTAATTAGACTATCAAAATCAATGTAAAAACTCAGGAAAATCCACAATAGATGTGGCCTGCCAAAATCATGAAGGCATTATTCAAAATCAGAGGGCAGCTATGGCAAGAAAAATCCATAATGACAACACCCAACTGCTTGCAAGAAAATGTGGTTACCATAATAGAATAGAAGTGATGGAGGAAAAGAAGGGGAGAAATTTGGGAAAAAATCGTCAAGCAACATTGAAAAGCAGAGAAGAATACACAGTGGTGGAAAAATATGAGCAAAAGCCTCATCCAAAAAGCTCGACTATTGAGGTAAATTAGTTTTTTTGAAATAATATCGATTTCACTATCCTATTTTTCATGCTTGGCTAGTGACTGTCACTACATTTGATGAAAAATTGATAGCACAGTAAACCAGTATATTCTCTGTCTGTATATCTTGGCTTGAGCCAAAGGTAAATTCTTATCGACCACCCTCTAGGGGATTGCATGGCCTATGACCTGCTACTATATAAGTGCTTAGGATGGAGCCTTACTGGCTAGCCTCTGTGTTAGACCGAGGCATGAAACCTTATAAATGTGATTGTTATGTAAGTTGCTTGATAATGTTAGCCATATCTCAACTATCAAAAATATTATTTTGATTCGTATGTGTACCTTATGGTGTTTGATTTTGTAGAGGTTCACATGTCAAACCTATGATAGAGGATATTATCCTCTATGTTACCTTTGATATGTATCAAATGTGTTTTACTTTAAAAATATTGCCTTCCATTATTGGCTAGGCCAATAATGGTAAGGGAAAAATCATTAATTATTAAGAAATATGGAAACCATATTTGCATAAAGAGGATGCCCTCCATTTGAAGAACTAATGGAATGCATGAGTTGGGTTTCATTGTAACCTTGTAAGGATCGATCCTCATGATCAATAGGTTAATTTATTTGAATAAGAATCAGATTTGAGTCTACATGGCATATAGTGTTGCATGCATTAAGGGATAAGCCAGAATTCCCATAAGGGAAATTTTGAATATAACTTTCAGGTTAATAAAGGAAGCACCCGACCGTAGAAATGGGTCAAATCTAGAGGAACCTTGGTTTGCTTGATGTAGCCTGAATAGGAAAAAGTATTCTTTGAACCTAAAACTTCTTTGCCTTCCTAGCTAAAATATTTGTTCAAGAATTTCATCGACAAACATGCCGAACTTGGTTACTTTATATTATTAAAGTTGTTCATTGTAATTTCAGTGATGAAAGTGTTCAATATCTTCATAATAGATATTTTGTCCTTATGATTGAAATATGGGCTATTTGATTTGTTTATTTCCATTTCATAATGGAAAACACGTTCTATATTAAACAGTGAACATTTACTCGTACAATGATCATTTATCATGTAAACAACTTGAGATCAGCAAACTGAGTAAACAACATTAGTTATTTTTAAATGTAACTATTTAGTTTGAAACAATATTGTGTTAATGTAAATAATGGTTAATAGTTTAGAAACTCTATTTTGTTAAAAAGTTATCATTATAGCTGGAAATAGTGTTCCTCAATAAACTGTTTAGTAGGAAAAAGTACTTGTTCTGTTCAAACAACAAATGTACATATGTAAACAACTTGTTGAACATAACCATTTAGTAGGAAATAGTACTTGTTTTGTTCAAACAATGAAACAGTGGCTGAAATCACAATATTGTGTCTCACTTTTTTCCCAAGATGGACATTTACATCAATAGTATTAACTAAATCTTCATCTTCTGAGACCTATAGCAGATAAACTATGAAGAATTTGGAGATGATGTAAACTAGTGATTTGTGAGAATTTTTGTGTAGATTCTAAATATATTTTTATAATTTTTTTTTGAAATAAATCATGAATGTTTCAACATCTCCTTTAATAACTAGTTTTAAATAGAAAAACAAAATTTTAGAATGTAACATTTGTGTCCTACACCATAACTTTTTTTCTATAAAGGATAAAATTCTAATTTTTGAAATATAGATTCTCAACATAAATATCTAGGGAAGAGATATTTTTTCATAATATTTTGTTACATATATTTTTTTAATTAATTTTTGAAGTCACTGTAACTATAATTTAGACATGCGAGTGTGTTGTATGACCTAACTTGTTGTGTATATATTGAAATCCATTTTTTTCTTTTTTTAGTGAAACAAGGACATCAATACCTAGGGAAAGAGTATTTTTTTATTTTTTTTTATAGTGGTTTACTATTTTTCCACCTCTATAGAATAAAGAGCTTGATGTCCAGAGAAAATTTTATGTTTAGTAAAAATTAAAAATTAAATACAAGATAAAATTAAAACATATCAAAACTATACTTGTTGGAAAGATAGTTCTTAGGGCTACAATATTGCAAAAGATCATTTCTAGATGATGTTATTTAATCCCTCAAAAGGTAAAGTAAACATGTTTTTTTTCCAACATTGTGATAAGTGAGAAGGAGACTTCATTGTGTGTATGATTTAATACTAGAGGGGTTCTATCCAAGGGGGTTTAATATAAGGGGGTATTATCTATCCCTCTTTAATTAAAACCCTTTAGATGGAACCTCTCAAAGATAAAATCATTACTTTTTCTAAAAAAAAGTGATCTCAGGGAAAAATCAGCATCTCCCAAAAGTGAGACACACTATTGTGGTAGCACCCATGTACATATGTAAATAGCTTGTTTTATAACTGTTTACTAGAAAACAATACTTGTTTTGTTTAAACAATGAATGTTCATATGGAAATAGATAGTTTTATGACTATTTAGTAGGAAACAATACTTGTTCTATTGAAACAATGAATGTTCTTAAGTAAACAACAATGCTAGAATATCTCAGATGTGAGAATGAAATAACAGTATGTGTGAAACTGTTAGCATAGTCTTGTTTTGACTCTTTATTTTTCACAAAAGAAATGTCAAATGGAATACTATTTTTAAGATTGCATTCTGAATTATTGATTATTTCAAAATGTATGGACAAATTTTTAACATAAGTAGGCACATATATGTGTATGCACATACTTGTGACATACCTTCTTTTGTTTCTAGTACATTTTAAAAAGTAAAATGCTTATGATGAAAAGTAGAGAATGGTCATAAGAATAATATGACTAATTATTAAATTACTCTAAATCTTATTTCTATTTAGAGAGTAAACTAGTATTTTGATTATTCTTTTGAAGATAGTTGAGAAAGAATATTTAATACTTGAACAGAATAGTGATACCTTAGTTGACTAGAGCACCTCAAGGTAGATGCTACTAGAGGGTACACATAGCTGTTATGAGTTATATAGTAGAAAGTTAACTTCTGGGATGGGTGCCGAAATGGAGTTAAGAGAGTATAGGTTTGTTTTACTAGAACCTTTTGTTTGTTGTTGTTGCAACACATTTATTATGTTTTTCCAAGCAATATAGTTCATTATATATGTATGAATGAACTCTATCATTTTACTCTTTTTCAATCCTAGCATAGATCTTTCATTTTCTTTTCTAACTAGTAGATAGAAATTGCATGTTGATGTACGCGCATGCACCAGATTCCACCTTGCAAATTGTTCGCTTGCTAAACTTTTCATGCAGGGTCGAGCATTCTTCAATTCATAAGAATATCAGGGAAGAGTATGCTTCTTGGTTGGGTGGTAAAGTGCTTCAACCATGTTCTCATCCACCAGTGGAGGCGAGTGTCCAAGAAGAACCTTAGTTGTTCACAAGACTATTATAGTCTAATATGTAACTCGATGTAATTCATTCTTGTACTTGATGTAAAGTGTATAGTGTAATGACTTTGTGGCCTTAGAAGCCAAGTCAAACCTGATATTGCAATTTGACTTTTGAAGTGATTATATGAATCTTTGACTCATTTTAAATGGACATGTGTAGCTATGATTGACTTTAGCCACTAGTTATGTCTTTTTAATTTGGAGTGTATTCATGTGTTAAAATATTATTAATAAAGTAATAATTTCAAATGGTTTATTACATGAACGTGGTAATAGGTCATGTAAGGATCAAGCTTGGTCAAATTTAACTATTTTCCAAAAAAATACATGAAGGATCTAGGAGTTAAAAGAATTAGAATTTTTGAAACTATTTCTTCATATTTGTTAACAACGATGTCACTCACAACAACAATGCAGATAAATTCCTCACAAAAAAAATCACAAAGAGCCTATCCTTCTTGAAATACTTAACCAGAGGCAACCCAGGGATGTTTGTTTAATAGGAAAAGGTTGACTTAGTTCAAAACCAAGTCTCTGGTAGTTGGGTCTTGACTGTACTAGGTTCACTTCAGGGTATGATGTGATATTGTTGTTAATCTCAAAGGGAATAAATTTTTTTGGAATCATATGTATTGGATACTGAGTTTTAGTTCAATCATAAGATAATATCATGAAATTAAAAGATTTCAAAGAATATTTCATGAATGTCAACAATTTTTTGCTATCAATTAAGTAGATTTAGCTTTAAGCATTCAAGAGTTCCATAGAAAAGGAAATATTTTCCATAAATCTCCATCCATTTTTCTATTTTTTGCAACATTTTAAAGAATTTAAACATCTATTCTAAAATAAAACATAAAAATACTAAAATTAAAATTTCTTTGGGTTATTCTCCATGCATGCCCCCAAAGAGTTAATCAAATGAAAGAAAATCACTTTATACTTCATTAGATTGCTTCACAACACCATATAAAATGGTGCAATCTTTTAAAGAGAGGGGTTTTAGTTTGGACACTGAGTAGGTTCTACATGCACCCTTAAATGGCATAACATACCGTCTTGTTCGAATGAACTAACAAAACTAGCTACAAAGATTCATGAGATAGGTAGCTATCAAATTGGATCTCATATTGATTAAAATCTATGTGCATACAAGTTTTTAGACTGGAATGATTCAAAAAATAGGAAAAAAGAACAAAAATTAGAGAAGTTTTTGCTCTTCTGATATCCACAAATTTTGAACTTGACTTAAAAAAGGTATCCTCTAGCCTTTTATAGAAACAAGACATAGATGGGATAAGACAAATACATGAGAGGAAATCCAAGGGATGAATCACATCAAGGCACATGGAATATAGTGATTGGTAAGAGAATTGCAACCAAATTCAATAAAGGTCAACCTCAATCTGTACGTTGAAGCACTTCAGGTTTTTAATCTTTTTATTATCATTAGGAAAATATCTTGAATCGAGATAATGTGTAGGAAATTTCCCATATATTTAGAATGATTACTTTATCACCCTATTCCTACACTTTGTTCCACTTTGGGCTTTCTACTCTCAAGAATGGGCTTCCACGAAGGTTGGCATATTTCTCCACCCCATGTGTAATACTGGGGTCTCCAACATTTTGGTGGACTCAAATCCCTCTGTTATAGCATCCCAGATTATGCAACCCAATCTGGATAAAATTCTATCCATGATTCAAATTTTCCTGACCGTCCATATCCAAACTTTGGACCACAATTTGCATCTCCTGCAATCACAAATTCCACTCATTAAACCCCTTTAAAAAAACCATTTTAAACAAAATCTCATGTAAATAAAACCATCATTAAATTTATTTTCATTTAAATTTCTCATAAATAACATGCTTTTAAGAATATCAAAAATCCTTGCATAGTTATCTTTTATATATCGAGTTACCGAAATATTAGACTCATTGGATAACCTTAAGATTTTAAAACTTCATTTCACATCGTTACCCAATACCCGATATTCAGCTTTACCCTAACATCCACGAACTTCATTTTTACTAGAATTTCCATCTTATCGGACCTCAACTATCAAACTATAACACTTTTCTCAATGTTTGGATTACCTTTTTCCTTTTTCAACATTCTCGATTCCCTATATCCGGTACCCGAGACACTACATTACAAC
Organism: Sequoia sempervirens; assembly: GCA_007258455.2. NCBI lineage: Eukaryota > Viridiplantae > Streptophyta > Pinopsida > Cupressales > Cupressaceae > Sequoia > Sequoia sempervirens. The sequence continues at coordinate 529,219,815 of VDFB02047230.1, read as the reverse complement.
GTATTCTTTTACTAAATATTTCTCTTTGGTCTTCATTTCTGGTGATCTTTTCAACTAGCCGTGAAGACCCCAATCCTAGTACCACCACAAAACAAGAGGATAAACACTCTAAGTTAGATATTGTAAGCATGAACAAGGATTCCCCATGAAATCCCAACATAACTCAAATTAGGAAAAAACAATGAAAAACACAATGAAATAACAAAATAAAGATTGAATCCTAATTAAGCAAGCAAACTCTTGATCCCATGGGGGAATTGGTGCTAATTTGATGTGAAAATTGGACCTTTCCCAATTCCTAATGATGCAAGCTTGATGTGATGAAGAGATTTGATCCACTCTGTTGATGTTGATGAATGCTCCAATAAGAAAATCTGCATAACCTAGCCATGATTCAATAAGAATGGATGAAATTTGATAGATATTTGAGCATGGTAACTTTGCATAATTTTTGGATGATCAAATGAAGATATGAGCTCTTTATTTATAGAATGCCAAGATGGATGAATGTCCAAATTTGAGCAATGTGGGAACTAACTTTATTCATCAATGGCAAGATGCCACTTGTCCAAGCTATGAATGGATGGAGGATGTGCAATATTTGGGGTTTGTGCCAATAAATACATAATTTTGAATTTCAAATTTGTTGAAATGACATGCAAGAGAGAAGGGAAAATGCAATAAATTCCACCTGGCTCAAGGCAAAAGGACATGTAAGATGAATTTATTGTCTTGTTGGATGTACATGGTGACTTGGAATTTTTTGAATTCAGAATTGAGAATATTTTAGATGCCTTGTGATGAAAATAAGAAGATTTAATAAATGAATTAAATCTATTTTCATGAGCAACTTGCATTATCTAGAGGATGGGACATGAGATGGGATTAAATTAATCAAGGGTTAATTAATTTAATGAGAGAAGTTAGATGATGTGACCTATTTGACTCAAATTTATGGATTTATTTAAATCAAATAAGAGAGGAATATGATAAGAGATTAATTAAATAAGGATTTTGATTTATTTAATTAAAAGGGGTGGTGTTAGATTATATCAAATAAGGTTTTAATTTATTTAATTTAATGGATAG
>VDFB02047230.1:529160098-529218626 GCA_007258455.2 Sequoia sempervirens | reverse complement strand
TCCTACCCCCTCTCCCTCTGTTAGGTATCTCTCTCCCTCTCAACCCTCTCCCTCCTACCCCCTCTCCCTCCTATGTTGGAAAAATATGTATGAATCCCACAGGCTGAAACCTCTATTGGAGCCAAGTTGGTGTGACATATTCTATTTCTGGCTGATGACCAGATTTGTAACCTTATGTTTTGTATAGGTCATTGTGACCTTACAGAAGTCTTTTCGAATGGTTACACATTGGAGTATTTGGTGTAACATGTTGTGTTCGGTATGTTCTCTTACCGCATGGAAATCTCTGGCCGATAGGCCATACATATTGTTTATCGGGGAGATCCTTGGCCAAAAGGATTAGTTCGGGAAGAAGCCTCAGCGATGAAGAAAGGTCTCACTACTGGGGGACATATTGGAGTCTTCACGGTGACACAATGAATTCAGTATGAAGTCTCAGTGGATGATGGAGAGTCTTGCTGATGATGAGGGGTCTTCGGTATAACTCTTGGCGAATGGTGATCTCGGGGTAACTTGGAGAACTCGGTAAGAACTCTCAGCAAAGAGTGGTATGTCTCACCGATAGCATTTTCTTGGTGTCCTTGGAATAACATGTGATGGCTCAGTAAGAAGTCTTACCGATGTGTGAAGTCTTCTAGACCGTTCGGTGCTCGATGTAACTAAAGGGGTCTCGGTGTGAAGTCTCAGCGACGAACGAAAGTCTTGCCGATTGTTGATCACTTTGGAGAAAGTCTTTGAACCTTGGTATGATCTCTTGGTGAAAGACGATAGTCTCACCGATGTAAGTTCTATTGTCTATGTGACTTTTGAACCTTGGTATGAAGTCCTAGTGAAAGCGATGAGTCTCACCGACTGGTGGATGCACACGGATTAACATGAAGGCTCAACATGAGCTCCTGGCGAGAGCTATAGTCTTGTTGAAGGGAAAACTAAAGTTGATGCAATGGGTGAACTCGATATAACCTCTTGTCAATTGTAAGGACTCTTGGTGATATCGAATGCTGACTATGTTGGCCTCAGGGAGACATGAATAATGTCTCACCGATATGCCAACACAGCTTGACATGGTTATCGTAACACGAGCACATTATTAACCAGTAGAGATATGTTTGTTTAGGATTAAACAACGAGCTCACGTTATCACTAAAATGGTAAAAAATCACAATATACCCATCATGTCGGCCCACATTCTACATATTCTCCTGGTTTTGCATGTGCTCTAACAAAAAGTAGGTTTTTGGTGATTGAGTGAAGTGTGCATGCATGATTTTGAGATTACATCACCTTTTGAATGTTCTTTCCAGCACCTTTGCATGAAATAGTAGAGTTTTCACATTGAGAGGCATATAATATCAATTCAAGTTTGAATTATAGTGATAATTGATATACAATTGAAATTTGGAGGGGAACAAGCTTTTGAAGAAGTCAAATTTTTGAGGAGTTTGAGGAAGGAAGAAGCAAAGGCCTGCATAATTTGGTAGAACTCCTCATTTGAAACTTTGCTTTTTAGGTATGTGAAATCTTTGTACATTTTCTTTCATTCTATTATGGCTTGCTTCCATTTTTTTGTTTAGCTTATTCCATGTTGATCAAATTGTTTGTTTGTGATGCATATCAGATTGCCAAGCCACTCAACAACATCATTTCTTTAGGGAACTTCCTCCAAAATCAATAAAGACTAAAAGATCAATTTATACAAACTTTGTCAAATTCATCCAAAACTACTTTTCATTCAACCAAAATCCATTTATTTCATTTCAAGTTATAAGGCTATCAGTAGCCAATTCACCATCTTCATATAGCAAACCATTTTCAGAATCAACTTTCAACTTTGTTCTTGTCATAAAGAATACAACAATCACTCATCAACTTAACTTACCCCTTCAAGGAAAAAACAATCAAACACCTCTATTCCTTAGACCTTTAAGATACCAATTTCATCATGTTTTGATTGTAATATTCCAATATATCAGTATAGACACACTCTGACTACTTTGCATTCAAGAAACCATTGCCATATATTGGAAACATATGCCCAAATCATCAAATCTTTCACAATCTACCTTAAAAACATTACCAAGCATAGACACAACTGTGGCATCAGAAATGAGACTGCTTCCAAGCACTTAACAACATTCCTTTCGCTGTTTCTACATATTCTCTGTTTTTAGCAAATAATGCCAAATATCTCTAGGAGGCCAACATTCAATCTAATCGGGTGATTCCTTTTCTATCATAATGTATTTACACAATCCCAATACAGATTCTCAGGCCTATTTTGATCCTTTTCAACATACTATAAAAGTTTATACACTTATTTCACAAAACAGAGTAGAACCAACATGCTGTCTACTGGTAAAAGCCCTTAAATAGGTCAATTTATCAAAGCACGTCATCATAGAACTACTCACTAATCCACCACACCTGCAAAATTCTTAGGCCATGTGTAGAAACTCACAAATAAACAAGTTTCAAGATGGGAAACACCCATCAATACACAAAATCAGTAAACATTTGATTATAGGGTGAAAACACACCAACCATGAGGGTTTCTTTAATGAAACATTTGAAAAACCTCTACTACTCCACCCAACAATTGAAACATGCTTCATTATGTCTGCAAATTATTTTGAAATCATTTCTAAGGTCCTCTACATGTTTCCTCAAACCCTACTTGAAAACACCATTTTTTTGAATTAGAAAATTCAGAATTTTGTTCATGCAACAGTATCTAGACTTCTTATTTCTATTTACCCTTGCCACACACATCTTCACATTGAAAAGACACTAAATATGATCCATTCCACTGACCTACTAGCCCTACATCGGTGGAATGGCTAAGAATCACTTTTTAGACTCTCTAAACAATTCTAAGGAAACCACAGACCGAGACTTAGGAAACTAAGTTCAAATTAGATTGATTATTTGAATTACAATTCCTACAACTTTCAAGAATGAAAGAAGTCTCTTTCCTTGACAAGAATCAAATCTTAGAACATGCTTGAATCACTATTCAACCTGAAAACAAGAATAGAAAAGGTTTCCAAAATAACTGAGCGGAGGTTTTTTTATTAATTTTTATGGATTTTTGGGATACAAGATCTTCCTTTCTCGAGCTTACAATTCTTTTTAAAGGTGTCTAAATCAATTGAAATAACTGCATCTTCATCTTCATCAACCCATCCTTTCCCTTCCACAAAAAAGACTCTTAACCTTCCTACTTTTGTGCAATTTTACATTTTTACAATAATTGACAACTTTTGTTATAAAAGGCAACTTTTCAATAATATCACCTAGTGACCTATTTCATGGAGCAAATACATTGAAATTCATCATTTAATGACCTTCACTCATCTTATTTACTTGAACATTACAAATTGAACAAATTATCCTTTTGAAGGAATTTCATGACCTAGGTGCTCTTGCACTAGTTTGTCATGTTACAACCTTACGTTGTCAATGGACATTTTAAATCACACAATTCGATACACTTTCCTATTACATTTTTAAACCACATCTCTTCGAGGAATTTTGTTAAATTTAACAATTGAATTTCTTTGTGTATGCTTCCAAATCTATCATTGAGTTATTTTGTCAAACGGTTATACAAACTAGCTTTCATTGAGTTATGCTTCCAAAGCTTTCAATTAGTTAATTTGACAACTTAGCACTTTTTGCACAGGTAAAATTATTCACCATGCCAAAGAAATGAATTGTTAAAAGGAAAAAACTAACAGATGATCAGCTCCAAGCCATCAAAGATAAAGAGAAAAAATGGATGAGGGAATATCGTGAAAAGAATAAATTGGGAACAAGTGATGAAAACAAGCCAGTTGAAGAGGAACCTCAACTGTCAAAAAGAGAAAAGAAATTGGCAGCACAAAGGGAACGAATGTGAAAGAGTCGTGCTAGGGGAGATGCAGATACCGTAGTTTGAGACACACCCTCTACCACAAGTGAATACAAAGGGACACCATTAAGCACAAGTGAATATGGAGGGACACCATCTACCACAAGTGAGAATGGTTGGACACCATCCACCACATCTGAAGTTGAGAGTTCATCATCACTCAGAGTTGAGGAACAAGGTATGCCATCATCCCAATGTGAACCTCAAGGTATGTCTTCTATTCCACCCTTGATCGAAGGTATGCAATCTAGCCCACCTCAATTAAATATTGATGAAATTGCTAATGTTGAGATGTATGTACCTAATAGAACACCACCTAGAATTTTGCGTAGAAATCCAAAGTTTTTGATTAATATTGATGAGGATATTTTGCAGCACATGGAAGGTAAGATTCCAGAATGCACTTGTAGAAGATATGTTGATAAGATTTGGCAAATGTTCTTTGAAAGGCTAAATGAGACTGTAAGATGTCAACTATTTGTTCAAATGATGCGGGGTTTAAAGTACAGAAACATCATGAAGACTCTTGGGTTGAGAATATTGAATGCATCAAGTGAAAACACTATTGTGAAGAATCTAATGGATGCTTATAACAGTGTGGGTAAGACCTTATGCTCAAAGGATAGTAATGTCACCTAACTTGTCATTACATCGACTTTGGTAAGCTATCAAAAAAAGAGATCTCGCCTCATTAAAAAGACAAGTGAACAAATGGGAATTAGTAGAAATTTTTTATCAAAAGCCGTTCAAAGGTGGCAAAGAATTGAGGGCACTGATTCAAATGAATTATGGGAATTCTTGGGGAGACTGCCACATAAAGATAAAAAAGTTGTTGAAGCATTGAGAACACTAATTGAAGATTATTGGAAGAATAATACAAGGCCATCTCCAAATCAAAGGGATGTCGTAAGAAGGAGAATCGGTAGTCGAAACTGTGAGCCACATCCAAAGCATTTTTTGGATATGACTCAAACCCAATTTTTTCATAAATTTCAAAATTCTTATCCTCAAATTAGTATTTCTCAAAGACTTTTTGAAATGATTAAACATTTTTATGTCAAGATAAATCACACACGCACTACTTGTTGCTGTAAACTACATATTGAATTCTCTAACCATTATGATGTTTATCATTCTATATGTTTACATTTGCATACTAACAATTTTTTGTAGGATTGTGGCATATAAGCCCCACCAAAATCTTCAAGAAATTTCTTATCAAAAAAAATTATGTGAAATAGAGGATGGCCAAATATTCTATAGGACAGCATGCTTGGATGGTTCATGCGAGCATTGCGGTCGCTTGCAACGAATGCTAGTATGTCAACATATGGAAAGCACATAGGAGGTGGGACAAAAACTAGTAGAGTTTAGGAAGTATAAAACATTGGCATATGCTACAAAAGATGGGTCTGAAGCAAAAAGGTGTGAGTTGGTTATTCAAAAGATTCCAGTGTATCAGTTCATGTCCATGTTTCATGAGAATCTAGTGTATGAGTATGCAAGTCATACCCATAGAGCCCGATGGTTGGACACACAATTCAAGCTATGCAAGGACACCTTTCCACTTGGTAGCATAGTATCAGTGGTTGACTTTATAGAGAACTACACTCTACAACCACAATGTGAGGTGCAATCACAGTATTACAACTCCACATAGGTTTTGATATTTGTGTACATAGCATTCATACATGCAGCTAAAAGTACAGAGGACGAAAGGAAGGTATTAAGGGAGTATCACTTTTATATTAGTGATGATCGCACACATTCTCCAGAGTTCGTGCAAGGTTGCTTCTAGATGTTCTACAATCATTTGGCTCAAAGGGGAATATCATATGATCGACATATAATATGGTTAGATAACTGTGCAGCACAGTTCAAGAATGCACGCATGTTCTACTAGTTGTGCAAGATGCATCTCACTACACGTGTTCAGCATATGTGGAACTTTTGTGAGGCTAGACATGGAAAGGGAGGGCATGTCAGTGTAGGAGCATGCGTGAAAAGAGCATTAGCATGAGAAGAGTTAAAGTATAAAGAGAGTGCACAATTGATAGATACAAGATCAGTTGTCGAGTGGTGTAATGGTTCGATGGGTCCAGGTAATGAAGGTACATCTTCAATTCGTATATTTTTTTGGTTGATGGATGATACTAACATTGCACCATATGAGGATTGTTGTACAGTAACAGGATCGAGTGATTTTCACTCTTTCCTTAGCTCAAATGCAGGTTCATGGAGTATCAATACACATAAGATGGCATGCTTTTGTTCTTCATGTACAATGTAAGCCTAGAATGATTGTGAGTTAGGGGAGTGGGTTGAAAAATGGTTGACAAGTTATCTTATCCCACTTCACACATATCGCCCTCCGATGGCATTGGAACTAACACAGATGGAATCATCGGTCAACTTTGACCATGTATCAGATCTAGTTCAACCAGGTAATATATCTACTTTCTTAGTATTTGAAATTCCATATTGTTATCTTACTTTGTACTGTATTCATAATGTTGACTAATTTCAAAAGATATGCCGCACATACAAGTACAAGGAATGTTTATGTAGTTATTGCAGATGAAGACAACGAAGAGGGTACAAACTATTACTTGTGTCATTGTGTTGAGGCAAAAAAGAAATTAGAAGCCCCAATTATAGATGGAGAAAAAATTATATACCCTATAGGCTCAGTTGTTGTTACTGGAACGTGGCTGAGAAGGTACCCACATAAGAGTGTTAAAAATTGGTTGTTTGAGGAATTTGACACGCATCATAAGATTCTTCATTACTCAAACCTTGTCGTGGCATCCAATGTTCATTTGAGCAAATATGGGGGTAGACCTTTGAACAAGACCTTGTGGAAGGTCTGTGAGTCTGACCATGAGGCAATACTTGGCACAATAAAGAGTAGAGAAGACCCAGATGGTTCATTGGATTAATTTGTAAGTATATGCACAACGGTTCTTATTAATTTATACTTTCATCCACGTCAGTTTGGTTGATGCCAATGCTATCATCTTATTTTACTTTGTGTATTTCTAAGTAACCAGGCAAACATTGATTAGTGTCCCCTTGCATAAAATGCAGATTTATGAGCCATCCAAGAGAATCTCAAGCAGAAAAGCAATGCAACATCCTTATTTTGATGATCTTGACAAATCTCAATTATGATTTTAAGCCATTAAAAAAGTGTGTACAAAGCTTGATGAGGCAATTTCAAGTTATTCATTTGAATTTAACCTTATCATGACCACCTATGATGTAGACATTATAAGAGCATCTCGAATTTCAATAAATTCTATTCATAAGAGCATAGACAAGGCAGTGAACTCTTTGAAAAAATGCCTCAAAGAAATGTGGTCTCATGGTGATGGAATGGCATGACGAATGCCTTGACAAGAAAATTTTTGTGGATTGTCATGGCATTCCATCACCATTGAGAACACATTTCTTCGAGGCTTTTTTTCAAACAGTTTGCTTCCTTTTCTATGCTATTGCTTATTAGTATGCTTTGATAGATTTTTTCCAAGCATACATAGCTTTTTTGGAAGCACCTATTTTAGGATTTTAGCCATAGAAACAAGGAAGCGAATTGTTTGATAGAATGCTTTGGTAAACATGTATGATAAATGTACTAGCATAGAGAAGGCAGTGAACTGTTTGAAAAAATGCCTCAAAGAAATGTGGTCTCATGGTGATGGAATTCCATGAAAATCCACAACAATTTGCTCGTCATGTGATGTAGAGGGGATGGGACTTTAGTCAAAACTCAAAGTTTCAAGGATTACAATGATGCAATCTCAAACACTCTTCCAAGCACCCTGATGGAGACAAGCCTCAATAGTGCACTTATAACTTAGATTCTTTCCTAATGGACCCAAATCCTTGGAGTGATCTCAAGGAAATAATTTTTTTTTGTCTTGAATGGTTTCAAAGCCCCAAACCTTTTCCTTCGACAAAACTCACTTTTTGCACCTTGACTAGGCTTCTAGCCCAACTAGGCTTCTAGCAATGGTTTTTTGACTTTTCACTCAACTTCCCCAAAGGAATCCTCAATATAATGACCAATTTAGATGTGATTCATGATGATACACAACATATCAAATCATTTATGGCACTTATTCTAGATCAAACCTACCAAAATCTATTGTTTCCTCAAATTTAAGGCCTAATTAGCCCACTTTTTCAAAGCAAACCCTCTCTAAACTTATCCCCTGACTATGAAACTTTCAATAGTGTTTTAAAATGTTCTCAAACCAAATATTTTCAAGTTATTAGTCTTCTTTGACACCCTCAACACCCTAAATCACAAAACCCTTAATAAATTGCTCCAAAACTAGGGCCTCTTGAAAATTAGCTTTCCCAACACTTCCAGAACCTTCTCTTGGACTTTTCACCAATAACTAAACATATCTAAACACCTTCAACTCAGAAATATACCCCTTATTAAGGTAGATCTCCTGCTACTACACTTTAGGCACCATTTTCATGCCCTTTTCCTTGCTAAAACTTGGTGTACACCCAAGAATCACTCTTTCCTACACAATAAATTGTTAGATCTGTATAATAAAAGTTAGATATGATCCTGTAGACACCTAAAAATGGTCTGGAGAATCTAATTAATTAAATACGACTTATTTGATTAATTAATCTTAAATTCATCTACTTAATAAATAAATAGAAATATTTATTTATATTAAGTTCATTTATTAATTCTTCTATTTTTTCTCCCAATTAAATAAACAAAATTAAAAACTTTGTTCTATTTAATTATTATCATTTTCATCATATTATTTCTCTCTTAATTAAATAAACGAAATTAAAAACTTTGTTTTATTTAATTATTATCATTATTGCTTCTTTTACATTTCTATCATAAATTAAATACACAGCTCAAATAGTTTGTGTTATTTAAAAACCTCATCACATTTCTTCTTAATTAAATAAAGATATTCTAAAATCTTTTATTTAATTATCATTTTTTCTTTTTGTTTTAATATAATAAACAAACTCTATAGTTTGATTTATTAAATTATTCAATCCTCTTTTTGCTAAATTTAAATAAATTTAAATTATTTAAATTTTATGCATAAATTTTACCACTATTCACTCACCAATAAAATTAAATTTTTCAAAATTTAATTAATGGCACTGCCATTCATGGGAAAAGCTTCAGGGACAAACCTGCAGGAAGTTCTCTCAACAACCTTCCACCCACCTTCCCTCTTATCTTGCCTAGTGTTTTCATGGGGAGAAACCATTCTCCATGATCAGCTCCATCTTCTCATCCCATGCCCTTCAAATCTCCAGATTGAATCATAGCCCCTCATCCCGTATCCCTGTGCAATTGTGCTGCCGTGAAAGCTATAAATACAGCTCTTGGGCTTCAGGAAATGGATCCTAACTTGTGCAATTTTACTCTACAGGTTTTCTAGACATTCAAGCATTCAAGCAATCAAGTTTTAGGATTAATCTATCAAGCATCTATCAAGCTTTCTTTAGTATTTCATAGTTTACAATCATGGCTGTTTACAGTAGTTTATTTCTCATGAATTTTATTGTAGAATCATCTTAGTTGCATTATAGAATCATAATAGCTTAATTCTCATTCTCTAAGTGTCATTTCAATAGTTTAATTAGCTTACAAATCTGAGAGCTAAGTAGATTAGAGAAATATTTAGAGTTAGAGAGCAATAGGATAGATTTATGTAGATTTGTAGTTTAAATTAGTTTAAATTTCTTAATCTTAGATGCAATGTCCTATTTAGAAGCGTAGATGCATTGTTTAACTTGTTTTCCCTATTCTACCGCTTACAAATTGGCGCCCACCATGGGGCCTAACCCCATATTTTGCTTAATTTTTGAAAATTGTGTCCTACAGGTATCGGCATGAAAGTTTTAGCGGAACCGTGACTTTTTGCAGCGCACCGGTGGTCTATTTCAGCACGCCGGGTTTCTGTTTCAGCGCGCTGCTTCACTATTTCAGCACGCCGCTTCCCTGTCCTTAAAAGCATTTTTTTTAATCTGGATCCGACACGTCCGCGGCCAGACTTTATTTTTGTCTAATTTTGGAAAAAAATTACCAATCCTAAGATAGAAATGGATAAAATTTACCAATCCTAGGATAGAAATAGATAAAAATTGATCAATCCTAGGATAGAAACTTCATATTTATTTTGTGGGATTAAAAATGAACATTATGCTGTTATGGAGCAATATCTCCATATAGATAAGCTAACTTGTCTTTTGGGTTTTAAAAAGAACAATTTCTCTACTGTGATTGGGTGATAGGTTTATGCTCTCCCCTTAACTAGGTGTATCAGAATATTAGACTCACTATTACTTTACGCATTTTCAAGCTTTTTAAAACCTTTAGACAGGCCTGCCGTAGTGGGAAAAAGTACTCACCCTACGGGAACGACCTGAGTGGGGATAGCCAAAAGCCATGGTATTCCAACCCACTTAAAAATTTATGTGAATTTGGGGAAACCCTCTTTCAACGAAAGTGTGCAGGATAACCATCCCCAAAATCTTTGTTCTAAAGATTGGGAGGTCTCTCGAGGGAGTTTATCCATTTTTCGCTCCGAACGGAAACCCTATCTAAGAACCTAGAACTAGAAGCACGCTTGTCAGTTTCTAAACATTGTAATACTCGGCGGTGCAGGGGCGGGGAAGAATCTACCCTCAAGCACTCACCATATAATTGCCAAGGACTGTTTGCTCAGGGGATCCGGTATCCACTTCCGTCACTCTGAGTACGCACCTAGAAAAGACAAAAACACGGGCACCCTCTAGGGGGTGACATGGTTGTGTGATTCGATGCAATTCCAAGCTGTGGGCTGTTTGAGTATATAACGATGACCTTTTATCTCTAGGAGTGAGTCTATCTGAAGTGTCTTATTTGTTATAAACCAGTGAAAATAAAAAAGAATCATGCTTGATTCTTAAGAACATACACTATCTGTTTAGATTCTAGGATTTTTAAAGACAACCATTCTATTCTTGCTTGCTGTGTTTTCTCTCATTAAACTCAAATAAGATCATCACAAGAAAATCCTCAAAATCAAAACACTTGTGGATTTCTCATGATTCGAGATTGGGTATCCACCAAGTTTGTCAAGAAATCTCTTGTCAAACGAATCAGAAAACCAAAGAAAACACTTGCATACGAACAACTTATAAGAAAGAAGTGATTTCTATACCAAAGCAGGAAAGTTCTACTCCAACATAGGACTTTTATTCATAGGTATCATGATTTTTCTAGAGGTTATACAGAAGACTATGCTGTAGCTCCCTTAGATTCACAAGCATTTTATCAAAGAAGAGCTCTTAGGCAACACCACAATCACAGTCAAAGAATTCGTCCAAAATACATCCCACAACCAGCAATACAATACAATACCAGACCAAGTGAGTTTCATAGAATAAGATAGTCTTTGTCTTAGCACCTCATGGTTCTATTTTAGCGCATCAGGTCTCTGTTTCAGCACGTCCGGTCTCTATTTCAGCGCTTCTAGTCTCTATTTCAGTGCTTCAAGTCTCTGTTTCAGCACGTTCGGTCTCTGTTTCAGCGTGTCCAGTGTCTGTTTCAGCGCGTCAAGTCTCTGTTTCAGCGCGTCCGGTCTCTGTTTCAACATGTATGGTATCTGTTCCAGTGCTTTAGGTTTCTGTTCTAGCGCGTCCCAGCTTTGTTTTAGCGCTCCAAAAAGTCAGAAAAATAGAGAGTTGACAAGATATTTTATCAGTTTTCCCATATCGATAACAAGGTTTTCATCAATCCAGAACATTTTTTTCACAGTCCAAAACACTGGGGTCATACAAAAGGAAAACTTTACCCTTACACCTAGATCTTGAAACATCTTGCAAAGTGTCATTATCACCAAATCTGAGATTTTTTGTCAAAGTTTCCCTATCAAGGATTTTATCATCCTTTCATCACGAAACTAGATAAGACTAAATCAGATTTTAAATCAAAAACCTTGACACTTCATTCAAAAATCCAAGATCAAAGTATAGAGTAAAACTCTAACGTTTGTATGCCTATTTTCACATGATCAGCATATCAAAAACAACAAGAGGAAAATGAAAGAATAGTAGCCATGGCTGAAGAAAACCCTTGGGGATGATATAGCAACACTGATCCTCTCACTAACTCACATGAGAAAGAAATAACTGCAGAGGAAATCGAGAAAGTTCAACAAGACCCTCATTTCCATAAATTTATGGAAAAGATGCTAGAGCAAGATATGGAAAAGTATCTTCGATTATTAGCTGACAAAGATGCTAAGCTTCCTAAAGAATTTGATGTCAATCAACTCAAGGAAATGACCACACCCCAGCCAACTAGTATGGAAAACCCAAATCAAATAGATGCTTTGACAAAACAAATCCAACAGTTACAATTACAGTTCCAAAATATCCAACAAGGGCCAACAAAGAGATATTCCTTATAGGACATTTTCCCTTATCCATTCGATTCAAGCATTAACATGATACCATTTCCACAGTATTGTGAATACCCAACGTACAACAAATACAATGGAAGAACCGATCCATTTGATCACGTATGGGAATTTTGAGCCATTAGCATAGAGTTCGCACACGAGGACTCTTACTTACTATGATTATTTCCAAGAAGCTTAGGAAACACTTGCATGGAGTGGTTTTCTAAATTAGAACCTGGGATTCAATCCTTTGAAGAACTAATCAATAGGTTCATAACACACTTCTCATTCAACATCCAACATGGGGTAACCTTAAAAGAACTCTACAACACCAAACAAGCAAAGGGTGAAAAGTTTCTTTCCTTTCTCCAACGATGGAGAAGGCTATTTGCTAAATATCCTAGATCTATTCTTGAAGAGGAGAAGATAGAGATGTTCATTGATAACTTAGTGGATGACATGAATTACAGATTGGATTTACAATGTCCATCTACCTTTGAACAAGTTATCAAAAAGGTGCTCAAAATCGAAGAGGCTCTCATCAAAAGAGGAACGATCAAACACTTCATTGAAGGTTCAAACAATAACAATTCCTCTAACAACAACAATGAAAAGCCAAGATTTTGGCAAAAGAACAAGAATACTGATACCATGATCGATACACACACATCTAAAATAGTATTCACCTTGACGTCAACCACTACAAATAAACAAAACAATGGTTTTAATGTCAAACAAAGTAGTGATCAAGGAAATAATTAAAACAGTGGAGAAACAAAAACTCAATCATTCCAATGACCATCCAATAAACAAAAATTCACGCCATTAGGACAATCATTGGAATCGGTCCTTAAAGAACTTTTAGACGAAAAACTCATTCAAGTACAAGAGGCTAGAAATTGGGACCCTCAAGTCAAACCATCATGGTGGAATGACTTACATTACTGTCACTACCATCAAAATAAAGGTCACATGACTAAAAATTGTTGGCAGTTAAAACATGCGGTACAAGACCTCATAGATCAAAAGAAAGTATTTGTAGAGGGACACCAAACAAACAAAGATCATACAACATTCAAAAATCCTCTACCCAATTATCAGAAGGGAGAATCCTCTTCCGTAAACACCAAAGGCAAGAACGTCGGTTATGTTTATGACACAATGATTCTTTATTTTTCTGCTGCCAAAGAGGATGAAGAGTTATGCAATCAAATCAATCAGAACAATGACATTACATCTACCAATTTGGTACAACATATGGACAAATCTGAAAACCAAATTAATGTAATCACACTCAAAGGGAAACAAGAGTACCAACCGGTTAATGTCACAACAAGGGCACAATCCAAAGTTATATTGAAAGGAGCATCAATATCATCCCCATCTGTGGATCCTCCCTCTAATCAATATAATCTATTCGATCAATTGCAGAAAATACCGGCACAAATATCCATCTTGGAACTTTTAAAAATTTCCCCATCACACAAAGAGGTTCTTGAACAAGCTCTTGTATCAACCACGGTACATAACAATCTGGATGTGTGTCAGTTCCAAGCTATGGTGGGACATCTATCCACAACTCATTTCCTTTCATTCTCCGAACATGATGATGTATCACTCACCCATCCACATAATTCCGCTCTTCACATCAAAGTCCTCATCCATAAACACTGTGTAAAGCGTGTCCTGATAGATGGAGGGGCTGGTTTAAATATTTGTACCTTAAAGCTGATTCGTGCACGAGGATACTCAGATGAAGCCATTGATACAAGAAGAAAAATCACAATCAAAGCATATGATGAAGAAGAAAGGTCCTCTAAAGGGTTGATCATATTACCCATTCAAGTGGGGCCTATTGTCCAAAAAGTGGTTTGCCAAGTCTTAGATAGGGAACTAACATACAACATACTGTTGGGACGCCCTTGGATCCATGATATGCAAGAAGTACCTTCTACCTATCATCAATGCCTAAAATTTCCCGTCAATGGATAGGAGGTAACAATCACAGCAGACTACAATGACACCCAAGCTTGTCATACATTGAAGACATCTTAGGATACATTCATACCTCACAATAGAGAAGTTAGCACATCAGATGGTAAGCAACAACAGAACTTCATATCAAAGTGGCTTCCAAAACAACAAAAATCACAAGAGATAAGGGTGGTACAATCTAACCCTTCAAATGTTGAAGAACAATTGGCTCCACTCTCACATCAATTCACCAAGGAAGTACATATAAGTGACAAAGGAATAAGTGAATATGGTGTTGGAAACTCATTTCATCTATCACAAATGTTACCCTCCTTACAAACATATGGACAACCATCTACAATCACCCAAAATTCAGAACAATCTACAACAACATTAGATGGTAGATTTGTAAAAGCTGGGAACTTAGATGAAGAATCAGAAGATAAGGCCATACTAAATTGGCTTTATAAGGATGAGGAAGCCTCTACTTCTACAAGTAACATCATAGAGACAAATCAATATGGAAAGGGAAAAACTATTCTAGAGAAGATGGGATATTCAGGACAGGGACCTCTTGGGTTTAGGAAACAAGGCATAACAGAACCAATCCAGCCTCTTACGCTCCAACATAAGGATAAAACGGGACTAGGATATGAAGCAGAACAAGGATCTCTTGATCGAGGGAAACAAAGTATAACAGAACCAATCCAAGTTCTCGCAATTCAGCAGAATGGTAGAACTGGACTAGGATACACCAAAGGAGCAAGAGCAAAAATCACCAATAAAACTGTGGAGCGTATTCTTCAAATACAGGATAACTCTGAAACGGATTCAAATGAATATGAGTGGGACAAATTATTAGATGTTTCCTATGAAGATATTCAGATTGACATTATCAAAAAGTATACCCCCAAACGTGAGGAGGGTCAAAGCTCAAGTTTTAATCCTATTGTCTTTGCAACACAAAGTTTCGATGACTCAAGTGAAGATGAACAGACATCGATTGAGATAAATGATGTGGAAGAAAATACCTTTGTAGATCTTGACATAACCACTAACAACCTCGACGACATTTTCGTCCGAGCTTTCACAATCACTGACCTCAACCCATCTAATGATTCATTGCCTTTACTATATCCCAAGCTTATCAGATCGAATGGGAAGCCCAACACCCTATTGATCTCCCTATTTTTGATAATGATTCCGCCATTATTAATTACCTTTGCTATGAGGAATCTGATACTTGTTCTACCAATACTTCTTTTAACGATGCTTTTAGGCAGGAGGATGCCAAGCCTTCCAGTTGCAAAAATATGAAAGAAAAAAATGGATCTAATGGTGAAAACCATTCTATGGAAGTATTTGATCCTAAAATAGTAAAAACAAAGAACACATCCAATGGTGAAAACCTCATTGAGGCACCAAAGGATGGAAGGTTTGACATCCTCCCACAACATTACCATGAAAGATCATCAGTGGTGATAGAACCCACACAGTCTATTAATATTGGCACAACAGAGAAAGTAAGAATCCTACACCTGGCAGCATCCATGACAGATACAAAAAAGCCAGATTTTATCAAATTCTTTGAAGAACGATGCATCAATTTTGCTTGGTCATACTCTAACATGCCAGGCTTAGACACAGATCTCATTATGCATCACTTATCCTTACCAGCTGGCACTAAACCAGTAAAATAAAAGCTGAGAAAAATGCATCCACATGTTGCATTATTAGTAAAAAATGATTTGAAGAAACTACTAGATGCTGGATTTATCAAATCTATTGATTATGCAGAATGGATATCCAACATTGTACCTATTTCAAAGCCAGATAACACCATTAGAATATGTACTGATTTTCAGGATTTAAATAAAGCATGTCCAAAGGATGATTTTCCTTTGCCAAACATAGACATGATTGTAGATCTAACAGCTGGCCATCAAATGCTATCACTCATGGATGGATTTTCAGGATACAATCAAATCAAGATAGCTCCTGAAGACCAAGAAAAGACAGCATTTACATGTCCATGGGGCACCTTTTGCTGGAACGTCATGCCTTTTAGGTTAAAGAATGCAAGAGCTACATACCAGCGAGCTATGACAACAATCTTCCATGACATGATGCACACCTTCATGGAGGACTATGTGGATGACATCTTAGCTAAGTCTCACACCAGGGAAGGAGATCTAGAGATACTGGCCAAAATATTTGACAGGTTGGAAAAATTCAAAGTCAGATTAAATCCTAAGAAATGTGCCTTTGGAGTAACATCAGCAAAACTCCTTGGATACATAGTTTCTACAAAAGGAATTGAAGTAGATCCATAAAAAGTTAAAGCCATTATGGAAATGCCACCTCCTAAGAATATCAATACATTAAGATCTCTACAAGGCCGCCTATAGTCCATCAGAAGATTCATCTCTCAACTAGCAGATCAATGTCATCCATTCAACCATCTTTTGCATAAAAATGTGCCTTTTAAATGGGATGAACAGTGTGAGAGTACTTTCAATCAAATCAAGCATTATTTGATGACACTACCAATCTTAGTGCCACCCAGTGAAGATAGGCCATTGTTGCTATATGTCGCAACAACAGATATTTCTTTAGGATCCTTGCTAGCACAAGAGGATGGAGAAGGAAAGGAACAGGCTATATACTATATCAGCAGGACACTCAATGGACATGAAGTAAACTACACCTTCATTGAAAAATCATGCTTAGCAGTAGTATTTGCAACACAAAAGGTGTGACACTATATTCTCACTCACACTGTCAAGCTCGTTGCAAAAATTAATCCTCTCAAGTATTTACTGAGCAAAGCAGCTTTAACAGGAAGGTTGGCAAAATGGGTCATGCTCCTCAGTGAGTTTGACATTCAGTATGTTGAAAGGCGAGCTATCAAAGGACAAGTCATCGTTGACCAATTAGTAGAAGCTCCATTATCAGACTGTCATCCTATGACCATGGAATTTCCTGATGCGGATATCCTCAACATTACAACACAACCATGGCAACTCTACTTCGATCGATCCTACACACAACATGGATCAGGGGCAGGAATTTTATTTGTTACACCTCTTGGGCACACAATTTCGCGATCTTACAGGCTTACCTCCTGTTGCACTAACAATGTGGCAGAATATGAAGCTTTGATCCTTGGAATTAAAGTGGCTATTGACTGGAAAATCACAGAACTACAGGTGTATGGAGACTCCCAGTTAATCATCTAGCAAGTCAACAATGATTACCAAACTAAGGATGACACACTGATTTTATACAAGAGAATGGTAGATGATCTAAGAAAATACTTTATAGAAATAAAATTTGAGCAGATACCAAAATCAGAGAACAAAGCAGTAGATGCCATGGCCACAATAGCATCTCTTCTACAAATGCTTGAAATGCAAGATCGTTATCGATTTATTGTAGAACAAGTATCAAATCTTGCATACGCAAATCCCAAATCCCAAACCATAAGCCTTTTGGATAGTGCCCAATCTTCCATTTATGGAGACATTTATACTTATCTAAAAGATAATATCTTACCGCCAGATCTTTCTCACAACCAAAAGCGCAACTTCATACGCCAATCCGCCAAACATACCATTATTGCTGACACCCTTTACCGTCGAGGCCTAGATGGTACTATTTTGCGTTGTTTATAACATAACGAATTCGCTTCCGCTTTACATGAGGTCCATGAAGGAATTTGTGGTACACATTCAAGTGGATTATCTTTAGCCAAGAAACTCCTTCGTTTGGGGTATTACTAGCCACACATGGAGCAAGAATCTTACCAGTTTGTTAAAAGATGCCAAAAATGTCAAATTCATGGCAACCTTATACATGCACCAGCACAGGAGCTCCATCCATTTGCAACTACATGGCCTTTCTGTCAGTGGGGATTAGACCTGGTGGGGAAAATTAACCCACCTTCATCTAATGGACACAAGTTCATTATCATAGGAACCAAATATTTTACAAAATGGGTGGAGGCAGTTCCCTTAACCACAATCACTGGGAAGAAAATATCATCTTTTATACTTAATTATCTCATTTGTAGATATGGGATACCCCAGTCGATCATTACCGATAATGGCAGACCTTTCAAGAACCAAGATGTCCAAGAGTTGTGTGAAAAATTCCACATCCAACATCGCTTCTCAACCCCGTATTACCCTCAAGGTAATGGACAGGCAGAAGCTTCCAACAAAATAATCCTAAAGATTCTCAAGAAAACTGTAAATGAGGTAGGGCGTGATTGGCACATTTAGCTTAACCCTGCTCTTTGGGCTTACAGAACTAGCATTAGAACATCAACAGGAGCTACGCCATATGCTCTTGTTTATGGATCAGAAGCAATATTACCTATCGAGGTAGAAATTCCATCCCTTCGAGTTTCACTAAAGGGACTCATTTCAGATGAAGATTATAGGATCTCTAGACTTCAAGAATTAGAGCTACTTGATGAACGTCAACAACAAGCTGTCAATCATTTGATAGCCTATCAACAAAGAATGTCTAGGAACTATAATCATAGGGTTAAGCCTAGAGTCTTCCAGATTAGAGACTTGGTCCTACGGGAAAACCCTAGAAATCAAGCAGACAGAGAAAAGAAGGGAAAATTTGAACCTAACTAGATAGGGCCTTATGTTATCATATCAGTCTATGGATCAGGAGCATACTAGCTATCTACACCAGAAGGAGATATGTTGGAGGAGCCCATGAACAACATTCATCTCAGGTGATTCTACACATGAGGACACCTAGTGCACGGTCAATAAAATTGTCTTGATGAAAACCTGGCAAACAGGCGATGACGACAAAAAAAAAATACAAAAGAAAAAGAAAGAGGACACAATAAAAACAAGTGATGAAAACCTGGCAAACAGGTGCTACTTGTGATTTTCACCAGCTCTTCTATCTATTTAGATACAGTTTTGTCATGATTGTTTCCTTTCAGATCATTTCCGTCCATCATTTGAGATAATCATTATCACTATCCATATCATACCAGAGATATCATGTTTTACCCTGGCTTGGGGGCAACATCTTAGTGTTATCTGGTACAAATAGACTTTCAGCTTACATGGAAAGATAGTCAAACATGACAACATCAAGTGGCAATACATCAAAATCCAAAAACATCAGAAAATCCATCAAAATACAAAAACATCAAAAAATCAAAAATCCAAAAACATCAGAAAATCAAAACCCAAACACATCAGAAAATCAGAAAACCCATGCAAAAACATTCATAAAATTAAAAACACAAAAATAGAGTCTACATCAATTGAAAGTGGAGTCTGTGTCAATCGAACTACGTGGTCTCTACATGTATAATGTAGGCAAGACTAATCTTTGATCAGTCCCTAAGACGCCTAGGATAGGTCACATCATTTGGTCAAACGTCTGAGAATATCATGCAAACATCCACACACACATTTCAACACTAATGATCTAATCTGAATAATGATTTGAAAATACATTAAGTAGAATTTGAATTGTGGTGCTTTTAATTTTATCATTTGATTATCATTTCTTTGGAGCTACTCGATGATGTATTGAACTAGAGAAGTAAGGAAGAAGAATGATACCTTTTCTTTGTTTGTTGTTTGTGAGTTAGTCATTATTATTTTGTGAATTGTCACGGGAAGTGCTCTACCAAGTATCATGGATGACATTCCGATTCACTTAAGAAAATGATTAATTCTTGTTTGTTTACGCAAGAAATGCTCAAGTCATCATTGGTCTATCTTATACCTTGATCCTTGTGTTCGCTTGCAATATCAAATATCATGAAAGAAATACTCAGGTCATCATTGGTCTATCTCATATCATTGATGCTTGTATTCGCTTTCAACATTTTAAAATAAAGCTCAGTGATGATACAAAGAAGAACAAAAAGATTATTGAAATGACACTTAGGTTTGCATTGATAAAATAGGATTGCATGGTTAACATAGATTGCATTCATAATAATACATCTGCAGAGTACTGGTTGCACAAGTTATAAAGATTCATTCACAAATAATGTTATATTTTCTTATTAAAGATTGAGTATACTTGACACATACAATTTTCATAATAACATGCATATAAAATTATTTCTTCATATCATCATAAATGTCACAATAAACATCTCATTTCATGGCATCATATACACGTTATGTTACATCATGCATTTCCATCTCATCACATTGTCATTATCATGTAGTTGCAAAATCATACATTTATATGCATCATTCATTTACATTTTCATCATACATCATTACATTTTCATCATTCATTTACATTTCATTTTATGCATCATTACATTTTCATTCATACATCATTACATTTTCATCATATACCATTTACATTTTCATCATACATCATTACATTTTCATCATTCATTTACATTTCATTTTATACATCATTACATTTTCATCATTCATCTATATACATCATTCATTATTCATCCATACATCATTCATTTACATTTCATTTTATACATCATTACATTTTCATCATTCATTTACATTCATTTTATACATCATTACATTTTCATCATTCATTTACATTCATTATATACATCATTCATTTTCATCCATACATCATTCATATTCATCCATACATCATTCATTTACATTTCATTTATATACATCATTAAATTTACATCATTCATTTTCATTTTCATCATACATCATTACATTTTCATCATACACCATTTACATTTCATTCATACATTAGTACATTTCATCATCTCATTAAGAAAAGAAATACTCCATCAATATCATATCACATCATCATTAATGCATCCATACAAGCTAGTAAAATAAATCATCATAAAACATAGAAACTAAAATGCATCCATCACATCAATCATGTAGAACACATCATAAGATCAATGCATCCATCACATAAATCATGTAAAAACATATCATAGATCAATCGAACTGCTGCACATATATATCTCATCAAGTGTCAAGTATACAATGAAGTTTGAAAAGGATGAAAATAACATCATGTCAAAAATGGCTGTATATGTCTCTCAATAGGTGCACAACTAATATCAAGTAGTACTCGAACTAGAAGGAGAAGGTCTCGCACCAGTATCACGACCACCACCAGATGTCCCAAGATCTCTCGGATCTCTCAAATCCCTCGGGAGAGGCTGTGTCACACCTCTGCTCACTGTCCTCGAATGAGTCCTCTCTGAGTGAGACTGAGCATAACTGGCTCTCTGCTCTGGGGGGCAAAGCTCATGATAGCGGCTCCTATAGAACTCAATCTCAGCACCTTCCCGCATGGCCTCTCGCATGTAATCTGCCACAGAGGTCCCATCTGCCACTCTCTGTAATCTCTCTGCAGTAGCCTGTGCTGTCTCTGCCATCTGTCTAATGGTATCTCACTCTGTAGTCAGGGCCATGATCTGTGCCTGGGCAATGGTCAACTGTGCTCATAAACCTGCTAGTTGAGCCTGTGCTGTCACTATTGCCTATAGAGCCCCATCTCTCTCACCAATCAGAGAGGTAATCTGTGTCTGTGCAGTAGCTAGTTGTGCCTGCATCTGAACCTGTGTCTATGCTAGTAAGCCCTACACTGTGCTAGCTGTCCCTGTAAGGTCTGAACCTGCACCTATAGACCTGCAACCTATGATGGATCTTCCAATGAGGAAGCAATAGCCTACCTCTTACGAGGCGCACTGGAAGATGGCTCTGAAGTACCTGCTATGCTTAGCCTCCTCCCATCTCTGCCATCCTCATCACTGCTATCGTCACTGCTATCATCACTCTCACTGTCATCATCACTGCTACTCTCACTGTCATCATCTCTCCCCTGTCTCTGACCAACCTAAACACCCCCTACTAGTGCTGGTGCTGGTGCTGCTGGTGCTGGTGCTGGTACTAGCTCATCCAGGATAGTAATACATGGAGGGTGCAGAGCCAAATACTGCCCGTACTAAGGAGTAATAAGTTCCTCAACAATGTCCCGCCGCATATCCCAGGCTGATGGCTGCAGAGCATGGTAACCCTCAACAAGTGCCCCATAAGGTAAACTGGGACCCCAATCACTGACATCTATCCGACGTCGCCCATAATGTGCTACTCCCTGTGGAATACACTGCACAATACCATACTGCTGGTAGAGGTGACGAAACAGGAATCGCTCCAAGATCTTGGGGCTCTTCTCGATCAAATACATCGAATCGGACAAGAACCCAACTCAATATCATCATCATCCCAGTCATCACAGTCTAAATAGGGACGTCAGGTCACTGCCTCCACATCATCAATGATCCGCCTCCAATAATCAAGCTTACCCATCATATGCTGGGTAGGCCTGCCTCTATACTGAAACACATAAGGCCTCGTCGCTGGTCTCGCTAACACTGGCACAGGACGTGTAACAGCAATATGCTCCCATGCCCATACCTGAAGAAGTGTAGCCCCTGCCGATAAACTGCTACCTCTGAGGTACACGATCCAATGCAAATCATGATAGAGCTGAGCTAGCATGCACATACCCCAAGCATATCTCATCCTGTGCACCACCAGACCCTCTAATACTCGACCCCATCCAAGAGATAGACCCTTTGGCCTCTTATCAAGACAAAGGAATCCACCAATAAAGCCGGCCAAAACTGAAGGAAGTGGAGCATATGAATCATGCATCTCTACCCATGGAATCCACTCTCCCGCAATATGGGGATCCTGAAAGACTCTCCGCATAGCCTCTACCCCACCAACCTCCTCTAAATCATGCACTACAATCTCTCCAACAAAAGGAATGCGAAGAATACGCCATACATCCTCCGGTGTCACAGTCATCTCGCTAGTAGGTAAGTGGAAGGTGTTGTGGTCACTATGCCACTGCTCTACTAAGGCTGTCAATAGACCCCTATTAAGTCTAATATGGGGCATATCAAGTAACGTCGCTAAACCGCAATCGGTAATATGCCGTCTCTCATCTGGTGAAAGTCATGGTATCATATCAAATGGCCAAGGGAACTGCTCTCACACCTGGATAACATCCAAATGCTCCTGTTATCATACAAAGGGAACATTTTAATTAGAATATCAAACATCAAGAGGTCATCAAATTTTTGAAAATTGTGCTTTACCTATCAAACCATCAATTTATCAAGGAACCCTCATTTATCAATCGGGTTCATTCCTACGAAAAGTTTAATTATTCCTCGCCTATCATGAGGGTAATTATTATCGATCAATAGATCTCGCTCATCATGAGATCGTTTACCATAAATTTTAGTCAAGCTCAAACTAAAATAGATGGAATCAACAACAAATCGACGAAAATCAAAATGCACAATTCTCATCAATCTATACCTCCAAGCGCTACAAAATCAACCTAGAGCGCTAAAAAAATCTGGCGTGCTACAAAATCCTATCGACGCGCTGTAAAAACAACCCAATGCACTAAAAAGTCTGGCACGTTATACAATCCCATGGATGCGCTACAGATTTCTATGGGCACGCTAAAGTTATGGCGCGCTACAACAAATCACGGACATGCTAAACCACGTCCGCTACATGCTAAAACACTAAAAACATGTGCAAAAAGACATAAAAAATATGGGCACGAAGCACGAGAAGGATTTGGGGTACATACCAGAGGTCCATAGTCGGCCGGACGTTGGTGACGACACACACGCTCGAGTCGGTGGGTGTGGTAGGGGATCGGCATCCTGAAGCTCTAAGAACTCTAAGGGTCTCTATCACAAGATTGTCAAAGTCAAATGCACAAATGACTTTTGAAAATGACCTTTTGAACATTTATAGGTTATTTTTGGGGGATTTATTTATTTTTTCTGAGGAATTAATTCTTATCTATCACAGGGGCATTTTTGGACAATTTTGTTGGGAGATAAATTGTTTCTTCACCAATTCATCATGAAATCATCATAAAAATTCAAAATTCTTGAAAAAAAAAAGATTCAAAATTCATCAATTTATCTCCCGAGGGGGCATATATCGCTATCATTTCGAAATTCATTTTTTGAGGCAAGTCTGGGGCATATTTTAAACTTTTCGTCAATACTGGTGGCTGAGGCAAAATCATTCTTTGAAGCAATGCGTAAATACATCACTTCAAAGAGGGGCAAAATGTAGACACCTAAAAATGCTCTGGAGAATCTAATTAATTAAATACGACTTATTTGATTAATTAATCTTAAATTCATCTACTTAATAAATAAATAGAAATATTTATTTATATTAAGTTCATTTATTAATTATTCTATTTTTTCTCCCAATTAAATAAACAAAATTAAAAACTTTGTTCTATTTAATTATTATCATTTTCATCATATTATTTCTCTCTTAATTAAATAAGCGAAATTAAAAACTTTGTTTTATTTAATTATTATCATTATTGCTTCTTTTACATTTCTATCATAAATTAAATACACAGCTCAAATAGTTTGTGTTATTTAAAAACCTCATCACATTTCTTCTTAATTAAATAAAGATATTCTAAAATCTTTTATTTAATTATCATTTTTTCTTTTTGTTTTAATATAATAAACAAACTCTATAGTTTGATTTATTAAATTATTCAATCCTCTTTTTGCTAAATTTAAATAAATTTAAATTATTTAAATTTTATGCATAAATTTTACCACTATTCACTCACCAATAAAATTAAATTTTTCAAAATTTAATTAATGGCACTGCCATTCACGGGAAAAGCTTCGGGGACAAACCTGTAGGAAGTTCTCTCAACAACCTTCCACCCACCTTCCCTCTTATCTTGCTTGGTTTTTTCATGGGGAGAAACCATTCTCCATGATCAGCTCCATCTTCTCATCCCATGCCCTTCAAATCTCCAGATTGAATCATAGCCCCTCATCCCGTATCCCTGTGCAATTATGCTACCGTGAAAGCTATAAATACAGCTCTTGGGCTACAGGAAATGGATCCTAACTTGTGCAATTTTACTCTACAGGTTTTCTAGACATTCAAGCATTCAAGCAATCTAGTTTTAGGATTAATCTATCAAGCATCTATCAAGCTTTCTTTAGTATTTCATAGTTTACAATCATGGCTGTTTACAGTAGTTTATTTCTCATGAATTTTACTGTAGAATCATCTTAGTTGCATTATAGAATCATAATAGCTTAATTTTCATTCTCTAAGTGTCATTTCAATAGTTTAATTAGCTTACAAATCTAAGAGCTAAGTAGATTAGAGAAATCTTTAGAGTTAGAGAGCAATAGGATAGATTTCTATAGATTTGTAGTTTAAATTAGTTTAAATTTCTTAATCTTAGATGCAATGTCCTATTTAGAAGCGTAGATGCATTGTTTAACTTGTTTTCCCCATTCTACCACTTACATATCCATTTCACAAGTTTTCAGTCATACTCTCCCATGAAATGGATCATTTATTCATGAAGACTCTCAAAACTAGTGAAAAATCTATACTTTTTGAGGACAGTTAGCAATATAACACAAGAAACTGATTCCCAACATTATTCAGGTCATTCAAAAGGTTAAATGCATGTAAATACAAATTTTTAAACCATCCAAATGAGAATGACACCAAAAGGAATCAGAGATTCATCAAAAAAACTCAAGAAAATGCAAAAAGATTGAATTTTTTATTGATTTTCTGTAGCAGTCTATACAACACTTGCAATATCAGCCAACCCTAAGTAAAAATGCTTTCTCTAGGCTTATAGACTCATCCTACAACTTTCCCAACTGATTATAATTGATTTTATTACATTATTGTGATTAAAACTCCTAAAACTCACTTTTCCACCCAAAGTTGGATTTCAAAAATTTGAATTTCCAACATTGCAATTTATTAACTCTTATTAACTATAAAGCTTCCAAAACTATTACATATCATCATTAAAACTTATTTAACCTAATTAAAACATTATATACCTATTTAAACTCCTAGAACATCATTGTTCTATTTACAAGCCAATTTGGTCCTATGGTCCTTATCAGGACCCTTAGGACTTTTGATTTTCCTGTTACACTCATCCATTCCAAATGCCATTATAGGCTTCAAAATGCTATAATTGATGGTTTGGAAAGGTTTATAGGCCTTCAAGATCCCTGCCATCTTCTGACTCTCCAAGTGATCCTCAAGGAGCTTGGGTGCTCCTGCACCATCATGGCATTCCACCACCATGAGACCACATTTCTTTGAGGCATTTTTTTCAAACAGTTCATTCCCTTGTCTATGCTATTGCTTACTATTATGCTATGATATATTTTTTCTAAGCATCCATAGCTTGTTCGAAAGCACCTGTTTTAGGCTTTTAGCCATAACAGCAAGGCAATGAACTGTTTGGCTAAATGCTTTGATAGACATGTATGAAAAATGTATTAGCATAGACAAGGCAGTTGAACTCTTTGAAAAAATGCCTCAAAGGAATGAGGTCTCATGGTGATGGAATGCCATGACAATCAAAAGCATTTATTGTCATGGAATTCCATCAGGTCATGAGACCTCATTTCTTTGAGGTATTTTTTCAAAGAGTTCACTGTGTTATCTCTCAAAAATGCAAGTTTAAACCACAAAAGGTTGCCAAGCTTTCACAACGTTTTAGGGTAACAGAACAAGGTTTGAAAGAATTAAACCTTCTACTCTCCAGGCACTGCTAGACCTAGGCGGGTGTACCTATAATAAATGAAGCAGACTTGACTATTGATCTTATCTTCATGCCATGATTTGTTCAAGATGGCAAATTGAAATGGACAAAATAAAACAAATTTGGTATATATTGTATACCAGCATTCAAAACTAAACGCTAAAATGCTTAGTTAACAGATGTAAAAAGTATGAATAAAACTAAATGATGAAAACGGTGAGACCAGTACCTTATATAATATACAGAGTCAAATAAAATCATAGACAACTGACTTCTTTCTAGATTCATTCAAATTGTTTGGCATATTTATTTATAACCAGTATAAAAATGCAAGGCTGTGATTATTGAGTTCTTCTTATTGATCTAAATGAAATTCCCTGATTACCATGATTAATCAAAAGGATTTAATCCTTCCTTGAAAGAACCTATCAACCAATCACATAGATACGAAAAATACGTACTGATAAACTAGACATAAACTTGTTATGTTGATCTAAATAACCAAGAAACATCAATTTTAGAGACAACTCAAATAATTCTTTCAATAGGCACAACACAACAATTGACACCAGAATTCACCAACAAATCAGATGATTTTCATTGATATTTCCATGGCTTCAAAACATACAGCATAGTCTCAACCCCGTGAAACATGGTGTTCCACCATATTATCTATTCTCTATCCTATTCTACCTATATTTTCATATTGCTTTCAAAATAAACATTTATACATTGAGAATATGAAAGGACGCATCCTTTCAGAAATAGAAAATACAAATTATAAAACATAAGACAGAGAATAATTAGGCTCTATTTAGCCACAAGTGAGTCTTGTTGAGGTGGTCCAAATAATCCTAGCGCTCATACGTGTCCGCATCTCCAACAACGTTCTGGACCGTAACTTCCATCTTGACCATTTCCTCACTTTGCTTACTCACTTCTTCCAATGTTGTATCATCTGCAGAAGCTACCTTCATGATTTCATTCAACATTGACAAATACATTAGGGCACACCAATTTCCCTATGAACTTGCATTTGTCATCTAGCTTTTCTACTTCTACCCTAAGCTGTGTGGACCTTCTAGCTTTAGGCCTCGAACCAGGTAATTGATCAATAGGGTCTTGGTTTAGCTTCCTTTCAGTGCCTTCATGCTCTGTATCAGTCTTTTGTTTCTTTCCCTTCGACTAACTACTCTCACCAATTTTTCTACCCTTACACTTTCTAGAACCAGAAGACTCCATTTTTCAAGCTTACAAAATCAAAATATGAAAAACAGAAAAGCAATTACTTATAGTATTCTACTTGAGCTCCTCAGATTGAAAAATTGTCTTGGTTCTCTTGTTCAGCTCGCCAATTCACCAGTAAACAATTCAGAAATGAGGAATTGATTAAAACACTACTGTCATTACTATTTTATCCCATCACACCATTAATGAAGCATGGATGATGCCTCCTTTGAAATTGGCACTATCGCATCAAATGTCCTTTCGATGAGAAAAATTCAAATCTGGGGTGCAATCCCTTTTCAACGTTTATTTCATCATTCGCCAAGACACTCTGCAGTCTTACCGACACATGGAACCAACTTGATGACAAATGCTTCTACTTTGCATGTCGCTGTGACAATTCAAGGTCGGGGAAATGTCTCATAGATATCATCTTGTTTCACCAAAAGTATTTATCTACATTGGGTCGCCAAGACAAATTTGTACCCTTGCCGATACAATCTTTGTTTCACCCGCTTCGCTATGACTTTCAAAGTCAGAGAGATGTTATGCAGATATCTTTGCATCTTACTGATATGTACTTTTCAATGTATTTTCATTCGCTAAACACCCTTTCACCGATGAATTCTCATTTCGGCATGTCCACCAAGTTTTCTCACTGAAGAAATAAACACAACCATTGAAACAATACTTTTGGAAAAACAATGAACCTTCAGGAAAACTTACACAGACACCAAATGTCCTACCGAAATCACTCCTCCAGATTGCACCTATTCAGCAAAACTCACCCCAAACCATCTATCAGTATAATATTCATACTTCGGTGAAACTTATGCCAATAAGTTCTCCTCCCGACGATGCATATCTCCATCAGCATAAGATTTGAATCGGCAAGACTCCATAGCTTCTCACTAACAGATTTGAAATACCTTTGAACTTAGTTCATCCAAACAATAGGCCCTTCACCTAGACCTTTTCCCGATGCACATAAGTCTTACCGAAACATCTGTTTGCAAGTTAATCGGTAAAACAAAATGATTTCGTTATGAGTTCATACCGATACCAATTAGTCTGGACGAAACAACCCCTTTATGCATTAGTCAGTATGACATGTTGTCTTCGCCCTAACATTAGACCGATGCCCCAACATATGTCGATATACCTTTTTCAGGATGCCTGTCGGCAAGGAAAATTTAGTACACTGAAACATTTTCCCGAACACCTTTATCTTGAGTGATAAACTTCCACATGCATGGGTCGGAAAAACTAACTGTATTCACCATGAATTCACTCTGACAATGACTCCCCTTTGCTGAAATGATTCCTTTTGTCGCTGAAACAAGCAAATTGTCTTGATGATAGTCTACAACAAACATATATTAGTGAAAAATCAGGTTGAGGAGACTTTTACAATGTCTTGCCGATTCGGGTCTTTTAATGAAAAATGAAAGACTTGATGGATTCAATGGATTTTATGATAGAAAACAAGAAAGCCAATACAAAGGAGGACTTTGATGCTTATAATGAGAACTCAATACTAGAACTTTTGGATGCAATAGAATGTAAAAATTTCAAAATTTTATAGTTCTAACAGTGGCTCCGTCTGGGGATGAATGATAGTGAGATCATTGCAAGGATTCAGATTTCTAGGTGAGCAGACCAAACTCAAAGTGATGGAACATGTGAGTAGAGTGGAACAAATGGAAATGGCAATGAATGAGACCCTATACTACTATATATGGAAAATTTTATTTGAAAAGAAGGAAAATCAGGATTGTCCATGTACTTGCAAATCCTGTTCCTTTCATTTCCTAAACTACTGTGCATGGAATAGAATTTCAAAGAGGACCTTCAAGAGTTGTCCATGCACTGGCAACCCTTAATCCTCTGCATTATTTCAAGAGAAAAAATGTTTCAGAAATTTCCCATGTACAGGAAATTCCTGATCTTCACCAGCCATATTCTGCAAATAGTATGAGTCTTCACCTTTCTTTCCAACCACCAAAAAAGGCCCTAGCCATAAGGCTTCAAACTTCCCATGTTTTCCCTTTCTCCTGGCACCTTGCATTCCACATCAGTACCAGATCATCTTCTCCAAATTTCCTATCCTTTTCCTTTTTGTCAAATAAATATTTCATCTGCTTCTACAACTTTATATTTTGATTTTGAGCTACTCTCCTCATTTCATCCAATTCAGCTAGCTGCTCCATTCTTTCCTCCATGGGTTCAGGAATATGTAAATCTTCCTGAAGAACAAACCTGTAAACTGGTAACAAGTTTTGCAAGGGCATCCTGGCCTGTGTTCCATACACTAATTCAAATGGGGACTTCCCAATTGCCTTCTTCACTGTAATTCTATCAGCCCATACAACCAATCTTAATTTCAAATCCCAAGCCTTCTTATTTTGACCTAACATCCTTCTTATAATCTTTAGAAGACTCTTATTACTAGATTATTCTTGTCCATTAGCATGTGGATGATAAGGGGCTGCATAAGAAATGGCAATACCATATGTGCTACAAAAGCCTCTGAATTCATCTGATCTAAAACACATCCCATTATCAGTAATCAACCTCATTGGTGTACCAAATCTAGTAATAATATTATCCATCAGGAACTGTGTCACCACCTTACTTGTAGCTTGTTTAGTTGGGATGGCCTCTACCCACTTGGTGAAATAATCAGTGGCCACCAATATCCACCTATGTCCACCACTTGATTTTTCTTGTATTTCTCATATGAAATCAATCCCCCATTGATGAAAAGGGGCATCAACCTACAAAGGTCTTAATGTCAAAGCTCCCTGATATTTCAATTTTCCAGAGAACTTTTGGCAAGCTTCACATTTTCTCACATATGCAAAAGAGTCATTAAAAATTGTAGGCCAATAATAGCCTGCCCTGAGAATTTTATGCGCTATTGTCTTTGCTGAGTAATTTCCTCCACATACTCCCTCATGCATTTCACTCAAAACACGTTTAGCTTGAAACTCATCCAAACACAATAATAATACACCATCCCTATTTTTCCAAAATAAATCCCCATCCATAAAAACATATTTTGATGCCTGCAACTTCAGTGTTCTTTTCTGGTTATCATTCAATCCTTCTGGACACTTCATATGTTTAAGATAATGCATGATATCTTCATACCATTGAGTATGCTCAATGCTCGCAATTACATCTTCTCCATCTACATTACAAACCTGATTTGCTTCAAAATTTGCCTCTGCCATTAGTTTAGCCAAACCCTAACCTCTGACCAGTTTAGTAATTTGAATCTCCAAGTCAAATTCCTGGATTTTGTTGATCCATTTGCATCTTTTACCTATTACTTCAGATTGTGTCAGAATATCTTTGATAGCTGCATGAGGAACATAACCAACTACCTTTGCTCCGACCAAGTATGGCCTAAAAGCTTTTACAGCTTTCACCAACACAAATGCTTGCTTCTCCATTATATCATACTTTAGTTCATAACCCTGTAATGACTTACTGAAAAAAGGTATGGGCTGCTCATAGCTATCTTCATTCTTCTGTAGCATGACAACTACAACAGTATGCATTGAGGCAAATGAAAAAATCTGGAAAGGTTTTGAAAAGTTAGGCAACTTAAGAATAGAAGCCTCCTTGATAGCTCATTTTATAGACACAAAAGCTTCCAAAGCTTCTACAATCCATTCTATCTTTTTCCCTTTCTTTAACATTTTTGATATTGGTTTGACAATCTCAGCAAAGTTAGAAACAAACCTTCTAACAAAGTTAATCTATCCAAAGAATGATTGTATCACCTTAATAGTTTTAGGGATAGGGATCTTATCAATAGCCTCCACTCTTTCAGGGTCTATCCTAATCCCTTCCTTGGAAACAATATGCCCCAAAAGTTTACCCTCCGTGATAGCAAAATTACATTTCTTGGGGTTTAAGCTAATACCATATTCAAGGGCTCTTATAAATACCTTTTCCAAATGATGAACATGATCCTCAACCTTCTTAGAGTAAGCAGTGACATCATCCTGATACACCACCATGAGAACATTGATCAAATCAGCAAAAACCACATCCATGGCTCTTTGAAAAGTCACCCCTGCATTAGTGAGACCAAATGGCATCCTCAGATAAACATATGTTCCCCAAGGGGTTGTGAATGTTGTTTTGTATTGCTCAGACTCTTTAACCTTGACCTAGTTATACCCTAAAAATCCATCCATCATGGACAACAATTCATAGCCTGTCACCTTATGCAATATGGCCTCCATATTAGGCAAAGGATAATTATCTTTAAGGGGCACTATGTTTAGATTTCTGAAATCTACACATAATCTGATGTCTCCATTTTTCTTTCTGACAGGGACCAAATTTGACACCCAGGTTGAATGTCTGATTGGCTTAATGATTCCACCATCTCTTAGCTTCACCAAATCCTCCTACATTTTAGGTTCTAGAGTTGGATTTATCGGCCTTTGCTTTTGTCTGAATGGTTTAGCATCTAGCTTCAATGGTATTTCATTCTGAAACAAGTCTTCTCTATATGCTTTCAAATCTTCATAAGACCAAGCAAACACATGTTTATACTTTCTTAGCAATTCAATCAACATTTTTCTAATTGTAGGACTGATCTTTTTACCTATGTACACCTTTTTTGGTGCCATCTCAGTTCCCAAATTAATTTCTTCAATGTCATCCCTTCCAACTGGTGTTTGCTTTATTAAATACCGATCACTTTGATCATATACCCTCTCTAATGTCACCAAGCCTTTAGGAATCTTATTTGTTTTAAGCTGCAAGATCTCTTTTCCATCAACTTCTTCAACAAAAGCATTGAAATCAATCTCTTGAGCTTCATACTGGTCTATACAGTGAAGGAATTTTAAAAGATCAGTGTCATCATTAAAAACTTTCCAGCTATATACATTATTAGGCACAATAGGCCTTGTTTTGAATTCAATTTGTGACACTCCTACCAGCGTAATATCATCTCTCTTCAATGCTACATTAGCTAGAAAATCTTCCATTATATTCTTGGATCTATCCACCCACTCAATCAAGAAAGCATCAAGCAATTCTATTGTATCCCATACAACATTTTTGTATTGTTTTAATCTTTTTTTTTTGCTGTATACTTCACCTTAACTTGCGAGATAACTAACTCAGAATCTCCTAGAACAGCCAACAACTTTATTTTATGCTTCACCGCTATATTCAGTCTAGTTAATAGAGCTTCGTACTCTGCCACATTATTTGTGCATGCAAAAGTTAACAAGAATGAATACTTAAATGTATTACCTTCAGGTGAAACAAATACTATCCCAACTCCATTGCCTTCTTGGCTACAAGCTCCATCGAAATACATCTTCCACACACCATTGTGGTTCCTTGCAACATGCTTCTCAATAGGATCACTATTAATCAATTTTGGTTGTGCTAGTTCTATTTTGAAACTCCCAAGATCAACATCACAAAGGCAATTGATTTGGTCTTGTGGCACAGAATCAATGAGTTGATTCATCCTTGGCTCCCTATACAATTTCACTTCTTGGCCATTTACAGGAATGGTTGCATAAGACAGATCGAACTGGAAATTTCCACCAATAGCTGTCGTCCATTGCCTTGATAAAAGCATACCGAATTGAGGAGGGGTGTCTATAACTGTTATATCAATATTGTAAGCTACTTGAGGGTAGGCAGCTAACTTGACTTCTGCATCTTTCATTATACCAACCACAGGAACAGGTAGGTTATCCATTGTGTAACACTTTCCTTCATGTGTATCCACCCACATGCCTAGTTGTTTCATCACTCCTACTGGCATAATATTCATGGCGGAACCATAATCTATCATACAATTCCTCAATAATTTATTATTTATGAGTAATGTGATAAAGAAAGGATCAACCTGTGGCGGACTTGTCAATACATTACTCAAGCAGATTTCTGGGACGTTTACTTTATCTTGCTTATTTTTTGCAACCATTTTATTTTCAGTACTTACATGTTTTTTACTCTCATTTGTTATCAATTGCATTGCACTGTCCCTGTACTCCTTAATTTTCATCATTTCTAGAAGTGGGACAGACATCTTTACCTGAGACAAGGCTTGAGTAAAATCAAAAGAAGAACCTTCTACCTTAACTACTTTCTTCTGTTCTAATGTTTCTCCTTTGTTTACTTCTTTTTCTCCTCTACCTGACTGATCATTTTTTTGAATTTCTTTATGTAGCTCTTTTACTGCATCCTTTTGGACATGATTCTATTTACTTTCTTCACATTATTTTTTTTCATTTTTGTTTGAAACTCCTTGCACAACGTTTTGATCTTTCATAAAGATACCCCTAGGGACACCTTCTCATTTACTGTCTTGTTCCTCAACCAGTATTTATTCTTGGCTTCTTCTACTGCAACAACAATCAATTTTTCTATTTCTTCTTCAGTAAGTCTCCTCACATTATTGTGAGCAGGCACCTCAACAGATTGTGGTTCTACATAATCATCCCCAGAGTCAGAAAAAACATGCTGCTCAGCCATATGTACATTATACCTTCATTCTGCAACATCATACTCATAACCTCCCTCCTCCGAAGATGAGTACCTCTCCTCAACATGATGAGAAGCATTTGAAGTCAAGTAGATCATATGATCTTCCCCATCATCTCCAATTAGCAATCCTTCTTCTTGCATTCTCTGGGCTACAACACAATATTCAAGGGAATGTGGCTTATCACAAGCCTCACAAAAATAATTGCTATTCACCACATATGTTCCCTTCTTCTTCAATGGATTGGGAATTTCTTTTTCTCCAGGCCTATCTGTTATGGGTTTCCCATCCTTCTAGTTTGTGTTATAGGGCATGTCATGTAACCTCGGCCTTGGTCTTTCATTTCTATATGTGTTCTCCTGCTTATATTGATAATTATTATTTTGTTGAGGAACTCAAGGGTTGCCTCTCTTATTTATCATCCCAACAACTTTTCTATTATTCTCTATTATTAATGCTATCTTTTGTGCTTCAGTTAAGTCCCTTGGGAACCTGTTTCTTAGCTCATACCCTGTTTTAGGGTCAAATGCATTCAAGTAAACACTTAATGCTACAGAGTCAGGTAACTTTGATCTGGGAGGTATTCTATTCTACAATTTATTGAATCTTCTGTTAAAATCAAAGATTGAATCATTCCGACCTTTCTGAATTCGCATTAGTTCATGGAGAGTAGCATCTGGTGCACTCAAATTCCCAAATTGTTCAAGGCATTGATCCTAAAATATTTGGAGAGAATAAATAGAAGCTGTTCCTAGGCTATTGAACCAGTCCCTAGCTTCTTCAATAAGAGACATCATGAATAATCTCATATGCAAATTTTCATAGGGTACATCCAAATCCTGAATGAAAGCATTAAAACTTCTTAAATGATCCTCATCAGTGATTGCATTACTGCCTGTAAACTTGGGTACTAAACCTCTCCAACTGCTGTCCATGGGATATGGGTATAATTGAAACCCTGCTAGATCAAATTGTCTGATCATGGTTGTATATTGATAAGGAGGAGGATTAGGTGGGTGCTGATATTGGTACATAGGATTATTGTACTGCATATTTTGCTGTGGCACATGACGCTGACCAGGAGGTGGATAATTATTTGGATGTTGTGTGGGAACAAAAGGTGGGAAATTTGGCTATCTATATTGATTCCCAATTTGATGGTGAGGAATCCTTGGTGGTTCAGAATACCCCGCACCATGATTGCCCTATTTATGGGGTGGTACATATTTTGGAGGAAAATATGATGTGTGTGGAATGTTCTAAGCTTTCTGTAGTTTGAATTCCCTCATTCCTTGAATCATTTGGGCCTTTTCTTGCTCTTCTCTTTCTTTTCTCTGAGATTCATACCGTGCCCTAATTTCCTCATAACTTAAAGATTCATAATCTTCTTGTTGAATTTCCTGATTAGCAGGTCCACTCTGATTACCTTCCATTTTTTGGTCATATTCATATTGCACTCTGAGTCGTTCGGCTTCAAATCCAGCTTCAAATTCAGCCTGTTTTCTAGCTTCAAATTCAACATTTTTCTGAGGATTGTATAAAGGATTTCTCTGATCTTCCGGGGTACAGGGCTCTTTAGATGAATTATCTTTCCATGTGTCAAAGAAATTCTCACCAAAAGGTATTGATGATTTATCTTTGTTTGTTAAGCACATGTCCTCACTTTTCCCTTTACCCTTGTCAGCCTTATCATTTTTATGCGTCCACTTACTATTACCAGGAGGAGCTCCAGAATGACCTCCCCTAAATTAAGATCTTCTTCCATTCAAATTGTAATGCTTAATCAGAGTTGCCACTCACTTTCTTGAAAGTGAGAAAAAATATTGTTACTTGGTATTCCCAGCGGAGTTTGTATATAGGAATTCTAACTCTATGATTAAGGCGCAGATTCTTTGTTATCCCCAACAGAGTCACCAATTTGTTATCTCTAAAAAATGCAGGTTTAAACCACAAAATGTTGCCAAGCTCTCACAACATTTTAGGGTAACAAAACAAGGTTTGAAAGAATAAAACCTTCTACTCTCCAGGCACTGCTAGACCTAGGTGGGTGTACCTATAATAAATGAAGAAGACTTGACTATTGATCTTATCTTCATGCCATGATTTGTCCAAGATGGAAAATTGAAATGGACAAAATAAAACAAATTTGGTATATATTGTATACTAGTATTCAAAACTAAACCCTAAAATGTTCAGTTAACAAATGTAAAAAGTATGAATAAAATTAAATGATGAAAACAGTGAGACCAGTGCCTTATATAATATACGGAGTCAAATAAAATCATAGACAACTGACTTCTTTCTGGATTCATTCAAATTGTTTGGCATATTTATTTATAACCAGTATAAAAATGCAAGGCTGTGATTATTGAGTTCTTCTTACTAATCTAAATGAAATTCCTTGATTACTGTGATTAATCAAAAGGATTTAATCCTTCCTTGAAAGAACCTATCAACCAATCACACAGATACAGAAAATACGTACTAATAAACAAGACATAAACTTGTTATGTTGATCTAAATAACCAAGAAACATCAATTTTAGAGACAACTCAAATAATTCTTTCAATAGGCACAACACAACAATTGACACTAGAATTCGCAAGCAAATCAGATGATTTTCATTGATATTTCCATGGCTTCAAAACATACAACATAGTCTCAACCTCGTGAAACATGATGTTCCACCGTACTCTCTATTCTCTATCCTATTCTACCTATATTTTCATATTGCTTTCAAAATAGACATTTATACATTGAGAATATGAAAGGACGCAACCTTTCAGAAATAGAAAATACAAATTATAAAACATAAGATAGAGAATAATTAGGCTCTATTTAACCACAAGTGACTTGTTGAGGTGGTCCAAATAATCCGGGCGCTCATACATGTCTGCATCTCCAACATCATTCCAAACCGTAACTTCCATCTTGACCATTTCCTCACTTTGCTTATGCACTTCTTCCAATGTTGTATCATCTGCAGAAGCTACCTTCATGATTTCAATTCAGCATTGACAAATACATTAGGGCACACCAATTTCCCTATGAACTTGCATTTGTCATCCAGCTTGTCTACTTCTGCCCTAAGC
Organism: Sequoia sempervirens; assembly: GCA_007258455.2. Taxonomy (NCBI): domain Eukaryota; kingdom Viridiplantae; phylum Streptophyta; class Pinopsida; order Cupressales; family Cupressaceae; genus Sequoia; species Sequoia sempervirens. The sequence continues at coordinate 529,180,823 of VDFB02047230.1, read as the reverse complement.
TATGCAGACCTTCTAGCTTTAGGCCCCGAACCAGGTAATTGATCAATAGGGTCTTGGTTTAGCTTCCTTTCAGTGCCTTCATGCTCTGTATCAGTCTTTTGTTTCTTTCCCTTTCACTGACTATTCTCACCAAATTTTCTACCCTTACCCTTTCCAGAAGTAGAAGACTCCATTTTTCAAGCTTACAGAATCAAAATATGAAAAAAAGAAAAGCAATTACTTACAGTATTCTACTTGAGCTCCTCAGACTGAAAAATTGTCTTGGTTCTCTTGTTCAGCTCGCCAATTCACCAGTAATCCATTCGGAAATGAGGAATTGATTAAAACACTACTGTCATTACTATTTTATCCCATCGCACCATTAATGAAGCATGAATGATGCCTCCTTTGAAACTGGCACTGTCGCATCAAATGTCCTTTTGATGAGAAAAATTCAAATCTGGGGCGAAATCCCTTTTCAACGTTTATTTCATCATTCACCAAGACACTCTGCGGTCTTACCAACACATGGAACCAACTTGATGAAAAATTCTTCTGCTTTTCATGTCGCTATGACAATTCAAAGTCAGGGAAATGTCTCATAGATATCATCCTATTTCACCGAAAGTCTATCTACATTGGGTCGCCAAGAGAAATTTGTACCCTTGCCGATACAATCTTCATTTCGCCCGCTTCACTGTGACTTTCAAAGTTAGGGAGATGTTATGCAGATATCTTTGCATCTTACCAATATGTACTTTTCAATGTATTTTCATTCGTTAAAACAAAATCACCCTTTCACCGATGAATTCTCATTTTGGCATGTCCACCAAGTTTTCTCACCGAAGAAATAAACCCAACCATTGAAACAATACTTTTGGAAAAATAATTAACCTTTAGGAAAACTTACACCGACACCAAATGTCCTATTGAAATCACTCCTCTAGATTGCACCTATTTGAAAAAACTCACCCTGAACCATCTATTAGTATAATATTCATACTTCAGTGAAACTTATGCCAATAAGTTCTCCTCCTGGCAATGCATATCTCCATCAACATAAGATTTGAATCGGCAAGACTCCATAGCTTCTCACCGACAGATTTGAAATAACTTTGAACTTAGTTCAGCCAAACAGTAGGCCCTTCACCTAGACCTTTCCCGATGCACATAAGTCTTACCAAAACATATGTTTGCAAGTCAATTGGTAAAACAAAATGATTTCGTTATGAGTTCATACCGATACTAATTAGTCTGGCCGAAACAACTCCTTTATGCATTAGTCGGTATGACATGTTGTCTTCGCCCTGACATTAGACCGATGCCCCAATGTATGCCGATATACTTTTTTCAGGATGCCTATTGGCAAGAAAAAATTAGTTCTCTGAAACATTTTCCTGAACACCTTTATCTTGAGCGATAAACTTCCACATGCACCGGTCGGCGAAACACACTGTATTCGCCATGACTTCACTTCGACAATGACTCCCCTTTGTAAAAATGATTCCTTTTGTCACCGAAACAAGCAAATTGTCCCGCCAATAGTCTGCAACAAACATATATTAGTGAAAAATCAGGTCGAGGAGACTTTTACAATGTCTTGCCGATTCGGGTCTTTTAATGAAAAATGAAAGACTTGATGGATTCAATGGATTTTATGATAGAAAACAAGCAAGCCAATACAAAGGAGGACATTGATGCTTATAATGAGAACTCAATACTGGAAATTTTGGATGCAATAGAATGTAAAAATTTCAAAATTTTACAGTTCTAACACACTGCCTTGTCTATGATATTGCTTACTATTATGATTTTGATAGATTTTTTCCAAGTATCCATAGCTTATTCGAAAGCACTTGTTTTAGGCTTTCATCCATAGCAACAAGGCAACACTTGAACTATTTGACATAATGCTTTGGTAGACATGTATGAAAAATTTGGTAGTATAGACAAGGCAGTGAACTATTTGAAAAAATGCCTCAAAGAAATGTGGTCTCATAGAATAACATGACAACCAAATGCAATTGGTAGCTGATCCTAGTTATTTGTTATGCAATGTGAAGTAATTGCATAACTGCTTAGGTTGACTTTGTAAAAACTATATTGTAATTGATTTTTTTTCATCTATTAGCATCTAGTTATTAGTTATGAAATGTGAAGCAATGCTTTCAGTTTGAAAGATGTGCAATGCAATGTAATCAATGTTATGAATATAAACTACAAAAATCTATTTTTTACTAAGTTACCAGTTCAGTTTTGGGATCGGGATCAGGTTCGAGAACCCGGTTCGCCGGTTTGGGAATTTTTTTTTTGGGGTTGGGTTCGTTTTGGGTTCGGTCATACAAAAACATATAAAAATCAGAAATTTATACATATTTGCAGTAGTAATCAAGTTCAGAATACACCACCATATTAATAGTCAAATAACATAGCAAAAATACACCACCACTTTCATTGTGAAATATTAAAATATTAGTGATCCACTCAAATGTCATGATACAAAATTATAAATTAAAGTTCAAACATAAAAATGTCAAGTGTTTACAATCAGCTATTATTGATCATTGATCAATCTAAAAAGTGTGAACATTTTTCTGTGTGGAAGGAAAACAAGAAAATAGTGTTACATAATTATCTACATTGTGAAAGAGCCAAAACCTTTTTCTTGCAGATCGTAGAAGAATCTCAGTGATTTTTTGGGTGTCCTTGCCTTGGAACGAAACTATCCTAAGCCATGAATGATTGACCAAGAATTGTGAGAAAGAAATAAGATAAATCACATGCAACTTGTTGCAATTTCTTTCCTTGGGAAAAAGGGTAAAGTTTTCTTTTCAGGGAGAATCTCCTTTAGAGTTTGAATGCATTGATAATTTTCAAGATAGACTTAGCCAAATATGTCATCTAGGTTTGAAGCTTTTAGGTAAAATGTTTGCTTCTTAAAATGTTGTTCAAAATTCAAGATGCAGGCTCTCCTCCCTTAGGGAAGAGAAGGCCTATCAAACCTAACACTCTTATGCAACACTTCTAAGTTCTTGTTGATGCAGTATTAGATGCAAAGTTTCAAAATAGGCATGGTTATATAAATTCTCATCTCACGACTATCATTGCATCAAATTAAGAATTTTCAATCCTTTATGGTCTAGACAAGAGAAGTATGGAGTAGTGTTCCAATGCTAAAGTCTTATTGTGAATCTCTTTGCTATGAGTGGTTCAAAAATGAGGAATCTTTGCACCAAATGAGAAATATTCACAATATGTGCTAGGAAGGAATAAGTCCATAAGATCGAGTATGCAAGAACTGAAAATTGCAAAATTGGCTTACATTTGACTTCCAAACACAGAAATTTTCGATGTTCACATGTAAGTCAAAAAATATATGTGCGTAAGTTGTAAAGTATACACTTGAATACACGTAACTCATATCTATTGAACCATGAATTTATAATTTGCAAATATGGACACCATCGATAAAAGATTTGTATTAAGCAAATAGCCATGTACGCATACATCAATATATGTCGATATAAGTATAAAATATAGTTACAAAATAGCCATATAGGCTTACGAGAATGCCATATAGGCATTCAATGTCAAATATATCCAATACAAAATATGTACAAATTTTCCATGTAGGCATACAACAAAGGGCTCTGTGCATTCAAAATTTATTTCTCTCCATGCTCTGGTTCAAATACAATTTTATTTCCCTTTGCTGGGCGGTCCGATGGCGATAAGTATGTCACCCATTTCTGCTGTGCTCGTGGAGTGCTCCTGCTGCTCCTCCTAGTGTTTAGCTTTTGGTGAAGTTTCAATTGTTACAATAAGAAGTAAAGACATTAATATATAGAAATTGCATTATAAAAATTAATATATTTAACAAAATAATCACTTATGGCCATCTCATGATCACTCTCCTCGATGGAAATATTTGCACGCCGATGCTCAGACATGCTCAAGCCCTGTATAAACCATCCAAATAGGAATTAAACTACGAATCAATAATGGTTTGATTTTTCACTAGAACTAGTTCATCTATAACAATGCATGTAAATTGAAATTTAGTAATTTGCCTCATACCTCCCCTATCAGAGCCATCGAGGATTGTATAGTGGAGGAAACACCAATATCCATTACCCTCATAATGTTTGGTGGTGTTTCTATCACCAACATCTAAAAATAAAACAACAAATTATTCAATCACAAAAAGTTACAATAGCGATCCATGTGATGACTTATAATGTATGAGATCTAATGAACAAAATTTTGAGTACAAGTATTAAAAAAATATATTTCTAATTATTAGTTATTGAATTTGAAGTAATGCTTTGATTTTGAATGATCTGTGTAATGCAACGTAAGGTCAACAATATGAATATAAACTACACAAATCTATTAAACTTAGAATTCATTACTTAAGTTCTCTTTAAATTCTATATTACCTACATGAACGTTTGATCAAATCTACTAGCACTTAGAGGTGTTTCCTTGAAACCTCCAACAATAACCTGTTCAACATAAAAAATCACATATTAAAATACCATTCGTAAAACAATGCTATTAACACATGAAATAAATTTATAATTGTTTACTACATTTACATACCCCACCGATAGGTGTACTGCAAAAATAAGTAGGTGGATGACTGGTGTATCTAGTCTCTACACTGTGACCCTGCAATTTTATTAAAATAATAAAACTAAATTAGTTAATCTTGCATTTCACAATTGAAATTTAATAAATTAAATTCAATGAACATGCTGAATTTTACTTGAGTGTCAATGCCATATGCATCATGCAAAATGTCAGCCATCCTCTCCATCCTCGTAGATGCATACAGATTAGGCTGCGTAGTAGCATATGGATCCTGTGTAGCACCCTCTTGAGTTCCAGTAGGGTCATACGAACAAGTCACCCCGCAAGATTGACACACATGGGTTTGAAGGCCACCACCTGAAGACTCCCCTAGATGGCATTGTACAATAGGGCTAGTGTAATGGATGACACTCTGGGTCAAAGTTGTGATCGCCTGCAATGTCTCTATGTCGACACTCTCCTTTGCAATGGCAGGCATCACAATTTGCTCATGAGGCGACCTAGCGAGAGGTCATCTCCCTTGCCGTGTAGGATCCAACTGTGCACCAGACCTATCCTAAGCTAACCCCTCATCTCTCCCCTAGAACTCCCTCATATCAAAATAATTTGGGATTTGGTTCAATACAAACTCACTGTATAGTTTCCTAAGAAAATATTGGGGGACATCACAATTATTGCACGATGGGTATTCAAACACCATATACCATCTTTCATAAAAATGGTTCTTAATCTCTTGGTGGTGGCACCAATGAATAGGAAACCTCTTTGCATTGAGGGTAAGATTTTGATTTGCTTTAGGGTCAGTGAATAGAAAGCACAAATCACCTTTAGTAATTTTTAAATCTTTTACTTGTTTATATGATAATTTTCCTGCATAATATGTCCAAGTTGTCTGCCTCCTATCTTACCATCCAGATATTTGTTGGGTGATTGCATCTACATTTTTTCACATGTCTTTCAATGAATTTGCTAGAAGCATTCTTTCTATGGTTGAAGCATTTGGATCACTCATCCTACTGATAAGATCCTCAAGTTGTTTTCTATTGTTCTCAATTTCACTCATCAAATTTTCTTGAGTGCCAGGAGGGAATTGAGAGAATGGTGGGGGAGGTTGATTTTGTTATTGAGGTTGATTTTGTTGAGGATTTTGCTGTTGAGGATTTACCTCCTCTTCTTGTTGAGGATTTGTAGGATTTCCTACAAATTTAAAAAAAACAATCAAATCTAACCTAAAACAAACAAAATCAATTTCAAACTAACAAATTCAAAACAAATAGTAAACAATACTTACCTCCTGCATCTCTTCGTCATCGTGGTGCCATATTTGTAGACAAAATCCAACTGTTCCTGATGAAATTTGCAAAAGTCCTTCCTCCTAGAACGCAAGCGTGAAAATGAGGGTTTTTGGCCATGGGTAGAGCTGAGAAACAGTGAAAAGAAAATGATACACATTTCACTTTTTTTCTTTTCTTTTAAAGAACATAACGCACTCACGTTATAACGTGAGTGCGTTATGTGTTTCCCTTTTTTTTTTTCCCATTTGGCCACAAAAGTGCAACCAACTTCATGCACCCACCCACACCCTGAATATAGTTTTGTCCAAGTATACAATGTTAAAAGATGCAGGACAACTGAGAGGGGAGGTGAATTATTTGTCACAAAATTCAAACTTAAGACTTCAACAATTATAAATTCCACAACCACACTATTCTGTTACAAAGAAAGAGCATGAAACACAAATAATAGAAAGAAAATCAACACAATGAACACTAGATTATTACATGGAAAACCCAAGGAGGGAAAAACCATGGTGAAGATTAACTCACAATATAAAGTAGTTTCAAATTGAAAATAAAAGTCTCACTACGAAGCGATCACTTCTCTAAAATGACTCATTGTCTAGATGCAATAGCTCACTGCCTACAAGAGAGGCTCACTGCCTACAAAAAGATTGAAAAAAATAAATTGGGCTTTACAACCAAAATGAACTGAGAATAATGCACCTAACAAGTGTTGATGTAGTTCCAGTGATGCTCAATATATTGATTTAACACACTTCATCTTTTTCCCTCACTTCCAACTTTTTATTCACAATTGCCTCATTGATTACGCATACACACACGCACAAACTTCTATTTCTCTCTATCTTCTAAAAATGTCCAACATATTCATTTATATACCTGATCTTTTTTGCAAGCATCAATTAGGTTGGCCTAATTAGATGCATTTCATATTTACCAAAAATACTAGTTGTCAGCTCCAATCATTCACAAAATATTTCCAAAAACATAATTCAAACATCCAACACACTACATTATGTCAACATAGACCTAATATAGGTTACACATATATCCACATAGAAAAATTAATTGACTGTATCACAATTACCCCAAGAAGTCGGCCAAGAATAAACTTCAATGCAAAAAGCAACAAACATTCTATTGGTTGCCACTACACTGTATGAGCATTAGAGCATGTAATATTCTGAACATGCATGCCTTCACATAAATAATTTATCAAAACCACAAGCATTGACTAGCTACTATGGAGGAATGTAGACTAGAATACCAGAGAGTGGAGCTCAAATACCAGTTCAGATATTGGACCAAAATACCAGATCAAGCACTTTCTTAAACTTGTAGTCACAACATGGTGACATCAATGACAATGGAAAATTGTAGAGATAGTCAACCTTGCTCTTTTTTCCAACAATCTCCCCCTTTTTCATTGATGGAAACATGTAAAAAATTTCTCCTTCAATCTCTCCCATCATTTCAAATATCTCCCCATAACTTTATATTCTAACTCTCCCCCTCTTTGACATCAATTGAAAAAGGCGGCCAAAAAAATGATATAAATAAAGGTTTAAACATGGTGACATCAAAATAAAAAATATTCTAATTCTTCAAAAACTTCCAGCCATCCAAAAATTTCAAACAAAAATTCAATTAACTTCATTTTCTTCCTTTTCTTCTTCACCAAAGAAAAAAAAGAGAAATTGAGCACTTAGGATTCAAGTAAAAATGACACTCTTCACCTTGAGAACTAGACATAATTTATTCTAGTTAAATGTAGCTGAATCCATTCTTGTACAAATAATTTCCAATAAGCCCAACAAAGTAAAATAAGATGACCAATATGAACATTATCTTTTAACATCTTCTGCATCAGTAAGTATTCTAGAAAGATGGTCTAACCGGACCTCAACAATCTCCTTAAGGATCCTGAAGGTTTTCACTACATCATCTCTTTGTCTTTGTACAACAATTAGTTCAACTTTTAATTCACCAACTCTCAATATTTTCTTCCCTTCTTTGTCTTCAAAGATATCAAAATTCTTTCCAATGATGTTCACTTCAGATTCAATTGCTTCAATTCTACTTCTAAAATTATCTATCACAGTAGGCCACTAGAGGCAATATTTGTAAATATATGATATTTCTTTAATGTATTTCTTCATTTCCACGATATGTTTAGATAATATCCTCTTAGCTTTAATACACCTCTTTTGAACTAAGGTTTCCAACTTGCATCCTTCCAGACCTTCAAGCAACATTCTTTCTTCAACAATCTCAACTAGATTTTCTAGCAAGGAATCAAAAACAAATGATACTTCAATACCTTTCTGAATTAGATATTCTACCAAAGCATCATCAATCTTCATTATGTCAATAAGACAGGCTGCATTCCATAATTCACCAATTTTCTTCATCTTTCCCTTAACAATCATAGATTGGATGTCATTAGGATTAGAGGATTCAGATCTAGTTAGGGATTCTTTGTCCTTTTCTTATGAAATTTCAATATCTTTAGTTATAACTTTTCTCTTCTTTGATTCTAGAGGGGAATCACTAATGAAAACCTCCAATTCTCTTTTACCAGAGGAAGAGCCCACTTCAAACTGACTCGATGCAAATATACCAGAGGAAAGATTTGATTTCAGGGATGAGAAATATGATCTGCACATACATTATCTACTAATGACTCTAGATATTTGTAGACTTGCTTTCCAATAGGAATACCAAATTCCCACACAACATTATCCTTTCCTAGTAGGGAACTCAAAAAGTAAAATACCAAGCACACAAGCAAAGATCCAAACCGAAAGTGATAACGCTCAATCCTTGACATTCAAACATTTTTAGAAAGACTCTCAAGCAATAGTCTACACAAATCAAATTTCATGTTCTCCTTCACCATCATATGTACAATATAAATAGCAATAGCTGATGTGGAACCTTCACAATTTCTAAAATAGATCTTGTAAGAAACGTCATACACAACATACCTTACAACCAAATCCTCAAGAGTGTTTATCAATAGGACTTGAGGGTCTTTACTAATGCCAGTCAATTCCTCCACATCTTTGTACTTTTTAGTTTTCTTTCCAGGAATATCCCCAATACTGCATAAACTAGTAGTCACTTTGATCGCTTCCTTCGTAACTAAGTAGGTTTTGTCCAATACAATACTATCATTCTTGAAATGATTCAACAAGTACAAAATGAACTCTTTATTGGAAACCCATGGAAATTCACTCCACAAATCCATACCTAGGGTTTTTATGCTCTGTAATTCATTTTCCTTCAGCCCTAGTTCCATTTCTTTCATCTTTCTTTGATCAAATTATTCCAATTTAACTCCTTTCAGCTTTAGAGGGATGATGCCACTTGATTCTCTATCCATTTGTGCTTTCTTGAATTCATTAATCGAAACCTCTTCATTTTTCTTCTTCCCCTTTTGAAAATAGAGAAAGGATTCCAAATTACTTGAGTCAATTTTCAAATTCCCTTCAAAATTGCTTCAATCTCACTTCAAGATCACTCTAGAGCACCTTCCAAGTTCTCCAAATGCTCAATTAATCAAGAAGACTCAAAAACCTTAACTTAAACACCATCAAATTTACCCTAAAACACATTAAATGCGACAAAACTAAAAAAATTGCTAAAAACATTCTTCTCAACACAGAAAACCCTAATTCAATCCGCAAATATTAATGACAACATGTTTTCTTTTGGTTCTTTTTCCAAAATATTTAATTCTTCATCATTCATATTTCATCCTCATGCCAACCTTTGACATACCATTTATCTAGGGGTTTCTATAATTTTTTGATAATTCTCCCCTTAAGACCATGCTAGGTCTAATTCCCTGATGAATCATCTGTACTGGATGAGGGAACAAACTCATCAGTAGCTTCAGGTTTTTCTTCTTCTTTCTTCTTCCACATCTTATTCATCTCTTGATTCATTTCTTCTTTGTCAACCTTCTTTACTAGATCATTCTTCTCTACCAGAGCAGAATTCTTCCCTTTATTACTTCTACAAACCTTTGAAATATGTCCAAATTTATTGCAATTATAACATACAACACTTTTTGGATTAGCCTGTCCTCCATTATTCCTCAATCTACATTGATTTGCTCTATGTCCAAATTTATTATAGGTATAGCAGTAGCCATTAAATATTTGATTCATTCTACCTTCATTAAACATGTTCCTTATTACCTGATTGATCATTCTCACCTAAGATCTATATTTTGTAGCCTTACGTCCAATCTTCCTACATTCAAAACATTGTCTAGTGAAGGGACCAAAAAACTTGTTCTTTCTGCTCTTGCATTTTGTTGCTCTGTGACCATATTTGTTACAAGAAAAACAAACACCATTGAAAGAGGGATACCTTTGTGCATTAGGCTATCTCACAAGCGATCTTGCAAAATTCCTTGAATTTCTTCTCTTCTTTCTTTTGTCTTGACTCTTCTAATTTTTCATTATATTCTTCACATCTTTAGAACTTTCACTAATATCAATTCCCAAGCCGGCTTTGTCTTTACTTGTTTTTTGTCCTACAAGTAATTCTTCAAGTTTCCCAGAGCTAGATCTGAAATTATTCTCACAGAGTTTTTCTTTCTTTAGTTCCACTCTTAAGCTTACTATCCCCTATTCAAGTCTAGAGCATTCATAAGACTTGTTTTACACCATTGTATTCAAACATTCTTCAATCCTCTTCTCCTCTTCTACTGACACTTTTAGTCCAATTATCTCTTGTTTCAACTATTCACTCACTTCTTTGTGTCATTCCTTGAATTTCTTTAGTTGTTCTTTTAGCTTCTGGACACATTCATTTGCTTCATCCAAATTGTCTTTTAGATCTATGTTTCAATTTTCAACTTTGTCAAGATCCTTAAGTGCAGTTCGGAGTTCTTCTTTATTATCCATCTAATCAACCATTAGGATCCTCCTCAAGTGGTTAAGCTCTTCACCAAGGAACCAAATCTATGATACCAATTGTTAAAAGATGCAGGACAATTGAGAGGGGGGGTGAATCGTTTGTCACAAAATTCAAACTTAAGACTTCAAAATTTATCAATTCAACAACCACACTATTATGTTATTAAGCAAGATCATGAAACAAAAATAATAGAAAGTAAATAAAAACAATGAAACCAGATTTTTACGTGGAAAACCCAAGGAGAGAAAAACCATAGTGAGGATTAACTCACAATATAAAGTAGTTTCAAACTGAAAATAAAAGGCTCATTGCCAAGGGCTCACTACCTTGAAAGGACTCACTGCCCTAAAAGGACTCACTATCCAGATATAGAAGCTCACTGCCTACAAAAAGATTGACAAAATAAAATTAGTCTTTACAGCCAAAATGAACTAAGAATAATACACCTAACAAGTGTTGATGCAGTTTCGGTGATGCTCAATAGACTGATTTAACACACTTCATCTTTTTCACTCACTTCCAACTTTTCATTCACAATTTCCTCATTGATTGTGCATACACAAACACACTTCTATTTCCCTCCATCTCTATATCTTCTAAAAATTTCCAACATATTCATTTATATACCTGATCTTTTTGCAAGCATCAATTAGGTTTGCCTAATTATATGCACTTCATATTTACCAAAAATACTAATTGTTAGCTTCAAAAATTCACAAAATATTTCCAAAAAAGTAATTCAAACATCCAACACACTACATTATTTTGGCATAGACCTAAGATAGGTCACATTATATCCACATAGCAAAATTAATTCACTGTATCACAATTACCCCAAGAAGTTGGCCAAGAATAGAATTCAATGCAAAAAGCAACAAACATTTTGTCGGTTGCCACTACACTGTACAAGCACTGGAGCACATAATTTTCTGAACATACATGCCTTTAATAACCATAAAAAATTTCTCAAAACCACAAGCATTAACTACCAACTACGGAGGAATGTAGACAAGAATACTAGAGAGTACAACTCAAATACCAATTCAAATACCAGACCAAAATACTGGATCAAACACTGGCTTAAACTTGCAGTCACAACATGGTGACATCAATGACAACAAAAAATTGTAAAGATAGTCAACCTTCTTCATTTTTCCAACATGCAATGATATCTCCCCAATTATGGGTTATATTCATCTCAGGGTGCCTTTCCATGTGCCTCAAGAAGTCATGAATTTCTTTCGGGATCCTTGGTAGATCAACAACCAAAAGTATCCTTAGCTTGGATGCAAAATTTTTATGGAAGACCACATAATCAAAATTTTGGTCATCCATGTCCAAAATTTGGGTCCAACATTGGACTGGTAGCTCAAGATCATCTTCCACCTTCTTCAATGACATGTCATTACCAAAATAATTTTCTTGCTTATATAAGATCATATGTATCAAAATGGATTACCACCATAATTTTACCCAATGCTTCCCTCCCTTAAGATCAACCAGGTGCTTGTGCATATTTTTTGCCAAATAAGTAGAAAAATCATAGACTACATTTAAGGTTGATGCTGAATATTGGTTGCCATGTACATATATTCATTTGGTATAGTATCAAGTGCGTCAAAGCCAATAATTTGATACAAGAAGACAGTCTTCTTGAAGTAGTGGGAAAAGTAATTTAGAGGAAAAGGTTCCTTCTCATCTTTTCCAATCTTGATTTTATTTCTATTCTTTCCATGTCTCATTGAAGTAGTGTGCATTGGCAACATTGTAGTTTGGAACAAGACCTTGTTATTATCATACTCTTTTCTAAATATATCAAGGTTAATGGGGACCATATCCTTTCTCTAGTCATGTAGTTTAAATATCTTTGCAATCTCCTCCTTGGTAATCCTGACCACCTCAACACCATTACATGCCCTAACAATTCTGGAGATAGGGTCATATCTTTCTGTAATATCCTTGAGTAGGTCTACATCCATATACACATTTGGGACCACAAGTTTCCCCATATCTAATCTCCAGGTATTGCAGGTGGGAACACCACAATTTCTATTCGCAAACCAATTTCTAAACATTTTCCAACTAGTATAAGGAAAGTTAGCATCCTTGATCCAAGCCTGTTTGTCTTGTAATCCTTCATGAATTCTAAGGCCATAGTATATTCCTACTCCTTGAATTCTCTTGTTTGTCGAGGGTTTGAGCTAGTCCACAATGTCTTAAGAGAGTAGTCTATTTGGGGTTTCAGAACAAGACCTTTGTGTTTTGGGAGCCATGGATAACTAGGTAGGTTTATAATGAACTAGGGTTCTATCACAAAGAGCTCAAAACCTAATTCTTTCAATTAGAATCCTAGGGTGCAATTAAAATACTTAGACTTGAAAAAATATAGCCATGAACTATAATTTTTTGTGCAATTTTAACACAATAAAGCAATTAAAGCACGCAAGCCAATTCAATTGGAAGAAAAACAATTACAACCTACCCTAATTCAAGATAGTTTGAATAAAGCACAAGATACAATTTTAATTGCACTCATGGCTTTTTTCATTTATAGGAACCCTAATTTATTCATGTCACAACTCAAAAAATTTGATCAATCTCCCAATGAATTTGCATTCACTTACAATCTTCAATTGTATGAGGAAATCAAATTTATGTAACTTTACAACCCAATTATGATAACTACTAATGTCCTTTCAGCCATTACTACTCACTCACGTGAAGAAAAATAGATCTAATATATGTGTGTGTGATTTCAAATAGTAGTTGTTGATCTCCTTTTGAGGTGGCATGATGAATGACTCAGATTGAGTCAACACAGTTTGAATTCACATCTCCATAGTTCACCAACTTGTCAGCCAATGAGAATCTGCTAAATAGAAGCCACATCACTCCTTCCCATGGGCTTCGCTTCTTTCCTAGATGGATGAAATAACATGTGTTGCTTGATCATGGATTTCATACGTCTTCTGATAGGAATTAATTTAATGTTGTGAGGTGTGCGATGGGTAGTTGAGATTTAATTTTGTGAATGCATACAAACTGTAGATCTCAAAACCACTGAGTGTTGGGATGATGAAAGAAAATTGAGCCCCACCATGGAAAGGACACACATCAAACAATCACGGACCTCGCATGCCTTCTGGTGACCATTCTTTAACTCCTGCATGATGTGCGATGGAGGATTAGGATGTGATCCTTAGATCCAATGTATATGATTTTTACACATGCCAATAAAGTTAGTTTAAAATAGGGCCATGACCAGGCCAACAAGATTTTGACCCTCAAGGTAGACACTTACTCAAGGAAAATTTTCATAAAAAATATTTCAGTTCAACCTTGGGCAATATTAAAGTGATGACATAAGGTTAGACAACCAAAAAACCTAAGCGGAAGGGCCAGTAAAAGGATGTCATTGATGGCGTAAGTTATAACTTGAACGACCAACGACCGGGTAAAGTAGGTCAATAGAGAATTAAAATTCCCAAGGTTTAAGATGTAAGGGAATTGAGAGCAAGGTTACAAAGCTAAAACCCTAAACCCTACCTATGGACATAGATGCAACAAAACACTACAAGGTGTAGAATGAGCTCAAAATTTCAAAATTTTAGGAGCTCTATCAAGTTCCACATTATCTCAAATTGAAATAGAAAGGGACCAATAGCAGAGTGATCATTCATGATAAGCAATAGAGGAGTATGATATTAGACTATCCAGGGAAGCACCAACAAATTAGAGTTAAGTAAAGCAGTATAATTAGGGGAGAAGAGAAATCTATCAAGTCTGACCTAAATTATGTTATCCTCCATTCTCCTATTGGTCCAAGTAATGTTATGGCCTTGTAACTCTAATTCCACTTGCCCTATATGTTATCATTTCTGTGACATGGCATTTTTTCAGGAGTTTAGTTGCATCCACAAAATAGTGGATGAATAAAAAAATTGAGGTGAGGGGTGACAAGCCAATTTGGTTGTTATTGTGTAAATAATAAAAGTTTTTTATTACATTTATACTATTTAATAAAATAGGAGGTTGAAAACACTTGGTGTTATCAATCCTGCAACACACATGTTGTTTTAAAACACTCTACATATAACAATCCAATTGGTTGGTCACCCCTCACCTCAATTTTGTTAGATTTATGTATCCCCCACCTACAACTCCTCCCCTTTCTTTTCATCCTTTATCTTTGAACATGCACAATGAAATAGCTAACAAACCACATAGTGTTTTCCAACCTGTTCATGAAATTGAAATGCAATTTTTTCTCTAACTAATGTTTGTTACATAATTTGAAGGTGAACTTCATTTCATTCTTACTACCTACAAAAGAAAAGGTTTTCTTTACATTCACACTGTTTTCATATAATGCAACTTGCATAATAGTTGGTGACTAACCAAATTGAGGTGAGGGGTGACATACCAATTGGGTTGTTACTATACAAATACTAAATAACAAAAGGTTTTGATTAGACTCATTGTTTTATAAAATTGTAGTTTGAAAAATACTGGGTGTTATCAAATCTACAACCCACCTGCTATTTGAAAACCCTCTACACATAGCAACCTAATTGGTTACTCATCCTGTCACCTCCTATAATTTAATTACACAACTCACATAGTGTTTTCCAACATGAAATTACATAGAAATGTCATTTCTGGTTTTACTACACATTACTCAAGAACTATTTCAATTGTAGAAAATAAATGCAGGTTGGAAAAGATGGAAGAATTATTTTAATTGTTTCCTTAGATGGCTCTGCATTTTTTAAAATTCATTGAACTATAAATAAGCCTCATATTTGTTTGTTTTAGTGATGTTCATGGTAATGATAATATAACATATTATATCAAACTTACACTAAGAAAACAAAGATCAATTATGAGGAATCTAATTTAAATGATGCATTTTCCTTATTCAATGTTGTTTTAACTATTTCACATATCATAGTACTCTTCAATGAGGAAACATACCTCACTTAGAAAATTTGGATATAATAGGCCCCTAATGGACCCCAATTATGTAAAATTTATTTTATTTTAATTCAACTATAGATTGTTTGAATTCCCCACAATAAGAATCTCATCTATAAATAAATCAAAAACTCTAAATGAAAAATAAATTTTAGAAATTTAACTATCTATTACACTTGTAATTCAAGCTAAGAGAGCTAGAATCACTTGTATTTAGTGCATATGCTTCACATCTCCCCAAGAATCCTTTATAATCCACCTGCCCTTGTGTTTTTCAATTTTTTTTCATCACTTATATCAATCACCTAGAAGCAAGACAAGTGTTAGCAATAGATTAAATTAGGAAATTAAAGACATTTGGTGCTACAAAGAATTTATTTTTTTCCAAGTTTCACCGATATTGGATTAATGTTGTGTTGATTGCAACATGCCAACTTGAACAAACAATAAAAAAGCATATCAAATTGTACAATAGGAATTTAATTTCCAATTTAACCTATTGCTAACACTAGTAATATATATCAGCAATAATATCTACCATTTTTCCATTCTGCTGGAACTGTGAAGAAGTGAACGTTCATTTGGATATATGAAAAAATAATCTCCCTTGATATCTTAAATAAGGTAATATATAACAACTCTAAGTTAGAGTAAAAATTTCATTTCAATTTCTTAATATGATTGGTAAAAATTTCATTTCAATTTCTTAATATGATTGGAACAAAAAAATAAACATATAATTATAGGTTGGAAAACACAATGTGGGTTGTCTATTATTTCCTTCTGCATGTCAATAGCTAAAGGGTGTAGACAATGGTGAGAGATACATAAATCTAAGAAAATTGAGGTGAGGGGTGACCAACCAATTGGGTTACTATGTGTAGAGGGTTTTAAAACAACTAGTGAGTTGTAGGTTTGATAACACCTAGTGTCTTCCAACCTACAATTTTAGAAAATAGTATGAATCTAATAAAAACCATTTGTTATTTAGTATTTACATAGTAACAACCCAATTTGTTTGTCACCCCTCACCTCAATTTGGTTGGTCACCCTCTATTTTGCAAACTATACTATATGAAAGTAGTATGAATGTAATGAAAACCTTTTCTTTTGTAGATAGTAAGAATATGATGAAGTTCACCTTCAAAATTTATAACAAGTCTTGGGTAGACTAAATTTTACACTTTAATTTCCTTAAGGTGAGGGGTGACTAGCCAATTGGGTTGTTATGTTTAAAGTGTTTTAAAATTGCATGTGTTTAGCACATTTTACAACATGCACTCTTATCCAATTTTATTACATTCTTACTATTAAATAGGTGCAAGACAACTAAGAGGGGAGGATGAATCATTTGTCACACAAGCAAAAATCTTAAAAATTTATCACTTATCAGAACTTCAACCACACTATTTTGTTATTAAACATGAGCATGAAACACAAATAACAAAAAGTAAATCAACAAAATGAACACCAAACTTTTACATGGAAAACCCAATAAGGGAAAAACCACAGTGAGGGTTAACTCACAATATAAAGATTATAAAACTAAATACAAAGGCTCGTTGCCCAAAAGAGGACTCACTGTCCAAGTACAAAGGATCACTACCTACAAAGGACTCCTTATCCAATAGAGAGGCTCACTGCCTATAGATACAAAAGAGAACAAAAGCTCCACCACTGTAATTAACATTCACAAGAGAATAAACCTTCAATTCACTGCCTTCAACACACTGAAGAATACTATCACAACTCACTCACACACATTTATGCTTTTATGATTTGTGGCACACTTTCATCACTTTGTATCACACTCACATCAACTCTTCACAATTCAATTTTCTTTTATACCATTCTCAACCTTAGAGACATTTACCAAGGTTAGCCACAAGGCATCATTTCATAAATTCAAATTAGGTTGGTAACTCAAAATTATCATGGTGGAAAGGAATAAGAGTGGACCAATAAAATTATTTTCTTTAATCTTCTACATGCTTCCTCAATTAAATTTTATTCTTCGAATGAAGTGTAAACACCAAGTCGGCCAAACCTAATGAAAACATAAATAAACATTGATGCACATGCTTCTCAACAAGAAGATGACACACGAATGCCATAACATAGTTCATTATGCATGAGAATACATCTCAAAATCTTCTAGATACATCCAGAACAAAAACAATGGGCTTCAATCACTAAATTTCTTTCACCAGTCTATCCAAACTGTGTAAACTCATACCAAAATATTGAAATATGAATTCTTGATTACCAAACTCCAAACCTCTTCACCAGAGCATAGGAAATACCTTCACAAGATATATCTCAGATCCACGCGATTTGAAACAAAATAGCAGAGGATTGCAGAGCAAAAAAATTTCTTCCAGTCCACAGAAGATCAAACTTGCTAGACAGTTCACATACCAGTGAATTTAACTTCTATGTACTATCAAACTAGAAGCTAAAACTTAGGATTTATCACCATGAGAATACCATCAACACACCTTCAACTCTACACAAGCATAAAATCAATATAGGAGAAGGGAAAAGCACATATCAGAGCACATTCTGAACATTTTCATCACTCTGACTTCTTTTCTTTATTAATTTTCTCAAAAGCACTTGTAAACTCATCAAACCAACATATCTACAATACCATAAAGATATCTCTATGTACTCAAAACATCTCACAAGAATCTAAACCATACATGTATAATCTGTAACATACTGAACTCTGTTGACATCAATGACAACATTAATAACAACACCACCCAACTAGCTCATACTTGCAACAATCTCCCCCTTTGTAATTGATGGAAACACATAACCTTTCCTCCCCCTTTGACATCAATGGAAAATAAAAACTGCTATGATTACTCCTCCTTAGGAGTACACTCATACTGCAATAATGAAAGCCTTTTCTACTCCCCCTACAGAGTAGACCCAATAATCAGTCCAGATAAATGAAGAATTTGTGAATTCACTAGAATGATGCACCTTCATGTGCACCTAGTTAGGAGGGCCAATGACCCCAAACCTCTCCCTAAGATGCTCAAAAGTATCCTTTGGAAGAGCCTTAGTAAATATGTCTACAATTTGTTCCTTTGTTGTCACATACTCCAGTTTAACCTCATTCTCCAACACTTTCTCTCTTAGAAAATGACACTTGATAGATATGTGCTTCATTCTTGAATGCATAACTAGGTTATTTGAAATGTTTATTGCACTTGAATTATCATAGAAAATATAAGTAGAATCATCACATACTACCCCAATGTACTTCAGAGTTTGCTTCATCCATAGAACTTGTGTGTATCAGGATGTTGTAGTAATATATTCTACCCCTAAAGTGGATAAAGAAACTAATTCTTGCTTTTTACTCAACCATGAAACTAGTCTTCTACCAAGAAAGAAAGCACCACCACTGGTACTCTTCTGTTCATCTACACATCCAGCCCAATCAACATCTATATAAACACTCAAGGTGAAATCATTACTCTTAGGGTACCATAGTCCATAATTTGGTGTGCCTTTAAGATATGTAAATATCCTTTTTACAACTATAAGATGTTCTTCTCTAGGATCTACTTTAAATCTAGCAACTAAACACACTGCATGCATAATATTTGTTCTGGTAGTAGTAAGATACAATAGTCGACTAATCATGGATCTGTATTTTCTCCAATCAGTCTTGGAAGATTCATTATCTTTGCTTAGTTTACATCCAGTTACCATAGGAGTACAAACTGGTTTAGAATCCTCCATCCCAAACTTTTTCAACAATTATTTTTCATAATTATATTGTGAAATGAATATCCCTTTATCAGTTTGATTCACTTATAGACCAAGGAAGAAATTCAATTCACCAATCATAGACATCTCAAATTCTTTCTGGATTTCTTTAGCAAAATTTTTACACATGCCTTGATTTCCACCAAAGATGATATCATCAGCATAAACAACTACAATCAACATCTTATTACCTTGCACTTTGAAGTAGAGATTGTTGTCAACAGAACCTTTACTAAATCCTTGCTTTGTTAGATATCTGTCCAGTCCTGCATACCAATATTTGGGAGCTTTCTTCAATCCATACAATGCTTTCTTATATTTATAAACCATATCCAGTTTTTCAAACAACTGAAACCCTTCAAGTTGCTCCATGTACACTTCTTCCTCCAACTCACCATTTAGAAAAGCTAACTTAGCATCCATCTAATATACCTTGAAGTCCTTGGGTGCAAAAAATTCCAAAAGAATTCTGATAGCTTCCATTCTAGCCACAGGGGCAAATGTTTCTTCAAAATCTATTCCTTCAACTTGTGAATATCCTTTGCATACCAATCTTGCCTTATTCCTTACTGCTTCTCCATTTTCATTTAGCTTATTTCAAAACACCCATTTTGAGCAAATCACATTTTTGTTCACAGGTCTAAGGACTATTTCCCATGTTTGATTCTTTTCTATCTATTGTAGTTCCTCTTTCGTAGCTCTCATCCAACTTTCATCTTCACATGCTTCTTTTACATATTTAGGTTCTATTTTAGAGAGTAAACACAAATTTACCTCAACTGCAATTCTACTTCTTATCTTCATGTCTTCACTCTTGTCTCCAATTATCTGATCTTTTGGATGATTCTTTTGTACATATTTAGGAGTCCTAGCAACAGGTTTCGGTTCATTCTCTTCTTCTTCTTCTTCCACTTGTTCTTGTTCTTGTTCTTTTTCTTCTTCCTTTTCCTTATTTTCTTTAGGTACATGTCCACAAATAGGATCATTAGTTTCAACTTCTCTTATCTCAATAGGTCTGCGCATGTCTTCATTAACTTTCACATTAGCACTTTCAATAATCTTCCTTAATATTTTGTTAAAACATTTGTATGGCTTGCTAGTAGTAGAATATCCAAGAAAGATTCCCTTGTCACATCTAGCATCAAGCTTTCCAAGATTTT
>VDFB02047230.1:529108139-529159998 GCA_007258455.2 Sequoia sempervirens | reverse complement strand
TTTGTAGGTTGGGATCATCTTTGGATATTTATCCTCTTTCTTCTTAGCCCCAACTATCATTAATCTCAAATCACCAACCCTAAGAATCCATTTATCTAGGAGTGTAGTTCCCAATTCCCTATCTCTCTCATACAACCTTATTTCTCTTAGCATCAAAGAATAATTAGCATGGACACTATTCAATTTACCTTGAATTTTCTAATTTAGGTGCTTCAAAATAGTATGAACAATCTTGGAATTGTTCTCATACATTGCGTCTTTTGTTCACTCAAGCAATTTCTTGTATACCTCAACTTTCTGAAATAGTTGTTCCCTTGTAGGTTCATTAGATGGAGCTACACCTGATGTGTTTGGATCCTCTATTGTAATGTGCTCCTGACCCATGTTGTAAGGAACAATTGATAATGATTGTTTAGGTGGAGGAGACTGAGGATGAGTCATAGGAGGAATGGGAGCAATAAAGCTCAAGCTAGCTAGCCCTTGAGACCTCAACCTTTCCACTTGTTGTTTCCACAATTCTAGATCTATTTAAGGTTAGCAACTCCCTGCTGACTCTTATTGTATTCACCCAAAAGATCATTTTACTTACTTCTATACATATCCCTATCTTTAGTGAGATTTTCAGTTGTTGCTTTTGTGAACCTAACAACATTTATGGTCATGTCAGTTGCTTCTAATGTTGGAGTATCTACAACTCTTCTTATAATCAATCTCCCACTGAAGTCTATTGGTTATGCAACTTTGGGCTTCCTAGAACTAAGAGACAATGATCATAATGCCAGAGTGTCCCATTCTTGACTAAATGCAAATCCTTGAAGCATCAACTTGGCTTCTTCTTCAGTTTGGAATAAAGGATTGTCAACCCTTGTTATTGTATCAAGTACAACTGCATCAACAATATCCCATTTATGAAATAATAAGACTCCACTCTTTTGTACAAGTTCCTTTCCTTAGGTGTGATATTTTAAAACCATTTCCTCATTTCTTCCATCACATTGGCTTGGATAATCCCTTCAGGAAATTCAAAATGTAAGCTTCTCTCAACGACAACCCTCTCTACATATTCTGCAGGTTTTGGTCCCCATACAAAATCCCTAAATGCTAGTGTTTCAATAAATGAATCATCTCCCATGAATTATATGCAAGCCTCATCTCTCATGTCATAAATATTACTCACACCACTTAATTCAGCCTTTCCCAACCTTAGGATGCTTGTCCTAGAGCTTGGTGTGACTTGTCTTGGGGGAGAAGGTATCCCTTGCTACATATCTTTAGGAGTTATCACACTGTCATCTTCATCACTATAAGGGTAATCTACTACCATGATTTTCTCAACCCTTTATTTCTTAATTGGTGGCTGCTCTAAGGGAGGAGGGCTTCTTGGAGGGGAATCAATATCAATTATAATAGGTGGGGGTTTCTTAGAAGGAAATGAGACTGATCCAGTTGGAGAGGTTGCCCTTGAATCCTCTGATGCAATAAGGGTTGGCACTATTTGCTCCTTCTTAATTGTTTCCTTTTCCTAGAATATACTTGAATCTTTTGTGATGGTTGATAGGAAGGCCTTTCCTCCTCTTGTAAAGAGGGTCCTTCTTCAGTTACCAAAGCCTTCCCCTTATCTTTGATTATTTCTTCTCTTCTCAACACACCAAAAACACTTTCAAAATTACCCAATACATACATTACCTTGTTCCATTGCCCCTGTAGGTTGGGCAGAGGCTCATAGGCTGAATCTGACTTCCTAATATTTGCTACCATCTTGTTGAAAGAAAGATACATAGCTTTCCTTTCCTCTTGCAATTGTAGATCAAGAATGTTTCTGATAACATCCTTAGAAATTATGAGCAAACACACCCAATGACCTCTTTGTTTTTACTTCGTGAATGAATCCCTTAGGGTCATGGATTCTAGGGTGAGTTGTCATCAATCTGTAAGGTTTAAGGATCTTCTCAAAAGCCATCTAGCCTCCCTTTACCATTATAAAATCTAAAAATATTGTGTACTCATGGAAGAATGAACCCTTCTTATTCTCTGGAAAGTGACACATTTGAGATCCTCCCAAGTGTCTCATAACTTCTATAAATCCAATCCTGAGAGACACATCTCTTGGTAGCACATAAGGATAAAAACTTGTCCCATACACCCTGAATATAGTTTTGTCCGAAATACAATGTTAAAAGATGCAGGACAACTGAGAGGGGGGAAATTAGTTGTCACAAAAATTCAAACTTAAGACTTCAACACTTATCAATTCCACAACCACACTATTTGTTACGAAGCAAGAGCATGAAACAAAAATAAGAAAGAGAAAATCAACACAATGAACACCAAGATTTTTACGGAAAACCCAAGGAGGGAAAACCATGGTGAAGATTAACTCACAATATAAAGTAGTTTCAAATTGAAAATAAAAGTCTCACTACGAAGCGATCACTTCTCTAAAATGACTCATTGTCTAGATGCAATAGCTCACTGCCTACAAGAGAGGCTCACTGCCTACAAAAAGATTGAAAAAAATAAATTGGGCTTTACAACCAAAATGAACTGAGAATAATGCACCTAACAAGTGTTGATGTAGTTCCAGTGATGCTCAATATATTGATTTAACACACTTCATCTTTTTCCCTCACTTCCAACTTTTTATTCACAATTGCCTCATTGATTACGCATACACACACGCACAAACTTCTATTTCTCTCTATCTTCTAAAAATGTCCAACATATTCATTTATATACCTGATCTTTTTTGCAAGCATCAATTAGGTTGGCCTAATTAGATGCATTTCATATTTACCAAAAATACTAGTTGTCAGCTCCAATCATTCACAAAATATTTCCAAAAACATAATTCAAACATCCAACACACTACATTATGTCAACATAGACCTAATATAGGTTACACATATATCCACATAGAAAAATTAATTGACTGTATCACAATTACCCCAAGAAGTCGGCCAAGAATAAACTTCAATGCAAAAAGCAACAAACATTCTATTGGTTGCCACTACACTGTATGAGCATTAGAGCATGTAATATTCTGAACATGCATGCCTTCACATAAATAATTTATCAAAACCACAAGCATTGACTAGCTACTATGGAGGAATGTAGACTAGAATACCAGAGAGTGGAGCTCAAATACCAGTTCAGATATTGGACCAAAATACCAGATCAAGCACTTTCTTAAACTTGTAGTCACAACATGGTGACATCAATGACAATGGAAAATTGTAGAGATAGTCAACCTTGCTCTTTTTTCCAACAATCTCCCCCTTTTTCATTGATGGAAACATGTAAAAAATTTCTCCTTCAATCTCTCCCATCATTTCAAATATCTCCCCATAACTTTATATTCTAACTCTCCCCCTCTTTGACATCAATTGAAAAAGGCGGCCAAAAAAATGATATAAATAAAGGTTTAAACATGGTGACATCAAAATAAAAAATATTCTAATTCTTCAAAAACTTCCAGCCATCCAAAAATTTCAAACAAAAATTCAATTAACTTCATTTTCTTCCTTTTCTTCTTCACCAAAGAAAAAAAAGAGAAATTGAGCACTTAGGATTCAAGTAAAAATGACACTCTTCACCTTGAGAACTAGACATAATTTATTCTAGTTAAATGTAGCTGAATCCATTCTTGTACAAATAATTTCCAATAAGCCCAACAAAGTAAAATAAGATGACCAATATGAACATTATCTTTTAACATCTTCTGCATCAGTAAGTATTCTAGAAAGATGGTCTAACCGGACCTCAACAATCTCCTTAAGGATCCTGAAGGTTTTCACTACATCATCTCTTTGTCTTTGTACAACAATTAGTTCAACTTTTAATTCACCAACTCTCAATATTTTCTTCCCTTCTTTGTCTTCAAAGATATCAAAATTCTTTCCAATGATGTTCACTTCAGATTCAATTGCTTCAATTCTACTTCTAAAATTATCTATCACAGTAGGCCACTAGAGGCAATATTTGTAAATATATGATATTTCTTTAATGTATTTCTTCATTTCCACGATATGTTTAGATAATATCCTCTTAGCTTTAATACACCTCTTTTGAACTAAGGTTTCCAACTTGCATCCTTCCAGACCTTCAAGCAACATTCTTTCTTCAACAATCTCAACTAGATTTTCTAGCAAGGAATCAAAAACAAATGATACTTCAATACCTTTCTGAATTAGATATTCTACCAAAGCATCATCAATCTTCATTATGTCAATAAGACAGGCTGCATTCCATAATTCACCAATTTTCTTCATCTTTCCCTTAACAATCATAGATTGGATGTCATTAGGATTAGAGGATTCAGATCTAGTTAGGGATTCTTTGTCCTTTTCTTATGAAATTTCAATATCTTTAGTTATAACTTTTCTCTTCTTTGATTCTAGAGGGGAATCACTAATGAAAACCTCCAATTCTCTTTTACCAGAGGAAGAGCCCACTTCAAACTGACTCGATGCAAATATACCAGAGGAAAGATTTGATTTCAGGGATGAGAAATATGATCTGCACATACATTATCTACTAATGACTCTAGATATTTGTAGACTTGCTTTCCAATAGGAATACCAAATTCCCACACAACATTATCCTTTCCTAGTAGGGAACTCAAAAAGTAAAATACCAAGCACACAAGCAAAGATCCAAACCGAAAGTGATAACGCTCAATCCTTGACATTCAAACATTTTTAGAAAGACTCTCAAGCAATAGTCTACACAAATCAAATTTCATGTTCTCCTTCACCATCATATGTACAATATAAATAGCAATAGCTGATGTGGAACCTTCACAATTTCTAAAATAGATCTTGTAAGAAACGTCATACACAACATACCTTACAACCAAATCCTCAAGAGTGTTTATCAATAGGACTTGAGGGTCTTTACTAATGCCAGTCAATTCCTCCACATCTTTGTACTTTTTAGTTTTCTTTCCAGGAATATCCCCAATACTGCATAAACTAGTAGTCACTTTGATCGCTTCCTTCGTAACTAAGTAGGTTTTGTCCAATACAATACTATCATTCTTGAAATGATTCAACAAGTACAAAATGAACTCTTTATTGGAAACCCATGGAAATTCACTCCACAAATCCATACCTAGGGTTTTTATGCTCTGTAATTCATTTTCCTTCAGCCCTAGTTCCATTTCTTTCATCTTTCTTTGATCAAATTATTCCAATTTAACTCCTTTCAGCTTTAGAGGGATGATGCCACTTGATTCTCTATCCATTTGTGCTTTCTTGAATTCATTAATCGAAACCTCTTCATTTTTCTTCTTCCCCTTTTGAAAATAGAGAAAGGATTCCAAATTACTTGAGTCAATTTTCAAATTCCCTTCAAAATTGCTTCAATCTCACTTCAAGATCACTCTAGAGCACCTTCCAAGTTCTCCAAATGCTCAATTAATCAAGAAGACTCAAAAACCTTAACTTAAACACCATCAAATTTACCCTAAAACACATTAAATGCGACAAAACTAAAAAAATTGCTAAAAACATTCTTCTCAACACAGAAAACCCTAATTCAATCCGCAAATATTAATGACAACATGTTTTCTTTTGGTTCTTTTTCCAAAATATTTAATTCTTCATCATTCATATTTCATCCTCATGCCAACCTTTGACATACCATTTATCTAGGGGTTTCTATAATTTTTTGATAATTCTCCCCTTAAGACCATGCTAGGTCTAATTCCCTGATGAATCATCTGTACTGGATGAGGGAACAAACTCATCAGTAGCTTCAGGTTTTTCTTCTTCTTTCTTCTTCCACATCTTATTCATCTCTTGATTCATTTCTTCTTTGTCAACCTTCTTTACTAGATCATTCTTCTCTACCAGAGCAGAATTCTTCCCTTTATTACTTCTACAAACCTTTGAAATATGTCCAAATTTATTGCAATTATAACATACAACACTTTTTGGATTAGCCTGTCCTCCATTATTCCTCAATCTACATTGATTTGCTCTATGTCCAAATTTATTATAGGTATAGCAGTAGCCATTAAATATTTGATTCATTCTACCTTCATTAAACATGTTCCTTATTACCTGATTGATCATTCTCACCTAAGATCTATATTTTGTAGCCTTACGTCCAATCTTCCTACATTCAAAACATTGTCTAGTGAAGGGACCAAAAAACTTGTTCTTTCTGCTCTTGCATTTTGTTGCTCTGTGACCATATTTGTTACAAGAAAAACAAACACCATTGAAAGAGGGATACCTTTGTGCATTAGGCTATCTCACAAGCGATCTTGCAAAATTCCTTGAATTTCTTCTCTTCTTTCTTTTGTCTTGACTCTTCTAATTTTTCATTATATTCTTCACATCTTTAGAACTTTCACTAATATCAATTCCCAAGCCGGCTTTGTCTTTACTTGTTTTTTGTCCTACAAGTAATTCTTCAAGTTTCCCAGAGCTAGATCTGAAATTATTCTCACAGAGTTTTTCTTTCTTTAGTTCCACTCTTAAGCTTACTATCCCCTATTCAAGTCTAGAGCATTCATAAGACTTGTTTTACACCATTGTATTCAAACATTCTTCAATCCTCTTCTCCTCTTCTACTGACACTTTTAGTCCAATTATCTCTTGTTTCAACTATTCACTCACTTCTTTGTGTCATTCCTTGAATTTCTTTAGTTGTTCTTTTAGCTTCTGGACACATTCATTTGCTTCATCCAAATTGTCTTTTAGATCTATGTTTCAATTTTCAACTTTGTCAAGATCCTTAAGTGCAGTTCGGAGTTCTTCTTTATTATCCATCTAATCAACCATTAGGATCCTCCTCAAGTGGTTAAGCTCTTCACCAAGGAACCAAATCTATGATACCAATTGTTAAAAGATGCAGGACAATTGAGAGGGGGGGTGAATCGTTTGTCACAAAATTCAAACTTAAGACTTCAAAATTTATCAATTCAACAACCACACTATTATGTTATTAAGCAAGATCATGAAACAAAAATAATAGAAAGTAAATAAAAACAATGAAACCAGATTTTTACGTGGAAAACCCAAGGAGAGAAAAACCATAGTGAGGATTAACTCACAATATAAAGTAGTTTCAAACTGAAAATAAAAGGCTCATTGCCAAGGGCTCACTACCTTGAAAGGACTCACTGCCCTAAAAGGACTCACTATCCAGATATAGAAGCTCACTGCCTACAAAAAGATTGACAAAATAAAATTAGTCTTTACAGCCAAAATGAACTAAGAATAATACACCTAACAAGTGTTGATGCAGTTTCGGTGATGCTCAATAGACTGATTTAACACACTTCATCTTTTTCACTCACTTCCAACTTTTCATTCACAATTTCCTCATTGATTGTGCATACACAAACACACTTCTATTTCCCTCCATCTCTATATCTTCTAAAAATTTCCAACATATTCATTTATATACCTGATCTTTTTGCAAGCATCAATTAGGTTTGCCTAATTATATGCACTTCATATTTACCAAAAATACTAATTGTTAGCTTCAAAAATTCACAAAATATTTCCAAAAAAGTAATTCAAACATCCAACACACTACATTATTTTGGCATAGACCTAAGATAGGTCACATTATATCCACATAGCAAAATTAATTCACTGTATCACAATTACCCCAAGAAGTTGGCCAAGAATAGAATTCAATGCAAAAAGCAACAAACATTTTGTCGGTTGCCACTACACTGTACAAGCACTGGAGCACATAATTTTCTGAACATACATGCCTTTAATAACCATAAAAAATTTCTCAAAACCACAAGCATTAACTACCAACTACGGAGGAATGTAGACAAGAATACTAGAGAGTACAACTCAAATACCAATTCAAATACCAGACCAAAATACTGGATCAAACACTGGCTTAAACTTGCAGTCACAACATGGTGACATCAATGACAACAAAAAATTGTAAAGATAGTCAACCTTCTTCATTTTTCCAACATGCAATGATATCTCCCCAATTATGGGTTATATTCATCTCAGGGTGCCTTTCCATGTGCCTCAAGAAGTCATGAATTTCTTTCGGGATCCTTGGTAGATCAACAACCAAAAGTATCCTTAGCTTGGATGCAAAATTTTTATGGAAGACCACATAATCAAAATTTTGGTCATCCATGTCCAAAATTTGGGTCCAACATTGGACTGGTAGCTCAAGATCATCTTCCACCTTCTTCAATGACATGTCATTACCAAAATAATTTTCTTGCTTATATAAGATCATATGTATCAAAATGGATTACCACCATAATTTTACCCAATGCTTCCCTCCCTTAAGATCAACCAGGTGCTTGTGCATATTTTTTGCCAAATAAGTAGAAAAATCATAGACTACATTTAAGGTTGATGCTGAATATTGGTTGCCATGTACATATATTCATTTGGTATAGTATCAAGTGCGTCAAAGCCAATAATTTGATACAAGAAGACAGTCTTCTTGAAGTAGTGGGAAAAGTAATTTAGAGGAAAAGGTTCCTTCTCATCTTTTCCAATCTTGATTTTATTTCTATTCTTTCCATGTCTCATTGAAGTAGTGTGCATTGGCAACATTGTAGTTTGGAACAAGACCTTGTTATTATCATACTCTTTTCTAAATATATCAAGGTTAATGGGGACCATATCCTTTCTCTAGTCATGTAGTTTAAATATCTTTGCAATCTCCTCCTTGGTAATCCTGACCACCTCAACACCATTACATGCCCTAACAATTCTGGAGATAGGGTCATATCTTTCTGTAATATCCTTGAGTAGGTCTACATCCATATACACATTTGGGACCACAAGTTTCCCCATATCTAATCTCCAGGTATTGCAGGTGGGAACACCACAATTTCTATTCGCAAACCAATTTCTAAACATTTTCCAACTAGTATAAGGAAAGTTAGCATCCTTGATCCAAGCCTGTTTGTCTTGTAATCCTTCATGAATTCTAAGGCCATAGTATATTCCTACTCCTTGAATTCTCTTGTTTGTCGAGGGTTTGAGCTAGTCCACAATGTCTTAAGAGAGTAGTCTATTTGGGGTTTCAGAACAAGACCTTTGTGTTTTGGGAGCCATGGATAACTAGGTAGGTTTATAATGAACTAGGGTTCTATCACAAAGAGCTCAAAACCTAATTCTTTCAATTAGAATCCTAGGGTGCAATTAAAATACTTAGACTTGAAAAAATATAGCCATGAACTATAATTTTTTGTGCAATTTTAACACAATAAAGCAATTAAAGCACGCAAGCCAATTCAATTGGAAGAAAAACAATTACAACCTACCCTAATTCAAGATAGTTTGAATAAAGCACAAGATACAATTTTAATTGCACTCATGGCTTTTTTCATTTATAGGAACCCTAATTTATTCATGTCACAACTCAAAAAATTTGATCAATCTCCCAATGAATTTGCATTCACTTACAATCTTCAATTGTATGAGGAAATCAAATTTATGTAACTTTACAACCCAATTATGATAACTACTAATGTCCTTTCAGCCATTACTACTCACTCACGTGAAGAAAAATAGATCTAATATATGTGTGTGTGATTTCAAATAGTAGTTGTTGATCTCCTTTTGAGGTGGCATGATGAATGACTCAGATTGAGTCAACACAGTTTGAATTCACATCTCCATAGTTCACCAACTTGTCAGCCAATGAGAATCTGCTAAATAGAAGCCACATCACTCCTTCCCATGGGCTTCGCTTCTTTCCTAGATGGATGAAATAACATGTGTTGCTTGATCATGGATTTCATACGTCTTCTGATAGGAATTAATTTAATGTTGTGAGGTGTGCGATGGGTAGTTGAGATTTAATTTTGTGAATGCATACAAACTGTAGATCTCAAAACCACTGAGTGTTGGGATGATGAAAGAAAATTGAGCCCCACCATGGAAAGGACACACATCAAACAATCACGGACCTCGCATGCCTTCTGGTGACCATTCTTTAACTCCTGCATGATGTGCGATGGAGGATTAGGATGTGATCCTTAGATCCAATGTATATGATTTTTACACATGCCAATAAAGTTAGTTTAAAATAGGGCCATGACCAGGCCAACAAGATTTTGACCCTCAAGGTAGACACTTACTCAAGGAAAATTTTCATAAAAAATATTTCAGTTCAACCTTGGGCAATATTAAAGTGATGACATAAGGTTAGACAACCAAAAAACCTAAGCGGAAGGGCCAGTAAAAGGATGTCATTGATGGCGTAAGTTATAACTTGAACGACCAACGACCGGGTAAAGTAGGTCAATAGAGAATTAAAATTCCCAAGGTTTAAGATGTAAGGGAATTGAGAGCAAGGTTACAAAGCTAAAACCCTAAACCCTACCTATGGACATAGATGCAACAAAACACTACAAGGTGTAGAATGAGCTCAAAATTTCAAAATTTTAGGAGCTCTATCAAGTTCCACATTATCTCAAATTGAAATAGAAAGGGACCAATAGCAGAGTGATCATTCATGATAAGCAATAGAGGAGTATGATATTAGACTATCCAGGGAAGCACCAACAAATTAGAGTTAAGTAAAGCAGTATAATTAGGGGAGAAGAGAAATCTATCAAGTCTGACCTAAATTATGTTATCCTCCATTCTCCTATTGGTCCAAGTAATGTTATGGCCTTGTAACTCTAATTCCACTTGCCCTATATGTTATCATTTCTGTGACATGGCATTTTTTCAGGAGTTTAGTTGCATCCACAAAATAGTGGATGAATAAAAAAATTGAGGTGAGGGGTGACAAGCCAATTTGGTTGTTATTGTGTAAATAATAAAAGTTTTTTATTACATTTATACTATTTAATAAAATAGGAGGTTGAAAACACTTGGTGTTATCAATCCTGCAACACACATGTTGTTTTAAAACACTCTACATATAACAATCCAATTGGTTGGTCACCCCTCACCTCAATTTTGTTAGATTTATGTATCCCCCACCTACAACTCCTCCCCTTTCTTTTCATCCTTTATCTTTGAACATGCACAATGAAATAGCTAACAAACCACATAGTGTTTTCCAACCTGTTCATGAAATTGAAATGCAATTTTTTCTCTAACTAATGTTTGTTACATAATTTGAAGGTGAACTTCATTTCATTCTTACTACCTACAAAAGAAAAGGTTTTCTTTACATTCACACTGTTTTCATATAATGCAACTTGCATAATAGTTGGTGACTAACCAAATTGAGGTGAGGGGTGACATACCAATTGGGTTGTTACTATACAAATACTAAATAACAAAAGGTTTTGATTAGACTCATTGTTTTATAAAATTGTAGTTTGAAAAATACTGGGTGTTATCAAATCTACAACCCACCTGCTATTTGAAAACCCTCTACACATAGCAACCTAATTGGTTACTCATCCTGTCACCTCCTATAATTTAATTACACAACTCACATAGTGTTTTCCAACATGAAATTACATAGAAATGTCATTTCTGGTTTTACTACACATTACTCAAGAACTATTTCAATTGTAGAAAATAAATGCAGGTTGGAAAAGATGGAAGAATTATTTTAATTGTTTCCTTAGATGGCTCTGCATTTTTTAAAATTCATTGAACTATAAATAAGCCTCATATTTGTTTGTTTTAGTGATGTTCATGGTAATGATAATATAACATATTATATCAAACTTACACTAAGAAAACAAAGATCAATTATGAGGAATCTAATTTAAATGATGCATTTTCCTTATTCAATGTTGTTTTAACTATTTCACATATCATAGTACTCTTCAATGAGGAAACATACCTCACTTAGAAAATTTGGATATAATAGGCCCCTAATGGACCCCAATTATGTAAAATTTATTTTATTTTAATTCAACTATAGATTGTTTGAATTCCCCACAATAAGAATCTCATCTATAAATAAATCAAAAACTCTAAATGAAAAATAAATTTTAGAAATTTAACTATCTATTACACTTGTAATTCAAGCTAAGAGAGCTAGAATCACTTGTATTTAGTGCATATGCTTCACATCTCCCCAAGAATCCTTTATAATCCACCTGCCCTTGTGTTTTTCAATTTTTTTTCATCACTTATATCAATCACCTAGAAGCAAGACAAGTGTTAGCAATAGATTAAATTAGGAAATTAAAGACATTTGGTGCTACAAAGAATTTATTTTTTTCCAAGTTTCACCGATATTGGATTAATGTTGTGTTGATTGCAACATGCCAACTTGAACAAACAATAAAAAAGCATATCAAATTGTACAATAGGAATTTAATTTCCAATTTAACCTATTGCTAACACTAGTAATATATATCAGCAATAATATCTACCATTTTTCCATTCTGCTGGAACTGTGAAGAAGTGAACGTTCATTTGGATATATGAAAAAATAATCTCCCTTGATATCTTAAATAAGGTAATATATAACAACTCTAAGTTAGAGTAAAAATTTCATTTCAATTTCTTAATATGATTGGAACAAAAAAATAAACATATAATTATAGGTTGGAAAACACAATGTGGGTTGTCTATTATTTCCTTCTGCATGTCAATAGCTAAAGGGTGTAGACAATGGTGAGAGATACATAAATCTAAGAAAATTGAGGTGAGGGGTGACCAACCAATTGGGTTACTATGTGTAGAGGGTTTTAAAACAACTAGTGAGTTGTAGGTTTGATAACACCTAGTGTCTTCCAACCTACAATTTTAGAAAATAGTATGAATCTAATAAAAACCATTTGTTATTTAGTATTTACATAGTAACAACCCAATTTGTTTGTCACCCCTCACCTCAATTTGGTTGGTCACCCTCTATTTTGCAAACTATACTATATGAAAGTAGTATGAATGTAATGAAAACCTTTTCTTTTGTAGATAGTAAGAATATGATGAAGTTCACCTTCAAAATTTATAACAAGTCTTGGGTAGACTAAATTTTACACTTTAATTTCCTTAAGGTGAGGGGTGACTAGCCAATTGGGTTGTTATGTTTAAAGTGTTTTAAAATTGCATGTGTTTAGCACATTTTACAACATGCACTCTTATCCAATTTTATTACATTCTTACTATTAAATAGGTGCAAGACAACTAAGAGGGGAGGATGAATCATTTGTCACACAAGCAAAAATCTTAAAAATTTATCACTTATCAGAACTTCAACCACACTATTTTGTTATTAAACATGAGCATGAAACACAAATAACAAAAAGTAAATCAACAAAATGAACACCAAACTTTTACATGGAAAACCCAATAAGGGAAAAACCACAGTGAGGGTTAACTCACAATATAAAGATTATAAAACTAAATACAAAGGCTCGTTGCCCAAAAGAGGACTCACTGTCCAAGTACAAAGGATCACTACCTACAAAGGACTCCTTATCCAATAGAGAGGCTCACTGCCTATAGATACAAAAGAGAACAAAAGCTCCACCACTGTAATTAACATTCACAAGAGAATAAACCTTCAATTCACTGCCTTCAACACACTGAAGAATACTATCACAACTCACTCACACACATTTATGCTTTTATGATTTGTGGCACACTTTCATCACTTTGTATCACACTCACATCAACTCTTCACAATTCAATTTTCTTTTATACCATTCTCAACCTTAGAGACATTTACCAAGGTTAGCCACAAGGCATCATTTCATAAATTCAAATTAGGTTGGTAACTCAAAATTATCATGGTGGAAAGGAATAAGAGTGGACCAATAAAATTATTTTCTTTAATCTTCTACATGCTTCCTCAATTAAATTTTATTCTTCGAATGAAGTGTAAACACCAAGTCGGCCAAACCTAATGAAAACATAAATAAACATTGATGCACATGCTTCTCAACAAGAAGATGACACACGAATGCCATAACATAGTTCATTATGCATGAGAATACATCTCAAAATCTTCTAGATACATCCAGAACAAAAACAATGGGCTTCAATCACTAAATTTCTTTCACCAGTCTATCCAAACTGTGTAAACTCATACCAAAATATTGAAATATGAATTCTTGATTACCAAACTCCAAACCTCTTCACCAGAGCATAGGAAATACCTTCACAAGATATATCTCAGATCCACGCGATTTGAAACAAAATAGCAGAGGATTGCAGAGCAAAAAAATTTCTTCCAGTCCACAGAAGATCAAACTTGCTAGACAGTTCACATACCAGTGAATTTAACTTCTATGTACTATCAAACTAGAAGCTAAAACTTAGGATTTATCACCATGAGAATACCATCAACACACCTTCAACTCTACACAAGCATAAAATCAATATAGGAGAAGGGAAAAGCACATATCAGAGCACATTCTGAACATTTTCATCACTCTGACTTCTTTTCTTTATTAATTTTCTCAAAAGCACTTGTAAACTCATCAAACCAACATATCTACAATACCATAAAGATATCTCTATGTACTCAAAACATCTCACAAGAATCTAAACCATACATGTATAATCTGTAACATACTGAACTCTGTTGACATCAATGACAACATTAATAACAACACCACCCAACTAGCTCATACTTGCAACAATCTCCCCCTTTGTAATTGATGGAAACACATAACCTTTCCTCCCCCTTTGACATCAATGGAAAATAAAAACTGCTATGATTACTCCTCCTTAGGAGTACACTCATACTGCAATAATGAAAGCCTTTTCTACTCCCCCTACAGAGTAGACCCAATAATCAGTCCAGATAAATGAAGAATTTGTGAATTCACTAGAATGATGCACCTTCATGTGCACCTAGTTAGGAGGGCCAATGACCCCAAACCTCTCCCTAAGATGCTCAAAAGTATCCTTTGGAAGAGCCTTAGTAAATATGTCTACAATTTGTTCCTTTGTTGTCACATACTCCAGTTTAACCTCATTCTCCAACACTTTCTCTCTTAGAAAATGACACTTGATAGATATGTGCTTCATTCTTGAATGCATAACTAGGTTATTTGAAATGTTTATTGCACTTGAATTATCATAGAAAATATAAGTAGAATCATCACATACTACCCCAATGTACTTCAGAGTTTGCTTCATCCATAGAACTTGTGTGTATCAGGATGTTGTAGTAATATATTCTACCCCTAAAGTGGATAAAGAAACTAATTCTTGCTTTTTACTCAACCATGAAACTAGTCTTCTACCAAGAAAGAAAGCACCACCACTGGTACTCTTCTGTTCATCTACACATCCAGCCCAATCAACATCTATATAAACACTCAAGGTGAAATCATTACTCTTAGGGTACCATAGTCCATAATTTGGTGTGCCTTTAAGATATGTAAATATCCTTTTTACAACTATAAGATGTTCTTCTCTAGGATCTACTTTAAATCTAGCAACTAAACACACTGCATGCATAATATTTGTTCTGGTAGTAGTAAGATACAATAGTCGACTAATCATGGATCTGTATTTTCTCCAATCAGTCTTGGAAGATTCATTATCTTTGCTTAGTTTACATCCAGTTACCATAGGAGTACAAACTGGTTTAGAATCCTCCATCCCAAACTTTTTCAACAATTATTTTTCATAATTATATTGTGAAATGAATATCCCTTTATCAGTTTGATTCACTTATAGACCAAGGAAGAAATTCAATTCACCAATCATAGACATCTCAAATTCTTTCTGGATTTCTTTAGCAAAATTTTTACACATGCCTTGATTTCCACCAAAGATGATATCATCAGCATAAACAACTACAATCAACATCTTATTACCTTGCACTTTGAAGTAGAGATTGTTGTCAACAGAACCTTTACTAAATCCTTGCTTTGTTAGATATCTGTCCAGTCCTGCATACCAATATTTGGGAGCTTTCTTCAATCCATACAATGCTTTCTTATATTTATAAACCATATCCAGTTTTTCAAACAACTGAAACCCTTCAAGTTGCTCCATGTACACTTCTTCCTCCAACTCACCATTTAGAAAAGCTAACTTAGCATCCATCTAATATACCTTGAAGTCCTTGGGTGCAAAAAATTCCAAAAGAATTCTGATAGCTTCCATTCTAGCCACAGGGGCAAATGTTTCTTCAAAATCTATTCCTTCAACTTGTGAATATCCTTTGCATACCAATCTTGCCTTATTCCTTACTGCTTCTCCATTTTCATTTAGCTTATTTCAAAACACCCATTTTGAGCAAATCACATTTTTGTTCACAGGTCTAAGGACTATTTCCCATGTTTGATTCTTTTCTATCTATTGTAGTTCCTCTTTCGTAGCTCTCATCCAACTTTCATCTTCACATGCTTCTTTTACATATTTAGGTTCTATTTTAGAGAGTAAACACAAATTTACCTCAACTGCAATTCTACTTCTTATCTTCATGTCTTCACTCTTGTCTCCAATTATCTGATCTTTTGGATGATTCTTTTGTACATATTTAGGAGTCCTAGCAACAGGTTTCGGTTCATTCTCTTCTTCTTCTTCTTCCACTTGTTCTTGTTCTTGTTCTTTTTCTTCTTCCTTTTCCTTATTTTCTTTAGGTACATGTCCACAAATAGGATCATTAGTTTCAACTTCTCTTATCTCAATAGGTCTGCGCATGTCTTCATTAACTTTCACATTAGCACTTTCAATAATCTTCCTTAATATTTTGTTAAAACATTTGTATGGCTTGCTAGTAGTAGAATATCCAAGAAAGATTCCCTTGTCACATCTAGCATCAAGCTTTCCAAGATTTTTATCATCTCTTTTAATATAGCATTTGCTTCAAAATACCTTGAAATATTTCATAGTAGGGGTCTTATTGGTTCATAACTCAAAAGGTGTCTTTGTGTTATTGTGTCTGATCTAAACTCTATTAAGAACATAAACAATAGTATGTATCACTTCTCTCCAATATACATCTAGTACATTAGATTATTTCATCATAGTTCTAATAGCTTCCTGAACTATCCTAATTTTCCTTTCAATTACTCTATTCTACTGTGGGGTTCTTAGAGCAAAAAACTATCTTTTTATGCCATGCTTCTCACAGAATGCATTAAATTCACTAGAAGTGAATTCACCACCTTTATCTGATCTTAAACACTTGATTTTTAGATTTACTTCATTCTCCACTCTTGCTTTGAATACCTTAAACCTATCCAGGGCTTAATTCTTTTCTCTGAGAAAAGCAACCCATGTCATTTGAGTGTAATTATTAATAAGCAACATGAAATATCTATCACCATTCATACTTCCAGTCTTAGATGGACCATAGATATCAGTATGTACTAACTCCAACATTCTGGTAGTAGAATGATCCTTTCCTTTAAAGCTACATATTGTCTACTTCCCCAATTGACAACTTATGTAGATAGTATTAGTAGGTCTTGTGATTCTAGGTAGTCCTCAAACTATTTCCTTTTTACTAATCTTGACTAGGTTATCAAAGTTCACATATCCCATTCTCTGGTGCCATAGCCAACTTTCATTGATCTAAGATACAAGACAATGACCATCAACTCCTTTCAGCTGATAGATGTTTCCATGAGTTCTTCTTCTAGCAGCAATCATATCTCCATTTTTGGATCCTTTTCTAATTTCATAGATATTGTTCTGAAACAAAAGTTTAAAGCCATTGCTACACATCTAACCAACACTCAAAAGGTTATTCCTCAAACCCTTCACATAATACATGTCATCAGTACTATGCACTCCATCAAAACTAATTGAACCTTTACCACAGATCTTAGCCCTTGAATCATCACCGAACATAACTAAACCACCATCATACCTCTCGAGTTTAGTGAACTTACTCTTATCTCCAGTCATGTGATTTGAACATCCATTATCAATTACCTAGTAGTCTCCATCTTGTCTAGCACGAAATGCGGTAACCAAAGTACCTTCCATCCTATTCTTCTTAACCTCCAGAGCAATTTTGCTTACACATCTTCTAGAACTAGTGGATACAAATTTACTTTCCAAAGCTAAGAATCAACATTCACTATCATCAACCTCATTTTCAGATTCATCATTAGAAATACCTAACTCTTCCTTAACATAGTATAGCTTCTTATACTTCTTATCCTTCCTATCCTTATCTTGATAATCCTTATTCTTTTTATGTGTAGCTCTATTCAAACATATTGATTACCAAAACTAAAGCATTTAAAGGGAAAAATACCTTTATACTTTCTAGTACCTTTCTTCAACTTCCTAGTGAAGTTAGCTTCCAACTCATTGACACCATCGCTATCCGGTTCCTCCTCAATTCAAATGCTTGCAACGTGTTGAACAAGTTTTCCAAGGTGTACTTCATAGGATCATATTTCTTCAATCACCGAGATCTTATCACTATAGTAGTCCAATAGGGTGATCAGAATCTTCTCAATTATGTCTTCATCTAATATTTTTCCTCGATCTCTAACTTCATTTGTAGTCTTTTCAACCCTATGAAAGAAACTTGTAAATTCTTCACCATCTTCCATCTTTAGGTTCACAAATCTACACTTTTCTACCAATCTCTTTATCAATTCCACCTTCTCATTTCCTTCATACATGTCTTCCAACTTATTCTAGACATCATATGCAGTATCCAAAGAATTAACCTTAATTTTTACATTTTTAGATAAACCACTACAAATCACATATTTCACCTTCTCATTTTTTTCATAAGCATAGATCTCATCTACAAAATTAACACCACCAGATGAGAGTGTATACTTATTCTCAACAGCCTTCCAGGTCTTGAAACCAATAGAAATAATATATCCTCTCATTTATCCCTTCCAATATTTGTAGTCAGTTCCATCAAACATAGGGATCGCCAACTTGTGTGCCATTAGATCTGCCTTAAGTGGTTAAGCTCTACAAAAAAGAAACAAAGCTTTAATACTAATTATCAAATAGGCATAGGACAAATGAGAGGGGGGTGAATTAGTTGTCACACAAAAAACAAACTTGAAACTTTATCACTTATCAAATCTTCAACCACACTATTATGTTATTAAACATGAGCATGAAACATAGATAACAGAAAGTAAATCAATACAATGAACACCATATTTTTACGTGGAAAACCAAATAAGGGAAAAACCATGTTAAGGAATAACTCGCAATATAAAAATTATAAAACTAGATATAGAGGCTTACTGCCAAGGGTTCACTACCTAAAAGAGGACTCATTGTCCAAGTACAAAGGCTCACTACCTACAAAGGACTCACTGTCTAATAGAGAGGCTCACTACCTATAGATACAAAAGAGAACAAAAGATCCACCACTACAATTAAAGCAAATTCATAGGATTACAAAAACCTTCAATTTACTACATTCAACGCACTAAAGACTACTATCACAACTCACTCACACACACTTCTGCTCTTATGATTTGTGGCACACTTTCATCACTTTGTATCACACTCACATCAACTCTTCACAATTCAACTTGCTTTTATACTATTCTCAACCTTAGAGACATTTACCAAGGTCAGCCACAAGGCATTGTTTCATAAATTCAAATTAATTTGGCAACTCAAAATTCCTACATTGGAAAGGAATAAGAGTGGACCAATAAAATTATTTTCTTGAATCTTCTACACGCTTCCTGAATTAAATTTTATTCTTCGAATGAAGTGTAAACACCAGGTCGGCCAAACCTAATGAAAACACAAATAAACATTGATGCACACACTTCTCAACAAGAAGATGACACACAGACACCACAACACGCTTCATTATGCATGAGAATACATCTCAGAACCTTCCAGATACATCCACAACAAAAACAACAGGCTTCAATCACTGAATTTCTTTCACCAGTCTATCTGGATTGTGCAAACTCATACTGAAATACTAAAACATGACTTCCTGATTACCATACTCCAAACCTCTTCACCAGAGCATAGGAAATACCTACAAATGACAAATCCCAGATCCACACAATTTGAAACAAAACAACGGAGGACTGTAGAGCAGGAACATTTATCCCAGTCCACAAAAGATCAAACTTCCTAGACAATTCACATACCAGTGAATGTAACTTCTACATACCATCAAACCAAAAGCTAAAACTCAAGAGTTATCACCATGAGAATACCATCAACATGCCTTCAGATCTGCACAATCATAGAATCAACATAGGAGAAGTGTGGAGCACATACCAGAGGACATTTGAAACATTTTCATCACTCTGACTTCTTTTCTTTATTGATTTTCTCAAAAGCACTTGGAAACTCATCAAACCAACATATCTGCAACACCATAAAGATAGCTCTATGTACTCACAATATCTCACCAACATTTAAACCATACATGTACAATTTGTAACATACTAAACTGTGTTGACATCAATGACAACATTAATAACAATACCACCAGACTAGCTCATACTTGCAACACTTACAACCTATAGAACAATTTTTTTTCAAAACCATAATAAAATATAGCATATTGAGGTGAGGGGTGACTAACCAATTGGGTTGTTATGTGTTCAAGGTTGTAATATAGTATATGAGTTGTGAGTTTTATAACACCTAGTGTTTTCCAAACTACCACTTTTACTCACAATATGAATGTCTTCAAAACCACTTGTTATTTAGAGAATACAAATGTAATGAAATCCACCTTCAAAATTTACCACAACTATTAGTTATAGTAAAAATTACATTTCAAATTCTTCATATGATTGAAAATTAAAATGCACAGTATATTTCTAGGTTGCAAAACATAGTGGGTTATGAGTAGATGGTTAATGAAACCTGCAACCCACACATGCATCACATTATGTTATCATGTCTAATACATGTTATTTTTTAAGGAGATAAGTTTTAAAACATGCCCATTTTAAAACATGTTGGAACCCCATGTTCTTCCCATGAAGGGACACATGACAATACTTGAAACATCACATACCTAAATATCCATGAAAATATTTCCATCATACTTAGCTTGTAATGATACCATAGAAATTGATGGGGCATTATAATTTTTAGTATGGGAAAAATAGGTTTTGATGGGGCCCTAAAACCTAGTACAAAAAGGTTTTACAGGGCCTGAAACCCAAACAAAGAGAGAGTTACATAAAGTAAAATACATAGAACATCAACACCCTAAACAACAACCATAAAGAGAATGACAAGACTAAACGAGTTGGACTAAACAAGATAAGAATGGGCCTAAACCCCAAATACAAACAGGTTTTGATAGGGACCTAAAACCCTTAGAGAAACTTGAATATCACCTAAATCAGCTAGGCATCATCAAACCAGCCACTA
This sequence comes from Sequoia sempervirens, assembly GCA_007258455.2. NCBI lineage: Eukaryota > Viridiplantae > Streptophyta > Pinopsida > Cupressales > Cupressaceae > Sequoia > Sequoia sempervirens. The sequence continues at coordinate 529,138,804 of VDFB02047230.1, read as the reverse complement.
AGAACATTCAAATGTGAGCCCAAAAAAATAGAGAAGTCCAAACACCCCACCTCAATCGGAGCTTTGAGATACACATCAGAAAACTACAAGAAATCAACTTCCCTGTAACACAATCTCACCTAGTAACAGGAAACCAACTCCATCTCCACCTTTAAAGGAGTGAACTCCCCTCTATTGAAGAGGATGGCGCATTATGTTATCATGTCTAAGATAAGTAATTTTGGTTTTCAAACAGTATTCAGGTTGCATGTTTTATAATACCCAATATTTTCCAAACTATAATTTTAATCACAATATGAATGTCTTGAAATCATTTTTTTTTATCTAGACAATATGAAAGGTAACTTCCAAATTTACCACAATTGTTAGCTATAGTAAAAATTAGGTTTCAATACCTTCATATGATCAAAAAATAAAATGCTTAGTATATTTGTATGTTGGAAAACACATTGGGTTGTGTATTCAATGGAAAATTAGATGGGTTAGCTTATTAGATAATAAACATCAAAAATCCAAAGAGGATATCAAGAACAATGGAAAATCAAAACAAAGAACGATTATACCTTCCTTTACTTCCATGCTTCACCTTCATAGCACCTTCTAGTTTGGAGCAAGTTAATGAGGCCCTTAGATTTCAGATTGAGCAACCTATAATAATACCAAAGCCCTATGCAAATGTTGAAGGATTTATAAAAAAATGACTTCACAATAGACTGAAAAATGACAATAATAGTAGCCTAAGTTGACAGAATGAGCATGATCCTTGAAATAAGAACAAAATTTCCATTTTATAGAAACTATAATTTCGAATGTGTGGCCAGGATGAAGAGATGACAAATACCCTAGAATCAATGGTCAAATTTCAGCAAGATAATCCCTAATTAGGGTTGGGGAGAAATCCTTAAATGAGAGGTCAAGATGTAATTTGAGAAAATCACATCAACGGTGGAGAATAAATGGGATAATTAATTAGAAGAAATAAAAGATATTCGAAAATCAAGAAGATAAGGACTGCCTGATTGAACTGAAGATCATATTTGGAAAAATCAAGAATTAAATAAAAATTAATTGATTTTTGGAAGAATAATATCCTTTTGAATTTGATTAATTCAAAATGATGATTTTGTGTGACAAGTAAATAATCTTTTTCAAATTATTTACTAAAAAGAGTGGGAGTTAATAAAATGAAATCATTTTAAATATTTTCATTTACTTAAAATGAGAGAAAAGTGAGATTAGTAATTAAATAATTAAAGATAATTATTTAATTTAGAAGATAAGACCTAATACATGAATAAATTAATAAATTTATTTAATTGTGACAATTAGTGACATATCAAATAAATAAATAAAATTCATTTATTTAATAATCCGGAAGAATAAATGACTGAAGGTAATTAAATGAATTAATAAATTTATTTAATTGCAAGAGGACCATAGACCTTTAGTGACGTATTGAATAAATAAATATGATTTATTTATTTAATAATCATGAAGAATGCAAGAGACATGAATTAATTAAATAATTATGAATTATTTAATTAATAGTCGAAAGTGGACCAATGACATAATTTAAATGTCACAATTATGGTAGGACGAAAGTGGTAAAAACAGAGCTTGCAGGCCTAGGTCATTTTTAGGTGTCTACATTTTTCCCTTTTTGTCATAATGTAGCATGTCGCATTCTGACAAAGAAAGTAAGTCAAAAATATTCCCCAGTGCAAAATGAGACAAGGAAGAATGATGAGGAGGGTTATGGTATGCCCCCTCGAGAGGACAGACAGGTTCCAAGAACATGGGTGTGCTCTCAAAATTGATGAGAAAACTAGAATATGAAGAGACAAAGAAATGTTAGTGCAAAAGATATGGATGATGATATGGACGCAATGCCTATATGAGATGAGTGAGAGAAGATGACAAGACCAAAGAAGATGCATGTTAGTTCCTAGACCAAATCGTTCAAAACATTGCATAAGACTTTAATTATTATTGCTCTTAATCATCATTGGGCGGTAAAAATGACACAAATGGACAACAAACACCATGATATGATGTAGACCAAGGTGTGCAAGGTCATCCATTTGAAAAACAGACAGTCACAGACAAGGAATGTCCTAACTCATACTAAGGGTGAAGTTACCCTAGTCTTTTTGTCAAGACAATCCACAGATAGTAGTCAAAGAAAATAAAATAGGTTAGGAGACATCATCGCACCTCTAAATCCTTCATGGGACATCCTTGAGGTAGGTAGTAACATGACCACAAAAAAAAGACAGAAAAAAGATAAGACAAAATAGCCAAGATAGTCAAAAGATAAGACAAGATAGACCAGAAAGAATAACAACCATTTTATTTTGTTTGCCAATGTTTGTTTGCCAAAGATTGATTTCATGTCGATTTGACAGTTTAGACAGTTTAAGAGCTTTGCCAATTTGACGGTGTTGACGGTTTGATAGGGCCTATTGTCAGGAAGGACACATCCTGAAAAGGCAAAGGACATTTTGATGAGGTCTAACTCCAAGAAGGACACATCTTGAAGAGGACCAAAGAGTGACGAGACTGACATTGTTTTGAGTAATATGTTTTGGAAAGTTGACTATTGTTGACTGTATGATCGATTGGACTATGCTATCTGATTTTGACCAATTTTGACATTGACGTTTCAAATGACTATCTTGTGTCTGAGTTTGGCTATGTCTTACTTATTTGACCAATGTGACGATTGTGAAAAATGCCATGATTTTATTTGGACCAACCTAAAAGGACTGACATAATGTCTTGGGGACTCATCGACTGATGGTCTTGACTACATAGCAAATGCACAGAGATAACGTAGTTTGAAAATGACATGGACTGACTGACATGACTGACTTGACAAGATGTGACTAAATTTGACTCCATTTTTAGGATTTTGACATTGATTTGGATGTTTTTTGTGTTTTTCTTCAGGACGTTTTATGACTTTTAGGTCTTTCTTCAGGACATTTTATGATGTTTTTGGTCTTTCTTCAGGACATTTTATGATGTTTTTGTATTTTTGTTGTTTTATGATTTTTTTGGATTTTGACGTTTAAGAGGATCATGACAAATGCATATGATTGATGCCTACACATGAGAATCCAAGGAAAAACATAATTGTGCCCCTAGTCAAGCTGAATACCAATTAACAAGTGATGACAATGTTGTTTGATGTGGGAATGATGCATCCCAAAACAACGTGGGGACGATGTTGATAATGTGACAAAAGTATGGAGGTCTACAGCTGGGCCAAGAACACAGTCAAGTAAAATTTTGGATAATGTGCTTGTATGAATTAGACTCAATGCATTTGGAATGACTTGGTTAGGGCTAGATGGGATGATGGAGTTTCCTTAGACCGTTTGACAAGGGAAAGCCAAGATAGGTGAGAAGCATAAAAGGACAAAATGTGGCCTTGGTAAAGGACGAGAGACATGAGACTAAGGGAATTATCATATGATTTTCAAGTGCTATGTCATATAAGGACAATAAGACTATGATGGTCAATGACATGATGCTTCGTGAATCGTATATGATTGAAGGATAGACATGTCAAGAGTTTTCCCAAAGCATGCTTTATGTGTGCCAGTTTTATGTCAAGACAAGATAGGTGGGAAAGTGAATGGAAATGATATGAAAATGATATGGATCAAATGGTCGGATGCCAATGTCAAGAGGAAGGTCTAGGAGATGAGACGACTTGCCCCCAAGTATAAAAGTTCACATAGATGATTTATTTTACACATGACGCCTGTTTGCCAGGTTTTCACCATTGGATGAAATTTTTCTCTTTACTATTTTCTTGAATTTTTTGATTTTTTTTTTTGGTGTCACCAAGATGCTTGTTTGTCAGGTTTTCATCAGGGTGACAATTTTTTGATTTTGATTTTTTTTTTTTATATTTTGATATGTCCGGATAATTTAGATGACCACTAACTATTTTTGAATCCACCGACGGTGCCGATGTAGAGACTGGTGCCATGATATGCCAATAATTCCCTTTGTTGAAGGAGTTGACTTGTTAGGATCATAGCGCTTGTGTACAACCCATTGATGTCAATTGGATCCTTTCTAATACTAGAGTTGGCCTTATCAGAATATGCACATTGCGATAGAGTGCCATGAGAGTCCTTGTGGTAAAGAGTTGCTGCCAAGATGTGGCAGATGTGTGATGTGGGATTTTTGGACTTTAGACAAGATGTAGGATTATGACGAATGATGGTGGACATGGAAAGGTTGTTTGGATGTTTGGATGAATCACTTTTTATTTTCCAAACTTGTGATGGTGGATGACAGATTTTGGAGGGATGGTGTTTGGAACCAACACTTTTATATGCCTTGATTAATGACCATTTTGAAGGAGGTGGACATGTGTTATATGTGGGAGTCCTCTTATCTTGTGGCTCCACATTGTTATTGACTTTTGTATTTGACTTGGTGTCTTTGTTTGATCCATCTTTCTTTGGAATCCATTTTAATTTCATTTTTCCACTTGCCCTTTTGTTTGATTCAATGGCCTTTGACATTTGAGTTTGATCTTTTGACTTGTAAGACTTTTGTTTTTGTTGGTCCCAAAGGGGAGGTTGATTTATGATAGAATGACAGTTTATGGTGTGGGTGGATGGGGTGTTGGCAATAATCTTATGACAAGGATTTCTCATGGATTCTATTTTGACGTTTGTATTTGACAAGGCTGCCTCCAGTATTGAGGAGGTACCACTAACATCATTTGATTTGCTATCTGAGGAATAGCCAAGACCTTGATGTCTGTAATTTTCCTAGAGCTGTATTGGTTCTTGAATTCCTTGCTCGTGTATGCCTAGTCCGTTTCCTTGATATTGCATGCTTTGACAGATTTTGTTGGCGATGGGGTATTTGCTATTTTGAAAGAAAGATGCTAACCCATCATTAGGTATATGCATACTGTCACTTGTAATATTTTCATCTATGAGAAAGCCTACTCTGACAAGAGTAGATGACCCTAAGTGATAAAGTGTCTTAGCTTCATTGTCATGTTGGACATATTCTTGACTGATATATTTGGTCTGATCATGTGACATGTTAGGTTCAGATGATTCTCTTGGTGCTTCCAAGACAATGTCGAAGCCATCATTATGTTTAGTTTCATAGAGTCCAATGATTTTAGCTATAACTTGATCATATGCAAGCATGTCCCTAGTCTTGTTATGGAGGGATATCGTCTATGTGTCCCATGAAGGAAAGTGTCTCATCATGGGAAGTGTCAATAGTCGAGGCCTTTATAGGGTCGGCAAGTGTTTGATCATGAATGGGATAAAGGTCAAGGAGTGGATCGTTTTGGACGTCTTGGTCAATGGTAGGGTCTTGGTTGAAGATGGGGTTGTCATGGATTTGGACTTCTTGGTCAATGATGGGGTCTTTGTCAAAGATGGGGTTGTCATGGATGATATATTTGGAAATAGAATTGTTGTTAAGGAGAGGTGTGTTTTGGATGTCCTGATTGTCTTGAAGGACTTCATGGATGGATTGAAAGATAGGGTCATGGGATGAACTACCTTGTTCTTGACATGAGAGTGACATTATAAGGTCATGCTTTGGGCTTTCATTTTGACATGTATCCTCAAGTTTATTAAATGGGATTTGAATTTGAGTAATGACATAATTTTCATGACTAGATGTGGCTTGTGAGGGGATGACCTGAAAATAATTAATGAATGACGGACTAGGATAGGACGTGGGGACTTGGAATAGACTAGTATGTGTTGGTAGATAGTTGATAAGGCATGTAGACTTGGACGGGATTGATAAGTGAAGGGTCAGAACATGACGTGGAGTTTTGGAATGGACTAGTTGATAGTTGGCTTCCCTTGTCAAAGTTAGGATAAGGGTGAGTAATGGATGTTTGTTGTGAATTATTGGTAGGATTTATGTCAAGTGACTGTTGATGGTGAGGGTAGACGGATGGAGGTGGCAAAGTATTTATGTCAAAGCCTCATGGTAACTTAGCCCCTTGGTCCAAAAACATGGCTAGATACCTTTGAGGGTCACGTAAGATTGATTTTTCTATAAAGGAGACTATATCAGGATTTTGCGTTGCAACTTCTAAGTCTTTCGCATATATTCATCCATTTTGGTCTCTTTGTATGAATGATTCAAAAATGTTTTGTGATGAAGATGGCATGTTCACGGAAGATTGCATGTTCATGTTGTGAAATGGATCAAAAAAGGTCGAATGTTTGACTTAGTTGTTTCTAGATGTTTGACTATTATTTGGTTTGTTTCAGTATCCAGAAAACACTTGCAAGCACGATATTTTGATTGTAAGCAAGCACACATAAGACAAGTACAATCCTAGGTTAGGTCAGGACAATATTGACTATATTCCACATGGGTTTCTCCAACCGCATATCTGTAGCATGTGAATTCAGAAGCTTGGCTGCACAGGCTCCCCCTTACAGTGCACTCTCTTCTCAGGCCAACCAAGCTTCCAACACCCATGAAACTCCCATGGAAAATTGATCACCTCTACTACAAACTGCAAAAGTGTGGATGCCTTCACATCGACCGGTGTTGCACTAGCAAATAGAAGGTTTTTAGTTTGGGACCCCCGTTCGAGTGGCCATACATGGGGCAAGAGATTAATCACCAATTTAGGTGGCACTCCAGCCTGAAGAGGTTAAGCTCAATAGGGTTTAAGGGAGTACTACTTTGTCTGTATGACACATCCACACTCGTAATCTTAGGTTTTCCCTTAAGATTCACATTTATATACCAGTCGGGGGTAGCTTGGCCTTAGCTCCATTGCCGGTTTGAGTCACGTTGGGGTGATGAAATCCCCAGGCAGGCCCAATTTCTAGAGTTAGTAACCGTTTCTCTTACACCCAAGATCACCCAAAAGCGCAAGGGGAGAGGATACTCTAATATACTAAATCGTGGGGTTAATAACAGATAAAAACGGGTCTAGTTTTCTGATCATCGAGTTTTCACAAGGTGAGAGCATACTCCCCTACCGTTTTGCAAACACATTTAGACATAGTAAATAATGGTAATAAAGTGTGCACTATACTACTAAAAAGGAAAGCACATTATTTTGATGTTTGTTCTTTGACGATCGAACCTATAAGACAACACGTTAGTAGTTTTAGTTTTTGTCTTCAACCCAAGAAAAGTAACCACCAACAAGCTATAAATCCTGATTAGTAACAGAAAACCTATGCTAGGAAGAATGCAGAAAATAAAACTAGAGTGCTAAAAAAAATAGAAAGAACAAAAAAAAAACATCAAAAACCCGAATGCAAATTAAAAAAAAATGTTACCAGTCAATTGCGGTGCGAATTGGTGATTGCAGTGCGATTTGGCGATTGCGGCACTATTTCGCAATTGCGGCGCTTGGGCCTGTGATTGCGGTGCAATTTGGCGATTGCGGCGCTTGAGCCTACGATTGCGGTGCAATTTGGCGATTGCGGCACTCTATCCTGTGATTATGGTGCAATTTGGCGATTGCAGCGCTTGAGCCTGCGATTGCGACGCGATTTGGTGATTGCGGCATTTGAGGCTGTGATTGCAGCGCTTGAGCCTACGATTGCGGCATGATTTAGTGATTGCAGTGCTTGAGCCTGGGATTGCATCACTCTGTACCTATACCTACAAAATTGATAGAAAATACACGAAATCGTACGAAAAAATGACAGAAAATAGAGAGTCAGGTTCACTAATGTTTTCAATGGAAAATTAGATGGGTTAGCTTATTAGATAATAAACATCAAAAATCCAAAGAGGCTATCAAGAACAATGGAAAATCAAAACAAAGAATGATTATACCTTCCTTTCCTTCCATGCTTCACCTTCATAGCACCTTCTAGTTTGTAGCAAGTCAATGAGGCCCTCAGATTTCAGATTGAGCAACCTATAATAATGCCAAAGCCCTATGCAAATGTTGAAGGATTTATAAAAAAATGACTTCACAATAGACTAAAAATGACAATGACTGCAAATGACAATAATAGTAGCCTAAGTTGACAGAATGAGCATGATCCCTGAAATAAGAACAAAATTGCCATTTTATAGAAACTACAATTTTGAATGTGTGGCTAGGATGAAGAGATGACAAATACCCTATAATCAATGGTCAAGATTTTGCAAGATAATCCCTAATTAGGGTTAGGGAGAAATCCTTAAATGAGAGTTCAAGATGCAATTTGAGAAAATCACATCAACAGTGGAGAATAAATGAGATAATTAATTAGAAGAAATAAAAGATATTCGAAAATCAAGAAGATAAGGACTGCTTGATTGAACTGAAGATTATATTTGGAAAAATCAAGAATTAAATAAAAATTACTTGATTTTTGGAAGAATAATATCCTTTTGAATTTAATTAATTCAAAATGATGATTTTGTGTGACAAGTAAATAATCTTTTTCAGATTATTTACTAAAAAGAGTGGGAGTTAATAAAATGAAATCATTTTAAATATTTTCATTTATTTAAAATGAGAGAAAAGTGAGATTAGTAATTAAATAATTAAAGATAATTATTTAATTTAGAAGATAAAACCGAATAATTGAATAAATTAATAAATTTATTTAATTGTGACAATTAGTGACATATCAAATAAATAAATGAAATTTATTTATTTAATAATCAGGAAGAATAAATGACTGAAGGTAATTAAATGAATTAATAAATTTATTTAATTGCAAGAGGACCATAGACCTTTAGTGACGTATTGAATAAATAAATATGATTTATTTATTTAATAATCATGAAGAATGCAAGAGACATGAATTAATTAAATAATTATGAATTATTTAATTAATAGTCGAATGTGGACCAAGGACATAATTTAAATGTCACAATTATGGTAGGATGAAAGTGGTAAAAATAGAGCTTGCAGGCCTAGGTCATTTTTAGGTGTCTACAGGTTGAGAGTAGATGGTTTATAAAAACACTTCAAAGCCCAAATCCCTCTTCCCAATAGTATCAAATGCCTTCTACTTTCTTTTGAGCTCCCTAGCAACATATAAAATGCAAAATTACCGGCATGACAACTATTTTTTTCAAAATACATAATTTTAAGTGTTCCAACAATTTGATTTAAAATCTTATCGGTGTGCCATATTTTTTGACTATGGGGCACTTGACTAAGCATTAATGACACCCACGTAAATGTCTATTAGTGTGTGTCTTCCAATTTTTCTTGTAAGGATGACATCATATGGGGGATGGGGTGTTATGTTATAATTTCTAAGACATATGTGTGTTTTGTTGAGATTAGCTTCTCGCTCCTTGGAGTTCCATATTTTTTTATGTAATTAAATATTTAATTATAGATAAATTATCTGGCATGAGTACCACTCGTAAAGTAAAAGCAACTCAAATGTAAAACAAAAACTCATGAGGCATGTCACATCGTTATGAGTCAAATTTTCACTATAATTTGTTGTGGATATCATATGATCTTAAATTGAATTAATGTGCCATGTCATGATATATGGGTATTAAAGCATATGAAATTGATAGTGTCATATGTCATGCCATGTCACATTAATTCAATTTCAGATGATATCAATTTGTAGATTATATCAGATCAACAACTTATGATAGTGAAAACTTGAATCTTAACGAATGTAAAATGACATGTATGAATCATAACTATGAATAGAATCCACCTATAATCAGAAATGTGCTATTTCATAAAGTATAATCCAATCTATATATTTTTATGCATTTGCATTCCATGACAAAGTTTGCATATAAGTAAAGGCAGGCTTCAAAACATAGTGTTTCACAACCTACACTACACAATATTCACCACTATCAAAAAGTTTATTCAATATTGCCACTAATGGAAAAAAATTGATGTTATTTCTATTTCTAATACACACCTACATATATGGAATCAAAAACCAAAAACACAAAGTGTTATTGGTGGTTAGAAAATATTGGGTGTTTATAAAATGGTGCCTTCATAACATTCCTACGGTCTAAATAACAAAATCTTTTCAAGACATTCATACTATTTTCTAAAATTTCAAGTTGCAAAACAATAGGTTTTATAAACTTGCAACCCACATAATGTTTTAAAATCCATGAAACAAGTAACAACCAAAAGAATTAGAAACCATTCACCTAAATTTGGTCAATTTTATGTCTCCCCCACCTACAACTCTACCTCTTGCTCTCCAAACTTTCACTTTCAACCTATAGAATGAAAAACCCACAACACAAAGGGACCTACAAAAGGAAAAAACCCTCAACACAAAGTGTTTTCTAACAATACAATAGGACCTGTAGAATAAAAAAACCCCCAACACAAAGTGTTTTCCAAAATGAATAGTTATTACAATTTAAAATGCATGTCTTAGTGACATCGGCCTTGTGACTATCTCCACACATGGATAGCTTCTCTCACAAGCCACCATGTTAATGAATTCAACAAGCTGGGACAAAGGGGAATAAAAATGACTTGATGGCACTATAATGTGCTTGCTTATGTCATCATAATGTTTCCCCCTATTTTTTGGTTTCATCACTTTTATCCACTGTCTAGCGGTCCCCACATTACACTATCCCATTATGTTATTTATGTTTCTATGTATGTTTGTATTTATGTTTTTATATATGTTTTTATTGGTTTGTGTATGTTACATGCCTATATACAACGTATTTTATCAGGAGATCAGTTGTGTCCCCATCTATAGGTTTGGAGGAAACTAAACTCGTAATAAAATGGCATGTCATAGACATGATAACATACAAAAATCATATAAACATACATAAAATTTGTTAGCTAGTGTTGTGACATCTGGAGGCTAACAAACACACTATGTTTTGAAGCATACAAATTCTTATACTGGCCAACCTTTATAGGTTTGGAGGAAACTAATCTCATAATAAAACATGTCATAGATATGATAACATACAAAAATGCATAAAAACATACATATAAAAAAATATAAAATTTGGTAGCTATTTTTATGATGTGGAGGTTCACATACACACTGTGTTCTGAAGCATGCAATTTATTATACCAACTAGCCTCTACAAGTTTGCAGGTATCTAATCTTTAACAAAATGTCATGTCATAGACATGGTAACATAAAAAAAGCATAAAAACATACATGACATTTGGTAGCTAGTGTAGTGATGTGGAGGTTGACAAACACTGTGTTTTGAAGCATGCAATTTCTTATATTGGCCAGCCTCTATAGGTTTGGAGCTAGCTAATATCATAACAAAACAACATGCCATAGACATAATAACATACAAAAACATATAAAAACATACATAGAAACATACATAACATTTGCTAGCTAGTGTTGTGATGTGGAGGTTGAAAAACACATTGTGTTCTAAAGCATGCAATTTCTTATATCGGCCAGCCTCTATAGGTTTGGAGGAAATTAATCCCAAAAAAAAATGGCATGTCATAGACATGATAGCATACAAAAAAGCATAAAAACATACATAACATTTGGTAGCTAGTGTTGTGATGTGACATAGTGTTTTGAAGCATGTAATTTCTTATACCAGATAGCCTCTACAGGTTTTGAGGTAGCTAATATCACAACAAAATGGCATGTCATAAACATGATAACATACAAAAAATCATAAAAACATACATAGAAACATATATAATATTTAGTAGCTAGTGTTGTGATGTGGAGGTTTACAAACACACTATGTTTGGAAGCATGCAATTTCTTATATTGGCCAGCCTCTACAGGTTTATAGGAAGCTAATCTCATAACAAAATGATAGGTCATAAACATGATAACATAAAATATACATAGAAACATACATAACATTTGGTAGCTAGTGTTGTGATATGGAGGTTGACAAACACATTGTGTTTTGAAGCATGCACTTTCTTATACCAACCAACCTTTGCAAGTTTGGAGGTAGCTAATATTACAAAAAAATGACATGTCATAGACATGATAACATAAAAAACACATAAAAACATACATAATATTTGGTAGCTAGCATTGTGATGTGGAGATTGAAAAACATTGTTTTCTAAAGCATGCAATTTCTTATATTTGCTAGCCTTTGAAGGTTTAACTATCTACCCTAAAGCTTAGTCTATGCCATTAATTGTAGTTGACAAATGACATCATGTTTTCAAACCCTAAACCCTATTTGTGGAAGTACATTCATAACTCAACATGTAACACCCCAATTGGTGAGTCGCTAATGAGATCAATTTAGAAATTTTTCCTAAATTGCGATAATTCTAGAAAGAACGTTCAATTTAAAAAATTAAAAAACCATCAATAGAAAATCACATAAATAAATCCTCATATCAAATGGAAACCCCTTTTGCAAGGAAAACCATTGCAACCCGTCAACCAATACCCCTTTTCACAATGAATACCAGTTCAATTCTTCAGAGTCCCTTAGGTAGAATGCAAAAAAGACATATTTTTGGAAAATATACATACCTGATAGCAAGCTACCCATGCCTATCACATGCATTTTGGTAGGGAGAATGTATACTCTGCAACTCCCTTCCCAGCTCCCTAGAAACCTTCAAAATATGAATGTTGAAAATGATGACGTTATAGTTCAATTTCCATAGTGGGTTGTGATTTTTCATACAAAATGAAAATTTTGTAAACTCCCAACACATTATGGATGCAACATGTCAAATTAATACCCCTTTTTGCAATGAATACCCTTTCAATTCTTCTCAGTCCCTACGCAGAATAGAAAAATAACACATATTTTTGGAAGATATACACACCTCATAGCTAGTTGTGCACACCTCACATGCATCTTTGAAGGTGGAATGGTCACTCTACTTCTACCAATGATTTCTATTCAAGCTACCTAGCAACCTACAAAATCTAAAATATGGTACTTATTTTCTTTCAATATAGATGTTTTGAAATGTGCCAAATATTTGATTTAAAATCCTACTAATGTGCCACATTTTTTGATAGCACGTGTTTTAACGTTCATCAACATCCATCCATCAATCTATCTCAAAAGGATTCCATATGGGGGATGAGGTGTTATGTCTTATAACATATAAGATATAGGTGAATTTTTTGGGAGATTAGATTCTATGTGAGAGCTGGGATGAATTAATAAGAAATCATTTCAAATATTTTCAAATCTTTACCAAAATCTATCTTCAAAATTTTTCTTTAATACTAAATTTTTTCTATAGATATAGAGGCAATGATGGTCAATTTGTGCTAGAGAAATAAATGTTGTAGTTGGGATTAGATTTTATAACACTCCTTGTCAATCACAACTAAAAATTCCTTTCATTCATGTAATGGCCTCTCTCCAAACTACAATCTATCTTTTGGTGATTTCCCTTATTCAAAAACTTAATATGTGTCAACAACCATCTATATCTCACTTTTCTTAGGTTTGAGTTCTTTTGACTCTTTTTAGACTCTATGATCTCTTCTTCTTTGTTCTCCTTTTGATAGTGGAAAAATCTTCTTTTTCTTCTTTTGGTTGATAGACTTTTTTATAGCAACAAGATACTTTAAGGATGCAAATAATACATGTTTGGTGGTGCCTAATTCTTTCAACAACTTCTAGCTTCTACATAATCTTTTCCCTTGTGTGCCCCTTCGTTGGGAGTGTTGTAATTATTTACTCCAATAAGCAACCTATGGGAAATCTTCTTTGGAAAACAACATCAAACTTAGAAATCATACCTCCATCTTGCAAAATAGTGAACTTTTGATCTCATTGACCTCATCTCTTATTTGGTTGATCTCCTCCTTGTTTGGATAATTTAATAGCTATAAATCAAACTATCAACTTCCTCAGTGACTTCTTAAGAACATTGTGGACTTTTCTAAGGCTAGGATGTGACTTCCACACATAGACTTCATATCAGTGGCTTTGGATCCTCTTGGTTTTTTTTTACAACAATCTCATTTTCCTTTTACTAGTAGTGATCTCACTTTCACTTTGGTTGCAACTTTATTAGTCATGATTGGCTCAATAATTTCCATGAATTTCTTTAGACTTTTTCAATTGGTGATTTTTGATAGATCTAGGACAAATTTTCATACCTTTATTTCTTCCTTCACATTTAAACATGATATTCCTTTGCTTGGAAACTGAATCTCTTCCATGATCTTCTTCAACTCTTTTTCAACATCTTTTATCTTCAACTACGACTGGGTCTCTTGTTTCCTCGATCACTTTTGTATCTTCTCAAATTTCAACTCCTTTCTTCAATAACAACTTTCAAACTTTAGTTCTCTTCTTTTTTAAGTATTTAGCAACCTCCCATTTCTCTTTCACATTTTCTTTCATGAGCTTCTTGAGCTACTTTAACAGTCTTCTCCTCTTGAAAATACAATGAATTATAATCTTCACTTTAAAATATTCCTTAGTGGCAATCACAATATTTTCTAACTAACTAATTTAATGCCTTCTTTCAGATTGGAAGACTTATTAACTTCTTTACAAATAGCAAAGTTTTATCCCTCTATAAATTTCCATCAATCTTCGCAACATGAGACACATTGTTTTGGAATGGCCTCTTTTCAATTGTCATCCCTGAAATCTTTCTTTTGCAAGTTTTCAAACCTAGATAACCATCTCGAACCTACTCTAATACCATTTGTTGGAAAGCAATGGTAGGAGAACAATAGAGAAACATAAATTGATACGAAATTATATATTTATCACATGAAAACATTACATAAATGTTTTGAGATTCTGCTCATTCATAGAAAAACATTGCAAAGGTTGAATTTCTGCTCAAACATAATTACAAAGCTTCTTGAGATACCTAGAGTTATTACTCCTTAACAACAACCATTACAACTTATATTCTGATAGTTACTTGAGCTTGTTCTCATTGAAAAACGTACTACCATTGCATTCTCCTTATAGTTAAACACCAATACATAATCAAAATATTGCTTCTTATAGCTCTGTGAAGTAGGACTCCATTTGGGAGTGCATAACAAAACTAACATCAACCAATATATATATATATTTATATAAGAAGCTAAGCATATGCACAAGAGAAAAAGAACAAAAATAAAATAATATATTTTAAAATACTCACAAAAAAGTGAGAGCTATGATGAGTTAATATGAAATCATTTTAAATATTTTTAAATCTTTAGCAAAATCTATCTTCAAAATTTTTCTTTAATACTGAGATTTGTCTACAAATACAAAGGCTATGATAATCAATTTGTGTTGGATAAATAAATGTCGTAGTTGGGATTAGATTTTCAAACATCCCTAAATTATAGACTAGAATATTGGTGGAACAACACAACTACTAGACTCCTAATCTTCCATTAATTCTTAAAACAACATGCACATGAATAGTTGTATTCAAAGAGGCTAAGTAGTTGCAAACAAGTGCAACAAGATAAAGGGAGAAACCAAGTATCCCCTAGTTTATAGGAATCATCTAACATCATTCTCCTTTTATTTTCAAAATTTTAAACCTCCCAGTTCAAATCTTATTTAAATGAAAACAAATTTTAACAAAATAAAACACTAAGAATCTTAATAGCCTAGATATTACCTTTTTTATGATGTAGGATTGTTTTTTATTCTAGGATGTTACTACATGAAACATCCAAAAAATGGTTTTGAATATATGGTAGAACCACTCTTTTGACTTGAAGAACCAAGCCATGGTGTTCCCTTTCACCAAATTAGATACTTCTACAAATTATCATTACTTTCTTCTTCTTTTTTCTAGCTACTTGTTGAAATGGAGACCATCTTCCTTCACCAATTGGTTATATTTCTCTTCTCTCATCTCCTTGAAAGATTAGTAATCCTCCTCCAATAATAAAAAAAAACATTTATCTTTGCATCACTTATATCCCCTTGTGTTGCACTTGCACATAAATTATTATAAACAAAGATAAAGTTAAGGGAATAAAAATTCCCCATAAGTGCTTCCTCTTTCTCTACATTATGCCATTTATATGATTTATTTTTCATATTTTGGAGCTGGCCTTCATTTCCTAAGTCAATATGTTCACAAAATAACTCATTTTCACACTGTCTCCCTTTGTTGTACAAAAAAAATCTATGTTTTTATTTCCTCCCTTAGTCACAGTTATCCCTTCCTTTTAATTGTTGGTCGACATCATCCTATTAAATTTTTCTCCATTGGCATATTGGGCAGCATTATTTTTTCTGTCAGCATTTCACATATAGTCTGCAAATATATTATATATAGTCGACATTCATATATTTTCCATCAGCTTATATATTTTGGATTTGATCGGGCTTGAATTTGTGGTCGGCATATACATCTTTTGTGGATTTAATTAATCGACATATTTTTGAATTGCTATAAGGCAATATTCAAAAAACATATATATTCGTCTGTTTGTTTTTTTTTAAAGTTTGCAGAGAAGAATCATGTCGGCTGCATTTAGTGTTTTCTGTAGAAAGGATACGATCGTCAGCCTTGTCACATTCGACCGGGGCCCCTATCCGCTGTCATCGGAGTCTTCGCTGAACATCGCCGACCCATCCAAGCTCTCACCAGCCATTCTACTTCTTGTGCTAGTGATTTCTCTCCAGCATTCCCTCCCATCAGTCGGTGCTCCTCCTCCCGCCAGGGTATCCACCACCGACAGTGTCTCTTGCCAGTGACACCACCCAGCTCTCCACCCTGCTGCCACTACGGGTGGTGGCACTTTAATTTTTTTCCACATTTTACATTGCGCTCATATTGTAGACCTGGTGCTAGCACCTGGAAGGCTAGAATTTTTCCCCTAGTTAGCCTGCAAAGTGCCTAATCTAGGCATTTTTTTTGTTTTATCACAACTTTTCACCAAGGTATCAAAAATTGACAAATGAGATACCGTTGGAAAGGTAATTCCACGTACTTTCTAGTGGTGCAATAAATTCTATGAAATTTTTCTCTTAGAAAATTCTACAGTCAACTGAAGTCCAAACCCTAATTTGGACATAAAGGCTCATCACTTCGCAACTGTTCATCAGATTTCGGTGACTCCAATGACATCAGGAAGTATTTTCAAAGATTTTTTCATCAGTCCAGACCCCTTGATCAGTTTCAGCTACATGTACTCTTGCATTGATTTTTTTCAATTTGGTGCATTTGATCAATAACTTGGTTATTCTAAAGATTGGGACAAGAGTTTTTTTATCCGGTTAGCATCACTTCAGTTGCACATCATATTTGGAAGCTTCTATTTGTTGTTGAAGTTCAGTGTCTTTGTATTTTTTGGAGAAATTTCATTATGGGGCTTGCATATACTCCTTTGGTTATGTTGCACAATGGAAACTATAAGCAATGGCAAGATGGGATCTGCCACCATCTCCAATCACTTGATCTATTGCCTCATCTTTTTGGTACAGTTCCTCATTTGAGTGAAGGAATTCATATATTTACTTGGAGTTGCAACATGCATACTATTTTGGAGATCATTTCTATGCAAGATGATTGTGATGTTTTGAGTACTATTGATCATTGTGATTGTCCTCACATCCTTTGGACTAATCTTTGGGAGCTATATCAAGATTCAAACAATCCACCATTCCTCGATGGTCATGATTCGTAATGTCATTCTTCAAATCAGGTTCCCCACGATGATATTGTTGTGTAGG
This sequence comes from Sequoia sempervirens, assembly GCA_007258455.2. NCBI lineage: Eukaryota > Viridiplantae > Streptophyta > Pinopsida > Cupressales > Cupressaceae > Sequoia > Sequoia sempervirens. Next base: position 529,121,209 of record VDFB02047230.1, on the reverse strand, counting down.
AGGTTGATTTCCTTGATCTTTCCGAAGAGGTTGACAAGGTTCCCTCAAGTGCTTCTTCTCCATCAGAAATACTTGGTATCTCTTCACATTCAGTGATTCCTTGTCCATATTCATTGATTGAGGCTTCAACCATCATCACTCATCAGGATAGATTCAGTTTTCTAGACTTGGCATCACATGATGGCTTCATTTTAGATATCACTGACTTGGCTACTTCTATAGGTTTGGAGAAAATTCTTGAGGAGATATCACTCCTCTATTTAGATCCCACTTTGGAGAGTTTTTTTGAGTCTCCTCATCCTTTTGTCTCAACCTTGATTGGGAATCTGGAGACTATCTTGGAGACACTTGGTTTCTCTTCAGAGCTTTCATGTAGGAGACTCCTTCCCTGTCATTCCATTCAAGATTTTAAGTTTCTTCAACATCTACCATTGGATTGGCTTCAGACTTCTTTCAATGGTTTTGAGCAAACTTCATTCAGAGGGGGACATCAATTCTCCATCACATACATCATATCCATCACACTATCTTTGGATATTGTTCAGCATCATTTTCCACATCGTCCTGGTTTGTCACCCTCTTCATTGATTGTGGCATCTTCATCTTCAAGCAAGGAAACACATGAGTAGAGTTCAGAGACATCATCGACATCCACCTTCATCCTTCCTTCAATTCTTATCCAGAATGGGAAGCATCTTTGTACTTGCACTTGGTTTTGTTTCATCTGAAAGGGAGACAAGTTGTTTGTCGACATTGGATCATGTTCTATCTTCAAACACTTACCATTCTTGTAGGTGATCTCATCTTCTGAGGGGGCTATAGAGTCTCTCTTCTTCCTCCCTATGGGGGGGGGTTTGATTGTATTGTATCCATGTGACAAATGGTGTACTTGGGGGGTATTTGGGAGTCCTCCATCCTTTCCATCCTATCTCACATTTTTTTCTTTTTCATCTCCTTTTTGGAGAGGGGTTTTGTTCCCACTAGGCTTTCCCCTTTTCTTCATTTGTGGGATATTTTCTACATCTTCATGTACATGGGTACCTAACATGGCCTCGTAGCCAGGACCCATCATCTCTACATAATCATTGCATTTTCCTCCCTAAGTTGAACTTATGGGGGAGTGTTAGTGTAATTAATTAATTAATTATTACACTAGCATAAGTTAACTTAGGTCATATTTCATTTAGTCCTAGGTTGAATTTTTAAATCATTTAATAAATGGGATAATATTCCCTTCCTTGTTTGTAACGATAAGATTCCTTCTAGAAGATGAGTTATCCTTATATAAATTATCTCAACATTTAATAATCATCTAGATAAGGTTCACATGTTGTCGCATGTTGTTAGATCATGACACATGGAAGCATCTCATGCATCTTAGGTTTTCTCTCTTGCCTATATAATTAGGCATTTTTTTCATTTGTAACATATCAATTAATCATATCATCAATATAGAATCTCTATTATGCATGCCTAGTTGCAACATTTTCTTTGTGGTTGATTATCTTTCCCGGAAAAGGTCCTCCATTGAAGACTCTAGAGCTTCAGGGACTGTGCATCCATAATCTCAACACACGGGAAATTTTTGGTGCCAACCTAATTTTAATTTGCATGTTTGAGGTGCATAGAAAAACTTGTGAATTATTTTCAAGGTTGTGATGGGTATATATGTATGTTGAGTTGATGGAATATTTAGGTATGAAGTGTGTGTGATATGAATTATGATGTAAAGTGTTAAAGTATGAAGTGCAGTGTGAGCCTTAATGATAGACTATTGGAAGTAGTGAGCAGAAGGTGTCTACATTATGTAGAAAGAGTGTGTATGTACTAGTGGTACAATTGTGTAACTTTTTGGTTACCCTGAGAAGGAGTTCTCATTATAACAATATTTTTTCTTCTTCTTTATATATTGGCAATGATCACTTCTTTTCTTATGGGAAGTGAGCCCTTTGACAGTGAGCCTATTATATTCGATGTTACAATTACTTTATATTGTAAGCTAATCCTCGTTGTGTTTTTTACCTTCTTGGGATTTTCATGTAAATCTGTTGTTCTCACATGTATGGATGTTTTTTCATTACTATTTCTCGTGTTTATATTCTACTAGTGCATGATAAAGGTTTATTGATTAAGGACTAATGAAGATCTAAATGTTAATGAGGGTTTTGATGTTTTAATGTACAACTAATTCACCCCCTCTCTCAGTTGTGCATTCAAAAATTGGTATTAGAGAAAGGTTCCTTGGAATAAAGCTTAATATCTTGAGGTAGATCTGGGATGGTGCACAAGATGGAGGCTCCTCTATTTGATGGATTAAATTATACATTATAGAAGATGAAGAGGGGAAGTTTTTTATTTCAATAGGATTTGAAGTTTGGAAGTCTATTGAATATGGATATACTATGCCTACAAATGGTCCAAGAACTAATGATGAGATCAAGGCCTATGAGAACAATGGAAAATAAATATATTCTCTTTTGAGTGGACTTTCTAATACTGAACTTGTGAAAGTTATGAATCTTAATTCTTCTAGTGAGATCTGGAAGAAGCTAGAATGTATCTATGAAGGATATGATAAAGTCAAGAAAGCTAAGATGTAGAACCAAAAGAAAAAATTTTAAACCATGCAAATGTAAGAGGATGAATATATCATAAACTTGATGAGGGCACAACCCAAGACACAAAAAATAACCCACAAACAAGAGAATAATTTTATTATTAAGAAAATGGAGCTTCTTACATGCAGAGGATCTCAAATCCCCAAGTTCTACAACACATGCAAGTTACAGACAGCTACAGAATAACCCTTTCGCAATATGCGAACTTGTCCCCAAAAAGTTACCCAAAGATTAGAAACCCACCAATAAATAGAGCTCCTCTTTAGTTTGGAGCCAAAACAACATTCAAATTTGAGTTTAGGCAGTTTGGCACCAAAAAATTACAACTCAAAGTTCAAATTTCAAAAGAACATTTGCAATTGTATCTTCTAGAAAGTGCGCCAACTTACCGGGGCCATAACTTTTGATCCAGGACTCCGATTTGCAAACCGTTTGAACCATTAGAAAGGTCACAAAGTCAACAATGCGCTTGAAATTCCTATGCCAATTTTGGAAAGTTTTGGGGCCGATCTGGGAACTCTAAGTGCCTCAAATCTAACTCGGAAGATTTTCAGGTGCAAATCTGGGAAACTAAAACTACAATATCTTTCCACCCAAGAACAGGAAATAAAAACCATAAATTGGGAATTTCATTATGATGAAAAGGGTATCCAAAAATGTAAAAACATCTAAAAACTGAGAAACTTGAAATTTAACTATTTTTGGGTGATGCAAGATTGCCCTTACACCACTGGATGCTCCTGCATCAAAACTACATGCATAAAGTGGATGAAGTTGTCAATTCGATTAGAGGTCTTGGTGGAAAACTTGAAGAAGATGAGGTGGTAAAGAAGGTAATAATAACTCTACCTTGTTGCAAGTATGAAGGTGTTTTTATTGATTTCAATAGGAAGTCTATTAACTGGTTTTTCCATTGATGTCAACTGTGTGTTAAGGAATTTTTTACATGATGAAATATCAAAGATATTCAAAAATTTATGGAAAAGAGGAAAATAGGTTATTGCAGGTTGTGCATGTGTAGTTGAGATATTAAGGAAGTGTTGTGAGAACATGAGATATCTTTCTTTTTAGTGTATGTCTTTGGTACTTGATTTCCAAGTGCTTTTGAGAAAGTTTGATAAATAGAGAAAATAATTTTGTGCAAGTGTTAACAATGTGCTTCATATTGTGCTCCATGTTTCTTCTATATTGATGTTATTCCTATGTGGATTTATTATGTTGGTCGAGGTTGATAGAGGTTTCTATATTCAAAATTTTTGGTTCTAGATCATTGGTGAGAAGTTGTGTTCACCAATGTGTGAACTAGTTTTGCAGTGTTATACAAAGGTGTCGGGGAGAAATTTATTTGCACCACATTTCTCTCTAGTTGCTTTTCAGGAATTATGATGTTGAAGTAAAGTTAATGGTTTTGTTCTCTTGTTTGTGTTAAGAGGATTCATGGTTAGGTGTATTGAAAGTTTTGGTAGCATGGCATGTGAAACTTAACTTTGGGTCTCAGTTAAGTATTGTTTTGGTCTCCTTTCATTCCTATCCACCATGGGAATGTTTAGGTTTTGACCTAATTTGAATTTGTAAATATAACGAAGAGAATTCAGACCTTGGAAAAGATGTTTAAGGTTGAGATTGATATAAATAAGAGTACATTTGTTGATATTTGAATGAGAAAGAATGAAGAGGGAAACAAGATAGATGTAATATCAATGCAAGTGATGTGTGTAATGTGAATTTGAGCAGAGTAGTGTGAACTTCAAAGTATTGGATTCTTGAATGTAGTGAGCCGAAGGTTTCTAAAATATTTCATGCTAGACTATGAAAGTGTTGGATAATTGTGGTGGATTCCTTGTTGTATTGAGAAATTTTTCTCTATGTAACATTTCTCTTCTATCTTCTTGTTCTTTCTGTGGTAGTGAGCCTTGGCTACGAGCATTTTTGGATAGTGTGTCCTATTCTAGAAATGAGCCCTTTTGTATTGGTTTTGAAATTACTTATATTATGAGCTAATCCTCATCATGGTTTTTCCCTCATTAGTTTTTCCTTGTAAATATAGTGTTCTCTTGTGAATGGTGTTGTAATTTCAATTTATGTTATCTATATTTCATGATTAATCACATGAACAAAATAAGGGTTTATTGAATGCATGTGGATTTGATTACTATTGAGGTTTTTTGATGTTTTGATTAGATACAACTAATTCACCCCCTCTCAGTTGTCTTGTTCATTCAACAATTGGTATAAGATCCAGGTTCCTTGGAGAAGAGCTTAACCACTTGAGGTAGATCTGAGATGGTGAACAAGGTTTCTTTGGAATGCCCTAGATTCGATGGCACATATTATGCATTTTGGAAGACAAATATGGAAGGATATCTGGCAATTGAGGGATTTGAGGTTGAAAAGGATTATTAGACTGCATATAATCCACCTACAAATGGTCCAAGTACAATTCTAGAGATCAGTACAGGTGATCCCACAATATTGATTTACAATTTTTGGCCAAACTGGACTCTAAACTAGTTTTTTCTAACTAAATCTTCGCTTTCAGGCACCTATAGTGGCTAAACCATGAGGAATTTGAAGATGGTGCAAACTAGTGATTTGCAACATTTTGTTTGTAGTTTCTAAATATATTTTTTTCAAAAATTTTGGAATAAGATTGCACTTCATTTTCCATTTCCTTCATAAACTGGTTTTTTTCAATAAGCACCATTTTTAAGGAGTGATGCTCACCATATACAACATAACTTCTTTTCCATGAAAGATAAAATTCTATTTTTTTCAAATTTAGATTTGTAACTATGATATCCAGTGCTTCCAATTGGTTTCATAGTGTTTTATTGAATATTTTTTTCCTTAATCAAGTTTTGAAGTCAAACCAATTACAATTCAGACATAGGTGGATTGTATACAACATAATTTTTTTTGTATGTATCAAAAATCATCAAGGACATCAATATCTAGTGTACTAATATTTTTCAATTTTTTTTTATAATCTGCTATTTTTCCACATGTGCAGAATGAACTTTATTTTTGGTGAAAAACCTATGTTTAATCAAACTAAAAAACAAATACATAATAAAACCAAAACATATTAAAATTATATTTGTTGGATAGCTTGTTCTGAGGACTACAATCATCTAGTTGGGTCTGTGAAGTCTCCTCCATTTTCATCCTCAACTCAAGCTTTGAAAGGAAAAATTCTAGAGTTTTTTGGTGCTAGAGGGGGAGAAGGGAAGAAAAGGGGGGTTCAAGTGCACCATGGTTCGAGCGAACCCCCCTTGCAGGTTCACTCGAACCAGGGTTCGAGCGAACCCCCTTTCCACTACCCTTTCCTTTTCTTTTTTTCCCATAAAATGTGGGACCCAAAGTTTAATGGTTTCGCTTGAAGTGGGTTCTAGTGAACCCCCGTTAGGTTTGCTTGAACCAAATGTTTGTTCGAACTCGGGGTAGAAACCAAATTTTTTATATGGGGGCATTTTTTGCAATTTTCCTTCCTCACTAGAATTGTAAACTAGTTTTGTGGGTTTACCCAAGCGCATGCGATCAATGCTAAGATAAGACTTATTGTTGTGGATAGTCTTTCAAATACTGAATTAGTAAAATTTATGAGTTTGAAGACTACTAAAGAGGTTTGGAATAAGCTAGAAAGCATTTATGAAAGAGATGGAAAAGTCAAAAAAGCAAAGCTACATAATTTGAAGGCACAATTTGTGACCATGCATATGTTTGAAGATGAAATAATCAAAATCTACATGCAGAGAGTTGATGAGCTAATGAGCGCAATGAGAAGTCTTGGTGCACAAGTCAAAGAATCTAAAGTGGTAAAGAAATTTCTCAAATCTCTTCTTGATTCTTATAGTGTGTTAGGTCTCAAAAATGTATATTTTTATACCATAAGAGGGTCCCAGTATCTTAATACATTTTCAGACAATGAACAAGGAAAATTTAATAGTTCACCTCTAGCTCTTTAGGCTCTACTAGACCTTGGTGGGTGTACCTAAATGATAAGGTATATTTGAGAGTTTAAAATGGATCCTATTATAGGAAATCTACTCACAATGGCACATGGGGGTGAAGTAGATGCAAAGCTTACTAACTAATTCCTAATGAAAGTGTTTGAATAATAAGGAATGTGAGTTGAATTTATATAAAATGTTCTAAAACTGACCAATACCTAATATATTGGGTGAATGGAGTGAATGGGTGGATGGTGATTATGGAGACAAATTTGTATGATTGGTAAACTTCATATTTAGGTTAACTCTAACTATTGGGAACTTTTAAATGTTTGCACCTTTTACAAACTTTCAAGTTTGTCAATTACTATACTCTTCTTTAAAGATCCTAGTGTTATTCCCTCAAATTACTGTGATGCTATGAAAGGATTTTTAATTCTTAGTTCAAGGGAAACCAATTAGATTAATTACCTTAAAATGATTTTTAATCGATGAGGGAACCAATTAAAATGAATTAAATGAAAGGATTTTAATTCTCTCTCACCAGAACCCAATCAAAACAATCACACAACAATGGTAAATGTGTCTTGAAAAATTCTATAAATTTGAATAACTTGAAAGAACCACTTTGGAGACAACACAACAACATATAAACATGAAGTTTGAAACAACAATTGAACACTGAATTTAGGTCACTAATTAAGCACAATCCTCTCCATTATATTACTTCAAAATGATAATACATTAACAACAAAAGTCTTTTTGATATGAGATGGATGAGTGGAATATGCTATATGAATGTAACCTACTACTACTGGCGGTGATAGTGATGCGATGTTGATCCTAACCTACTATCCAAAAATGATTGATGATAGAATTTCATCTTACATATATACATTGAATTTTTAGGGTTATGACCCTTTGCACGTCCATCTATTGTAGCTCTTCATTTAATTCATTATCTTTAGAAAAATAAAATATTTTATCTTTAATCTCCATCTTTGTATCTCCATGAAAAATAAAGTATTTCATGATACTTTAGTCTTAATTCTTTTCTCCAACAATTTCTTGTTTATATATACTTTTGGGGAAAATATTTCACTTTGTATTTCACCTATGTGCATTCACTATATTTACACGGTGAAATGATCAATTGCTTTTTATTTTTACCTTTCAATGTATATCCACTCAAATATTTATCTCCCTATAATTTTCACATTAGATTTTCTCATTTCGTGCATAAATATTCACCATAATAAGTCATTTATGATTTTGACATGTTTTCATGTTTAAACGATAAACTATTTTATATTTTACCTCATGTGTATGAAAAATATTAAAGCCTTTATTTATTTTCACCCTCGCTACATACATCACAAACATTTCATTTTCCCCTTGTGATAATGCAAGGAATATTAAGAGATCTCCCACAACACTGCACACAATTTCAATTCCTCCTGCGGGGACACAGGAAGACTCACTGCTCACCTGCACATCCTCAAAATTTACTTCACAGGGATGCGGAAAGAGCTCACCATCCCACACATGGTCTTGAGTTCCTTTGTGATGGCGCAAGAAGATTGTAAAATTATGGGTATTCATGCGATCTATTCTTTGGTTTTTCAAATAACAAAAACTCACATCTTAAGCATCGATTATCTCTTGTACACATTTATGTATGTCTTTCTTCAATTTTCAGAAATAGTCTGCTATAATTAAGGAAATTGTTCACCAACTTGTGCTCCCTTGCTTGACAGTCATATTTGTCACGCTGCCCCAAGTGTACAGGATCAATCATTTTAACAACTCTTTCCTTAGTATGATTCTTTTATCTAATTCTCTTAGCAACTGATTTACTTTGAGAAATTTCAAGTTTCTTGTAGACATGAATTAGTTCACCTTGAGAATTATCTGTGCTAGAGAACTTTCCAAGAGATTTCTTCTGAATATATTCCTCAATAAGATTATCTTCTTTCAATTTGACCCCTCCTTGTATTTATCTTTTGCTTGTTAAACAATATTATCTGCACTTTAATCTTATATGGATTTCCCTAGATTTATTCTTGCTATATGCTTTTCACATTTTTTTGCTTCTCAGTATCAAGAAAATGTTTACAGTAGTCAACGTGCAACTCTATCTTCTTTGCATCAAAGCCATGTTTATGAGGGCTCATCACTACTGATACGAAGTGCATTCATTAATTTTGACACTACTCGGTGAACCTTATCAGTAGTATGAAGTGTTGAAGCTAAAAAATTCTACATTGCAACACCAACATCAAAGTGTAACACATAATTTGAGGGCACCAAATTAAAGCTCAACTTTATTTCTTTCTTCTTTCTAAATATTTCTCCATGTGATAGTCTTTTATAAGTGTTGTATCTTTGAAGACGTTGAGGCTCTTTGCATGTGTAACAATCTGGCAATATCTTCCTCAATCAAATTCAATTGAGTTGTGATGTCCAAATAAGTTATCCTTCCTGATGCATTGAAAAGCAACAATGCAGATCATAGGCTTAGGATTAAACTCCCCTTCTAAGTTAGCTTTCTATGTTTTTCTATTTTTGATAGAACTGATTGAATGCCCTTATATATCCTACCATCTCAGTGATAGATTAAGGTCACAAGATTTGTAGCCCGGCCAAAATCCAATCATAGTTTTAATAGAACCTTAGCAATGGTGGTAGTATCTATGTTTGCAACATAGAGATCTATTTGTTATTACATCCATTGAAACACGTATATCCAATGCACTTATGTTGCACCCATGCAATCCATGGCAAGGCCTCTTGCTTCTTTGGGAATAGTCAAAGCTTTCATGCTTGTGTCCCACAATGTTGTTTGCATGAACACAATTATGAGATCTTTGTTTTGAATTATAACTTTGAGCTCCCTATTGGGTTTTTCCCTAGTATTCTCCTAACATTTTCTAGATTTATGTATGGTAAGATGATCTCCTTTTAGTGTCATTATTTAAGATTGAATTGGATCAATGCACAATTTATTGTTCATTGGGGTCTACAATGTTATATGCTTTTTATCTAGATATTGCATATTCATTTCATCACCATCGAAGTCTATATTTTAGGTGCTACAATTGACATGATGTATTTGAGTTTTCTCCCTTTCAAGAAAATGTTGATTGTGTTTCATTTATTAGCCATTATTTCCCTCTGATGATGATTCCATTCTAAGATCTGAAATGCATCTTAGACTAAAGTGGGTATTCAACATATTCTATTTACTAAAACAAACCAGGTAGTCTCCATAATTACTTTGGAAAATTGATCATATGGTTTCCAAGAGCCAAAAAAATGCACCAAAATGTTGATTTATGATAGGGAAGCATAATTTTCAAAAGGATTTGGGTGGATTCATCAGGATTAAAAACTATCAACATTCAAAGTTGCTTATTTAGCATTTTCTAAAAACTACCACTGTCAAACTTAATTGAAACTCTCCAACTTGCCTCTTTGAAAAAATATCAAATTTGAACCTAGGAAGCTATAACTTGGAGGTTTGGTTCATTTAGGATCCATGAATATGTATACAAAATAGTTTTTTTCCAAACCTTTTCGTTCATAAAATACAAGCATCAAAGTTGACCTTTTAGAGCTTTCTGGAAATGTAGTCATGAAAACTATGTAAAACCCATTTGGTTTTGATTTTGGAAAAATACCAAATGAAGTGTTGGGACCTTGAGAATTGGCATGGTAGTATATTAACATGTGGAGAATTATGGACACCAATTGGTTTTTCACGAGGATCATTCAGTTGCTAAATATTAACTCTCAAAGTTGGCTATCCTAGCAGATTTTGCAAATTGTAGGCAACAATCCTTTTCAAAACACTTCAAGTTGATACTTTGAAACCTTGTCAAAACTAACCATAAGAAGCTAAAATCAGGAATACACATTAAAATATGGAAAATAAACATGCTTTCAAAGTGATTTTGTATGAAACTAAGTAGGCTCCAAGTTGCAATTTTTCAAAGTAGGCCATTTGAGCAGATTTCACAACTGTATCTTTGAGTGTTGAGATCAATTTTTTCATTATGGGAACCCTAAATTTTGCCAAAATTTGTATGAACTTTTAGGCTCCAACATAGTGAAAAGGTATATTTTATTGAGGAAATTACAAGTCTAGATACTTATTCTAGAGATCAGATGATTGGTACAATAACTTCTTTTGAAATGAGGAAAAAGGGTTTGAAAAATGGTATAGCTATAGAGGCTACTTTCAAAGATGGAGTATCAGAAAAGGTTGAAGATTATTTAGCTGTGGTGAGTAGGTCATTATGCTTCTAGATATCCAAAAAGAGCTATAAACAATAAGAGTAAAGAGAATAAAGGAAAGATGATTAAGAAAGATTACTTTGTTGGAGAAGATGCTAGTATTTTTGATGATGAATATGATTATGGAGACTTTGATGACAATGAATGCTTGTTCCTAGATGTAAAAGAAGAACTAGTTGTACTAACTTTGAAAGTTGTGGGAAGGAAAGTATTCTAGAAAAGAAAGATAAGGTTGAAGGGACTTTGGTATCTTTTTTTCATGCAAAATAGGATAAGAATTATTAGGTTGTTGATAGTGGTTGCTCTAATCACATGACTAGAAACAAGAGTAAGTTTATTAAAATTGAAAAATATGATTGAGGTCTAGTTAAATTTGGAGATGACTCAAGAGCTAATATTTGTGGAATAGGTTCAATCAGTTTTGAGGGAAAAAATAACCCTGATAATGTTTACTATGTTAATGGTTTAAGGTATAACCTTTTGAGTGTTGGAAAAATGTGTAGCAAGGGATATAATCTTGTGTTTAAGGAAGAAACATGTGAGATCATAAAAGGGCTCAGAACTATGATTGATGTTGGTAAGAGAATAGATGGAAATATTTATCAACTTAAGGGTGTTGATGGTCATTGCTTTATGTCATAGATTAGTGATAGTTGGTTATGGAATTGAAGCATGTGTCATATGAATTTTCATAATTTGGTGAGAATTAGTTCAGTTCATGTAGTGAGAGACCTACGTTGAATCAGAAAGCCTATCAATGTTGGATATAGGCATTTTCAATTTGGAAAGAAAGTTAGGAGTAGTTTCAAGGGAAAGGAATAATTTGCTATTGGACTACTGAAATTAATTCATATAGATCTTTGTGGTCCTACAAGGGTGAGAACTCTACAAGGTGATAAGTATTTTATGCTTTTGATTAATGATTATTCAAGAATGTTAGGTTACTTTTCTTAGAGAAAAATATGATGCACTAGATAAATCCGATGTGTATAAATATATGGTTGAGAATGAAATAGATCTGAAAAATTCAATGTTTGAGGTCTAACAGAGATGGTGAATTCACCTCCAATGAGTTTAACATGTTTTGTGAATTTCATGGAATAAAGAGGCATTTGTCTTCCCCTAGAACTCCTCAATAGAATGGAGTGGTTGAGAGGAAAAACCAGACGATTCAAGAAGCTACTAGTACTATGATGAAAGAGGAAAATCTATCAAAATTCTATTAGAGAGAAGCAATTCATATTGTTGTTTATATCCTTAAAAGAGTACAACCCAAAGCTAACAGTACAAAAACTCCCTATGAGTTATGGTATGGAAGGATTCCTACTATGAAGTACTATAGAGTATTTGGAAGAAAATGTTATATCAAAAGAGATGAAGAAAAATTAGGAAAGTTTGGTGCAATTTTTGATGAAGGTATCTTCCTTGGATATTCTAACAAAAGAAAATCATACAGATGTTACAACAAAAGGTTGAGAAATATAGTTGAAAGTGAAAATGTTAAGGTTGATGAAAACTTGCAAAATTCAATTGTAGTGGATGGATATGTGTTAGATGAACTTGATTGTAGAGAAGTAGAAAAAGAAAAAATTGATGAAGAATAAGTATAGAACATGAAGAGGAAGAAGCTCCAGAGAAGACCCCTAATACCCCTAAGTATGTGCAAAAGAATCATTCCAAAGAACTATTAGAATTGAGATACCGCTTTGATACCATGTTAGAATTGGCTATGGCTGCCAAGATCTTGAGACCAAATGAAAAGCACAAAAGAGAGAGATGAATATGACAAGAATAAACTATATTCAATGTCAATGATATGAGATGATTGTTTTACAATGAGAGAAACCATTGGTTATATAGCCAAGGTGAGATGCAAGATGTCATAGGATTATGACAAGTGTCTTAATCATATGACATGAGACAACTAATCACACTTATCTAGGTTCACATGTAGTAGTTGTCAAAGGATAATATAACAACTAATGACAACTAAAATCTTCTAGAAAGATTCCTTCCTATGACCGAAGTAAACTTAACATGTTTAAACAACTCCCCTAGTAATGAATTAACTAGGTACAAGACTTTATTTACACCAACAAGAAAAAATCATTGGAGACAAAAGGAAAAGTATATTGACAAGAAGCAAAGTTGAAGTTGAGGTGAATCTATGTTTACTTTCTAAAGTTGAACCTAAAACAATGAGTAA
>VDFB02047230.1:529053444-529099965 GCA_007258455.2 Sequoia sempervirens | reverse complement strand
CAATGATTGACTACGCATGGTGCCTATTTACCAAGTTTTCACCATTGTACTTATCCAAAGCGCCTATTTTCTAGGTTTTCACTATTAGACGAATTATTTCTCTTTACTAATTTTGACATTTTTTCATTTTTTTGGTGCTACCAAGACGCCTGTTTGCCAGGTTTTCATCAAGGCAACAATTTTCTTATCATTTTTCAATTTTTTTTGTATTTTTAAAGTTTTCAGCTTGACTTTCTGATGCTATGCATAGAACTTCTAGAGATGTAGACTATTGATAGGTTCTTCTAGTTGTTCTCCATCTAGAGTCACCAACTGATAAGCTCCATAACCAAAGGAGGATATGATGACATAGGCACCTAGCCAATTTGGTTCAAACTTGCCTGACTTTTCTCTATCTGCCTGGTTCTTAGGGTTCTACATGAGGACTAGGCCACCAATGTCAAACTTCCTGACCATGACTCTCTTATTGTAACTATGACAGAGATGATTTTGATATGCCTGCAGATGGTTCAGGGAATTATACCTTCTTTCCTCCAACATATCCAGCTCATGTAGACGTGACTATCTATACTCCTCATCATCAGTCAGACCCTTCAAGGAGATTCGTAAGGAAGGAATTTCAACCTCAATGGGAAAGATGGCCTCAGCTCCAAAGGCCAAGGTGAATGGAGTGGCTCTTGTAGGCGTACAAATGCTGGTGCGGTAAGCCCATAGAGCAAGGTTGAGTTGAATATGCCAGTCATGACTAGTGTCATTGAGAGTCTTTTTAAGGATTTTAACAATGGTTTTATTTGACGCTTCGGCTTGACTGTTTCCTTGCGGGTAATATGGAGAGGAAAAATGATGTTGGATATGAAACCACTCACATAACTCACAAAAGTGTTGGTTTTTAAATTGACATCCATTGTTAGTGATGATGGATTATGAAAGGCCATATTCGTAAATGATATAGTTAAGAATGAATTTGGATATTTTTTTGCCAATTATGTACATCAGGGAGATGGCTTTGATCCACTTCATAAAGTACTCAGTGGCGGTTATGATGAATTTGTGGCCATTGGACAAGGTAGGATGGATATTTCCCACAAGGTCGAGTCCCCATTGTACGAAGGGCCAAGGAGACATGATCGGCTGAAGTTATTGTGCTGAAGCATGAATCAAATCACTATGAATCTGGCATTGGCGACAAGTCCTGACATATTCTAGTGCATCTTTCTCAATGGTCAGCCAATAGTACCCAAGTCTCATTATCTTCTTGGCCAGAGTAGGACCACTTGAATGAGACCTGCATATACCCTCATGTACTTCATGTAAGGTTGTGCATGCTTCATTGGTGTCGAGACATCTAAGGAGGGTGTTGTCAAAGCTACGATAATAAAGGGTGTCACTAATGATGGCATATCTTGCAGATTTTTGGATAAAATACTTGCTCTGGTTATTGGACAGATTAGGGGGAAGAGTTTGAGACTTAAGGTAGTCATGAATGTCTTGGTGATAGGGAGAATCTAGACCAAAAAGCTTGCAAACCATCTCTGATTCTAGAATATCATAGGTAGGGACCAACAGTTGTTCTATCAGGAATTCCAACTAAGGCATATTGCTTGGAATGTCAAGAAGAAAGCCTATTGTAGCCATGGAATCTTCTACCTTGTTTTGTGTTCTCAAAACTTGCTCGAAAGTCACCATGTGAAAGTATGTCTAGAAGCTGTCAACCATTCATTTGTAGGGAATTAGCTTCTCATCTTTTGTGTCATAGTCATCATTAACTTGGTTGATGACTAACTGAGAATTCCCATAGACATGTAGTGCTCTGATTTTCCATTTTATTTCCATTCTAAGTCTCGTAATTAGTGCCTCATATTCTGCCACATTATTTGTGCATGGGAAATCTATGCGGAAAGACTTGGGAATGGAATCTCCTTGAGGGGTGATAAACAATATCCCTGCCCCTGAGCAATGATTAGTATGTGATCTGTCAAAGTATAGCCTCCAGGGTGACTTTGGTTCTATATGGAATATTGACTCATATGGGAAATCTGCCACTAAGGGTTGATCACTTTGTATAGGTGTGTCTTCCAATTGGTCTACAATCACTTATCCTTTGATTGCTTTTCTTTCTACATACTGAATGTCATATTCCCTTAGAATCATGACCCATTTTTCCAAATGTCCTGTCAATGTTGCACAACTCAAGAGATATTTGAGGGGGTCAATATTTGATAAAAATTGTGTCTAATGGATCAACATATAATGTCTTAGCTTTTGAGCTGCAAAGAAAACTACTAGACAAACATGTACAATTGATGTGTAATTCAGTTCATACCTGACCAGTGTCTGACTGATATAATATATGGCCCTTTCTTTTTCTTCTTGGTCATTTTGTGCTAGTAATGCCCCTAGTGCTGAAGTAGTGGCAGAGATGTATGAGATCAAAGGTTTTCTATGAATGGGTGGCATAAGGACTGGCAGTGATAGTAAGTAGTCTTTTATTTGTTGAAAGGCTTCTTGGCATTTATCTGTCCACACAAAGGGGATTTCTTTGTGCATAAGATGTTGGAATGGTTGACACTTGTCGGCCAATTGTACTATAAAGCACCAGATAGATTGTACCCTACCCTATAATGTCTTGAGTTCGCTTATTCCTCTAGGAGGAGGCATTTCCATGATGGCTTTGACTTTTTTTGGATCAACTTCAATGCCTCTTTGAGAAACTATGTATCCCAAGAGTTTTCCAGATGTTACACCAAAGACACATTTCTTAGGATTTAGTTAGACTTTATATTCTTCTAGTCTCTTGAAAATTGTGTCTAACACCTTCAAATGATATTTTCTTGTTACTGATTTAGCCAAAGGGCCATCTACGTAATCTTCCATTATTTTATGCATCATGTCATGAAAGATTGTGTTCATAGCCCTCTGATATGTGGTGCCTACATTTTTAAGACCAAACGGAATGACATTCCATTAGTATGTACCATAAGGGAAAGTGAATGTTGCTTTATGTTGATCTTCAAGGGCAATACGAATCTAATTATAGCCTGAGAAACCATCCATGAGAGACAACATCTCATATCCTGTAGTGAGGTCGACTATTGTATCAATATTCGGCAAAGGAAAGTCATCTTTTGGGCATTCCTTGTTTAAGTCTTTGAAATCTGTGCAAACTCGGATCATTCCATTTGGCTTTGTTATTGGCACAAGGTTAGATATCCATTTAGCATAATCAATAGACCGTATGAACCCAATGTCTAGAAGTTTCTTCAACTCAACCTTGACCAATAGAGTGACCTGAGGGTGCATTTTGCGTAACTTCTATTTAACTGGTTTGGAATTTGGAAATAGCGGTCGATGGTGCAAAACTAGTTCTAGGTCTAGTCCCAACATGTCGGCGTAGGACCATGCGAAGTTTGCTTTACGTTTTATAAAGAAATTTTGAAATTCTCATGTTTCTTCTTCAGTCAAGGATGCAACAAAGAGGACCATTTTGGGATCTTCTATTGTTGATATGTTGTCTTCTATGGTGTCCTCTATGAGCATAGCTAATTTCTCTTGAGTTACGGGAAGAAAGTCCAGCCCTCCATCTTTGGGCGCCTCAGAGAGGTTTTCACCCACAGATACATCCTTTGTTTTTATTTTTTTATCGTTAGAAGGTGCCTTTCGGTTTTCACCTAAAGACGTTTCATTTTTTGCTTTATTCTTATTTTTAATTTTGTGACTAGAGGACAGAGCAGTCTTATTGAAGTAGGCTACACAATCTAGGTCAATGGTGAATCCTGCCTTGTGATCACCACTGGGTATGCCCTCACGTAATCCCATAAATTTTGTGATAGCCTCATCATTCTGAAAGGTGTCCAGGACTGGTGGGCCTTGTTGGTCCCAATCAATTAATTTTGGATAGACTAGGGAAATTCCATCATCAGCATTGGTGAATTGAGGGGAGGATGTGGAAAGCATGCAGACGTATTCAAAGATATTGTAGATGAAATTATCATCATCCAATTCCACATTAGACTCTATCCAATATTCCCCTTCACTTGTTTCATATTCATTGTCAAAGTAGGGGGTAAATGACTCAGAGTCATGGTTGTCAGTGTCATCTAGAAATTCAGATGGATTCGGCTAATGGTTATGAGGTTCAAATGGTGGGGCTTGTATGTCTTGGGTAAGGTAAATGGGATTGTGACTATTTGGTGCTTGATCAATTTTAAATGTTTGCCAAAAAAATTGTTTAGAGGTAAACTCCCTTGTTTCAATGAACAAATCATCGAGGCAATAGTCACTTAAGGATCGTTGGGAGCCAAATTCCCACTCTTGGGAGTTAGTTTTGGTAAAGGATTCCTTAATAATCTCAACACTTTCCAAAGAATGTACGTGCTCACTCGAAAGTCCATTGGTATGTCAGTCCTCATTGTCGAGCAATCCATACCCTAATCCAAGATACTTTGGTATTTTGAAAGGTTCTATGGGATCTCTTCATCTAGTTTTATTTATGCCTATGCCACTAGTTCCATCATAGACCTTAGCCTTCATCATGTCATATCCCTTGCCATATTTCTTAACTGGTAATGGGGTTAGGTCGGCCATTTCTTTATAGAGCCATCCTGTAATATCGGCAAGGTCCTCGTTACTCATGTCTCCCCATTTTATGAAAACCGTTTTTGGTGGAACTTTGAAAAATTATTTGGGTTCCATTCTAAAACATGGTCGACCATAGACCTTCAAAGACTTGGGTATTGTTGTGATGTTGTATGATGTATTCAGTTTGAATTCTCCACAACCTAGGTCCTAGATCTTGACAATGGATTCATCCTTAGGGTTTGAGGAAGATGGTGACATGGTGGATGATGTGGATAGAGTGGACATGGAAGATGATTTGAGTGTGGATGGTTCAATGTATTTAGAAGAAGAGTAGCTAGGAGCTTCTCGGTTGATGGACACTCAGTTTTTAGAAATACCCCTTAGGTTGGTGCAATATTGAAAAGGGTTGGGGTCTCCATATATGGTGATTTTTGTGCCATCAAATGGGAATTTTAAGCATTGGTGATATGTAGAGGGAATGAATTTTAGGGCATGAATCCATGGGAAGCCGAGCAAGATGTTGTAAGGTAATTCTAGATCCAGGACCTAGCAAGTTGTATCCACAATGACTGGTCCCACTCTAATAGGAAGATAAATAACGCCTCATGAAGAACGTTCTTCATCATCATATGATTTTATAACTATACTCTTTGTAGGGTCTACGCATGCATCAAAAAATCCTAGAGCCTTAACCAATTTTAAGGAGCATATGTTCAATCCTGATCCACCATCTACTAAAACTCTTCTAACCTTATGCTTATGGATGAAAGTTTCAATGTGTAATGCATCATTATGGTTGGTCTTGGGTGATGAATAATCCTGATTAGAAAAGGTGACATGATGGGGTGTTGTGAGGTATCCCACCATTGTCTCAAATTGGTTGACATCAATATCCTTAGGGATGGATGACTCTTGCAGGGTTTTATCCAAGATAGCCTTATGCGTGGGAGAAATGTGAAGCAACTCGAGTATGGAAATTTGTGTAGGGTTTTTTCCTAATTGATTGATAAGGTTAAACTAACTCTTAGGTTGCCACTACTTTATAGATGAGCTGGGTTGTGATTTCTTAGGAAATGGACCAGGTATGGTGATTTTAGGTTGCCTAGAAAGAGGTAGACCAACTATGGTGATCTTGCCACTGTGAGTAGTAGCATTGTATTGAGGTACTCTTTTGACTATGATGGTATTGACACATTCGTTATCAGTTCGGTCATTGTTTATAGTAGGTCCATCGGAATAGTCATACTTGGTGTGGGCATAATTGGCTTGATTGTTGTTTTCCTTAAGACCTGACGTGGAAGCGTTATTAGAACCATGGTCTTGCAGTGGGTTCTTATGAATGGTATGATCCGAATTTGAGGAAAATTGTGGTCCACCTACCTCAATGATATGATTCTCGATAAGGTCTTGTACTAGATTTTTCAATTGTTGATAGGAAGAAGTTTTATGTCCTTTTGCCTGATGATAATAAAAAAATGTATTATCATCCCACTATGCTAGTTTGAATTGTCCTGGATCATATGGTTTTGGTTCGTGAAGTGTGATGCCACCATTCTGAAGGCATTTCTTAAGGAATTCCTCAAGGGGCTCACTCAAGGGAGTGTATGTGCGACCCTTGGGGAATTGTCTTATTTGACGGTATTGTCCTTGATTGTGACTATTTTAACCATTTTGGTTGTTTAGGGTAGCATTGGTTGGGGGTGTCAATATCATTGTTGGTTTGTTTTGTGGTTGAACCCCTTTTAGAGATAGTATAGGACCCATGGTGTTTACAACCTTAGTGTCAACAACACCATCATTGGTAACATGCTTATTTTTGACCCAGTACTTGTTTTTGTCAGTGCGAGGGTTTATGTTTGCATTTATAGGACCATACTCTAGTTCTTCTTTTGCAATAAGAGCTTTCTCAACCTAGATTCCCTTTTCGACTAGGTCTGTAAAAGTTGTGCAACAATGAACTTGTAATCAATATTTCAGGGGGCCCAGAACTGTTTGAATGAACATGCCAACCTTTTATTTTTTGGGTATGTTGATGTGGCAATGACTAGCTATACTTCTCCATCTTTGGAAGAATGGGATAAAGGTTTCACCTACATCCTCTTGCATGAGAGTACATAGGCTAGTAATAGAGGTTTCCATGTCAATTTTATATGAGTAAATTTTTATGAAATTTTTTTAAGTTCATCCCATGTTTTGATATCTTTTTGAGTGGAGAACCAATCAAGGGCAGGACCTGTAAGACTTTTAGAAAATAGTCTCATCAAGGACATTTGTTCATAGGTGACATCCATATAGTTGTTCACGAATTCTCAGACATGTTCGATAGGGTTTGTCTTTCCTTTGCATTTGGTAAAATTTGGTGACACATATCCCATAGGAAATGGTGGCATGTATAAGTTCATGTCAAAGGGGTACATAGATAGATCATATGACACTTCCGATTTCTTAGTGGATATTTGAATGTTTTCTATGGTCTTCTCTAGACCCATCAGCTTTTCTTGCAAGGTATCGATTATAGTATCCGTTGTGGAACCATACATTAGATTGATTGGTACACCATGGGTCCCAAGTTGTTGTGAGTGGATGTTGGTGTACTGTTGAGGGATGTGTTGTTGTGATATGTATGATGTGTTTTGGTTTGTGTGTTGGTACTGAGATTTTAGATTGGGGACATGTTGATGGGTATGAATATGGGATGAATATGTCAGAATGTGTCCCCCAGCCATTTGAGTTGATATTTGGGGAATATGGTGACCAGGAATATTTTGGTGTCTGATAGATCCCATAGGTTGTGTGTTTTGATTTCCTTGTGGGGGTTGTTGGAACTATCCTAGAGGACTATTCATGTTTTTTCCTTGGCAGGGGTTGGTATTAAACTATGTTGATGTGTTAACATTAGGTTGTGGTCCTTGAATAAGGAGATATCATTTACCTCCACCCAAAGGATTAAGTGAGGTACCAATGACAGGATTTCATGAGGATGCACCCATTGTACTAGATGTAGTTGTAAATGGGGGATTTGAATGGCTTGATGATACCACCAAGGAATTTACCGAAGTGGTAAATAGAGGATTGGAATAACTTGCCCACATTGCCGAGGACCCAAAGGTGGCCCCAGCCAATTGTGATGATATTGTGGATAGTGTAGGTGATGTGACAAATTGTGTACCTCCAATGGATGTAGTGTTGATTGAATTGTAATTGTTTGGAATGTTGGAGGTAGCACTCATGGTAGTTGTGACATTTTGTGAGGTAGCATAAAAAAGGGTATTGTTTGTGTTTTTTGGAGGTTGACCACTATGTTTGGGAAATTTTAGTATCAAAATAAGATAACAAAAACACACCAATGCAACATTAAACTAAAGAAAAGCTAAATAGAATTGAAATCAAAGAAATCAAACAGAGCTTCTTCAGAATCTTTCCATTGTCCTCTATCTCTAGTGATTTGCTTGAAGCTGTTGCTCTCAGATTCTGTAAGAAAACCTTCTTAGAATGACAACCTGTAGAACGAGTATGCAAAGGGAGAGTACTTCTCTATCCTATATGCTGGTGGAGTGAAATGTTGATATACAAATATGCACAGGGGTTGTAGATTATGCATAGGGCTGTGGATTATGAATGCTATTGAAGCTATGATATGAGGATGATAAGCCATGATATGGATTACTAATATGCTATGCTATGATTCTAAAGGCTATGGATGTTGGAAGGCTGATTGACTATAGTTTTCCTGTATGCAAGCTTCTCTTTTTTTCAAAGACCTGACAATCCTTTTTATAGCTTTTTACAAGCAAGAGCCTAACTGGAAAAGATCAATGGCTGTGAGATTGTTTGGTAATTTTGAATGGTGAAAGATGGAGTGGTTTAGAGGAATATGGAAGATGTTGGGAGGTTGGAGAGAAGAATGGAGGTTTGTCTTCAACCCACAGGAACAACTTTGCTCAAAAATAGATAAATTTGTTTGATTTTCTGTTTTGAAGTTATTTCACGGTTGTTGTAGATAATCCAAATTAAATAAATAAATTTATTTAATTTTATGTGAGTTTGAGGTTTTAAAATATTTTTTAAAGATTTGATGGGAATCGATATTAGAAGTTTTAATTAAATATTTGGAATATTTAATTGTGAATAGACTTTAGAAGAATTAATTAAATATTTAGAATACTTAAATTGTAAATGAAATTTGGAAGAATTAATTAAATATTTAGAATATTTAATTGTGAATGGAATATTTTTAGAAGAGAAGAATATTTAATCTTTATTTGAATAAAATATTCAAGCCAAGATTATATGATAATTAATATAAATAAATCATAATGTTTATTTAATTAATTAAGAAATGGATAAGAAAAGTGATTAAATAAACTTGTTTATTTAATTGAAATGAAATAATGAACAGTATAAATAAATTATTTAGATTTATTTATACGCAAATTGAATTCAAAGATTTAATTAAATATTAAAAATATTTAATTAATTACCAGACTACTGTGATGTGACCATTTTTAGGTGTCTACAACCACTATTGCACATGTTATTTGTGTTGTTAACATTATGGTTAGGAGATGTTGGTCCCAAAGTATTAATGTCAAACCCACAGGGTAATTTAGCCCCTTGACTTAAAAGTATGGCCAAATATCTATCTCTATCATATAAAACCATTTGTTCTATGAAATGGGCCGCTTCTGGATCTTGCACTGCTACCTCTAGGTTTTCCTCAAGTATTTGTCTATATTCATCCTTACGTAAGAATGGTTCAAAGGGGTTGTTTGATGAGGATGGTATGGTCATGAGAGGTTGAGTATTTGTGTTACTAAATGGATCATCAAAAGTCCAATTTGGGTCATAAGTGTGATTAGTGACATTGGAATTAGAATCTTGTCCAAAGTTTTCCATTTGTCTTTTCCTTCTTTGGAGTCTAGTTTCCACCATAAAAGGGAATTGTTCAAATGAGGGTAATGGAAATGATGACTAAATGCAAGGATGATATTAGCCTATTTTTTTTGTATTTTTGTGATAAAGGATGACAATGCAAGACTATGTTTTTTGGATTTTTGATAAAAGGGGATGACAATGTAATAGTGTTTCCTAAAGAAAATGGCTAATGCAAAATGATGACTAGGATGACAAGTTATGACAATTTTTTTGTATTTTAGAATAAAGGATGACAATGCAAGGTGATGACTAAGGAAATAATTGATGCAAAATGAAAAGGTTGTCAAAGCAAAAGTGTCAAATGAGGACTAAGATGATTAATACAAAGTCTAGGTTCAAAATGAGGACTAGAGGTGGACAATGCAAAGTTTAAGTTTAAAATGATGACTAAGTTTGGACAATATTTGGAGAAAGGTTTTTCTTAACCACTCTAAGCATGAGTTATGTCTCAATTTAGGTTATCAAAAGGACTTGCTAAAGGGACTAAATGACAAGGTTAAATGATGAGTGAGCCTGCCTACCTAGACTGTTGAGTTGGAGGTTCTCAAAAAAATGATAATGACTAAAAAGAGGAGTAATGACTATGTCCCAAGATAACCTTATTTTGAAAACAATGGTTTTTGCAAAGTGTAGAGATTTGGCCTAATCCAAATTTTTCCAATATGAAACCTAAGGATAGATTTATGTGAGAAAAAAAATGACAATTATGGCACCTAGGGAATGCAGCTAAAATTTATAAATTTTAAACCTATAGTTACGATGCAAGCTAATGAATGTCAATGATGAATGTTTTGAGCAATTTCAATTTTAGTTTCTAACAAAAACTTTTGAAAAAAGATGTTTTGACAGTAGGCTAAGATGTGTGAACTTTAGAAAAAGACAAAAGCATCACAAAAAGACAAAAACATCAAAAAAATTCCTAAAAAAAGACAAAAACATCACAAAAAGTCCTAAAAAAAGACAAAAACATCACAAAAAGTCCTAAAAAAAGACAAAAAAATCATAAAAGTCTTGAAAAATGACCAAAAACATCATAAAATGTCCTAAAGAAAGACCTAAAAATCAAAAAACATCCTAAGGAAACCTCAACAAATGTCAAATTGTCTTGAAAATGCAAAAATAGAGTCATTTCTTGTCAAGTCCGTCAAATCAAATAGTCTTTGTCATTTGTCTGAACTACGTTGTCTCTGTGCGTTTTCTATGTAGGAAAGACTCATTTTTGAATCCTTGAGACATTAGGTCAGTCCTTTTAGGTTGTCAAAATAAAATCATGATGCGATCTTTGGTCATCAAGACAAAGCCATTGGTCATGTCAAACTACGAGGTCTCTGAGTGTATGACATAGTCAAGGCCATCTGTCGATGAGCCCCCAAGGCCGCACTAGGTCAGTCCATTAGGGTTCATGGCACTACACTGAAACACACATCAAAAAGTTTTCAAGTCAAACAAGTCATCTCAAAATAAGAAAATTACTGCAACCAAATTATAGCAACCATTTATTCAATATGACAATTACACCAGCATGACAACATCACCATATGATCGACACAAGTCAATTTAGGTAACTTCAGTCATATTTGGTCAAAACAAGTTACATTATCATAACCAGTCAAACTGTCAACTCTTGGTTATCTTTCAAATGTGTCCTTCTAAAGAATACCCTATGTCATTCATGTCTTAGGATGTGTCCTTCCTAGGCATCATCATTGTCATCTGACATTTTGAGGGAACCTCTTGACATTTAAGGATCACTCCTCTCAATATTAGTATTCTTTAGATGTGTCCTTCTGAAGAAAAATCTCTCATTCATGCCTTAGGATGTGTCCTTCCTAGGCATTGTCATTGTTATCCAAAATTTTGAGGGATCCTCTTGACATTTAAGGATCACTCCTCTCAACATCAGTATTCTTCAGATGTGTCCTTCTGGAGAACAATCTTTGTCATTTATGCCTTAGGATGTGTCCTTCCTAGGCATAGTCACTATGATCTGACATTTTTGAGAGATCCTCTTAACATTTAAGGATCACTCCTCTTGACATAAATGTATTCTTTAGATGTGTCCTTCTAAAGAACAACCTTTGTCATTTATTCCTTAGGATGTGTCCTTCCTAGGCATCGTCACTATCACTTGGCATTTCGAGGGATCCCTTTTGACATTTAGGGATCAATCCTCTTGACATCAACATTATTCAGGATGTGTCCTTCTTGAATTTGGCAATCTTTGACATTTCATCATCTTGGCATCATCAAAACCTTGACACCCTGGCATCTCAACATCATCAAACCTGACATCTTGGCATCCAGACACACTTGGAACTTGTCTTTGGCTTTTTCATCATGTTACTAGTTTTTTAGCGAGATCCCAACAACAAGACTTAGAGAATCAGGGACATATCATGATGTTTGTCTTGTCTTTTGATACTCATGTTACTAGTTTCTCAGTGATGTCTTGACTACAGGATTTAGAAAAACAATGATGTATCATGATAATGGCATTATTTTGTCCTTTTGGAAATCATGCTATTAGTTTCTTGAGGATGTCCTAGAAATAGGATTTAGAGAAGCAACGACATTTCATGACTTGTCTTGCTTGTCTTTATTTGTCTTTTTATGCATGTGGTTAGTTATGACAAAAAGATTGGGGCAATTGTGCTCTTAGTATGAATCATAATCATCCTTGTTTGTGACTTCTTGTCTTATGTAATGGTACGACCTTGCACACCTTGATTTATATCATATCATGGTGTTTGTTGAACATTACAATAATCTGCCCAATGATGATTAAGAGCAATAAATATTAAAGTCCTATGGTAAAGTTTTGAAGGATTTGATCTAGGAACTAACATGCATCTCCTTTTGTCTTGTCATCTTCTCTCATCCATCTCTCGATGATATCCTATGACATACAAATACATAATTGCATACATAATGATATAGACATTGCATTAGGTCCATATATACATCATCCATAGCATTAAATCATATACATATTGCAATATACATAGTCACGCGTTAACATAATCATAAACATGGCATCCATTCAAATGAATACATTATGTCATGATCATCATCCATGGCACAACATCGACACAACATATAAATAAGCATTGCATTATCATGGCATCACATCATAAGTAACCATCATAGGACATACATGACAGGACATATAAATAAATAAATCATCCATCATACATCATAGTGCATAAATTAAATAACATCACATAACACACATGTAGGCCGCATCAAAAATGCATCATATAGCCTCATCTCAAAAAATATAATGTCATGGGATAAAGTCAAGAGATATCCCAAAAATAGAGCATGCAAGCTCGATGGTCAATACATAAAGTGTCATAATATAAAGACTGAAACATGAATGTAGTAAACATGGCCCTATGAAATGCTCTCCTCATCCCCTCATGGTGAAGAGTGTGGAGACTGAGGACCTATGCCTAGCACTGAGGTAACAGGTGGACCTGTAGTGACCTTTTTCTGTGAAACCAATGGAACTAACACTAATGGCATCATCTCCATGGTAACATGCATTTGTGATGACACTATAGCCTGACTCTATGAAGCCAAAGGATCTATCACTAGAGGTGGACTCGGTACTGATCTATGGCCTGAACCTGATGACCCATATGAGTGTCCTGACCTATGACTAGAGGAGTGTCTGTGATGGGACCTGTGACTCAAAGTATGCCCTAAAGAGGTCGAGCCCCCTGTACTACTCTGACTGCCACTGCCACTGCCACTCCTTGACCTACTATTGTCACATGTCCTCATCTGTGTCTTGGTCAGGGCAAGATCTCTCATCTCGGCTGGTACGACCTACTCATATAACTTCCTGTATCACCCAAGCCGTACACTGAACCTGCCAAACTCCCATGCCAAATCTGCTGATGGTCCTATACACAATCATGCAAACTCTATACAACACTGTGTTGCCTCCTATTAGCAGGTCATTGCCTAATCCTGCTCTACCCGAGCCACCTCTAGCTCTTACTACAATGCTCTGATCTATGTGGCACTCTTATCCAATCTCCTCTGTAAGTATTCCACCCTTTGGTCTATCGTGGCATCATGGGGCAACACCGAGCTGGATGGTATCTTGTCATCTCCCTCCACCATCCTCCATCTCAGGAGCCTCTCGACCTCATCCATAGCATTATCATCATCTCTGCCATCATCAACCTCATCCTTTGTGACCTCCTCTCTGCCAACTCCTTCATCATGGGGCATATCAACCTCCATCTTAGCCTCTTGTCGAACCACCTCCTCTCCAATCTCCTACTCCTCCCTCCTCTCCTCCTCATGCTCCTATCTCTCATCCTCTCTGACCTCCTCCTCAGTAGCATGCTCCTACCTTGGCTCCCCCTCCTTGACCACCTCTGGGATAGCATCTAGTGCCCCTCTCATCGTGCATTGTCTCACCCTTCGGACTTTCCTTTGGCCATGTCTCCTCCTCCTCATTTTGTCTCCTCCATCATCCCCATCTCTCCCTCCACCCTGACCTTTGTCTCTTCCCCCATCTCTCCCTCCACCCTGGCCTCTGTCCCTGCTGCCATCTCTCCCTCTACCTCTGTCACCATCTTTTCCCCCTCATCTAGCTCGTGGCACACAGGGTATCACTAATCTCATATCAATTGGTGTTAGCCCATCTGGATAAAAATTCTACATTCAAAATGAGGACTAGAGGTGGACAATGCAAATTCTAAGTTTAAAATGATGACTAAGTTTGGATAATATTTGGAGAAAGGTTTTGCTTAACCACTCTAAGCATGAGTTATGTCTCAATTTAGGTTATCAAAAGGACTTGCTAAAGGGACTAAATGACAAGGTCGAAATGATGAGTGAGCCTGCCTAACTAGACTGTTGAGTTGGAGGTTCTCACAAAAATGACAATGATTGAAAAGAGGAATAATGAGTAAGTCCCAAGATAACCTAATTTTGAAAACAATGGTTGTTGCAAAGTGTGGATATTTTTCCTAATCCAAATTTTTCCAATATGAAACCTAAGGATAGATTTATGTGAGAAAAAAAAATGACAATGATGAATGTTTTGAGCAATTTCGATTCTGATTTCTGACAAAGAATTTTGAAAAAAGATGTTTTGACAGTAGGCTAAGATGTGTGGACTTGAATTCTAGTATGAAACTGAGTTTATTTTTCTATCAGGCGATTGTGTCGTTACAGACAATAAATGCGTTGTAGTTATCAAATATGGCACTAGAAATGTCAAATGTGGTTCATTTTTTCAAATGCGACTTTACATATGTCAAAATGTTATTTAGTTTTGTAGATGCAGCTTTAAATATGTTAAATGTGTCTCAAGATAGGAAAATGCAGTGTTTGGATTAGCAAATGCATTTGAATAGATCAAATGCATTGGAAAATCTGGAAAATGCGGTGCAATAGAGTGATTGCGTTTTGACAAATGTGTTGCAGAATGTAAAAAAGTCAAATTTCTAATGTTTGTGGTAAAAAATCTGAATTGCTTAAAGTTTGAAAATTTGTTTCCACATGTTTGGGTGTTGTTTGTTTCGTTTCAGTAACTAGGAAACACTTGGCAAGCACAATATTCTAAAAAGTAAACAAACACACAAGAGAATAAGTACAATCCTATGGTTAAGCCAGGATAGTATTCGCTAGACTTCACATGGGTTTCCCCAACTGCATATCAGTAGCGTGTGAATCTAGAAGCTTGGATACATGGGATCCCCCTTACAGTGCACTCTCTTCTTAGGCCAACCAAGCTTCCAACCCACGTGAAACTCCCATGGTATATTGATCACCTCTACTAAAGACTGCGAAGACGTGGAAGGCTTCACACCGATTGGTGTTGTACTAGAAAATAGAATGTTTTGGGATTACTACACAAGAGTTTTTAATTTGGGACCCCCGTTCAAGTGGCCATACATGAGGCACAAGATTAATCTCTATTTAGGAGGCACTCCAACTTGAAGAGGTTAAGCTCAATAGGGTTTTGGGGAGTACTACTTGGTCCGTATGACAAATCCACACTCGTAATCTTAGGTTTTCCCTTAAGATTCACATTTATATACTAGTCGGGGGTAGCTTGGCTTTAGCTCCATTGCCATTTTGAGTCGCGTTGGGGTGATGAAATCCCCAAGTAGGCCTAATTTCTAGAGGCAATAATCATTTCTCTTACACCTAGGATCGCATGACTACGCAAGGGGAGAGGATACTTTGGTTATTGCATTAGGGTTACACATAGATAAAGTGGGTTTGGCTTTCTGATCACCTAGTTTGCATAGGGTGAGAGCATATTCACCTACCACTTTCAAACATAATCAGACAATATGGAAAACACGTTAATTTAAAATGCACCAAAAAGAAATGTGTTTTAATCAAGAAATAGCAAGCACAATGTTTTTGGAATGAATCTTGGACACTCAAACCTGCAAAATCACACGTTAAGAGTCTTAGAAAGAGTCTCGGGCCCACGAAATGTAACTGGCACATGCTACAAACAAAGATCAATAACATGAAAAATCTATGCTAGGTAGAATGCAGAAAAGAAAACCAGAATGAAAAAAAAAAACCGAATGCCAAAAACAAGAAAAAATTACAAGGCAAATGCATCACAGAAGAGAAAATGTGTCTCTCTGTGCAAAAAATGCATCACAGTCCTATGTTATGGTCTGATAGGAAGATGCGTCTTGAATATCAAATGCGTCATTTGAAGAATTAGATGCAGATCAGTCTGTCAAATGCATCTTTTAAGACTACATATGTGGCACCTCAGAGTGATTGCAACATTTTAACCTTCAGATGCGTCACGATGCATCAGATGTAGCTTGATAAAAATAAAATGTGGTGTTCCATACTTGTACCTGTAAAAATGACAAAAAACAAAAAAATCATATGAAAAAAGAAAAATAAAGGAGTCAGGTTCACTAATGTATCAATGGGTTAAATTTTAGGTAAAGGTTGGAATGATTAAATCAATAAGCATAAACCCAAAGAATCTATCAAGTACAATGAAAGCTAAAAAAAATGAAAGAATTATACTAGCTGATTCACGAAACTTTCATGATTCACCTCCATAGCACCTTCTAACTTGCTGCAAATGTTTCCCTTAGATTGAGTGTGTGAGCAATCTTTGACTATGCCAATGTCCTAAACAAGCTTTGAAGGATTTGATGACTATGCCTATGAATATGACAAATGACTATGCCAAGAAATGCCTAAGAGTTAATGAAATTGAGTATGAAAATATCATAAATGCTCGACATGTACGTATGAGCGTGAGTGGTCGAAAATGTGAGCAAAATTGTCATTTTATAGAAAATACAATTTTGGACAGACAAACAAGATTGAAAGTTGACAAAACCTAAAATCAGTGGATGAGATTTCATGTGACAATCCCTAATTAGGGTTAGGGAAAAATCATTAAATGAGTGGCCAAGATGCCATTTGATAAAATATAATCGACGATCGAGAATAAATGTGACAATTAGCCAAAAAGATAAAGATTTTTGAAAATCAAGAAGATAAAGACTGCTTGATTTGTAAGATTCAAAAAATCAAGAAGATAAAGGTTGAACTGAAAAGCAGATTTGGAAAATCAAGAATTTGCTCAATTACTTGATTTTTGGAAGAAGATTACCTTTTTGAATTAAATTAATTCAAAATAAGGATTTTGTGTGACAATAAATAATCTTTTTCGGATTATTCACCAAAATGAACTGACAGTTAAGAATGTGATATCATTTTAAATAATTTCATTTATTTAAAATTAAGGAAATGCTAAATTTAGCAATTAAATAATTAAAGATAATTATTTAATTTAGAGGATTATGACTGATAATTAAATAAATTAATAAATTCATTTAATTATGATAATTAGTGACATATTCAATAAATAAATAAAATTCATTTATTTAATAATCAAGAAGACATAAATGAATAAAGGTAATTAAATAAATTAATAAATTTATTTAATTGCGGGAAGATTTAGACAATTAAAGACATATTGAATAAATAAATGTAATTTATTTATTTAATAATCATGAGGAATAAAATGACATGAATTAATTAAATAATTATGAATTATTAAATTAATAGTCGAATGTGGACCAAGGACATAATTAAATGTCATAATTATGCTAGGACGAAAGTTGTAAAATAGAGCTTGTAGGCCTAGGTCATTTTTAAGTGTCTACAAATAGTATTGTGCAAGTGTTTAGAATGTCCTTCGGATCATGCTTCATGTTTCTTTTGTATTGATGCTATGCCTATGCAGATTTAGTATGTTGTTCGAGGTTGTTAGATGTTGCTATATTAAGAATTTTAGGTTTTGGATTGTTGGTGAGAGGAGGTTGTGTTCACCAGTATGTGAACTAGTTTTACAGTGTTGTACAGAGGTGTCAAGGAGAAATGTATTTGCTCCACATTTCTCTACAATTGCTTTTTAGGAATTGTGGTGTTGATGGAGAGTTAATAGTTTTGTTCTCCTGTTTGAGTAAAGAGGATTCATGGTTAGGTGTATCAGAGGTTCAAAAGCATATACTTAATGTTTAATGTGTTTTCATTGGTAATGGTCGACCTGGTGTCTACACTACATTTGAAAATGTTCAAGTATTAATGGATGCATAGCATGGAATGTGAGACTTAATTTTCTTATCTTGATTATGTGTTTTTTGGTCCCCTTTCATTCCTATCCACTGTGGGAATGTTTAGGTGCTGATCTAATTTGAATTTGTAAATATAACAAATAAAATCTTGACCTTAGAGAAGATGTTTAAGGTTGAGGATGATATAAATAAGAGTAGAGTTGTTGAGAGTTGAATGAGAAAGAATGAAGATGGAAACAAGCTAGATGAAAGATCAATGTAAGTGATGTGTGATGTGAATTTGAGTAGATTAGTGTGAACTTCAAAGTATTAGATTCCTCAATGCAGTGAGCCGAAGGTGTCTGAAATAGTTCATACTAGACTACAAAAGTGCTAGAGCATTGTAGTGGATTCCTTATTGCATTGAGAAAATTTTCTTTGTGTAACATTTCTCTTCTATGTTCTTGTTCTCTCTTTGGAAGTGAGCCTTGGTTGTGAGCCTTTTCAAATAGTGTATCCAATTCTGGTAGTGAACCCTTTTGTACCAGTTTTGCAATTACTTATATTGTGAGATAATCCTCACTGTGTTTTTTCCTCATTGGGTTTTCCACATAAATATGATGTTCTCTTGTGAATGGTGTTGTTATTTCAGTTTTTTTTATCTACATTTCATGATTAATCGCATTAATAGAATAAGGGTTTAAATTAAATGTATGTGGATTTGATTACTATTGAGGCTTTTTGATGTTTTAATTAGATACAACTGATTCACTCCCCGCCCTCTCTCAGTTGTATTGTTCATTCAACATACCTATGTATTATAGTCATAATTTTTTTCTTATTGAAGAAGTTCAAAATTTAAATTTGTATTCTAGAGATTAGTTGTTTGGTGCTTTAATTGCTTTTGAATTGAGATAGTTTGGTCCAAGTGATTCAAATAATGAGACTCCTTTTAAAGTTGGAAAAGATGAAAAGAATGATGAATCAAATCTAGATGATGTTGATGATGTAGAAGATATTTTTTTGAGGATATTGAAAAAGGGAACTCAAAAATATAGAGATAAGTTACCTAAATCAAATGTTTCAATTGCGGAAAGATTGGTCATTATACCTCAAGGTGTCCTATCAAAGATTTAGAAGATAATGTTGAAAGAATGAAGAAGGTTGTCATTAATGATTTTTCTTTGATGTCAAAAATACATGATGGATTTCAAAATAGTATGAAGGATGTTTATAGAAGAGTTATTTTGTAAAAGGGTTTTTGCTCAGTGTCTACACTGACAATTTCAACACACAATGACCTCCAGTAATTTTGTTTGCATTTTTTCACCTTTTCAAAGCTACTTTTGTGATTCCAATATGCTTTTCATGGACATCAAAAGCATCTTATTTTAGGATTTTAGTTGACTTGGTTAAGTAGTTCAAAATTTACAAGTTATAGAAGATCGACATATATGGTTTACATAATTTTTTGTGCATTGGTTATGACCTAACTAGTCCACATTCCTCCATGGATTTGAGTTAGCCTTTGTGGTTTCAGGAGAATGTTGATAGGTGTCATTACATTGCATTTTCCATTTGGAATGATGTTTTGTGGTCCACGTATTTGATGATGATGATCAATTGGAGTACTTTTCCTTTGGGTTCTATGCCTAGCTGACTTAATATATGAAAAGTTTTGTGAAGATTAAATATATGATGTGAATGGAAGATGGAGTTATGATAGGTCCATGTCAACCTATATTTCATATGTTTAATCATGAATATATTTTGGCTTGAATTGGGTGCTGACTAAGCACATTTTGTATGTTTTCAGGCTACATCTAATTAGGTTGACCTAATTGATGTTTGTGATGAATACAAGGTTGATTTGAGTTTAGGAGAATAAGTATCTAAATCATACATGATCCAAATGCAAGCTATGATACTTTAAATTTTGTAGAATTGTGGGAATAAGCTGTGAGTGTTGAGAAAAGGTGTATGAATATAGAGCAGGAAAAGACTTGTAATCTAAGTTGATTAGAGTGTATTGAATTATGTGTTATGAGCTTCAAAGGAACTGAATCTAGCATATGTTAGATGCAATTCTCTTATTTCAAATATTGGTTGTGAATCCACCTCTTTCTATCTTTCTTTTCTCTATGAATAGTATGCTCACTTGGATAGTGAGTCCAAATGGTAGTGAGCCTTTTTGTAATATCCTATAACTAGTTATAACATATTGTGATTTTATCCTCACCATGTTTTTCCCTTCTTAGGTTCTCCATGTTCAAATTCTAGTGTTCATATGTTGTGTGTGTTATGGGTTTTTCATGCTTTCGTTCCTTATAACTGTTAAGTATGCTTTGGTAATTGGATGGTTTAATAGAATATTGATTCATACCCCCTCTCAGTATTATATGTGTTCAAAAATTGGTATCAAAGCCTGGTTCATTGAAACAAGCTTGATCGCTTTGGGAAGATCTTAGAAATTGAACACATGGTTGAAAGTAAGTTTCCTATTTCTCCAGAAGTGATTCCTGGGTGATCCCACAGTAGCAGTTTACAATTTATGGCAAAACTGGACACTGAAATTATTATTTTTAGCTAAATCTTCACTTTCAAGCACCTAAAGCGGCTAAACCGTGAGGAATTTGAAGATGATGCAAACTAGAGTTCCGTGAAATTTTTTCCGTCAATTCTAAATATATTTTTTTCAAAATTTTTGGAATTAGATTTCACTTCTTTTTCCATCTCCCTCGAAAACTAGTTTTTTTCAGAAAACAACATTTTTAAAAAGTGACGCTCACCGTATAACACATAACTTCTTTTCCATGAAGGATAAAATTCTAATTCTTTCAAATTTAGATTTTTAACTCTGATATCTAGTCATTCCACTTGGTTAGATAGTTTTTAATTGAATATTTTATCTTTAATCAAGTTTTGAAGTTAAACCAATTATAATTCAGACATAGCATAACCGTATAACGCATGACTTTTTTTGTAAGTATCGTAATTCAATATTTTATTTTTTTTGGATCAAGGACTTCAATATCTAGTGCACTCATATTTTTCAAATTTTTTTTGATACTCTGCTATTTTTCCACATGTGTAGAACATAGAGCTTGATTTTCAGTGAAAAACCTACATTCACAAGAAATAAAAAATAAATATAATAATCAAATAAAATTTAATTAAAATTATACTTTTTGGAAGCTTATAATAAGGACTAGAAACTTACAAAAATAAATTTTAAATGAATTCATTTGATCCCCAAAAGGTAAATCAAAAGTGGTTTTTTATCAACATTTTGATAGGTGTAAAGGAGACTCCATTATAGGTATGGTTTAAAACTAGCGGGGTTCTATCCAAGGGGGCTTGGTCCAAGGTGGTTTGATCAAACCCTCTTCAATTGGAATCCTTTAAATGGAAATTTTCAAGGCTTAAATCATTATATTTTCTAAAAATATGTGATTTCAGCAAAAATCAAGATCTCCCAGAAAGTATAAACCATTATTGTGGCAGCACCCTCCTGCTGGTGGATACAGAGAAGAATATTGAATTTTTGACAAATATGGAGAACTCAAAGTTGCTTTTGAAGACCTTAGAAATAATTTTGAAAGATGCTCTAGAAAAATACCAAAATTTTCCCTATGTGTTCAACAATTGGTATCAAATCCTGGTTCGCTGGAAGAAGCTTGATCACTTTGGGAAGATCTTATAAATTGAACACATGGTTGATAGAAATTTTCCTATTTCTCTGGAAGTGATTCTTGCTATTGGATATAGAGAAGAATATTGTATTTTTGAAAAATATGGAGAACTCAAATTTTCTGTTGAAGACCTTGAGAAAATTGAAGTTGAAAATATATATTTGAAGGAAAATATTAAAGAAGCAAATAACTACATCAAAAAATTGAGAGAAAAAATCAAGAAGTTTAGAGAAAGACATAAGGAATTCAATGAAAAATTGAAACAAGAAAATGAGAACATAACTAGACTGAAAGTGCAAGTGGAAGAAAAGAAAAGAATTGAATAATGTTTGAATGCAATGGTAGAAAGAAAGATTGAAGAATGGACAAGGCCTGAACAAGAAGTGATAAATCTAAGATCGAATCTAAAGAAAGCAAGAATTCATGAGGAAAAATTCAAGACAAGTTTTGCAATGCTTCATGAGTTAATTGCAAGTCATAAGTCATCTAAAGAAAAAGGTGGTTTTGGACTTGAAAGAGGAGAAAGATCAAAAGAAGATCAAAAACCTAATGCAAAGAAGATCAGTGAACCATAAAATATTGAAGACAAGAAGAACAATAGAAAGTTCTAGAATCAAAGAAATAATGTTAGAAGACCCCCTATCAGACAACCAAATGCTCAAAGGCACCCTTGTTTCAATGGTATTTGTTATTTTTGCAATAAATTTGGACATAGAGTAGTGGAATGTAGAATCAAAATGAATCAGAATGTTCCATCCTTTATTGGTGAATGCTTTCAATGCAAGAAGTTTGGGCCTAGAGAAAATGAATGCAAAAGTTAAATGATGAATGCATATAACAGTGGTAGAATGATTCATTCTTTTAATGGTTACTGATATACATACTATGGATTTAGACACAAGGCTAATCAATGAAAATTAAGAATGAATGAAGGGAATAATTCTCAAAGAAATGTCACATGCAACAATTGCAAGACCTAGAAATATTGTTATATTTTGTAGAAGTAGAAATTTAAGGAAGGGCTATCTAGTAAAGAGAAATGAACCAGTCAAAAATATTGATTGAATTGAAGTAAAGAAGGAAATGGAAAATATTTGTAGAAATAAAGAGGATACTAAGAACAAGGAAGAATCAAATACTACAAATGAATCTATACCACCCTCTAGTCCAAATAATCCCTCCATGAATTGAACCTAGGCATTGGCTTAGGGGAGCAATAACAGAAAGTCACATAACCCCCTATTGATATGAGGTATCATGGCTTGGCATGAAGATATGAGATGGAGGTAGACAGTATGGATCTTTTGGAGAAGACTCTAGAAGAAAATATGCAATTGTGGAGATTTACAAAGTGAATTAGGTTTTACTATTGTATAGAGAAGGTTTTACTAGCTTTATTATTTGGCGTGTACTGAATGCAAATTAGGAAAAAATAGTAAGGATTATATTCCTATCCTTTGTCAATTTCATTCAATTTTATGCATTTAGAGCAAGTGGTGTGAATTGAAGTGAATTCAAGAGTTAGAAGGCGATTTGTGATGTAGAGCATCCAAAACCTTATTCCTATTGAGCGAGAAAAAGGTATTTACCATTGTCCAAAGCTGAAATAGATTTTTTTCAAAGCATTTGAATTCAATTGAGATGGAAACACCTACAATGTGAGTGAGAAACCCAAAGTGAAATTGAAAAAATGCACCATGAAAGTATTTGAGAACAACCCCCTCAAAGGTTTTTCGACTATTCCATATAGGGGTTTACCTATAGAGAATATTAGAGCATACATCCATGGGAAAATGAAAGAGTGCAACCTTAAAAAATTACAAACCTGTGGATAGATCAATTGATTGAAGATGATTTGAACATTAAACCGGAGTATGAAAACCTTGTGAAGAAGAAACTGGATATCTACTAGTGGTTTCCATGCTTCACCTATGAAGATGAACTTAAGTATGTGACAATGGAATTAAGAAGAGTTCATTACAAATTCTTATGGACTAACATGCCTGGTTTGATATCTAAGTAATTCATAAGGGAGATTACTAGATTTTGTGACACAAGAACTATACCTATGTTAAAATTTGTAAAGAACAAGGATGTGATGGAATTAATTGGAGCCACATTCGATCAAAGAGCTCCCACTATGAACACCATACAAAATATTGTAGTAAGATCTACAACTATGGTCAGAAGATATAAGATATACTACACCAATAGATAGAATTTTGCATCAGATACAAAAATTCATGTAGCCCATGAAATGGTGGAAAAGGGAAAGGACTATGATTTGTGTGAGTTTTTTAGACAATAGCTTTTTGAAAACTTGAAACAAACTAAAGATAAGAAATGCCCCTTCAAATTTTTCACTTTGGTAGTTTTTTTCTTGTTCTATTTTCTGAGGGAGCTTCCAAGAAGAAGCAATGTTATATGGAGTAAAAGAAAGCTTGTATCCCATCAAATATTTGAATATCTACACAACATTGGTGATATGAAAGCTCAAGATGAGACACTGAATTCTTTGCAATATTTCAGAAGAGAATGCATGAACAAGAGAGGAACCCTAAGTTTATGGTGGAAAAATATCGAGATGATATCACATTTTTGGTTAAAACTAAAGAATGCATTATTGAAGTTGTGGAACCCAGAATAGTTTGGATTCAACCACTTAGATATGAGATCAATGAAAATGAAGTAGATGGTTATGTTGGTATATTATTGAACAATCCTAAGGACCATACAAAAGAAATACATGGAACATATGAGGAGAAATCCTTGAAAGTGCATATGGAGCTAAAAGAGCTTGAAATAAAAAGGAAGGTGAAAAAAATGGCACATGAACATCTCAAGGACATGAATCATAGATGAAAATATACAAGAGTTAAGAGAAAAAGAAGAGGAAGAAACAAGCACAACAAGTGGGATCACTAGACCTAGAAGATTTGGAAGAATTGCTTCCACCATTCCTCTTGGTATTCAATATCCCTTTGAATTAGTTTCTACCTCCAACAGAACCAAGAGAACAAATACTAGTGCTCTGATAATAAAAGAACTTTAGGAGGAGGCCACAAGGCTTGGAAAGATAAATAAAACTACTATAGCGGCCTCTACTACCACTATGTCAATAAAATAAATAAAGAGAAAGATAATAGAGAAAAGGACTTGAGTGTAGAATCTGAAGAAGAATAAGAGGATGAAGATTATTCATTGATCCTAAAAAGAAGTAGTGTTGTTTCAAAGAAACAAAGAATATACATTTTTTATACTTCAGATGAAGAAGAAATTGAGAAGGAAAATGAAGCCTTTCAGATACACATGCATAAGCTAATTAAGGAAAGGAAGAAAAAGAAATAAGACATAGTGGAACTAGAGGAGAAAAAAGAAGAAAAAGAAGACATTTGTAGAAATACTACTCAATCCAATGAATTTGGACTCATTATTCAAAGGTATGTTACATCATGAGATTTTGGAAGAAATAGTTTCCTTATACAAAAAGGAAAATCAGGAGAAAAGAGCCACTATAATAGAAGTAATCATCAAATTCATTTTCACAATTGAAGTAGATATGGAGAAAATTAGGAAGAAAGTTCCTAATGATGTGTGGAAACTCTTAATGAAGAGAAGAAAAGAAGGCAAAAAAGGGAAGAGAAGCTTAGATCAGATGCTATGGAGAAAATTGGATTCTCCCTATTTGATGTTGATAAGGCCATATTGGCCCAAGTTCTTAGTGAAGAATTTAGAAAAAATGAAGGGTCACACTTCTAATGGGAAAATATTATGATCAATTTGAGAAAATACAAAAGGAAACAAAAGAAAATATTACATATATAGCACAAAAGTATGGTATGATTCCCATTTCCTCTACAGAAAAGGACTAAGATTCCAAAAATGAAAACATAAGAGCTATTGATACAAAAGAAAATCTAGATAATATTCCTCTAGATGTAGATAAACCAAAGAAAAAAATGTTCAAGATGAGAATGTTTTTATGTCTGGAGAGGAAACTACAAGGGATGAAACTTCTATTCCTTTGGTAACTGAAAATATTACAGATCAAAGAAACCCAAAGATATTTGTTTCTCTAGTAGATATAGAATAGAATACAAGTGAAGGTGAAAAGCATGATATAGTTAGTGTGCAAAGGCATGAGGATGAAGAGAAATAGGAAAAATATAATGATAATGAGAAGGAAGGAGAAAGAGATAAAAATGAAGATAATGTGCAAGGAAAGAAGGACAAGGATGAAGAAGATGAAGAGAAAGATAAAGAAAAGATCTCTGGTGAAGAAGAAAATACAAAAGAAGAAGAGGTTTTTGGTACTAGAAAGAATGAAGAAGTAGCCAAGTCTAAGGATTTTCCTAAGCCCTTCAGTGAACCCTCCTCTAATATTTTGTTTCTAAACAGTTAAAGTTTCAACCAATTGTTTCTTCTCAATTGTTGCAGTTGCCCATGTAGCAGTGTAGTGTTTATTTAGATAAGATATCTTTTCTACATGAGTTATAGTTAAGTGATGTGTTTAGTGCATTAGAAAGAAAATAAATCATTGAAATATATCAAAAGAGAATTGAATTAATAGATGAGGTTGTAAAGGCATTACAAGAAATCATACCAAGAACTAATGTTGATACATCTCTGCCTACTATAGAAAATTTCAAATTTCTATTTGATTGCTTTAAGGAATATGCCTCTAGATTTAAAGGACAAGAGGAAATAGAGGTTGTGAAAAGTCTTATAGAGAAGAAGCTGATGGATATCATAGAGAAATGTGCATCTACACTTACCAAAGTTGAAGAATGTTTGAAGGAAGTACTAGCCTACGAGAATGGTGCAAAACATTATTTTTGTACTACATGAAGTGGTCAGATGCCATACAAGGGATAAAATATGAAATGTAATCAATTAAGTCTTAGATAGCTAATACATCAAGAGTCTATGATCTGACATTGGATAGAGATGACAAGACCTAGATTGCTATAGTGGACATGCATGACAGATTCTTCAATTTGCAGAGCTAGAAGGAAGAGATTATCAAGCAACTTCGGAAGCTAAGGGACATAGTAAAAATAAAGCACATACCTATCTCAAGTTTCCTTGCCAATACTAAAAAAATATCAATGTTAAATCTTTTCCCAGTACTGTAGAAGAAAGAGAGGAAACATTGATAGTGCTTGAGTTTGTACATAGAATACTTGTAGTAGCAAAGAAGAGTTCGGAAGAAGGACAATCTACTTGGAAAGCTATTCTTCAAAAGTTTCTTAAGGGTCATCAACTTCAGGTTGACCTCTTCTATTTCTACATTTTTTTAAATTTTTTCATGTTCTTAGATTCTTGTTTACATATGTGGATGTATTAAGAGTTTTTGGTTAGCTTCCTAAGGGGGATCTAGTTCAGTCTGTATATATGCTTGAGGGAAGCACCCTTTTCCCTTGATGGAAAAAGGGGAGAGATATTTGTGGATAGATGTTTTATTCTAGCACATGTTGCCATTAATGAAAAAGGGGGACATTGGAAAGAATTAATAAGGTTGTCATTAATGAGTTGTCTTTGATGTCAACACTACATGATGGATGTCAAAATAGTATGAAGGATGTTTATAGAAGAGTTATTTTGAAAAATGGTTTACGCTAAGTGTCTATACTGAGAATTTCAGCACATAGTTCCCTTTGGAAATTTGGCTTGTATTTGTTTACCCTTTCAGATCTACTTCTATGATTCCAATATGTTATTCATGAACATCACTATGGTGTAGGGCACCATAGGTATTTATGCAAAAATGTTGCAAATTGTTAGGTTTTTGTGATGTTAAGTCATTTTGGTTGTAATAAGGTCTTTAAGACCATGTTTTTATGTCCTTTGGTTCAGTTGAGTCATGTTGGTGTTAGTTTGTTAGGAGTTGTCAAATTTTGCAAAAGTTATAAAATTTTCTCAAGCAACTTTGGACTTTTGAGTTTTTGGGGAAGTTGAATAGTTGGGAGTTGGAAAATAGTTAGAAGATGGTTGGTTTTGATGTGTAATATTTAAATGCACCTTCTATTGGTCAAGATAGGGTTCTAGTTATTGTTTTGATTATTTAACAATAATAAAACTCTATTTTATATATTTTTGAAGCATAAATTGTTGCTACAATGACTTGTATAGCCTGGCATCACCTGGAAATGGTCTGGGTTTTATTTCATTTGACATTGAATTGAATTTTCTATCTGTTGTATTTGGTTTCATTTGATTTCATTAATATTTGAGGAAGTTAGAGTAGATTTACTGAAAACTAGTTGAAACCCTCATTTTTGTGAGTTTTGATAGAAAATCATGAAGTTCTTCCCATTCCAATGATGAAATAGTCCTAAACTCATTGGAGTGGGTGTAGAGATGCTAGATTTTTTCATCTTGAAGTTTTTAGGAGCAAGGGTTGAAGATTGGTGAAGAATTGTTGATGCCCTAAGCTGAAAACATCATGATTTTGGCATGAAAGTTGCATAGAAGTTAGGGTTTGATGAAGAATGCTTAGGAGATTGTTGAAATTACTTGGAAAGGTGTTGGCATACCTTATTTGACATGTTTGAGCCATTGTTGTGAATATTTGAAGTTTGGGTTTTGAAAATCTCATTGTGACCCCTTCAAATAGGCCTAATTTTCCCTCATCCAAAGTGTAGCAGCAAATTTTTGGCTATCATTCCAAAAAAACCACCCCTAAATTTTGAGATTTTTTTATAACTTCCAAATGGGTAATCCAAAAAAAATTTTATATTGTGGGTGTGAATTTTTTTAAAGTTATGATGGGAAAATAGTTTATGGATTGCTACAAGGGAAATTGAAGAGTGGTAGAGAAACCCACTAAATTTGGGTTCTAAAATTGATTTTTTTTTTTTGTTGGGTTGGTTATGATTTTTTGGTCAGCGTCCTAAGGGGGATTTTGTTTAGTCTATATATATGATTGAGGGAAGCACCCTTTTCCCTTGATGGAAAAAGGGGATAGATACTTGTGGAGAGATGTTTTATTCTAGCACATGTTTCCCTTAATGAAAAAGGGGGACATTGGAAAGAATGAATAAGGTTGTCATTAATGAGTTGTCTTTGATGTCAACACTACATTATGGATGTCAAAATAGTATGAAGGATTTTCATAGAAGAGTTATTTTAAAAAATGGTTTATGG
Source organism: Sequoia sempervirens (assembly GCA_007258455.2). Lineage (NCBI taxonomy): Eukaryota > Viridiplantae > Streptophyta > Pinopsida > Cupressales > Cupressaceae > Sequoia > Sequoia sempervirens. The sequence continues at coordinate 529,071,035 of VDFB02047230.1, read as the reverse complement.
TAAGTGTCTATATTGACAATATTAGCACATAGTTCCCTTCAGCACTTTGGTTTATATTTTTTTACCCTTTCAGATCTACTTTTGTGATTCCAATATGTTGTTCATGGACATCACTATGGTGTAGGGCACCATAGGTATTTATGCAAAAATGTTGCAAACTATCAGGTTTTTGTGATGTTAAGTCATTTTGGTTGTAATAAAGTCTTTAAGACCATGTTTTTATGTCTTGTGGGTCAATTGAGTCATGTTGGTGTTAGTTTGTTAGGAGTTGTCAAATTTTGCAAAAGTTGTAAAATTTTCTCAAGCAACTTTGGACTTTTGAGTTTTTGGGGAAGTTGAATAGTTGGGAGTTGGAAAATAGTTGGAATATGGTTGGTTTTGATGTGTAATATTTAAATTCACCTTGTATTGGTCGAGATAGGGTTCTAGCTATTGTTTTGATGATTGAACAATAATAAAACTCTATTTTATGCATTTTTAAAGCATAAATTGCTGCTATAGTGACTTGTACGGCCTAGTATGGCCTAGAAATGGTTTGAATTTTATTAAATTTGACATGAATTGAATTTTCTATCTGTTGTATTTGGTTTCATTTGATTTCATTAATATTTGAGGAAGTTAGAGTAGATTTACTGAAAACTAGTTGAAACCCTCATTTTTGTGAGTTTTGATAGAAAATCATGAAGTTCTTCCTATTCCACTGATGAACCAGTCCTAAAATCAGTGGAATGGGTGTAGAAATGCTATATTTTTTCATCTTGAATTTTTTAGGAGCAAGGGTTGAAGATTGGTGAAGAATTGTTGATGCCCTAGGCTGAAAACATCATGATTTTGGCATGAAAGTTGCATAGAAGTTAGGGTTTGATAAAGAATGCTTAGGAGATTGTTGAAAATTCTTGGAAAGGTGATGGTAGACCTTATTTGACATGTTTAAGCCATTTTTGTGAATATTTGAAGTTTGGGTTTTGAAAATCTCATTGCGACCCGTTCAAATAGGCCTAATTTTCCCTCATCCAAAGTGTAGCAGCAAATTTTTGGCTTTGTCATTCCAAAACAACCACCCCTAAATTTTGAGAATTTTTTATAACTTCCAAATGGGTAATCCAAAAAAAAATTATATTATGGGTGTGAATTTTTTTATAAAGTTATGGTGGGAAAACATTTTATGGATTGCTACAAGGGAAATTGAAGAGTGGTAGAGAAACCCACTAAATTTGGGTTCTAAAATTGAAAAGTTTTTTTTCTTGGGTTGGTTATGAGTTTTTTGGTGATAATACACCCTAATATACATCAAATTGGTATCAAAGAATAGGTAGGTCTGCAAGGGGGAGAAAGTGTGAAGAAAAAGTGAACATGATTCCTCCAAAAGGTAACACTATGGCTAGGGAAATGAATGAGATGGAAGAGAAGACTACAAGAGATATTAGAAGGTTGAAGGAACTCCAAGATATGGTGTTATCAAGGCTTGATGCTGTTGAAACTAGTTAGAGGAGAGATATGGTTCTAGGTGATGAGAGTGACCCTGAAGAAGGAGGGGAAGAAGAGAATGAAGAAGAAGAGGAAGATGAATTGGATCCTGATGAACAGAGGATGGCTAAGCTCCTGGGATCAGTCAAGAAAAATAAATGTACGGTAAAGATGGATGTACCTATCTATGGAGGTAATTTGAATGAGGAAGATCTTTTATATTAGATTGCAACACTTGATAATTACTTTGAGTGTGAAGATGTACCTAAGGAACAAAAGGTGAAGATTGCAAAAACAAAGTTGAAGGGTCATGTCATATTATGGTGGGATTATGAGAAAAATTAAAGGAGGAAGAAAGGTAAGTCAAAAAGTGTTTCTTGGGATAGAATGGTGGCAAAGCTTAAGGGTAATTTCTTACCAGTTGATTATGCAATTCAAATGTACAAGAAACTTCAAGGTTTGAAACAAAGATAGATGGATGTTAAAAATTACACTGATGAGTTTTATAAGCTGAGTATATGAGCATGTCACATGGAGGATATGAGAACCAAGAAGATGCAAGAAAAGTCCAAGATCAAGTTGTAGATTAAGATATGGATTTAGAGGAGGTAGATCAAGTTTAAGAGGTAGATTTGGAGGTCAAGGAAGAGGTTCTAGTGGGTTCATAGGAAGGTTCTATCAATGCGAAAAATTTGGACATCAAGCATGGTAGTGTAATGAAGGTCAAGACTCTACTTCACATGGATGAGAAAGAAGAGCACAATGGTGCAGTGTAAACTCTCCATCACAGCATGCTGCTCCAGAAGTTGGAGAATCACTCATGGTACAGACAACTCTCATCAAAGAATCAGTAGAAAAGGAGCCACCACAAAGGAAGACTCTCTTCAAGACCACTTGTAAGTGCTTGGGTAAGGTATGTAAAGTTGTAATTGATTCAAGAAGCACATATAATATGGTTTCAATTAAGATGGTTGAAAAACTCAAGAACTGCGTAGAATACTGCATGATACTCCTTATAAAGTCTCTTGGTTAAATGGGGGCCAATATGTTTTGGTGAATGGAAAAATTTGGGTGGAGTTCAATATAGGAGGGTATAAGGAAAAAATTCTATGTGATATACTACCTATGGATGTGTGTCATTTGCTGCTAGGGAAGCCTTGGCAGTTTGATAGACATGCTATGTGTGATAGAAGGAGGAATACCTATGAGATAGAAAAATATGGGGTATCTTATACCTTGACACTATTGAATGAAGAGGATAAGGAAAAACCATGAAACCTAATGTGATGTTGGTAGGTAGGAAGGAGTTCATAAAAGTAGAATAAGAGAATACCATGGACCTTGCAGCCACTCCTAAATCTAAAGACATTATGATAGTAGGCATAAAGAATGATTTGATTGTGGAGATTCAAGGATGGCTTAAGAGGTATGTTGCTAAAAGGATAGAAGAGTTGTTGTATTCATTTCTTTCAAAAGGGTATCTTGCTCATTCTATTGCTTTCATGCAAGAGGTTGATATACCTGATCAAGTAGTAGTTAAAGAGACACAACAATAGATGGGAGAGGTGAGAAAAAAAGGTGAGAAGGTCAAGGATGAATTGCAAAGGAATGTGGGCAAGTCCAAGCATAAACCAAAAGTAAATAAGAAGGTGGCTAATTAAAAGGATGGAGGAGGTTTGATTATAGGTAAAGATGCATGTTTCACAACATTCTCAGATGTGGAAGGAGTCATAGAGCATCCATCAGATAGCTCTTTATAGTTGGAGCATAACCTAGGAGCCAAAAAATTCAAGAAGAAAAGGGATAATGCATATTTCTAGTTTTTGGTTCATTGGAAAGGTCTACCAGATGGAGATGTCACTTGGAGGTCAGAGGACGATACGAAAAAAATTGAATATGCTATTACAACACTGTCCTCAATGGGGCTTGAGTTCATTTTTCCCAGGGAGTATAGTGCAAGGCACCATAGGTCTTTATGCAAAAATGTTGCAAAGTGTTAGGTTTTTGAGATGTTAAGCCATTTTGGTCATAATAAGGTTTTTAATACCATGTTTTTATGTCTTGTGGGTCACTTGATTCATGTTGGTGTTAGTTTGTTAGGAGTTGTCAAATTTTGTAAAAGTTATAAAAGTTGGTCAAGCAACTTTGCACTTTTGAGTTTTTGGGGAAGTTGAATAGTTGAGAGTTGGAAAATAGTTGGAAAATGGTTGATTTTGATGTGGAATATTTAAATACACCTTGTATTGGTTGAGATAGGTTTCTAGCTATTGTTTTGATGATTAAACAATAATAAAACTTTGTTTTCAGCATTTTTGGAGCATAAATTGCTGCTACAGTGACTTGTATGGCCTGGTACAACTTGGAAATGGTTTGAGTTTTATTGAATTTTATGTGGAATTGAATTTTTTATCTGTTTTATTTGGTTTCATTCGATTTTATTAATATTTGAGGAAGTTAGAGTAGATTTATTGAAAACTAGTTGAAACACTCATTTTTGTGAGTTTTGATAGAAAATCATGAAGTTCTTCCCATTCCACAAATGAAACAGTCCTAAACTTGGTGGAATGGGTGTAGAAATGTTATTTTTTGTGTTCTTGAAGTTTGTAGGGGTAGGGGTTGAAGATTGGTGAAGAATTGTTGATGCCCTAAGTTGAAAACATCATGATTTTGGGATGAAAGTTGCATAGAAGTAAGGGTTTGATGAAGAATGCTTAGGAGATTGTTGAAACTACTTGGAAAGGTGTTGGAAGACCTTATTTGACATGTTTGATCCATTGGTGTGAATATTTGAAGTTTGGGTTTTGAAAATCGAATTGTGACCCCTTCAAATAGGCTTAATTTGCCCTCATCCAAAGTGTAGCAGCAAATTTTTGGCTTTGTCGTTCAAAAAAAAACCACCCCTAAATTTGGAGTATGTTTTAGAACTCCCAAATGGGTATCAAAACAACTTTTAGATTGTGGGTATGACTTTTTTTTTAAATTTATGGTAGGAAAATAGTTTCTGGAGTGCTACAAGGGAAATTGAAAAGTGGTAGAGAAACCCACTAAGTTTTGGTTCTAAATCTGGGTATGTGCAAGATCATGATGGGCCAAAAAGTGGTGATATGATGGGTATGTGTAGGGTGTGTGGCTGACGACCTTTTTTTTACCCAAAACTTGATGAAATGAAAAGGGTTTTTAAAGGAGATTCTTAGCTTTCCACCAATATAAATTATGCTTTACTTTGAATTTAATAAATAATTATTATTCATTTTCTATTTGAATTACGACTAAAGTCTTGATTAACAGGTTAACTGAAAAACATCTATAGCTTTCAAACGGTATCACATTTTTTGAATCCAAAACATGTGTCACATTCTATTCTTTGCATACTATAAGATTTAAAACAATTAAATTAATTTTCATGAAATTTTGACCAAGTTCAGGTCATCACATTTTATATTTTTAAAAGTTGTAATAAAAATTATAATTAATTATTTACTTGGAAAAAATTACAAAAAATATGCATCACATTGGGACATGAGTCCTCTACTTATATCTAAAATATTATCATTTTATTGTGGTTAGGGTGGGAATGAGATACCTACTTCTTATTTTTTCCCTAAAATTTAAGTACTACTGCATTGAAATTTGCAAATTTTCACCAAATAGATTTAAAAAAACCTAGTAGTTTAGAAACTACATTCAATTTGCTACAGATTCTATTCTTACATATTTTTGAAATAATATAGATAACTTATTCAAATTTTTACGTCAAGTTGCCTAACTCTTATTTTTCTGAATTTTTTGCCACTTAAGGGCCTGTTTTTTCCATGATGATCTTGCACATACCCATTTGAAAAGTTTGTTTTGTTGGGTTGGTTTTGAGTTTTTTGGTAATTTGGTTCATATTTTTTCTCCCTTTCAGATCTACTTTTGTGATTCCAATATGTTGTTCACGTACATCACTAGCATCTTATTCTAGGATTTTAGTTGATTTGGTTAAGTGGTTCAAAAGTTGCAAGTAACAGAAATTTAACATATATGGTTCACACAATTTCTATGTACTAGTTATGACCTAATTAGTTTGCACTCCCTCATGGATTTGAGTTAGTCTTTGCATTTTTGGGAGAATGTTGGTAGGTGTTAGTACATTGCATTTTGACAGTTTTTGGTCCATGTATTCTATGGTGATGATCCGTTTGAGTACTTTTCCTTTGGTTTATATGCATGGCCAACTAAATATATGAAAAGTGTTGTGATTATTAAATATGTGATATGAATGGAAGAAGGAATTATTATAGTTCCATGCCAACCTATATTGCATATGTTTAGGCATGAAGACATTTTGGTTTGAATTGGGTGTCGACTAAGCTTTGTGATGAATATTGGTAAATATATAAGGTTTATTTGAGTTTAGGAGAATAAGTATCTGAAGCGTTCATGATCCAAATGTAAGCTATGATATGAAATTTTGCAGAATTGTGTGAATAAGATGTGAGTGTTTAGAAAAGGTGTACGAATATAGAGCAGAGTAGAGACCTATAGTTTGAGTTGATTAGAGTGTGTATAAGCATAAAATTGCACCCCTCACAATTTCACATACATTCTTGCTTTCACTTTAGTGTCCACTCCCTTAGCATCTTGAGTAGGATCATTTTAACCCTTGCATCAAGCCTTTCTCCCTCTCAAGATGCTCGAACACCCCTTTTCAGTAGCCACCCTTGCATGTTAACTTTTCATTGAACTTTATGCCTTTCCTATTTGCGTCGTTTCATAGCGTGACATGTCTGAACACTAGCATTCTGCACTAATGTCTTGTGACGTTTCAATGCTTAGGCAACCATTTATAAGCATGTTTTCCACCTGTCAACTAAGTTTGTCTATGGAAATGGCTCAAGATTCCCTATAATCGCTCAGGTAGCTTTGTTTTGCTTCTTAAAAGCACTCTTTTCACTTCATTTGTAGCTTCTTCTACTTCTAACTTCTTCCAAGTTTTTCTAGCACTCCTCTAGCTTCATTCTAGCTTTTAGCCTCACTCCATCACTTACTTGCACAACTTCATACAACTTGTTGTAGCAGCTTCAAGCTCTCTTAAGCTCTCTTTACAACATTCCATTGCAGCTCTATCTCCCTTGAATCCATGCTTTTGAGCATCTTGGGATTCCATATCCCCTATTATTTTCATATTTACTTGGTGATACAGGTTCTCCTCCTCAAGAGGGGTTTGTTTTTATCACCTCTTTTGTGATACGGGTTCTCCTCCTCCAGTGGGGTTTGCTTTTATCACACACTTATCTGGTGGTGCAGGTTCTACTCCTGAGAAGGTTTTTCTTTCACCACATACTTTGTTCATCACTCTCTTCATCTATATATTCTTGGCTGTCCATGGAGGTGGGAACACCAAGAATGAGGGTTTGACTAAGGAAAACCCCTATACAGCCCCAAAACTTTCTCCAGATATCACGCTTGCAAGTTTTGAAGACATTCGTTTGGTGGAAGCTTCATTACTCAAGTGGTTGTAAGTATTTCTTTCCTTTCTTCTTCTTATCTTTAATAGTTTTACTTCACTCTATTTCAATTTTGTCACTTTCCTGCATTTTAAGATTTCCTAGCAATTCGAGTAGAAGTAGTCACTTTAGCCATTTTTTAAGATAAACTCACTTTTTGGTCCATACGAGACGCCAACACGCCTCTGAGACACTAGCGTGCCACACTATTGTCTATTTTTTTTGCTGACGTCCTTTGACTGAGAGCTTGACATTTTGTCCAGAAAATCTCTAACCTACTTTTTTGGATTCTGAAACTTTCATGTTGTTCCATTGAGGCAGATTAGGGTAGTTCACCTTGTGAGGCTCTTTGAATGAAGAGAACTCATGAGTAGTGAATCCCCCTATTCTGCAGAGTGTATTGAATTTTGTGTTATGAGATTGAAAGAAACTAAATCTATCATATGCTAGATGCACTTATCTTATTTCAAATCTTGGTTGTGAAGCCACCTCTTTCTATCTTTCTTTTCTCTATGAACAGCGAGTTCACTTGGATAGTGACTCCACTTGGTAGTGAGCCTTTTTGTAAATCTTATAATTGGTTATAACATATTATGAGTTAATCCTCACCATGGTTTTTCCCTTCTTGGGTTTTCCACATAAAAATTATGTTGTTCATGTGTTATGTGTGTTATGGGCTGTTCATGCTTTCATTCCTTATAACTGTTAAGTATGCTTTGGTAATTGTATTATTAATAGTTGGATGGTTTAATAGAATACTGATTCACCCCCCCTCAGTATTTCATGTGTTCAATAGATAAATATAAGGAGAACAAGGGTAAATTAGTTAAGAGAGGTTATTATGTTAAAGAAGATTCCAACATATCTGATGATAAATTTGATTACCTTGTTGATGAGGTCAATGAATGCTTGTTCATGGCTCTAAACAATGGAACTAATTTTACTAACTCTGACAGATGTATGAAGGAAAATTCTATAGAAATGGGTCATAATATTGAAGGAGTAATTGTGACTACTTTTCATGCTAGAGAAGAGAAGAATAACTGGATCATTGATAGTGGATGCTCAAATCACATAACTGGTGATAAGTGTAAGTTTGTTAAACTTGAAAAATTTGAAGGATGTCTTGTTAATTTTTATGATAATACATCTACTAAGATATGTGGAAAAAGTTCGATCAGCTTTGATGGAAAACATAATACATATGGTGTTCTTAATATTAAGGGTCTTTCACATAACCTTATGTGTAGGAAATATGTGTAGTAAAGGATATAGCCTTGTGTTTCAAGATGATGGTTGTGAGATCACAAAATACTCTTAAACTATAATTGTTGTAGGAAGAAGGATAGATGGAAACATTTATTAGCTCAAAGGTGCTAATGGTATGTGATTTATGACTTAAATCAATGAAATTTTTCTATAGCATAGAAGAATGTGTCACATCAATTTTGATAGCCTAGTAAGGATTAGTTAAATTTAAGTTGTGAGAGATCTACCAAAGATTATAAAGCCTATCAATGATGCCTGCAAGGAATGTCAAATTGGGAAGCAAGATAGAAAATACTTCAAAGTAAAAGAACAATATATTATTGATCCTTTGGAGTTGGTGCACAAAGACCTTTGTGAACCTACTAGAATAAGAAGTTTACAAGGTGACAGTTATTTCATGATATTGATTGATGATTACTCTAGAATTAGTTGGGTTACTTTTCTCAAAGAAAAATTAGAAGCTCTATATAAGTTTAATGTATTTAAAGCTATGGTTGAGAATGAAATGGATATGATAATTAAATGTTTAAGATTTGATAGAGGAGGAGAGTTCACCTCCAATGAGTTTAACTATTTTTTATGAAATTCAGGGAATAAAGAGGCATTTTTCAACCCCTAGAACTCCTCAACAAAATGGAGTGGTTGAAAGGAAGAATAAGATTGTTCACAAAGAAAAAAGAATAATAATGAAAGAAGCAAACCTAATGGAAGTATACTAGAGAGGAAATTCATATTGCAATCTACATACTTAACAAAGCACAAGTAGGACCAAAAAATTCAAAGAATCCCTATGAGTTGTGGTATAGAAGAACTACTATCAAATATTTTATAGTATTTGGAAGAAAATTCTATATCAAGAGAGATGAATAAAACTTATGAAAGTTCGATACAAGATCTAAGGAAGGAATCTTCCTTGGATAGTCTACAAAAATTAAAGCTTATCAGTGCTAGAACAAGAGGCTAAAAATAATTGTTGAAAATGCAATTGTTAGGGTGAATGAAGATCTACATAAAATTTTAGTGATGATAGATGGATATGAATTAGATAAGTCCTTGTGTAGAGAAGAAGCAAAGAATAAAAGGTAAGGAAAATGAAGTACATGTTGAAGAGGAAGAAGATCTAGAAACAATCCCTAAACCCCTAAGTATGTGTAGAGGAATCATTTTGAAGATCATATCATTGGTGAAAAAGGTAGAGGTGTATTTTAAAGAAGAAAGGCTACCATGATAGAAGAATAAGTAAACTTATGTTTTCTTTCCAAAGTTAAACCTAAAAATGTGGGTGAAACATGCAAAGATGAGTGTTGGATCAAATCTATGGAAGAAGAACTAATGCAAATTGAGAAAAATTAGACTTGGGAACTTGTCCCAAGACCAACAAGCAAGAATGTGATTGGAACTAAGTGGGTGTTCCATAATAAGATGAATGAGAATGGAGAATTTGTTAGGAATAAGTCAAGGAAAGTGTGTAAAGGTTACTCACAAGAGGAAGGAAGACTTTGAGGAGACATTTTCTCTAGTGGAAAGAATGGAAGTTGTTAGGATGTTTTTGGATTTTGCAGTACATAAAGATTTCAAATTATATTAGATGGATGTAAAATCTACATTCTTGAATGTTGAGCTAGAAGAAGTTTACATTGAACAACCAGAAGGATTTAAATTTTTAGATAACCCTAATATGGTCTACAAATTGAAGAAGGCATTGTATGGACTCAATCAATCTCCTAGAGCTTGGTATGCAAGATTGGATAGATACTTATTGTAGTAAGGATTCAATAAAGGTATCACAAATACAAATATTTATTTTAAGGTTGAAAAAGATAAAATATTGATTGTGGTTGTGTATGTTGATATAACGTTTGAAGGAAAAGAAAGTATGTGCAAGATGTTTGTAGAAAAACTAGAGAATGAGTTTGAAATGTCAATGTTTGGGGAGATGAATTTCTTTCTTGGACTACAAATCAATGAGAAAAAAAATTATTTTCATTTCACAATCAAAATATGTTAAGGAAATGTTGAAGAATTTTGGAATGGAAAACTCTAAACCGGTATGTACTCCTATGGTTACTGGTTCCAAGTTAAGAAAGAATGATGAATCTCCTAAGGATCAAAGAAAGTACAAATTAATGATTAGAGGACTATTGTATCTAATTGCTACTAGACTGGTCATACATGTAGTTTATCTTATGGCTAGATTTAAGGAATATCCTAGAGAATCACATGTGGTAACAATGAAGATAATATTTAGATACTTAAAGGGAACTCTGGAACATGGCTTGTGGTATCCAAAGTATTTGATTTCTCTTTGAGTGCTTATATTGGTGCAAATTGGGTAGGTTATGTGGATGAAAGAAAAAGTAAAAGTGTTGGTGCATTCATTCTTAGAAATAGGTTGGTGTGTTGGCTAAGCAAAAACTAGGATTCAATGTCATTGTCTATTATAGAAGTATAATACATTGTGAAAACATCTTGTTGCACAAAAGTGTTGTGGATGAAGTAGACTTTGAAGGATATAAAAGTGGTATATGATGAACCTATTTCTATCTTTTGTGATAATACAAGTGTAATTAACATTTTAAAGGATCTGGTAATGTATTTATGGACAAAACATATCTTAATCTAGTATCACTTTTTGAGAGAGAAGGTTGTAGAGAATGAAGTGAAGCTGGAGTATGTTCCTACAAAGGATCAAGTTACAAATATCTTCACAAAGGATTTTCCTAAGGATACTTTTGAGTATCTGTGAGAGAAGTTAGGGGCTATTTCTCCTCCTTTCAAGTAGATGCATAAATATTTGCATCAATCTAGTGGATCTCAAGATTCATTCCTTGTTCTAGACTATGTTGGTGTTTTTTTTATTACCAGTTTGATCTCAAGAATAATCTATGGATTTTTTTGTTGAACATCCAAAATATTAAGAGGGGGGTGAATCATTATTCCATAAAACCAATCACATAAAATCCATTTAAACATTATCAAAGATATGATTTAATCAACAAGAGAAAACATGGAATCAAGAGGATACATCAACACACATGAACACTAGTATTTTTATGTGGAAAACCCAAAATGAGAAAAACCACGATGAGGGTTAGCTCACAATATAATATATCCATATATAGAATATTACAAGGGCTCACTGTGAGGACTCATTATCCTTGAAAGGCTCACATCCTAAAGTAAATACAAAATGATATGGCTCATTGCCAAAATATGAAATGATGAAATGCACCTTCCTTGTGCTAGGGTTCAGTTCTAGTGAAGCAAAATACATAAGTAACACACTTATCTGCTCATCCATACAATTTCACACATACCTTGTTGGCATATGGATTTGTTGATGGCATGTGGCTTTTGATGTTGTCATAGATGGCAACTTAAGTCATCCCTTTGGTCTATAGATCAGAATTTTCTCATACCAGCATGAAATGTAGTGAACAATATTTTACTAGCAGAGAGTATGAAGAAGGGTATCCAGTCAGTATATCAATTTGTATGCTTCACCAGATCATCATTTTGAGTTGTGGATCTTCGAGAAAGTTTGTTAAGAATCTATACTATCTTGTTGTTAAGTTTATTGGTGTTGCATTGATCAGTGTAGGTGTTAGGAGATCTGGTTGGAAGCATTGGCATGATGTTTTTATGTTTATTTGCTCATTGTGGTAGACCTAGTGAATGTCACATGTTGTGGATGTATAAGGAGTAATTGTTTAATTGTTTTTTGTGTTGGTTTTTTTTTTTGGGTCCTAGGTATGGTTTGGCTCACTTGTGTAGGTGTGCATCATAAATTGTTCATGATCTGAGCCAACATGTAGAGAATATTTTGTATTTTGTTTAAAGATGACATATAATGGTTGAATTCTTGCTAGCAGATATATATGTGAGTTCGGGCAACTTATTTTGTGTGCATGGTGTGTGTGTATGGAGTAAAGAAAATATAGAGAAGAGAAAGTGTGTGAATATTAATCTATTCATTCGATTGAAGGGTAAAGTGTGAAGAAGGTTAAGTGAAGTGTGTGGAAGTAGAGTAGAGCTAAGTGCAGAGTCTGACAATAGGTTCAAAATTTGATTTATGTGTTTCACTAGAACTGAATCCAAGAATTTGGAGATGATATCTTCTTAGTTCAAAATTTTGTTGTAATCCATACATTTTGTAAGGTAGTGAGCTCTAAGTAGTGTTCTTGAATGCATGTGAATTCCCTTTTATTCATACTTTTAACAAAGTATAATTGTGGATTAATCTCCACTGTGGTTTTTACCCTAACAAGGTTTCCATGTAAAAATATTGGTTCTATGGTTCTTTGATTATCTTGTTCATTTCCTTGCATCTTTATTTATATTTATGTGTTGTAAATTGCTTAAGGTCTGGATTTAAAATTTAGATTTGTTGAACACTGATTCAGCTCCCCCCTCTCAGTGTTCCTTGATTCCAACAATTGGTATTAGAGCCAAGTTCATCTACATAAAATTTAACAACTTGAGGTGGATCTTGAATTACAATGGACTATGCTGGTCTTCAACAATAGCTTATGGTGGCACTTGATGATCTTGATCAGTCTAAAGTAGAAGTCATAGAATTAAAAGCAAATCTTGTGGATGCTGAGAAATTCATTCAATAATTGAAGGATAAAATCAATGATTCAAGAGAAAACAGGAAGGAACTTTGTGATCAGCTGAGGTAGAAAGAAAATAAAATCCTAGAAGAGGTTCACCTGAATCAAACCCTAAAAGAAATAACTGAAGAATGTGAAAATCTTGCTAGGGACAATGCTACTCTAAAGCTTGAAATGGAATATGTGGAAATGAAGCTAACCAAGGAGATTGAAGAAAGGAAGAAGAATGAGGAGAATTTGGACTAGTCTTTAAAAGAAAAATTTGAAGAATACAGCAGAGTAAATAGTGGATTCATTTAGATGGAGATTGAACTACAACAATCAAAAAATAATGAACAAGAGCTTGAAAGATAGATAGTTATTCTCAGAGATAAACTCACTACTACAAATGAGTACAAGAAGTTTAGAACTAGTTTTACTAAGCTTGATTAGCTGACTAAAGGACAAGAGGATGCAAATGATAAGCAAGATCTTGCATATGAGAAGGAAGAAAGCTCTGGATCTGAACATAAGGATTCTAGACAAAGAAATAAGATGAACAAAGGTAGAAGGTATTCAGTAAGATAGCCGAATGCTCAAAATTTCAATGGTTATTGCTTTGTTTGTAATAAATTTGGTCATATGGCTTCTCAATGTAGAAGTAAAATAAATTCAAGCAGTCCATCATTTCCTAGTCAATTTTATAGTTGTAATAAGTTTGGTCACAAGTCAATTGAATGCAGAAGCATGTCTATCAGTGTAAGGAATCTTAAATTCTATACCTGTGGAAAATTTGGGCATATTGCTAATCAGTGCAAATCAAAGGGAGATCAATGGAATCAATGGTCTAGACAAAGAAATCTAATGTGTTATTAAATGGATGAAGATTCCCTCAGGAAACATGGAAGGACATGGAATGAAATGGAAGGAAGATCTGGAATGAAGGAAACATGGATCTTCTTTCCTCGGTATCCTCTAGAAATTGATCTCAAGCCATTGGCCTAGGGGGAGTCTTTCAAGAAAAATCCTTTGTTCCCCTATTGGTAGTTGGCACTACAATGTAGGAAATTGTCAATAGTTGTGATAAAAGTTTACAAATACATTAGTGATCACTTATGTAAAAACATGAGAAGTAGAAGGTTTGTAAATAAATCTTTCTTTAGCTGTATGAAAAAAATAGAGTACTTGAAAATCCTAGGGAAAAATATTTAATGCTGCAAAAAGGTTAGGTGCACAAAGTTATAAAGGGTATTTGGAACCCTCATTTGTCACCTTGCATTGAAGAAGAACAAAAAGGAGAGCCTTTGCAACAAAATTTCAAAGGAGTAAAGAAAATTCAATGGCAAATTCATTAGGTATTTCAGTTGCTTGTAGAATTTTGAATTTTGAGCTCGGTAGTAAAACTTGTTCTGTATGGAAAGAAAAATGAAGAAAATCAAAGGAATGGTGAATTTGAATGAATATAGCAATGGAAAGATTAGGGTTGTGAGATTTTTTTTGCCAGCTAGTGAATTGAAGTGGCTTGAAGGTGCAAAACATAAAGTTTGGACATTTGGAATGAGTTTCCTTATTTCATTAATGCTGAAGTGTTCAAGTTTATCCTGAAAAGATTGAATGAGGGCATGCTAACCTTGGATAAACCCTATCTTATTTAAAAGGATGTCATTAGAAATTTAACTGGTCTATGCAATGTTAGGGATATTCCAAAAAAGAAGTTGATTCAAAACAAGGAAGTTGAAACCCTAATCAGAGTGATAGGAGACCAGAAGGCTCTAGTAATTTCAATGATCAAAGATCCAATAACAAGGTACACTGTACATGGGATTTCATACAAAATTTTCTTCAGAAATAGGGAAGGTGCAACTTCGGCAGGCACAGTTTATATCGCTCACAAAATGATAATGGAAGATGAATACTTTGATCTGTGTGGATTGTTGAAGGATCAATTGATGGAAAATGTGTAATTGAGGAAAGAAGTAGATTACCCCTTTAGGTTTGGTACTTTGATCATATGTATCATGATGTATTTTCTGAACTGCTTGCCTCAGAATGATAATGTGGTATGGAAGGAAAATGAACTGGTTTGTAAGCAAATTTTTGAACATTCTAATGCTTTGGGAATGAGCAAGTATATGCAAATTTCTTTAAGGAATTGCTAGGGAAGTTTGGAGAAGTCAACATTCCCCATTCGGTAAAGATGCTTGAAGTTGGATCATCTTTTGGTAAAATAGAAGGGAAGCAAAAAGGGGCTCTAAAGTTTGTTGATGACACCCATTTGGCACATAAGTCTCCAACATCTGAAGGAAAAGGCAAAGGACAGATAATTGTGGATATACCAGATGAAGACTCTGATGAGTACACTCCTAGGGATGAACTAGAATTAGTTAAGTTGGATGTAATAATAACATAAGGAAGCAATGAAGAAGGTGCTTTATTCAAAACAAAGATACTACAAATTATTCAGGAGGAAGATGGAATGTAGAAGATTGTTGACATATGGTTAGATGGACCCTCATATGAGCATGACCTGGTTGAGAACACATTGAGTTCTTACTTTGTGCATAACAACATTGGACTGGAAATTTTGAAGAATGTGCTTCCAAAAGAAATGATTGAATGTATCAGGGAGGCTATGGCCTCTGAGCCTCAGGACAATAAATAGGAAGAAGTAATTATACATATGAAGGAGCAGTTTAGGCTATCCCTTACCAAACTAAAAAAGAAAATGAATGAGTTGAGGAAATGCATTAATTCAGCTAATAACATTTACAACTATTGTCTTCGATGGCCTCATGTTGTCGGGAGGCATAAGGAAGAACTAGAGTAGATTGAAGCTAAGTTGATCAAAATTAGTCAAGATTATAGTATGCTTCAGGAATTACAGTCTAAGCATGCAAAAGTCCACTTTACCAGAAACACTCTTGTGGACACCTTTTGGAAAGTCAATGATCTAACTAAATGTAGATTGGAGCAGTTGATTGAGATCTTGAGGAAAGGAGAAAAACTAGAAGAAGCAATTACAATCCTAGAATCCCTCATTCAAATTATTAACAAGACATCTGAGAATAATAACATGATCTTAATCATTGGGATTTTTGTAGAAGCATGGAAGAAATTTCTTCCAGGTATGAAAGATAAGTACAAGTTAATTTTGTAACTTAAGTAGTAGTTGTACTTCAAATTTTGAATTTTTGAAAGAGGCAAAGAGCTTAGTGAAGAATATATTTGTCATTGATGTCAAAGGGGGAGGAGAGTAGTGAAAAATTCTTTATCATTCTAAGGGGGAGTTTGAGTTTTGAAATTTTGAATTCTGACACTTAGTCATTTTTCACTAAGTGTTGCCATCAATGCTAAAACGGGAGATTGTTGGCATATGGCTTGCTTGACAGCATGTGGCTTCTAATGTTTTCATTCATGGAAATCTAAGTCATCCCTTTGGTCCACAAATCATAATTTTCTCATACTGGCAGGAAATGTAGTAAATAGTATTTTATCGGCAAAGAGTATGAAGAACAAGGTATCCGATCAGTATATCGATTTGTATGCTTCACCATATCATCATTTTGAGTTTTGGATCTCCAAGAAAGCTTGTTAAGCATCTATACTATCTTGTTGTTAATTTTAGTGGTGTCGCATTGATTAGTGCATGTGTTAGGAGATCCGGTTGGATGTTTTTCTATTTATTTGCTCATTGTGGCCGACCTGGTGAATGTTGCATGTCGCAAATGTATAAGGAGAAATTTTTTAATTGTGTCTTGTGTTGGTTATTTTTTTTGGGTCCCAGCTATGGTTTGGCCGACTTGTGTAGGTGTGCATCATAATTTTTTCATGATTTGAGTCAACATGTGGAGAATATTTTGTATTTTGTTTAAAGCCAACATATAATGGTTGAATTCTTGCTAGTGGATATATATGTGAGTTTGGGAAACTCATTTTTTGTGCATGGTGTGTATTTATGGAGTAAATAAAATCCAAAGAAGAGAAAGTGTGTGAATATTGATGTATTCATTTGATTGAAGGGCAGAGTGTGAAGAAGGTTGAGCGAAGTGTGTGGAAGTAGAGCAGAGCTAAGTGCAGAGTCTGATAGTAGATTCAAAATTTGATTTATGTTCTTCACTAGAACTGAATCCAGGCATTTGGAGATTCTATCTTCTCAATTCAATTTTTTTTTGTAATCCATACATTTTGTAAGGTAATGAGCCTTCCATATTTTGAACAGTGAGCTCTAAACAATGTGCCTAAATGCATGTGCATTCCCTTTTATTCATACTTTTAACAAAGTATAATTGTGGATTAATCTCCATCGTGGTTTTTCCCCTAACAGGGTTTCCATGTAAAAATATTGGTGTTATGGTGCTTTGATTATCTTGTTCATGTGCTTGCATCTTTATTTATGTTTATGTGTTGTAAATGGTTTAAGGTCTAGATTTAAAATTTAGATTTGTTGAACACTGATTCATCCCCCCCTGTTAATGTTCCCTAAGTCCAACATACCCATTCTCGTCTTTTTTTTCATGTATCTTTCACACATACTCTACTACTCTCTCTTCTCAAAAATTTCATATATATATATATATATATATATATATATATATATATATATATATATATATATATCCATGTTCACAAATTAGGTTGGCCTAATCAACTCTGTCAACATTGTCCTCAAAATATATTCATCTTCACATATAAGCAGTTGGCGTGGACCTAATGATAGATCCCTTTATCATTCAAAGCACATATAAAAACTTCTCAATATTAATACATAATTAGG
>VDFB02047230.1:529013571-529053344 GCA_007258455.2 Sequoia sempervirens | reverse complement strand
TGAACTGAGAGTGGGGAATGGGAATGATCTACTGAGATACATTGAGTAACATAGAATCTCTCCAAGAACAATCTCCTCAAGTTCAAACATGAACTCATGTCCATAACAAGTGAAGGCTCCTCGGTCTTTCTACTGAAATTTCACCATTCCAGCACATGATCCCCACAACAAGAGATCTCTAGCCTCACCTCAAGTCTCTCTAGTATCCATGAGCATCCCTCAACCAGTACATGCCAACTTCAAAGGAATCTTGCAAAATCATGAAGCTTCAAGCAAATGATTAATACTCAAAACTGAAGAGAACTTCACTAGACCATTGTCAAAGCTCCCATTGCACGTCTGCAAAATCCAGGAACACACATGACATCATGATCTAACATCTCCTCCTAGGAGATCACTACCTGCTCCAATGAACATATCTTGCCAAAGGGGCGCTATCATGCCAAAACTCTAATATTAGAAATAAGAATCTATCATGGCACAATACCATCTCCAATCACATGAAGATAACTATCCTCTAACAATGGAAATCAAGATGTCAATAATTTCATAGCATATAAGGATCATAATCCAAAAGTCTTACCATGACACCTACAACCACTGTAGAAGATCATCCATCACCAAGTGATAGATCCACATCATTGCCAAAGCTCCCACTGAAACTGTGATAATGAGCTTATCCATGACATCATGATAAACATGCTACAAGTCCCAATAACCAACTATCCAGGCACTCTAACCATCCATCCTCTCATCCCAATGCAACATACCAATGCACAAATGACCACAAACAATGCCAACTAACAAAGTCTGCATAAATACTAATCAATCTTGTGGATATAGACAGTCCACATCTAAGTCATCCCACTGCAATCAAATAGGTGATCAGCCCACAAAACTACATAACTCATAGATCCCAACATGAAACATGCAAACTCATCATCACATTAGTAACCTGCAAATTGAGATAACAAGAAGATAACATGGAGACTACAAGACTCAAACACCAAATCAACCACAGATCTGATTTGAGAAACAAGTCCACATATGAGTAGCCATAGTCAAGGAACTCATCAATCAAATACTGTAGAAATGATGAGTGACTAATCACATACCAACATCTCCACACCAAGAAAGCTACAAACCTCCTCACACCATGCATGAAGCATACATGCAAACCTGCAACTATCTTACATCCAGAAACACCCCCAAGGAATCATAATCTGAAAAAAAGTTTATTCGCAAATCTACAAAACCACAAGTTTTGATTAACCATGTAAAACCTGCAAAACCACCATGTCACTGACGCACATGCGAATCCATATCCACTTATCATCTGGAAGACCAACAAGTCTAAAAACCACCAATAATAGTTTTACCAGAACAATGGAATAACATGGATAAGCATAACCATAGATTTTGAACATAAAATCTACAAAACCCTCAATTCAAATCAATATGAAACTGAGACATGCAATTACAACCAACCAAAAGGAAGTAGAGGTCCAAGAACTCCAGGCCCACTTGTAGGCCAACTCTATAACCACCACCATGTAAAAGCATACGAAGGAGCTAGGTTGTTCCAGAAGCTTTCAGATCATCCAATGATCAAGTCCACAACCTACATGCATTTGAGGTTAACAAAACAATGCCTTCCAATGCCAGGGACTAAAACCAAGCACCCAACATAAGCACATTAAGCCATAGTCATGACAACCCAATTTTCTCCATGTGATCAGGGAGCCAAGAACAAACACCCAACATGAATACTTTGTTGCAGCTGACCATAGAATGACAAAACATAACCACCATGCATGAGGGTTATTACATACTATCAAATAGGAGCTCCAGATCAATATCATATTAAATCTAACCACATGATCAACTCCATAAAACTCTATCTTCTCCATTCTTCACAATGCTTGTTGTTTTCATAAAACAAGATCAACTGCAAACTTCCACTCAACCAAGGATTAATAATCAACCAATTCCTTCAAAGCAAATTCCCTCAAGCTTGCCAAGCTAAGAAATCATAGTAGAAGAAATACTCAAAACCTTAAACACTATAGAACCAACGCATGCAATCTCATGCAACCATGGAACCACTGTAGCTCTGATACCAATTGAAAGGGAAAGGAGAACCCAACATGCACCTTACAACATCTTATATTTTGCTTAAACATATATTCAGTAACTTGATGCAAGCACATACTACTATGCCCTTAAAGCGGAAACAAACATAGTTGATTTCCCATCTCATTAACCCATAGAGGAAAGGTAATGTAGTTTATAGGTCTAAATAAAATTTAGCAACATAACGACATATATGTTAAAATTTTAAGAACATGAAAAGAAGAAGAATAGAAGAAAGATAGACATAAGAGAAGAGACACCAATATACGTGGGGAAAACCCTTTCGAGTAAAAAACCCCACACTCCAAAGCATCGAACCAATGTATTAAAATGCAACAACAAACATGTTACAATACACTTGCAAGCTCAAAGCCTTAACATGGAGATTTACATCTTGCTCCTCTGGAAGAAAAACTGACAGCATAACCTGCATAAAACTCTCCTCCCTCACAAACTTCTCCTCAAGCCTCCAATTTATAGACTTTTGGCTATACAAGAAACCATTTGTAGTTTTAAAAAACCATGTGCTTAACTTCTCAGCCAAGATTTCAGTCTAAAAATAAGCTTTCACGTCCAAATTCTTCTCCCCTATTTTTGACCCTTACAGTTGTCATAGAATCTGTCATAATACATCTAAAAATAGTCCTTCCATGATATACTATCATGTGGGCATCTTTTGACAACTAATATTTCAATTTTCAAGGCACCGACATGTGGCAAAAGTGCCAATTACAAATTCAAACGCCCCTCTTTTATGTTGGAGCTGAATAAAATAATAACCAATTGTGGGAAAATATTAAATGACAAATAAAAATTAATAATGAAAATTTTGCAAGGTTGAGACACCTAATTTTCCAACAAAATTTGAAGTTTAAATTAGGAAATTGTGTTTGAAAAATTAGTTTTATTGTAAAATTTATGTGGAAAGTTTCACAAATTTGAATGTAAAATGGAGATTTTTGGTATATACATACATGTGTTTTTATTATGCAAGCTTTGGGTATTTCAATTGGGAGGTTTCTTTTTCCCCTGTTTTTAAAAAAATAAATTTTTTGTCAAGTTTTATTTTGGAATTTTTACCAGACTAAAAGGGCGAATTTATTTTTCTTTAAATAAAAAATTAAAATTAAAAAATTGTGGGGGAGGCAGGGGGAGCTAACCCCACGCCTTGAATCTACCATGTGTGAAGCACACACTGTAACGGTGCACTGCCAATGGGAGGGGCCTGCCCCTAATGGGGTTTCCTTTTTAAAAAAGTTTTTATTTTATTTTTATATGTATATATATATTATATATAATATAATATCTATTTATTATATATATAATATATATTTTATATATTATATATAAATTATAATAATTATTTATTATATATATAATATATTATATATTATATTATATTTTATTTTGTTTTATTTTATTTAGTTTGTATGTTAAAAGAAATTGGTTATTATTATTAAATGGAGTTTAAATGGTGTGTATTTTAAATGGATTTTATAAATATATACCTTAACTATATATATATTTAAATATAATGGTCTTAAGATTTTTTTTTTATTGAATGGAAGAAAACATTTATTTTAAAATGAAATGATTTAAATGGGGAAATGGGTTTTGTTTTCATATTTAAATATTTTTTGGGAAACTAAAGCAAACCCTTAGATTTAAATTTATAATTGTTTATCAATGATCAAGTAATTAGTTAATAAGGGAGTGATTTTAAGGAAATAGTTATCCATTTTAGATGAAACGAAATGTTTAAGAGAGCAATTTCTATTTATAGTTCTTGTTAGTTGCAAACGAATGAACAATAAGATTAGTTATTTTCATGAAATGTATAATCGAGGAATAATATTGAGTTCATAGTCAAGTTATTGATGTTGTTTTAAAATAATATATTTGAAAGGACAAATATTGGATTTAAATTTAAGGCATTTAATAACGAGATTAATTGATTTCAAAATGATTTATTTTGCAAAGGAGAAATAGTTATTTTAAAAGGATATGATTTAAATCAAAGAAGTAAACGTTTATTTGGTTATTATTTAAAAATAAATAAAAAATTAGGGAATTAAATATTTGGTTTAAAGTTCATCTTTTTTCTGAAAGAGGCGTTATTAAATCAGTTGTATTAAGGCAATAAATTATTGAATGTTAATGGAGGAAGTGGATTTAGGAAATCCAAATATAGATTTAATTCCTATTCAATTGCCCTTCTTGAATGTACTCTTCTTCTATTTTCACTTTGGGAAATTTGATTAGAAGGGTTGTTAAGTCTTCTAGAAGGGGTTTAACTTTTGGGGTTGTTGTATTATGTTAGTCAACCATTGTATTGCCTTGGGTAAGGCGTATAGTTGTATCCTGTTGTTTTACCCAATTTTCATGAACGGGGATGGTTTGTGCCTCCTTGGATTAGGAGTGGGTTATGTGATTCATGCCTCCTTTGGAAGGAGTGGATTATGTAGTGTTTCTTCTAGTTTTTGGAGAGGGTTTTGACTTTTTTTGCCTCCAGTGGTTGAGGTGAGTTTTCATTTTGTGTTCCTCCTAGAGTTGGAGTGGCTTTATCTTGTTAGTATGGACTTGGGATTCCCTTGGTGATTGGTTTTGTTTGGTATGTTTTCAAGTAGAAGAGTGGCTTTTGTTAGGTGCCAGAGCCCAAAGAGGTAAACTAGATAACCTTCAGAAGTGGTTTAGTCAAGTGATAACTAAATTAATATACTTAGAAGTTTAGGTATTTTTTCACATTAATTAAGATAATTGAGCCTCGCTCATGGATGCAAGGGCTTGTATAGACTTGGGATGGGACGGGAAGGCCTGGAATGGCAAGGTCATCTATCTTGTCTTTACGAGAGGTATTTGATTCCGCATGAGTGAGTATGGGTGTCGAGATTCGGTTGAGGCCACCAGGACAAGCCATAGTGGGGGGCAGAGCCTATGAAGATTCCCAGAGGATATCCCATGACGAGCTATGTGATGACACTCTTTCTACAACAACAGTTGGTATTTGATTTTAGTGTGTATGATCTTCTTAACTTACTCAATCTGTTTTATTTCTGGAAGCAATGTGACTTATGTCAGTGATGTTAGAGTTGTACTTGTGTTATTCATATGGTTGTGTGGTTCATGTGATTGGTTGTGTCAGTGTGAGTTAGCCTATGTCTAGAGGTTGATGTCCTTGTATAGGATTCCTTGTTACTATCTCCTAGCACAGGGGGTGAGCCTTCGGGTATCACATGGTTGGGTGGAACGTGCACCTTAATCCGTTGGGTTTTCTTCTTGTTCATGTGGATGAGATTTCCAGTTGGAGAGATCGTGGGATCCAATTTCATTTCATGCCTTATTCTTTCAGCTGTTATTGTATTATATTACCCCTCATTTGTTATGGAGGTGGAATTTTGTAATATGTAATCATGCTTATTGGATTTACCTCATTTGATGAATGAGAGTGTAATCGTATTGGTAAATTATTGTTATTGGAATGTGTGGTATATCTTATGCTTTGTTGTAATATATCATGTATGGAATGTATGTGTTCTTAATTTATTAAGTAATTAAATGTGATGTTTTCAATTCATATTTCTTGTTTGGGTTTTAAGTAATCTCAGTCTCATAACCTTAGAGGTTGTTGGCAATGGATAGTTATCTTGCATGTTAATTATACTTTAACAAAAAAAAAATCATTTGAGTAGTTAATTGCAACTTCCTCTAGGGTTGTGTGGTAGGAGTTACACCTTTCTTGATTTCCTAAATTTTAAAAGTGCTCAAAATATTATATGAGATCAAGAAACAAGAAGATATAAGGGTTAGATGAATGATTAAGGATAAAAAAACTAAAATTTTAGACCACGTTACGATGTGTTTTAAATTTAGATGTAAAATTGAAAATATTAACTATACAAAAATTGAGAAACACTTACACCATTGCATAGCTTATGAAATTATACCCCATTTAAAAAAAAAGCTTCAAAAAAGACCTTTGTATGACCAAGATATGGCCATTTTAAGATTGACTATAAAAGTGCTAAAACAGAGACCAAATGCACTAAAACAGTGACCAGATGCACTAAAATAGTGACTAGATGCACTAAATAAGTGACCATATGTGCTAAAATGGGAGGTCAGTGCATTGGAAGATGTCGTGGATGTGCTATAATAGAGCTTGGATGTGCCAAAATTCACCACCTATGAGTTGAAAGAAGCCACAAGTGCACTAAATCAAGATTAATGAATAGACCTATTGAAAAATAGTGAAATTGACCAAAAAGACGTGTTAAATTTGAGATTTTTTCCCTCCTTCTAGTGCCAAAATGTGAATGGTAGCTCTAGACCTACATAAACATGAGAAAACAACACAATATTAGTCAATTATGCAAATCTAAACTAGCATTCCCCATAAGATTCATTTGAAGCATAATGAACAACAAGTAAAGTAAAAAAAACTAAGTAAAAGCAATCTAAATCCTATTCAAATGCTCAAACCCTCAATACCATGGGGGGATTGGTGCTATTTTGATGTGCAAAAATAGCCCTTTCCCAATTCCTTGGAAGAATTGATGAACTTTGATGAAGATTGATGCTCGTTGATGAAAATTTGCAATAACCTAGCTAAGATTGATGATAAACTATGAAATGGTGGATGAACTTGCTCCAAATATGTAGATAGTGATCTTTCTTCAAGTTGTGGATCTAAAATCAATAGAAGATCTCTTCATTTATAGGAAAGAAGGATGGAGGGAGGCAAAACATGAAGGATGTGGGATTAAAGATAGACCAATAAAAATGTGCCACTTGTCAACATGCTATTGAAGAAAGGTGGAGCACATTTTGATCAATGTGCATGATAAATGCAATTAGGTGGAAATTTGAAATTTGAAAGATGGCTTGTGGAGGAAGAGATGGAAGAAGAGTTAATGCCACTTGGCTCAAGAAAAGGGACTTACATAAGAGACTCAAATGCCATGTTGGAGGATAAGTCTTTTTAGGAGGGAAATTTCAAATGGAGAGAATATTCCAATGAGATGCCCTTTTGAATGAAAATAGAAGAATTTATAAATCAATTAAATTGATTTACTTGTGCAAGTTGCAAAATCTAGAGGATTTGAGGATTAGAGTTAGAGTAATGAGGATTTAATTAACTTAGATTGAAATTAGTTGATTTGACATTTGACTTAGATTTTTGGATTTATTTAAATCAAAATGAGAGGAATATTGATCATTAGATTTAATTAAATAAAGTTTGATTTATTTAATTAAAAGGGATGATGTTAGATTTAATCAAATAAAGGTGATTTATTTAATCAAAAGAGGAAATATGATTTAATCAAATAAAGTGATTTATTTGATTAAAAGAGGAACACTAGGATTAATCAAATAAAATGATTTATTTAATTAAAAGAAGATAATGATTTAATCAAATAAAGTTGATTTATTTAATTAACAAAGGAATTATGATGAATTAATTAAATAAGGATTATTTAATTAAATGGTTAGTAAAGATGTGATTCAAGAAGAATTGAAGTTAGTGAATCAGGATCGAGTATGCAAGAACAATTAGTATAATTTATGTGTCTACACCATCAAATGTGTAACAAAAAAACTTGTTAGCATATTGAATTATCCCTTAGCCAACATCGAGCTACTTATCTTCAACACTACATGGTAAGATAATCAAGTATGAGAAAATGCAACATCTCCCACATCGGTGTACTGTATGAAAACTCACTATAGACTACAAATTAGAATATTGTCATTCATTCCTTCTAAATGCCTCCACATATCATTATGAAACTCTAATGTAGAATGCATATTGTGGTCTCAAATCTATGTACAAATTCCTATAATGATATCATTTTATGAGATAGAATCCAAACCAAAAGCCAACATAGAGAGCCAATCTATGAGTGTGACACTATTTCCAAAACTATTGGTAACTATACCTTTCTAACCATACAACCTAGTCAACTGAACCCATGTCATTAGATGCAATAGATAACAAGATAGAACATATTATCATATTCTAAGGAGATCTTACAAAATAGGATAATCTGTACCAATATTTTAGATTAACAAAATTCCATTACTGAAGTAAACAGTCAACAAAAATCCATTATGATAGTATCCAAATCCCACTATCTATTGACATCAATGACAATCTCTCAATTTCCAACATTTTCTATTTCCAATGATTAACTATATGGAGGGGCTGACCAACTAACAAGTGAAAGTTTGCTAAAATTTCCCTCTACACTGTTAGGTCTCAAAAACGTAGGTTTTTAGACCACAAGAGGGTACCAATCTCTCGATACATTTTTGGCCCACGATCGAGGTAAAAAAGATTTTAATTACCTCCTACTCTTCAGGCTTCGCCAAACCTTGGCAGGTGTACCTAACTGATAGGTAGACTTTTAAGGCTATGATCTCTAAACTAAGAAATCTACTTGTAATGGCACATGAGGTGAAGTAGATGCAAGGCTAATTACTGCTTCCTACTAAATTGTTTTGAAAATTGAGAATATAGAAGAGGTTTATATGAGATTATTGTAAAATGACCAGTGCCTACACATTTGGGTGAATGGATTCTAGAGGTGAATGATAATTTTGGAGATAGG
Source organism: Sequoia sempervirens (assembly GCA_007258455.2). Classification (NCBI taxonomy): domain Eukaryota; kingdom Viridiplantae; phylum Streptophyta; class Pinopsida; order Cupressales; family Cupressaceae; genus Sequoia; species Sequoia sempervirens. The sequence continues at coordinate 529,044,603 of VDFB02047230.1, read as the reverse complement.
CTTCTGTAAGATGAGCAGACTTACTTTTCAGCTAAACTTGAATAGTTGGGAACTTTTAAAAGTTTTCACCTTGTGAAAACGTGCAAGTATATTAGTTATTTGGTCTCTTATTAGTGATCCTAGTGATATCCCTTTATGCTACTATGAAATTGTGAAAGGATTTAATTCAAATGTGAAAGGAAACCAATTAAGACAATCTATTTAAAATGACTTTAATCCAATGTAGGAACCTATGAAATTTGATCTCTCAAAAGGAAATTTAATTCTTCTACAAACAAAAACTAGTCAACATCACACAACTACAACAAATGTGTACTAACAAATTAAATGCATTTCCCAACATTCAATTTGAATAACATAAACAACCACTTTAGAGATAGCCAAATAATGTTCATATAAACATATAAATCCACATGACTATTGAACACTTGAAAGAAAATACATAATTATGCGTAATCTTCTCCATTGTATTTATCTTTGAATAATGTGCATCATAACAATAGTTTCTGATATGAAATGGATGGATGAATGGGTACAGTTTATATCCCTACTAATGCCTATTCTAATTAAATATGATATGATATGTTTTTGGGTCTTGGTCTCTCTTATATATATGAGAGGAAACAAGATACATACGCATTACAAAAAGACATGTTGTTTGATAACTAAACATAATTAGAATAAAATACTACCATAGGTGAATGCACCAATCCATTAATCTCCAAGAAGAAGCCCATGCCCACCTAAGATCTGTTCAAAGCTTCTACTTTATGATAGGGTACTCATACATGTTGTCGGTTGACTCTCTCATTCTGATGGTTGTCCCATTGTATCAGGTACATCTCTAGTTTGGTTAATAAACAAATTGATTGTTGAGAGGTTATGGATGTATTCTTGTTTAGCATATGTTTCCATGTTGGAGATCAGCGCCTTCATGTCATATTCAATATACATGATTTTCTTGAGATGCTTATGAGTGTTTGGTAAAATCATATCCTCATCATTGATTTCTTGTAACGTAGCAGTTAGAAACACAACAAACTCTTCCTTCTAATCATATCCTCATCATTGATTTCTTGTAACGTAGCAGTTAGAAACACAACAAACTCTTCCTTCTAGTCATCATACTCTTGAGGATTCCCATTGTCATCGTGAACTATAGGATTCAAATCAAAGAAGTTGAGATTTTCTTTTAGCCTATTATGATATCCATTATGTGATCCTACCAATTTGTTATATGGGTATGTGCAAGATCATGATGGGCCAAAAAGTGGCAATATGATGTGTATGTGTAGGATATGTGGTGACAATGTTTTTCTTACCCAAAATTGATGAAACAAAAGGATTTTTAAAGGAGATTCTCAGCTTTCCACCAATATAAATTATGCTTTACTTTGAATTTAATAAATAATTATTATTCATTTTCTATTTGAATTACGACTAAAGTGTTGATTGATAGGCTAATTGAAAAACATCTATAGCTTTGAAATGGTATCACATTTTTGAATCTGAAACATGTGTCACATTGTATGGTTTGTGTACTATAGGATTAAACAAAATGAATTTCATGAAGTTTTTACCAAGTTAAGGTTGGTCAGACATACGAGTTTTTATATTTTTTAAAAGTTGTAATAAAAAAATCATAATTAATTATTTACTTAGAAAAAAATACAAAAAATATGCATCACATCGGGACATAATTCCTCTACTTATAGCTAAAATCTTATAAAAAAATATTATCATTTTATTGTGGCTAGGGTGGTCAAGAAGACACCTACTTATTTTTTCCCTAAAATTTAAGTACCACTGCATTGAAATTTCAAATTGTCACCAAATAGATTATTTTTAAAAATAAACCTAGTAGTTTAGAAACTACATTCAATTTCTTATAGATTGTATTCTTACATATTTTTGAAATAATATAGATAACTTATTCAAATTTTTACATCAAGTTTCCTAACTTTGATTTTTCTAAATTTTTTTCCACTTAAAAGCCTACTTTTTCCATGATGATCCTACACATATCCATATGTCTGCATTCTTTTTCCTTTCAAGACTTTCTTATCTAGGAGCTTCTCTTTCTTTTCAATCATTCTCCCCTATAATTGTTCATTCTCCACTATTGTAGAGTGTGTCTTCTCGAATCGTTTCCAATATTCATTAGCACATTTCATAATTTTATTGAATCTCTCCTTGATGATTTCAGATGCAGTGTTATATTTGATATTTTTCACTTCTTTCTCTTTTTTTTCACATTTGCCCTGATATCTCAAGTGGCAACTCTTCTGATAAGCTACATTAGCCAATGCATCCAATACTCTTTTTGCCTTTTCAATCCATGGGAATACAACTCTGATGTGGAGGAGGAAGACGATCTTTCTCTTTGATGTGATAGCTCCTTCTTCAATCTGTCATTTTCTTTAACCAATTTTTCAATCTATACCTTGTAGAATTTAGCCACATTGATATTCAATTTTGTTTTCTCCATGGGGTTGGTATCCCCTACTCTTTGGACCAAAAGATGTCCAAACATTTGGTTTGGATTATCAATCACAACTGGTCTTTTTTCATGGGGATATAGTGACCAAATGAGTAAGGTGGCCTCATCTGGGTTGTACCTAGATCTTGAATATATTTTCTCACTTTCTTCTGCTATTAAGTTCATTGTTTTGTCCCCTCTTTTTCTGAAGCTATCAAATGTAATTGTAGAACTAATGTCCCACCTTGGAGGAAGTAATACTCCAACTTATTAAAGTAACTCTCTTCCTTTCTCAAGAGTGATGGATTCCATCTCTTTATCTATTTCCCTTTTCAATTCTTCTAATCTGGTGGCCTCTTGTTTAGGAGTGATATCCTGCATCTTTTGTATCATTTTCCTACCTTTATATTCATAAAAAAATGATTTGAACTCAGAAGATTTAAAAAAATCACAATAAAAAATGAACTCTTTCCTAGCTTTGACCTTGACATCATCAAATAATTCATCTGATACCTCAAATCTTACAACATTTTGTTCTTGAGGGGGCTCATACTATGAAATTACAAGAGAACTTATTTTTTTCTACTTGTTCACCCTCCTCATCACTCTCCTCTTCTTCACTTATATTAGTTTCTATAGAGAAAAACACTTCAAGAGTATGCTATGAAGGTATGTAATCTAGGGGCTCTATGTTTCCAACCTGTACTCCTAGATAGGTTGCATGAGGTGCATCAAACAAAAATGGGGGCACATCCTTCACTAATTCATTCACATGAGTAATGAGTTGCTCAATTATTTTTAGAGGATCCTGTATTTCACCAAACACCTTTGAATGTGATGGAACATTTTTTCTTTTCCATTCTTTTGCAAGCATAATCTTGTTATATGCAGCCATCCTATCAATGGTTGAAGCTTCATCATGGTTTATAATCACATCTTCAACTAAGAAAAAATGTTCATACCCTGATAGCCCTTGTGATAGTCTTGCTTTGTGAATAAATCCTTTTGCATCAAAATTTTCTCTTTTATTAACTAGAGGGAGGTTAAACTAGGCTAATTTTGTATCAATTTCTTCATATCCCTCATTTGCGACCATTGTAAAGTCTCCAAAACACAAGGTGTTGGGAATAATTGATTTTTTTTGTGTTATTTGAGGTTTTTGGCATCATATTTTTCCAATTGCCTCACAATTTCCAATTATTAGGAACTACACATGGCAACAAGTGTGGAGTTCATTCAAATCCATAGACCCTAATCACTATACAATCAAAGAAAGCATACCAATCTCCCCAGTTGTGATTGACTTTACCTCTTGGATCACTTTCCTTTGGTCTTAGAAATCTTTTCACTTCTAGGGATAAGTTGTAATTACATGGATATCCCAACAACTTCATCAATGGTTTTAAAAAATATTCTTGAAAATAAAGATAATTGGACCTGCCAAATCAGCTATCCCACAATGAGGACCACATTTGTATAGGTTTAAAATCTCCATGCTCATTTGTTTCTCTTATTCTCAACTCTTCACTCGAAACTCTTCTAACCTATCCTTTGTGCAAAAGTAAATGCATAATCAGAGAGTAGTGTTTGAAATGAATACTATCACTTTTATTTTTTATCTTTTCAAGCCCTTGATTTAGGGCGTTGACCAAGTAACTAGCACAATCAAATGACCTGGAATCTTTTTTTTGTATGTCTACAGCTAAGACCATAGGTAGAATAGACATGAGAGGTGAGACCTCTACCCCCAAAACCTAGCCAGCTGAATAATAAGTGCATTAAAAATACTCTTCAAACAAATCTTCGTGAAAAGGAGGGTTTTCACTGCTAGAAAACCTCCTAAGTTAGCCTTCTTCATTCTTGGGCCTATGCAGTGGCAATTTCCATTATTTGTAGCTGGTATCCATATGATGATTATCTATCAAGAGGTCCTTGACTATGAAAGGAAATTCCAGAGAACACTCCAACTGAAACACATTAGAAATGAGATCCTTAGAAATAACAAGCACATCAACCTCACTGTGTGATTGAATAGTTCTCTTGTCAGGGTAATATCTACTAGTAAGAGCCTTAATAAGTTCTACATTAATGAACATGTTGGGCACCATGAGTCTTCCTAGGCTTAACCTCCATAGGTTGTAGACTGGTTGAAACCTAAATTGTTTTCTATAATGGTACATGAAGAGCTCATATCCATGTTGTGGTGACCAAACACCTCCCAATCCCTTATGTTATGCCATAGTCAATCCATTGAAGGATTCATTTGAGCACTCCTCTTGGGTCTCGAACCTGACCCAAGGCATTGGTTTATTAGGTCTTGATTTAGGAGTCTCTTTTCAATTTTTTTTTATAGCCCTAGTTTTTTTTTACTTTCCTCCATTATTTGATTTCTTAAACCCTTGAAAAATATAACTTCTCAACTGGGATTGATGTACCTACTTGAATTTTTCCTTCACTATTTTTTTGTTGTGTACGTACTCCAAGCTTTTCTCTTTTGCTCCTGACCTTAGCAAAATCTCCCAGATTTTGCAAAAATTATGTGATCAACTTGTGATATAGTTCACTTCGATTCTGGTTCATAAATGCACCACCTATTTCAATCTTGTCATCAGAGGAGAACATTTATTTTAAATGTCTTGGTGATGCCTTGGGACATCACATTAGTTAGTAACAATCATTATTGTTGTATCAGTGATACTGTGATTCTTCTTCCACCAATAGCCACCTTCTCCATTGATGATCAAATTTCCTTAGGTCTATCAGTGGGTCACTAGACAACATTACCTTGATGCACCCCAATTCCTCTACTACTCATTATACACTTGGTTGTCTATGGTTATATTGAGCCATCAAGGGAAAAAAAACATTTTTTCCACCAATGTACATGTGTTATAGTGATATGCTTACTTTTTTTGACTCCATCGGTCTATCAGACAGAGAATCTTATGAGTTATCCCAATAGGGTATTGTTACACTGATGTTAAGTTGTGAGTTGATTTCATTGGACCATCAGTGGGGCTATGATGCGGGTTCCGCTGATGAGGTATTTTTAGGCTGATGGTGTCAATTTTGTTCAAGAATGAAGGATTGTGGAGTCTCAAACTCATTTATTGATGTAATTATTTGGAAATGTAGGCTACAATATGGATCTTGTCACACAAATTTCAAAAATTTGTATTGATCATATAATTAAAGTGTGGTGAATTTTTGTGATATGTGGAAGATAGGTGGGTGGAGGCTAGTAAAAAATGTGATATTTTTTCCCGTCCTAATAGTGGATTTGATTGGAGATGAATGAGCATGAGATCATTACAAGAATCCAAACTAATCTTTGGGAGGGAAACCATGAATGAAAGACGAAATGATATGAGATCCTAAAACTACTGTGCATGGAAATTATATATGTCAAGAAGTATCTCAAGAATTTTCCATGCACTATAAATTATCGATCTTCTCCTAGACTACCATGCATGAAAGATTAAGAAAATAAATGCTTCAGGAAATATTCATGCACTGGCAATTCCTGATCCTCTCTTGACATATTTTGCAGATAATAAGAATTTCCTCCCCCTTTGCTAGTAATGACAAAAGGTCCAATTCAAAGAGCTTCAAACTTCCCATGTTTTCCTTTATCCTGGCACCTCACATCCCACAATAGGACCATATCATTTTCATTAATTTTTTTTGTCTTTTTCCCTCTTGTCAAATAAATACTTTACTTGTGACTGTATCTTTGTATTTTGTCCTAGAGCCAGCTTCCTAATCTTATCTAATTCTTCCAATTGTTCCATTCTATCCTCCATAGGCTCAGGGATATCTAGATCTTCTTCAAGTATAAATTTATATGCAGGTAGCAGGTTCTGTATAGGCATCCTAGCTTGTGCTCCATAAACTAGTTCAAAGGGTGACCTACCAATTGATTTCTTCACAATGATTATATCTTCCCATGACTTCTTATTTTTGTCTAACATCCTTTCAATAATCTTCAGGATATTTTTTTTACTTGATTCATCCTATCCATCACTTGTGGATGATATGGTGATGCATATGAAATTAAATTCTGTATGATTCACAAGATTCCTTGAATTCTTCTGACTTTAAACACATACCATTGTCTGTAATGATCCTCACAAGTGTCTCAAACCTTGTAATGATATTTTCCATCAAGAAGTTAATTACAACCTTGCTGGTAGCTTGTTTAGTTGGGATGGCCTCTACCCCATTCATAAAATAATTAGTCACCACCAATATCCATTTATGACCTTCATTGGATTTTTTTGATATTTCCCCAATAAAATCAATTCCCCACTAGTAAAAAGGAGCCTCAACCTGTATTGGTTTGAGTGGAAATGCTCCTTGATATTTCAATTTTCCAAAGAACTTCTAGCAAGCCTCACACTTCCTTACATAAGTGAAAGAATCACTAAAAACTTTAGGCCAGCAATATCCAGTCCTTAAAATTTTATGTCAGTGGTTTTTCTTGAAATGTTCCCCCCACAAACTCCTTTGTGCATCTCTTTCAACACTCTTTTTTTCTGGGATTCATCCAAACATAACAACAGTACCCCATTTCTATTTTTTCCAATATAAATCACCATCCATGAAAACATATTTAGAGGTAAGTAGCTTCAAATATCTCTTCTGATTATCATTTAAATGTTTGGGACACTTTTAATTCTTCAAATAATACATTATATTAGTATACCATGATGTGTTCTAAATGCTTGCAATCATATTCTCTTCTTCTCCTAAGTTGAAGATCTAAGAAGCTTGAATATTTGATTTGGCCATTAATTTGGAAAGGCCTTGTCCTTTGACTAACTTAGTGATTTGGATCTCTATGTCAAACTATTGAATTCTATTGATCCATCTACATCTCCTTCCAGTGACCTCAGTTTGTACAAACACATCTTTTATTGTAGCATTGAGGACATATGCAATTATTTTTTCCCCTACTAGGTAGGTTCTGAAGGATTTCACTATTTTCAATAGAGCATATGCCTGTCTTTCTGTAATATCATAGTTTAGTTCTACTCCTTGGAGAGATTTGCTAGAAAATGATATAGGTTGGTCATGTCCCTCATCATTATTTTGTAACATTACTACAACAAGGGTGTGGTATGATGCAAACAAGAAGATTTGAAAAGGCTAACTGAAATCAGGGGATTTCAATACTAGGGCCTCCTTGATTGCCCTTTTTATAGCTATAAATGCATCTAGTGCTTTTGTAGTCCAATCTATTTTAGTTCCCTTTTTGAACATTTTCGAAATGGGCTTGACAATTTCAACAAAGTTTGAGATAAATCCTCTTACAAAATTTATTTGTCTAAAGAAGGACTAGATGGCTTTAACTATCTTAGGAATAGGAATCTTATCTATGGCTTCCACTCTTTTTGGATCAATCCTGATTTTGTCCTTTGACACTATATGTCCTAGTAACCCCCTCTGTTACTACAAAATGACACTTTTTAGGATTCAAGGAAATGCCATAGTCCAATGCTTTGAAAAATATTTTTTCAAGGTTTACAACATGGTCTTCTTCTTTCTTCGAATATGCAGTGAGATCATCCTGGTATACCACCATTATTACATTAATTAGATCAAAAAAATTAACATCCATGTATCACTGGAATGTGGCTCCAGCATTTGTTAGCCCAAATAGCAGCCTTGCGTATACATATGTGCCCCAAGGAGTAGTAAAAGTAGTCTAGTATTGTTTTGATTCCTTTACCTTCACCTGGTTATACCCTAAAAAATCCATCCATCATGGATAACAATTCACAGCCTATGAACCTTTGCAGCATAACTTCCATGTTTGGGAGTGGGTAGTTGTCTTTAAGGGATGAGATATTTATATTCCTAAGATCTACACATAAACTTATGTCACCATTCTTCTTTCTAATTGGCACCAAGTTGGAGACCCAAGTGGAATGTCTAATAGGCTTGATGATACCTCCCTCATTGAGCTTCATAAATTCTTCATGCATCTTGGGCTGCAAAGTTGGGTTTATTGGTCTCTGCTTTTTCCTAAAAGGTTTTTTATCATGTTTGAGTGGAATTTCATGTTGGAACAAATCTTCCCTATATTCCTTGAGATCATTATAAGACCATGTGAAGACATGCTTATATTTCCTTAATAATGCTATCAACATATTTTTGATTGTTGGGCTTATCTTTTTCCCAATGTATACCTTTTTTGTTGCCAATTCAGTGCCCAAGTTAATTTCTTCAATGTCTTCCCTTTTTACTAGTGCTTATTTCATAAGGGCTCAATCATTTCCATCAAAAACCATCTCCAATTCCACAAGTCCCTTAGGAATCTTGTTAGTCTTAAGCTGAACAACCTCCTTACCAAATACAGTTTGCTTTCCATCTTCTTCCACAAATGCATTAAAATCAATTTCTTGGGCTTTATACCAATCAATGCAATGTAAGAACTTAATCAAATTAGTGTCATCATTAAAAACTTGCCAACTATAGATGTTATCCAGGATTGCAAGTCTTGTTTTGAGCTCAACTTTCAAAATTCTTGCTAGAGCAACATCATCTTTCTCCAAAGCCACATTCACCAAGAAATATGCCATTAAATTCTTGGATCTATCTATCCACTCAATAGAGAAAGTGTTGAAAAACTCAATGGTGTCCCATACAACATGTGTATACTATTTTAGCCTTTTGTTTTCTTGTAGAATACTTTGATCTCACTTGTGAGGTAACCAACTCAGAATCTCCAAAAATAGATAATAGTTTGATTTTATGTTTGGAAACCATGTTCAATCCTATTAGCAGGGCCTCATACTTTGCTATGTTGTTCATGCACACTCAAATGTTAAAAAATAATGAATATTTGAATGTTGTTCCCTCAAGTGAAATGAAAACCACTCCTACTCCATTACCTTCTTTACTACATGCTCCATCAAAATACATTCGCCATACACCATGCTCATTCTTGGAAACATCCCTATCAATTAGATCAGTGTTCAATAATTTAGGTTTTGAATGTTCTATTCTAAAGCTTCCTAAGTCCACATCATAGAAGCAATTCATCTGATTGGGCTCAAAGAGCTCAATGAAATGTTCAGATCTAGGTTCCCTATGTAGCCTGACCTCTTTTCCATTCACAAGGATAGTAGCATAAGATAGGTCCAAATGTTGTTGTCCATTACCTTGACAATAACATCCCATACTAAGGAGGAGTATCAACCATAGTAATGCCTATTTTATATGTTTCCTCTGGATATGATGCAAGTTTTAGTTCTACATCCCATATTACTCCTACTACATGAACTGGTCTATTATCCATGGCATAAGATTCTCCATACGTAGTATTTACCCATAGACCCAACTCCTCCATGACAACTAAGGGCATGATGTTGATTGTTACCCCCTGAGTCAATCATGTAATTCTTCACCTTCGTATTTTTGATGATTAATGTAGTATAAAATGGATCTACTTGGGATGGATTATTTGTGAGTGTCTCCCAAATATATCTTTGGTGCTTTTGTGAATTCCCTTTCCACAACATATTCTTCTTTCTTTTGATCTTCATGTTTCTGAGATGCGTTGGTGATCATTTTGAGAGCTGTATATCTGAACTCTTCAATTTTCATGAACTCCCTTAAAGGAACTGTCATTTTTTCCTATCCCAATGCTTGGCCCATGTCAAATGAAGGGGTAGTGATTCCTTGTTCTCCCTTTTCAGTTTTAGTAACTTTCTTCACTTCATGTTGATTTTTGTAATCCTTTTGTGTTTTTTTTGGCTCAGCATCACTAGTCTCCTTTTGGATGTTTTTTTGTGGTTTCTTTCATCATTTTCATTCATGATTCATATGAAGTATACAATGGAGAAAAATGGCTCTAGAAATATGCCATTTACATTTAGAAGTGATAGTACTAATATAAAATGCTAATAATCAAAAGACTCAATGCTACAAAACCTAATTTTTTTTAGAAAAAATAGCATTTATGTTATGTATTACAATTACTCTTCAAAAATCAATCAACAACCCATGTAAATGGCCCTCAATTCCCTTTTATAAAAAATGAGAGAAAAAACCTTCAAGCCATTACACATGTCACATTTTCATTTGACATTCACTTTACATTTCAAAATTACATAAGTAACTATGAGCTCATGGAGAATAGTTTATAGTGTAAGGAAGTTACAAAGTTTGTTACATGCATAGTGCTTTCCCAAAGTATCTTGAAATAGTTATTTGATTACTTTGCCACTTCAAGTCTTCAATCTTCAAACAATGGACCTAGGAAAGCTGAGCTAGCAAAAAAAATAAAATCTAGGTGTACAAAATGAAGACAGACCTTTGTTGACACTTCTTGTAAACTCTACAGACCATTGGAGATGCCAAGTAGACCAAAAATGTTTCCATATCAACACTAAGGAATATTATAATTTTTGAATTTTGTTGTACCTATCATCCCATGTGGTATAGTCCTCCTCAGTAGGCCAATTGAAAGCCATAAATCCATCCATCTTAATTCTGTAAAGACCATATTTCACCATTATTTGTGTTGTATCTTTATTGAACTCCTCCAAAAAGGAACTAGTATTTGAAAACTTATTCATATTATCCTTTAACATAGAAATGTTCACATCTTCCTTTTGACAAATCAAAATGGCCTCAACATTGATAACTATATCCATTTGACCTCTCCATTGCTCATAGGTCTTAACACCTCCTTCATTGTTGAGAATGTATGAAATGAGGCCAAGATCACTGTCATCAAACTTTTGTAGTAGTTCTTCAATCCTCTTCTCCAAGGGGTCAACCAATCCTTGGCAATCAATGATCTTGTTCACCATTTTTTAAGTTGGAGCTATCAATGGTGTTTTATTTTGGTCATGTGTAGACCCAATGACCATATTCTTCAACACACTTAGCCTAGGAACCTATGTCTGCATTAATGGAAGAACAATGGCTCTATCCTTCTCCAACATTCTTATTGATTGAAACATTAAAGAATAATTAGAGTGGACACTCCTAACTCTTACTCTTTTTATTGCTTTGGATAGACAATGTTCCAATACATTAGTAAGAATAAAAATATTGTTGTCATTATACAATCCAAATAATTCATCAAATGCCTCCATCTATTGTATCAACTCTTCTCTAGTCACTTCTCTTGGATGAGTTGCAGGCGATGCTCCTAAAGTGAGATATGCAATAGGAACATTGTCTGGATTGTACACAACTAATTCTGTTGAAGTTGGGGAGGAGAATGAATAGGAGGTGGTGGTGCAGGAGCACCTAGGCTGACCTCCACCTTGTTTGTTTGCAATTTTGGCTTGAACTGACTTTAGCCAAGTCAGGGATTTTGGTGTGTTGTTTTGGACCTTAGGAGGTCTTGCATTTGTGTGTGAAGAGTTAGTCACTAGGACTAAAACCTTCATTAGTTATCATTAGTGTTAAATTTTGCTTTGTTTGGCTTAGGACAACAAATGTTAAGATTTAAAGCATTAAATTTGCCATATCATATCTTCGTTGTTTGAAGATGCCAAGGGAAATTTAGATGATTGTTAACTCGAGGTTAATGAGTTGGAGATCCTAAAAAGAAGGATAATGGCGAGGTTGCAAGAATATTGCAAAGTGCATGGCAACATTGTTAGGTTGCATGCAATTCAATTAGTTTGGATTCCCTTGAAATCAGGGATATGGAGGCGTGCAATCTCCCCTTGAATGATGGAAAAGACTCCAAGATGGAGGTATTGGCTCGTGGCAAGTAGTTAGAGATCATTGGAATAAAGTTTTGTTGTGAAATAATAGAAGACAGTTAGCATATTCTGTAATTTTTTTTTGTGTTTACTGAAAACCCCGTGTGTTTTCAGACAACTGAGAGGTTTATGGAATATATGCACTGATTTGCGTTGGATTTGGGATTTTTAACATTTTCAAGTCTCTTTTCTTTTGTGGACAGTTCATTGATTGAGAATACATGCATAGAAGATAAGTTTAGGGTTGCAAACAATAGAAAAAGACTGAATTTTCTGTATCTGCCCGTGTACTTAAGAAACAGTGAACTTGCAGGCAATGTATTTGTTGATTTAAGACCGTGTTCATGCCCATAGGATAGTGTAGAATAATAGTCATCTTGTATTTAGTTTGTTTAGTGTAGGGTTTTTGATTAGAATCTTCAGATTAGAATTTAGAGGTGTGTAAATACTGTTTTGAGCAGTGAGTTTGGAAATGGCTTCCCCATAGACCTTGACCACGGGATACTCCTGAGTTTGGTGGAATATGGAAGGGAAGCCAGTATATTGTATATATTTAATGACAGGAAACCAAGAGAGCCAAGCAGTGATTTTAAAGACCAAACCCTAGGCGAGTATTAGCTGCCCGGTTAGGAGTTTGGAAGAGGAAAAGAGAACACAGTGTGAAAGTTGGTTCCATCAGACGAACTGCATTGCACTAGGTGGGTTGTTGTTTCACATATGCCTGTAAGTAAGGAAGCAGCAACCTAACATTTGAAGGTAGATTAGTATCAAAACCAGTGAAACCTTAGACTTAGGGGAATTAGCCCTACTCTAAGAGTGTTGGAAACCACCAGTGCCAAGAGGTCTGAACTTGATGCAAGATTTAAAGCTCCCAAAAGGGTGTTAGGGACCAGTTTATTGGACAGTTGTTTGGGAAGTTTAAAAGAAAAGGAAAAACCGACCGTAAGGGCTACTAAGGAATAGCCCCTCAAAAGAAAAATCTTGGAAACGGGTAGGTTGAGGAGTGGACACCAAGGGAAAATGGATCAGTTTGGTTGCAAAAGCATGGAGACAACATCTTCAACTCCCCTGCAGGCAGCTTCTAACAAATTGATGAAGTTGGCATCTAGACTCTTCTAGGTGTAGTGACAAAGATTGCAAGTGCAAGAAGGTGTTGAGTCCTCTAAGGTTAAAGCACAAGGTGGAGACTCTTTGACAGAGTTATAGCAAGGTTCAGTTGGTGAACCAAATCAGGACAGAGCCTAGAAGATTGTTAGGTTCAGGGTGAAGGCAGGTAATGTCTTCTTGTTGATTAGGTGCAAGCAAACCTTGGAGGTTAACATACACCATATTGGTATCAGAGCTTTGAGTTGGATTCAAGGCTTGTGATTAATGAGCCAATCCACTGAGTCAGTAGGAGAGAATACACTAGAGGAAGGAACCATGGTGACAAATGCAGAGCTAGCAAAGAAGGTAGAAGAGCAAGAGGAAGATAAACGGTTGCTCAGAGAAAGGATATCTCAGATGGAGAAACTCCTAGATGAAGTCCAAGAAACAGCAGATACTGTGAAGGACAAGATAAAGAAGAAAGAAGAGCAGGAAGCCAAGGAAAAAGAAGTGGAATTGGAGGAGGAAGCTCCAAAGCCTGATCCTGTTCTTGCAGAGGAACCATTCTTGAAGGCATTGCAGCCTTGAGTGGTAAAGCATTGGATGGTGTGCCACTTTTCAGTGGACAAATGGACCCTCGATTCAGTTGTAGACTGGATTGAGAGCATTGAGAATCACTTTGAGTGTGATGGCATAACAGAGGCCCAAAAGGTAAAGGTGGCCAAGTCAAGGTTGAGAGGAGCAGCTCTCACATGGTGGAAGTTTGTACAATCTGAAAGAGAGAAAGAAGGCAAAAGGTCCTATAGTTTCATGGAGAGGAATGGTGAACCAAGATAAGGCAGACTTATCTCCCTGATGATTATGAAGTCCAGTTGCACAGGAGAAGACACAATCTGAGGCAAAAAGATATGGATGTTCAAACATATACAGAGGAGTTTCAAAAATTGTGCCTTAGATCAAAAGTGGTTGAAGATGAGAGTATCAGGTTAGCAAGGTACCTAAATGGACTCAAGTGGTCTATTCAAGAAGATATGAGTTTGGTAAACTTCAAATCAGTCCGCCAATGCTATCAAATGGCTTTGAAGATAGAGGAGAAAGGAAAAAAGAAGTAGGAACAAAACCCCAAAAGCAGAGGTAAAGGGAAAGACAGCAGAGGACAAAGAGGAAGCTATAGTGGAAGAAGCTCAGAATCAAGAGCCAAGGAGAAGTCAGATTTTTGAACAACAAGAAGGAAGTTCCAGTAGAGGTGGTAGAGGAAGAGGTTTCAGCTCCAGAGGAAGAAGTGGTGGACAAGGAAGAGGCAGCTACTTCACCAACATGAAATGCTATCATTGCAACCAATTGGGACACCCAGCCTATAGATGTCCTAGAGAAAGTAGCACTTCTCATGGAGGAGATAAGAGAACCAATCTGATTCAAGATGAGACAGCTGCAGCAAATAAACAACCTGAAGTACCTTTGAATTCAAAGGAAGGTGAGAATCTCATGATGAGAAGGACTTTAATCAAAGAACCGGTCAAAGAAGAGCCAAGCCAAAGAAGGTCCTTGTTTAGGATAAAATGCAAGATGATGGGGAAAGTGTGTAAGGTCATCATAGACTCAGGTTCAACTGACAATATTGTGTCAGAGGAGGCAGTCAGCAAACTGAAATTGACAAGGATACCTCACAATAATCCTTACAAGGTTACATGGCTCAATAAGGGTCAGCATGTCTTGGTGAATGAACAAGCATGGGTGGAGTTTTCAATTGGCAAGTACAAAGACAAGGTATTGTGTGATGTATTACCTATGGATGCATGCCACTTGCTCCTAGGTAGGCCATGGCAATTTGACCGTCAAGCTGTGCATGATGGAGCTAAGAATTCATATACCTTCAAGAAGGACAATGTAACCTACAAGATTCAATCTTTGTTGGAAGATACTGAGGTGCAGACAACAGTTCTAAGCTGCTAATAACTGGTGAAAAAGAGTTCTTAAAGGCCTTGGAAGAAGGAGAAGGAGTTGGCTATGCAGTATGATCAAGCCAAGAGAAGCAGCAAAGAGAAGGAACGAAAAGCAAGAGTTACCCAAGGAGATACAAGACTTGTTGCAGACCTATGAAGGTATTGTAAGTAGTGGTCAACCAGCAACCTTACCTCCTAAAAGAGCCATAAGTCATAGGATAGACTTGATACCAGGAGCCACCCTTCCAAACAAGGCAGCTTATAAGATGACACCTCAACAGAATGAGGAGATAGCCAGGCAGATTCAAGAACTTCTTGACCAAGGTCTCATTAGGAAAAGCATTAGTCCTTGTGCAGTTCCCACTGTCTTAGCACCTAAGAAAGGAGGAGAATGGAGGCTTTGTACTGATTCCGGCAATAAACAAGATAACCATCAGGTATAGGTTTCCCATCCATAGGATTGAAGATCTCATGGATTGTCTAGGTGAAGCTAGGTACCATACCAAGATAGATTTAAAGAGTGGTTATCACCAAATTAGGATACATGAGGGTGATGAGTGGAAAACAGCCTTCAAAACCAATTAGGGTCTTTAAATGGCTAGTATGCCATTTGGATTATCTAAAGCCCCCTCCACATTCATGAGACTCATGAATGAAATCCTCAAGGACTACATTGGCAAGTTTGTAGTAGTGTATCTTGATGATATACTAATCTATAGCAGAACAAGAGAAGAGCACCTCCAACACATTGAGTTGATTTTCAAGAAGCTACAGGAGGAGAAGCTGATGATCAATCTAGAAAAGTGTGAGTTCATCAAAATAGAGCTGGTGTCTCTTGGTTTTGTGCTATCACATGGCAACTTGAAGATGGACAGCGCAAGGTAGAAGCCATTCTCAATTGGCCTACTCCAAAGACAGCAATAGAGGTAAGAAGCTTCCATGGTCTTGCTCAGTATTATAGAAAATTCATAAGACAGTTTAGTGCTATTTGTGCTCCTATGTTGGATACCATTAAAGGAGGAATGAAAACCAAGTTTGTATGGAATGAGCAAGCTAACAAGAGTTTTGAGTTACTGAAGGAAAGGATAGCTACCCAACTTGTTTTGGTGTTGCCAAGCTTTGAGAAGCTATTCACCATTGAATGTGATGCAAGCAATGTAGCTATTGGAGCAGTTCTCAGCCAAGAGGGCAGACCGGTGGCTTTTCATTCAAAGAAGCTAAGTGAAGCCAAGAAGAAGTACTCTTCTTATGACCTTGAGATGTATGCATTGGTCCAAGCACTAAGGAAGTGGAGGCACTACTTGCTTCCCAAAGAATTCATTGTGTACTCAGACAATCAAGCACTTAGTTTTCTGAATTCACAAGAGAAGTTGAGTCACAGGCACATGAAGTGGGTGGAGTACTTGCAAGCTTACACCTTCAACATCAAGCACAAGAAAGGAGCTCTCAACAAGGTGGCTGATGCATTGAGCAGAAGAGTTCTTACCATTCAAGAAATTCAGTTGAAAAGCATGGGAATAGATCACTTCAAAGATCTATATGCAGATGATGAAGACTTTGCAGAAATTTATAAGGTATGTCTTGAGTTTAAGAACCATTTCCATAGCAAGTATGCTGAATATACCTTGCAAAGTGATTTATTGTTTAAAGGGAATCAGCTTTGTGTTCCTAGAGGTTCTATTAGAGAAAACTTAATACAAGAGAAGCATAATGGTGCATTGAGTGGTCATTTTGGGATCACCAAAACCCAAGAACTTGTTCAAAGGTTTTATTATTGGCCAAAGATGAACTTAGATATCAGGAAGTATGTAGAGAGTTGTGTAGTGTGTCAAAAATCAAAAGGCACTTCTTCAAATGCAGGCCTATATCAGCCACTGCCAATCCCTTCTAGGCCATGGGAATGCTTAAGCATGGACTTTGTAGTCGGTTTACCCAAGACAAGGCAAGGTATGGACAGTGTGTATGTTGTGGTTGACAGATTCAGCAAAATGGCTCACTTTATACCCTGCAAAACAACCAATGATGCCAATCAAATAGCCTCCCTTTTCTTCAAAGAAATAGTCAGAATTCATGGCTTACCAATCAGCATTGTCTCAGACAGGGATACCAAGTTTATGAGTCATTTTTGGAAAGACTCTTTGGCAGAGAATGGGCACTAATCTATCCTTTGGATATGCATACCATCCCCAAACTGATGGTCAGACCGAAGTTGTGAATAGGACACTTGGAAACCTCTTGAGATGCTTGACCAAGGAGTATGGTCAACAATGGGATCAGATTATTGGGCAGGCTGAATATGCCTATAATGATACAGTGAATAGATCTAAAGGGAAGAGTCCCTTTGAAATTGTGTATGGTCTGCACCCTAGGGGTGTTTATGAGCTGAGAGAATTGAAGGATGGAGTCAAGATAAGTGGCTATGCAGATGACTTTGCTTGTGCAATGCAGGAAATTCATGAGACAGTCAGAAAAACCTTGACAGAGAATACCATGAAACATAAAACCAAAGTGGATGAGCATAGGAGAGAGGTTCAGTTTAATGTTGGTGACCTAGTGATGGTTCATTTGGACAAGGCTAGATTGCAGAAGGGAGTTCCTCACAAGCTGCAAATGAAGAGGATAGGTCCCTGTCCTATCTTGGAGAAGTATGGCAATAATGCAGTCAAAGTGCAATTACCAGATGACAGTGGACTCTCCCCTATTTTTAATGTTGCAGACCTTATCCATTACAAAGGACCACCACAAGATTTGGATCAGACACTCCAGGAAGTTAGTCAAGATGTAGAAGAACTCAAACTGCCCTCCACTGTAGTCAAACAAGCTGATAAGGTATTCGACACCAGAGTTTACAAGAAAACCAGGACCAAGGAATATAAAGAACACCTCATCCAAAGACATGGACAACCAGAGGAAGATGCAGTATGGATCAAGGAGGTAGAGTTTAAGAAGTTGTGCATTGATCCTAACTTACTCAATCCAAGGATGGATTGAAGTTTTCTATTTTGGGGAGGATGGTGCAGGAGCACCTAGGCGGACCTCCACCTTGTTTGTTTGCAATTTTGGCTTGAACTGACTTTAGCCAAGTCAGGGATTTTGGTGTGTTGTTTTGGACCTTAGGAGGTCTTGCATTTGTGTGTGGAGAGTTAGTCACTAGGACTAAAACCTTCATTAGTTATCATTAGTGTTAAATTTTGCTTTGTTTGGCTTAGGACAACAAATGTTAAGATTTAAAGCATTAAATTTGTCATAGCCATATCTTCGTTGTTTGAAGATGCCAAGGGAAATTTAGATGATTGTTAACTCAAGGTTAATGAGTTGGAGATCCTAAAAAGAAGGATAATGGCGAGGTTGCAAGAATATTGCAAAGTGCATGGCAACATTGTTAGGTTGCATGCAATTCAATTAGTTTGGATTCCCTTGAAATCAGGGATATGGAGACGTGCAATCTCCCCTTGAATGATGGAAAAGACTCCAAGATGGAGGTATTGGCTTGTGGCAAGCAGTTAGAGATCATTGGAATAAAGTTTTGTTGTGAAATAATAGAAGACAGTTAGCATATTCTATATTTTTCTGTGTTTACTAAAAACCCCGTGTGTTTTCAGACAACTGTGAGGTTTATGGAATAGATGCACTGATTTGCATTGGATTTGGGATTATTTAACATTTTCAAGTCTCTTTTCTTTGGTGGACAGTTCATTGATTGAGAATACATGCATAGAAGATAAGTTTAGGGTTGCAAACAATAGAAAAAGACTGAATTTTCTGAATCTGCCCGTGTACTTTAAGAAACAGTGAACTTGTAGGCATTGTACTTGTTGATTTAAGACTGTGTTCATACTCATAGGATAGTGTAGAATAATAGTCATCTTGTATTTAGTTTGTTTAGTGTAGGGTTTTTGATTAGAATCTTCATATTAGAATCTAGAGGTGTGTAAATACTGTTTTGAGCAGTGAGTTTGGAAATGGCTTCCCCATAGACCCTGACCATGGGATACTCCTGAGTTTGGTGGAATATGGAAGGGAAGCCAGTAGATTGTATATATTTAATGATAGGAAACCAAGAGAGCCAAGCAGTGATTCTAAAGACCAAACCCTAGGCGAGTATTAGCTGCCCGATTAGGTGTTTGGTGGAGAAAGACAAGAGAATAGGTAGGGGAATAGATAACTGTACGAAATCTGTATAGTACTAGGTGAGGTGAGGTGAGGTCTTCATATTCTAAAAGGTTTGAGACTTCCCTCAATGCATTGGAGTTAATTGTGATTCAAAAACCAGTGAAACCCTAGATATTAGGTTAATTAGGCCTCCACTCCAAAGGTATGGGAATCACCTGCACGGAACAGATTGTAGCCTAAAACAAAGTGCAAGATTTAAAACCCTGAAAAGGGTGTCTGAAAGTGTATTTTGTTGGATAGGCTGTTTGATAAGTTTAAGAGAAAATAGCCAAAAACCGACTGGTAAAGGCTAGTAGGGAATTAGGCTTGTCCAAGGTAAATTCATGAAATCGGGTAGGTTGAGGAGTGGACACCAAGGAAAATGGATCAGTTTGGTTGCAAAAAGCATGGAGACAGCATCTTCAACTCCCCTGCAAGCAGTTCTAACAAATTGATGAAGTAGGCATCTAGAATCTTCTAGGTGTAGTGACAAAGATTGCAAGAGCAAGAAGGTGTTGAGTCCTCTGAGGTTAAAGCACAAGGTGGAGACTCTTTGAACAGAGTTATAGCAAGGTTCAGTTGGTGAACCAAATCAGGACAGGGCCTAGAAGATTGTTAGGTTCATGGTGAAGGTAGGGCAATGTCTTCTTGTTGATTAGGTGCAAGAAAACCTTGGAGGTTATCATACACCGGTGGTGACTAAACTAGATAATTTGGTGGGGTTGAAATCTGCACTTGAGTTATTGATGTCCCTGACATCATTGATGGTCTAGATTGTAATACCTACAATTTCTCTTTCAATTTAATACATTATCAAGTTGCACCTCTGTAATTTTTTTCTTATCTTTATTGTACTCTGCCACAAAATCATTATATTCTTTGTTCTTGACCTCAAACTTCTCCTGCAAGGACTTTGCAATATCCTTGGTAAATTGAGCCATATTCATAGACCGTGAGGCTTCCTCCATAGTTGATGTATATGACACTCTTTTTATGATTAATCCTCCCTTAAGATTATTTGCATGATCTGCTACTTCTAGCCTCTTTGTATTAGGGGCTAGTGCCCAAATTTACAAAGTGTCCCACTGAGGGCTAAATGTTGGTCTTTGTAATGCAATTTTTGCCTCTTCTTCTATGGTAAAAACTAGAGTGGCATGCATCCTTTTAGTATCAAAAGCAATGGTTGAAGCCAAGTCCCATTCTAGTAACAAGAACACTCCACTTTTTCTCACTAACTCCCTTCCCTCAACTGGTATGATGTTCTTGTACTTAGCTTTCATCTCTGCGAGGACCTTTCATTCTATCACTATACATGGGAGCTCTAGCTTTTCAATCATTTTAATCTTTATTCTCTCATCATATTAATCTCTCTTGGCCCTCCAAACAATTTTTTTAAAAGACTTGGTCTTCATGAAAGAGTCATCATCCATAAAATCATTGCAATACTTTTCCCTAACACCATCCACACTATTGATTCCACTTAAATCTAGCTTTCTCAATATGAGGCTCATTTTTTGTGGAATCATCCCTCTTAGGGGTGAGGGCATACCCTACCTCATTTCATCCTTAGCTACAATGATTTCTTCATCAAAATCAGTAGCATAATCAACAAGCCTAGTTGATTCAACCTTTCTTCTCTTTGGTGAAGGTTCCTTAGTTGTGGAGATTCTCTAAGTAGAGAGCTCAATAACTTGAGGAGCAGATAACCTTAGGGGTGATAGTAGTGGAAATTGTTGTGTAGGTGAAGATTCCCTTGATGCCTCTGATTGAGTAGGGGTGAAATTTTTTTGTTACTTCTATACTATGCTCTTCTTCCTTGCAAACACATGTACTTTACTAGGGGAATAATATGTTGGTCTTTCCTCCACCATGGGGGCTTTCCCCTTATCTTGTTCTTCAGTTACCTTAGCCTTACCTTTATCCTTCTCAATTCTTTCCTTTTTCAACTACCCTACCACTTTATCAAACTTTTGTAGCATTTTTTCCACCCTCAACATTTCATATTTTATTTCCAATGAGAGCCTTATAATTTGGATCCTTTTCTTGCATTTCCCTCTCCAACTTATCAAAGGATAGCCACTTCATCTTCCTCTCCTCTTGCACTTTGTAATAAAAAATGTTCCTAATTACATCCTCAGGGAAATAGAAATTATAGTAGAATTTACCCCCCTTGATCCTACTCTTTAAAGAAACCATATCACCCTCTAGATCATGGTTCCTTTCTCTATAAAATTTCATCCCTAATGGATTGAGTTTCAACATAATATTCTTCCATCCATCCTTGACCATGAAAAATTCTGCAAAAATTGTATATATAGGAAAGCAAGTTACTTTCCTAATCCCAACCAAGTGATTTTCCTCTACATCTCCCAACTACCACATAACTTCTAGAAAACTATTCCTCAATGGCACATCTCTTGGAAGTACATGAGGTGTCTTAATTTTTCTGTATACCCTAAGGATGGTGCAGTCAAGATATGGGATAATGTCTCCCCAATTATGCTATATTCCTAGTTCAAGCCTCCTCTCCCTAGGTCTTAAGAAATCATGTAACTCTAGTGGAATCATAGGAGGATTCATTAACAATTCTCTCTTCAACTTGGAGGAAAATAAATTTGAGAATACCACAAAACTAGATTCCTATTCATCCCTACCCAAGATAGACGTCCATATTTGGAGAGGCATATCCTCATCCTTTCATTATTCCTATTTCATGTCTTCACCAAAGTAGCTAGCTCCCATGTACAAAAAATTGTGCATAAATAGGGAATACCACCAAAACCTTACTCTTGTTGCACCATTTTTAAGAGATACAAGGCCCTTATGCATCTCCTCTTATAAATATCCTACAAAATCATAAGATGTCCTAATCATTCTATATTGGATATTTTCTGCCATCTACATAAAAGTTGGCAGAATCCTTTTATTGGATCAAACCCTTGAATCTGGCATTGAGTGTAGAAGGTCATTTGAAAATAGTGTTCAAACAATTTTATTTCATAGGGTTCCTTGTCATATGGGTTGAGTGTGATTCTACTTCCTCCTTTCCCTCTTTCCATTTTAATATTGACACTTTGAATGTTAACCTCCCCTTCTTATATTCTTATTTCAACTTATTTTCATCAATTGGCACCATCTCAGAATGGAAAGGGGCCAATTTGAAAACTTCAATGTGTAACTAAGGGAAATATTCAGGTTAGCAGATTAGTGCTTCAATAAACAAAACCCAAAGTAAACAATGAAGTACAAAGGAGATAATAACATGAAAACAAAGAAAGATATTACCAAGTGTCTTCAACCTCCATGATTGACCTCCATTGCACCTTCTCTATTTGATGCAATATGTAGTTTGTCCCTAGATTTTGCATTAGCAACCCATGACTATGCCAATTCCCTAAGAAAATGTTGAAGGATTCTATCACAAATGCTACACTATGCAACTATGCAACTAGTAAGCAAGCCTAAAGTATGCAAATGTCAAGATGTTAATATTTCCTAAGATGTGAAGTATGCCTAAGATAAGATTACATGAGATGTAGATTGTAAGAGAGATGTCAGAATGAGACCAAAATTTCCATTTTATAGAAAAGTAAATTTTGGATGAATGGTTAGGATTGAAGATTGACAAATGCCCTAGAATCAATGGACAAGATTCAATGTGACAACCCACAATTAGGGTTAGGGAAACATTAGGGTAAATTTGAAATGAATGGAAAATATTTTCTTTCTAGAAGATCAAATCAAGGGACAAGATGGCATGTGACAAGAAGATAAGAATTGCACCGAAAAAGAGAGAGCTGGAAAATCAAATAATATTAGAAATTATTTGATTTATTAGAAGAAAGTTGTCAATTTGAATTAAAAATTAATTTAATTCAAAAGGTGGGACCATGACTTTATTTTAAAATTAGAAGAGTGTCAAGGTGGACAACAATTAAATAAATTAAATAATTTATTTAATTATGAGAGGACATTAAAAATTAATGACATATTTAAAAAAAATAAAAAATTATTTATTCAAATAATCAGGAGGATTGATTGAATGAAGATAACTAAATAAATTTAAGAATTTATTTAATTATAGAAAGACATTAGAGAATTAGTGACACATTTAAATAAATAAATAAAATTTATTTATTTAACTAATCAAGCAGAATAAAAGACATGAATTAATTAAATAATTAAATATTATTTAATTAATAGTCAAAAGTGGACTATAGGACATAATTAAATATTTTAATTATGCTAGGAAGAATGTGGAGAAAATAGAACTTGCAGGCCTAGGTCATTTTTATGCATCTACAAAATGAGTCCTACCCTAGTAACATCCACCATCTTTATTCCAGAGTGTGTCCTCACAACCCTAGTATTTGGGTCATAATTAGCTACAATGGATTTCAAGAGGTCCACATCTAGATACACATTGGGGAAAACCAATTTACCCATAGCTAACTTCCACCCATTACATAAGGGAATGCTCAAAAACCTCTTCCCAAACTAATAATTAAAGAGGGTCCATCTGATGACTAGTAGAATAGCATCCCTGATGGCATGTTGTCTATTGAAAATATTGTCCCTTGAGCTAGGGCCTTGAAACATTACTTGTCCATCATACTTATTATTGGTGAAGGGTTTCAACTGGTCCATTATATATTGAAAAAGGAGTCGTGTCTTGGAATCAAAACTAGAAGCTTGGGCATTTGGGGGTGCCATTTCAATAAAGGAAGATGTGGGCTAGGGTTCCTCTAAGTGAAACTATGGCTTGGACTCAATACAAAAATGTAAATAAAACTCAAAGAAACTAGAGTACAATTCTATGAATTCCAAAGCTTAAAAGAAGCCTAATCTACAATTTGATATAGAAGACTAGCAATTACATGCAAATTCTATGGAAATTTAGCATAGAAAGGAGAATTTTTTATTGATTGGTCTTCGATGCTTAAAAAACCATAATTCTAGTTGTGAAGAGCTCGAGAAACGCTACTGCAAATCTCTATATGCTTTAAAGCACTTTGTAAATCAAAATGATGTTTTCATTCTTGCTTTTATGGTGAGAAAATCTTTTAATTTGGCAATTGAAAATCACTTCTGCCATTATTGTTCGTTCATGCAAACTAGAATGACTTCATCAATTTTGTTTGTAATTTTAAATTACAGTTGTCAATCTTCTAGTGTGTTAGATCAATGGATGGCTCAGATGGAGTCTAAATTTTTTAAAATTTTGACTTATGTTGACCTCAACATCCGACCAATCAAAATTAGCCATGTGGAAACCTTGTTGTCACCATTGTCTCCACCACACTTTACAAGTCATAAGAATGTCCACATGTCACCATCCCGCTATCCCATTGAGATTTGTAGGGAAATGATCAATGGTCATGGGCTAGTGGGAAATGACCCAAATTAAGCCAGCATAGTCTAACTTGCACACCACTTAATCCCAAGCTTACACCCATGTGTATAGCACCTTTATTAGATGGACGGTTGAGATTAAAACATCTCGCCTCCTTTTTTACCACGTGCATCTAAAGTCCTTTTAGTATCCCATTGTTTAATGCTTCTAAAGTCCCATTTAAATATTTCCCTTTCTTAATAGTTCTCTAAATGCTCCATATGAAGCCACTTAGAGGTTGCTCGCTATCGCTCATAGTATCAACATCTCCAAAAGATTCTCTGTGGGTTGTCAAGGAACAACCAATATTCAATCAGTAGGATCAATCATAGCCCTAAGATCTTGGACCTACCATCATTACTGCCTTAGACACTACTGAGGCTCACCAAAGATATGGGACATGTGGCACACACTCGCTATCCCTAGTAATATTTTTTGAAAGCATCATGACAATGCAAGATAGTGGGCAATGATCTAGATTTAATCTGTGGGTCCAGGCTACTTCATTAATCATTTTTTTATTTCATGTACTCTAATTTATAACTTAAGAAGGGGACTCCCTAGGTCGATGCAAAAAAATAGGCTCTTAAGTGGCAAAAATATCAGAAAAATCAAAGTTAGGCAACTTGACGTAAACATTTGAATAATTTATCAATATTATTTCAAAAATATGTAAGAATAAAATTTGTAGAAAATTGAATTTAGTTTCTAAACTACTAGGTTTGTTTTAAAAAAATAAATCTATTTGGTAAAAATTTGAAATTTCAATGAGGTACTTAAATTTCAGGAAAAATAAGAAATAGGTGTTTGTCCCACCACCCCAACCACAATAAAATGATAATATTTTTTATAATATTTGATATAAGTAGAGTGACTCCATGTCCTGATGTGATGCATATTTTGTAATTTTTCCAAATAAATAATTAATTATCATTTTTATTACAACTTTAAAAAATATTAAAAACTCGTAGGTCTCACTCACCTTTAACTTTGGTCAAAACTTCATGAAACTAATTTGCCTTTTTAATCCTATAGTATGTGCCATAGAATGTGATGCATGTTTTGATTCATAAAATATGATACAATTTGAAAGCTATAGATGTTTCTTTTCAATCACCATCAATCAGGATTTTAGTCGTAATTTGAATAGAAAATGAATAATAATTACTTATTAAATTCAAAGTAAAGCATAATATATATTGGTGGAAAGCTGAGAATCTCCTTTAAAAACCCTTTTTGTTACATCAGCTTTGGGTAAAAAAGTCATCAGCCACATACCCATCATATTGCCACTTTTTGGCCCATCATGATCCTGCACATACCCAATTCAGATGCTAAGGCACGTGAACATAGTATAAATGCACAAATATTTTGACCTATGGACTATTAGACTTAGGAAAACATTAAAAAATGTGCACAAAAAAATATTTCACTAGGAACATGGGGCCAATGACAATAATGAATTAAGTTGTAACTTAAGTGACTCAAAAAATTGAATTCATGTCAATGAAGAATTAGAACCATATTAGGGATTTTGTATAGTTAAGGGTTTGAAGAGGATTTTCACCCTAAAATTCAACCTATGTAACAACTGGAAAACAAAACCCTAACACTTTGAAGACCCATGGATGACTAGTTTTTTTTTAAATGTACCCTAGAACTAGCAAAAAATTTCAAAGTTCCATTAGAATGATGTTGGTGGCTACCTCTTAGAGGTAGTAGGTAGTAGTATTGTTGGTTGTTGTAGTCAAGGTAGTAAATGTTTTCATTATGTAGTATGCAAGTGTCTTCCTTTGTTATATGTGTCAAAGGATATGTGCAGTATTTGCTAATTGGTGAAGTGTGTTGTGTAACCATAAGGGGGAGTGTGTAGAGAAATGGAATGCGTAGGTGTGAAGAAAATAGAGTGTAGTAGAATAAAATGAAGTTGCAAAGAAGATACATGTGTGATTGATGTCAAAGGGATGTCGCCCTTTTCCATTTATGTCAAAAGGGATGTTTCCCTTTGTCATTGATGTCAAAGGGTGAGAGATTTAATTGAAAAACCCTATAAAGTAAGGGGGAGTTAGAGAATGTGTCGGATGGAGCAGTGTGTATTGTTGTGTAGTATGTGTTGGTAATTAGAGCTATTACTTTTGTTGTTGGTGGTTTTTCATATCATGTGTTGTCATCAATGACAAAGGAGGAGATTTTTGGAAGTCTATGTAGTTTGTGTTTTCATTGATGTTAAAGGGTAGATATGTTGGTGTATTGATATCAACCTATGAAGATTATTTTATTTGTTGCACTATATGTTGTCATTAGTAGTTTCATTGGTGTCAACCTCTAGTTTTTCCTTGGTAAGCATGTTTGTGGTTGAGTTATTGCATTACAGTTGGTTTGGTTGAAATGAGGAAGTGTTACAAATGATAAAATGGTGTTTGTGGTGCTTGGTTTCTAACTGCTTTTGAGAAAATTTGAATAAAAGAGGAAATGGTGTGCTAAAGTGGGTTTGGCATAGCAGAGTAGTGTTTAGGCTTTTTCTCTACATTTCTTTTGTATTGAAGATCTTCTTCTGTAGTTTAGATATATTGTTCAAATGTGTTTAGAGGTGTTATATCCAAAATTTATTGTCCTAGATTGTTTTGCAAAGAAATTTGTGTCCATTAGTGTGTGAACTGTGAAAGAAGTGTTGTCTAGGAGAAATGGTTTTGGTCTAAATTTCTCCACATGTTTTCTCTTGTGGATCTGATGGTGTCCTTACATTTCTCATATATATCTTCTATCTTTTTTGTTTGAATTTTGGTGCTCCACAAGGTTGAATTCATGTGTTATAATATGTGGAAGGTTAATTGAGTGTACAATATGAATGTGTTCTTCAAGTGGAAGTTATTGTGAAGGGATTTGTTGGATTTTAGGGTGTTGAAGGAATATTCTATATTTTTTTTGAGTTTTGTGTGTGGTTTGCAATTTTTCCTTGGATAAAAGGAAGCATACATTATGTAAATGTTCAATGGTTTTTACATAGGTTTGGATGACCTTGGGTGTTTACACTAATTGTGATTTTGCTTCGGTGCTTGTGGAAGCATGGTCTGGTGTGTATGAGTTCATTTAGGTCCAAGTTAAGGTGTGATGTGGTCTTCATTCATTCTTCTCCACTATGAGAATGTTTTGGTAGTGACCTAATTTGAATTTGTATGTTTGAGGTGCATAGCCCACCTTGTGAATTCTTTTAAAGGTTGTAACATTTGGGTATATATGTGTGTTGAGTTGATGGAATATGTAGGTATGATGTGTGTGTGATACAAATTATGATGTAAAGTGTAAAATTATGAAGTGTAGTCTGTTCCTTAATGACTAAGACTACTGGAAGTATGCTACTCTTAATATTAGTGTACATTGGGTTATGAATAGTCAACTTGTGGCTATATTAACTCTCTATTAAGTCATATTATCATTAGTATATTGTTATTTAGTTGTTTAGGTCGGCCTAAGTGTTATATAGGTGTGTCTAAGTCGGACTAGGTGATATCCTTGGCATAAATAGGTATATATAGGAGGTTGTGAGTGTTATAATTCCCACCACTGTTGTATGTGTTCTCATTAGAGATATTTGGAGGTTTCAAAGTGGCTTGTTATTCCTAGCTATTATCAAGCATTTTCAGCATATTTCATATCATATTCTTCTATTGTGCAAGTTATTTCCTAACAAGTGGTATCAGAGCATGATCTCGGCACCATAGAGGCAAGGTTTTTCTCAATTTTGGCGGCGATTTTGGGAAGAGTATATCTTTCAGATTTTGGTGAATTTTTTTCTAATTTTAAAGGGTTTCTTTTAAAGAAAAATATTGAAGAAGCTACAGTCCAGATTTCAGAATAATTTGACTATAATTAAAGGAATTCTTTATTGTAGAATTAGGGTTTCTACACTATTTTTTTTGGAATCTACATATCTCGCACATATTGTTGAATTGGAGTATAATTTTTATTGGGTTTTTGAAGACATACTAAAGAAGATTACAGTAAAAATTTGAGATAATTTAAGATTTATTTTTGTGATTTATTTCAATATTAGTGGTTTCCATCATGACAGGGCCTGCAACAAGGGGTAAAAAGAATGTTGTCACTCCAGGGAAGACTCCTGATAAGGATGGTGAAACAATCGAGGATATTACTCATAATGAAGAAATCAATAAGGTCAAGGAAGAAATTTCCTCAATTAAGATGGATATGTGTGACCTAAGAGGAGATATGTCGGACATGCGAAACATGTTAAGCACCTACATAGCTGAATCAAGAAAGGAGTTCTCAAGCGGCCAAGGTGAAAATTCTAGGTCAGCTACTACTAACACAAGCTTTAGTACTCCTATGGGATCTAGGAATTTATTTTCAAAGGTGTATATGCGCAAGTTCGATGGTAAGGATCCTCTAACATGGATAAACTAAATGGAGAATTTTTTTGAAGTACACCAAATCCCAAATGGACAAAAGGTCACGATGGCTTCCTTATATTTAGAACCAGATCAATTCATTTGGTATCGTTGGCTTTGCACTCATCGAGGTAAAAGGGGCTCACCGTCTCATGGTCAATTTTTACAGAGGAACTCCAAGCACAATATAGCAATAGCGTCACAGCATAATTTCTTCAAATAGCTTAGCTAAACTTCAACAACAGATCAGCTAAGGATTATATTCCAAGAATTCAAAAATCTATCCTTAAGGGTGGATACAATTACGAAGGAAAACTTGAATGACTTATTCCTGGGTGGTCTCAAGGATCACATTCAACATGAGGTATGCATGTTTAGCCCTAGTTCCATAAATGAGCCTTTTATCTTAGCACATAGGGTAGAGGAGAAGTATTTGATTCCTAAGAAGCAAGGGGATAATGTGACAAGAGAGAAAGGATATTCAACACAACCTACTAAGTTGATTCCACAACAAATTGAGGAGAAAAGAGAAAAAGGCTTGTGTTTCAATTGTGATAGCAAATATAGTCGAGGACATAAATGTAGTGAAAAGAAATTGTTTTATATTGAAAGTCCCAATGAGGAAGAAGAGGAGGAACCCATACTAGAAGATGAAAGGGAGTCAAATGAGGAATCACATGATTCTCAACCAATCATTTCTTGTCATGCACCTCGTGTTTTAGTGCTCCACAAACTCTCAAGGTGGTGGGGTTCCAAAGAAGCAGAAGGTAATGCTTGTTGATCTAATTCGTAGTACTATAATTTCATCAACAAAAGCTAGCTACTCGTCTAAATTGTTTCATATATCTAGCTCCAGAGTTTCAAGTTTTGATTGCAAATGGTGGTACAGTTAGTTGTTCAGGGAAGTGTCATAGCATTAAATTATCCATGGGAGATTATCAACTTGATACCCCAATGTATGCGATATCCATGGGTGTAGCAGATATTGTTTTGGGAGTACAATGGCTTACTACATTAGGAACAATTGAGATGAACTTCCAAGAACTATTCATGAGATTTCAATCGGAAGGAAGGCTAGTAGAGCTAAGGGGGTTGAAGGAAAATCTCCTACAAATGGTAAGCTCTCATCAAATGCAAAAGTTGCTTAAGAAAGGAGGATGGATTGTGGTCTAACCATGTTCATTAGAAGTCTCTCAATCTATTAATTCTACTCATCCGCATTTGCAAGCTATAATTGATCACAATGCTTGTTCTTGGCTTATATTCCTAAAGGACTTCCTTCCTAAGAGGGATCATGATCATGCTATACAACTAGTTCTAGGGATCCAACCAACGAACATCAGGCCTTATTGGTACCCACATATAGAAAAGTGAGATAGAAAAGATTGCTGAAGAGATGCTAGAGGCAGGAATCATTAGGCATAGCCAAAGTGCTTACTCCTCAACGCAAGTGGTGATGGTACATAAGAAGCATGAAACTCGGTGCATGTGTTCAGATTATAGAGTGCCCAACATGTACACCTTTAAAGATAAGTTTCCTATTCCAGTCATTAATGATTTGCTGCTATGTATTTTACCAAGTTAGATCTTAGATTTGGTTATAACCAAATCTCGGATTAAGGAGAAGATATTTTAAGACAACATTTCAGACTAAGGAGGGTCATTATGAATTTTTGGTGATGCTTAATGGTCTTACTAATGCACCATCTACATTCCAAAGTTTGATGAATTCCATTTTTAAGAAGTTCTTGAGAAAGTTTGTGTTAGTATTCTTTGATGATATATTGATTTACAACAAGACTTGGGAAGAACATTTGCAACATGTGGACCAAGCATTACA
>VDFB02047230.1:528928968-529013471 GCA_007258455.2 Sequoia sempervirens | reverse complement strand
TAACCTCCAAGGTTTTCTTGCACCTAATCAACAAGAAGACATTGCCCTACCTTCACCATGAACCTAACAATCTTCTAGGCTCTGTCCTGATTTGGTTCACCAACTGAACCTTGCTATAACTCTGTTCAAAGAGTCTCCACCTTGTGCTTTAACCTCAGAGGACTCAACACCTTCTTGCACTTGCAATCTTTGTCACTACACCTAGAAGAGTCTAGATGCCTACTTCATCAATTTGTTAGAACTGCTTGCAAGGGAGTTGAAGATGTTGTCTCCATGCTTTTTGCAACCAAATTGATCCATTTTCCTTGGTGACCACTCCTCAACCTACCCGATTTCATGAATTTGCCTTGGACAGGCCTAATTCCCTACTAGCCTTTACCAGTCGGTTTTTGTCTATTTGCTCTTAAACTTATCAAACAGCCTATCCAACAAAACACACTTTCAGACACCCTTTTCAGGGTTTTAAATCTTGCACTCAGTTTTAGGCTACTATCTGTTCCATACAGTTGATTCCCATACCTTTGGAGAGGAGACCTAATTAACCTAATATATAGGGTTTCACTAGTTTTTGAATCACAATTAACTCCAATGCATTGAGGGAAATCTCAAACCTTTTGGAATATGAAGACCTCACCTCACCTCACCTGGTACTGTACGGATTCCGTATAGTTATCTATTCCCCTGCCTATTCTCTTGTATTTCTCCACCAAACTCCTAACCGGGCAGCTAATACTCGCCTAGGGTTTGGTCTTTAAAATCACTGCTTGGCTCTCTTGGTTTCCTGTCATTAAATATATACAATATACTGGCTTCCCTTCCATATTCCACCAAACTCAGGAGTATCCCGTGGTCAAGGTCTATGGGGAAGCCATTTCCAAACTCACTGCTCAAAACAGTATTTACACACCTCTAAATTCTAATCTGAAGATTCTAATCAAAAACCCTACACTAAACAAACTAAATACAAGATGACTATTATTCTACACTATCCTATGGGCATGAACACGGTCTTAAATCAACAAATACATTGCCTGCAAGTTCACTGTTTCTTAAGTACACGGGCAGATACAGAAAATTCAGTCTTTTTCTATTGTTTGCAACCCTAAACTTATCTTCTATGCATGTATTCTCAATCAATGAACTGTCCACAAAAGAAAAGAGACTTGAAAATGTTAAAAATCCCAAATCCAACGCAAATCAGTGCATATATTCCATAAACCTCTCGGTTGTCTGAAAACACACGGGGTTTTCAGTAAACACAAAAAAAAATTACAGAATATGCTAACTGTCTTCTATTATTTCACAACAAAACTTTATTCCAATGATCTCTAACTACTTGCCACGAGCCAATACCTCCATCTTGGAGTCTTTTCCATCATTCAAGGGGAGATTGCACGCCTCCATATCCCTGATTTCAAGGGAATCCAAACTAATTGAATTGCATGCAACCTAACAATGTTGCCATGCACTTTGCAATATTCTTGCAACCTCGCCATTATCCTTCTTTTTAGGATCTCCAACTCATTAACCTCGAGTTAACAATCATCTAAATTTCCCTTGGCATCTTCAAACAACGAAGATATGGCTATGACAAATTTAATGCTTTAAATCTTAACATTTGTTGTCCTAAGCCAAACAAAGCAAAATTTAACACTAATGATAACTAATGAAGGTTTTAGTCCTAGTGACTAACTCTCCACACACAAATGCAAGACCTCCTAAGGTCCAAAACAACACACCAAAATCCCTGACTTGGCTAAAGTCAGTCAAGCCAAAATTGCAAACAAACAAGGTGGAGGTCAGCCTAGGTGCTCCTGCACCACCACCTCCTATTCATTCTCCTCCCCAACTTCAATAGAATTGGTTGTGTACAATCCAGACAATGTTCCTATTGCATATCTCACTTTAGGAGCATCACCTGCAACTCATCAAAGAGAAGTGACTAGGGAAGAGTTGATACAATAGATGGAGGAATTTGGTGAATTATTTGGATTGTATAATGACAACAATATTTTTATTCTTACTAATGTATTGGAACATTGTCTATCCAAAGAAATAAAAAGAGTAAGAGTGAGGAGTTTCCACTCTAATTATTCTATAATGTTTCAATCAATAAGAATGTTGGAGAAGGATAGAGCCATTTTTCCTCCATTAATGAAAACATAGGTTCCTAGGCTAAGTGTGTTGAAGAATATGATCATTAGGTCTACACATGACGAGAATAAAACACCATTGATAGCTCCAACTTAAAAAATGGTGAACAAGATCATTGATTACCAAGGATTGGTTGACCCCTTGGAGAAGAGGATTGAAGAACTACTACAAAAGTTTGATGAGAGTGATCTTGGCCTCATGTCATACATTTTCAACAATGAAGGAGGTGTTAAGACCTATGAGCAATGGAGAGGTCAAATGGATACAATTATCAAAGTTGAGGCCATTTTGATTTGTCAAAAGAAATATGTGAACATTGCTATGTTAAACAATAACATGAATAAGTTGTCAAATACCAGTTCCTTTTTGGAGGAGTTCAATAAATATGCCACATAGATAATGGTGAAATATGGTCTTTATAGAATTAAGACGGATCGATTTATGGCTTTCAATTGGCCTACTGAGGATGACTATACCACATGGGATGATAGGTACAACAATATTCTAGACTTATAATCTTATTTAGTGTTGATATGGAAACATTTTTGGTCTATTTGGCATCTCCAATGGTCCGTAGAGTTTACAAGAAGTGTCAACAAAGGTTTTTCTTCATTTTGTACACCTAGATTTTATTTTTTCTGCTAGCTTAGCTTTCTCAGGTCCATCATTTGAAGATTAAAGACTTGAAGTGGAAAAGGAATCAAATAACTATTTCAAGATATTTTGGGAAAGCACTATAGATGTAACAAACTTTGTAACTTCCTTGCACTCTAAACTATTCTCCATGAGCTCACAGTTACTTATGTAATTTTGAAATGTAAAGTGAATGTCAAATGAAAATGTGACATGTGTAAGGGCTTGAAGGTTTTTTCTCTCTTTTTTTATAAAAGGGAATTTAGGGCCATTTACATGGGTTGTTGATTGATTTTGAAGAGTAATTGTAATACATAGCATAAATGCTATTTTTTTAAATTTTTTTAAGGTTTTGTAGCATTGAGTCTTTTGATTATTGGCATTTTATATCAGTACTATTGCTTCTAAATGTAAATGGAATATTTCTAGAGCCATTTTTCTCCATTGTGTACTTCATATGAATCATGAATGAAAAGGATGAAAGAAACCACAAAAAAATATCCAAAAGGAGACTAGTGATGCTGAGCCAAAAAAAACACAAAAGGATTACAAAACTCAACATGAACTGAAGAAAGTTACTAAAACTGAAAAGGGAGAACAAGGAATCACTACCCCTCTGTTTGACATGGGCCAAGCATTGGGATAGGAAAAAATGATAGTTCCTTTAAGGGAGTTGATGAAAATTGAATATTTCAGATATACAGCTCTCAAAATGATCACCAACACATCCCAAAAACATGAATATCAGAAGAAAGAAGCAAATGTTGTGGAAAGGGAATTCACAAAAGCACGAAAGATATATTTGGGAGACACACTCACAAAGAATCCATCCCAAGTAGATCCATTTTATACTACATTAATCATAAGAAATTAGAAGGTGAATAATTACATGATTGACTCAAGGGGCAACAATCAACATCATGCCCTTAGCTGTCATGGAGGAGTTGGGTCTATGGGTAAATACTATGTATGGAAAATGTTATGCCATGGATAATAGACCAGTTCCTATAGTAGGAGTAATATGGGATGTAGAACTAAAAATTGCATCATATCCAGAGGCAACATATAAAATAGACATTACTATGGTTGATACTCCTTAGTATGGGATGTTATTGTCAAGGTAATGGATAACAGCAATTGGACCTATCTTATGCTACTATCCATGTGAATGGAAAAGAGGTCAGCCTATGTAGGGAACCTAGATCTTAACATTTCATTGAGCTCTTTGAGCCCAATCAGATGAATTTCTTTTGTGATGTGGACTTAGGAAGCTTTAGAATAGAACATTCAAAACCTGAATTATTGAACACTGATCTAATTGATAAGGATGTTTCCAAGAATGAGCATGGTGTATGGCAAATTTATTTTGATGGATCATGTAGTAAAGAAGGTAATGGAGCAGGAGTGGTTTTCATTTCACTTGAGGGCACAACATTCAAATATTCATTCTTTTTAACATTTGAGTGCATGAATAACATAGTAGAGTATGAGGCCCTGCTAATAGGATTGAACATGGCTTCTAAACATAAAATCAAACTATTATCTATTTTTGGAGATTCTGAGTTGGTTACCTCACAAGTGAGATCAAAGTATTCTACAAAAAAACAAAAGGCTAAAACAATATACAAATTTTGTATGGGACACCATTGAGTTTTTCAACACTTTCTCTATTGAGTGGATAGATAGATCCAAGAATTTAATGGAATATTTCTTGGTGAATGTGGCTTTAGAGAAAGATGATGTTACTCTAGCAAGAATTTTGCAATTTGAGCTCAAAACAAGACCTACAATCTTGGATAACATCTATAGTTGGTAGGTTTTTAATGATGACACTAATTTGATTAAGTTCTTACATTGCATTGATTGGTATGAAGCCCAAGAAATTGATTTTAATGGATTTGTGGAAGAAGTAAATGGAAAGCAAACTGTATTTGGTAAGGAGGTTGTTCAGCTTAAGACTAACAAGATTCCTAAGGGATTTGTGGCATTGGAGAGGGTGTTTGATGGAAATGATTGATCCCTTATGAAATAAACACAAGTAAAAAGGGAAGACATTGAAGAAATTAACTTGGGCACTGAATTGGCACCAAAAGAGGTATACATTGGGAAAAGATAAGCCCAACAATCAAAAATATGTTGATTATATTATTAAGGAAATATAAGCATGTCTTCACATGGTCATATAATGATCTCAAGGAATACTGGGAAGATTTGTTCCAACATGAAATTCCACTCAAACATGATGTAAAACCTTTTAGGAAATAGCAAAGATGAATAAACCCAACTTCGTAGCCCAAGATGCATGAAGAACTTATGAAGCTCAAGGAGGGAGGTATCATCGAGCCTATTAGACATTCCACTTGGGTCTCCAACTTGATCCCAATTAGAAAGAAGAATGGTGATATGAGTTTATGTGTAGATATTAGGAATATAAATATCTCATCCCTTAAAGATAACTACCCACTCCCAAACATGGAAGTTATGTTGCAAAGGTTCATAGGGTGTGAATTGTAAAGGAATCAAAACAATACAAGACTAATTTTACTACTTCTTGGGGCACATATGTATATGCAAGGCTGATATTTGGGCTAAGAAATGTTGGAGCCACATTCCAATGATCCATGGATGTTAATTTTGTTGATCTAATTAATGTAATAATGATGGTATACCAGGATGATCTCACTGCATATTACAAGAAAGAAGAAGACCATGTTGTACACCTTGAAAAAATATTTTTCAAAGCATTGGAATATGGCATTTCCTTGAATCCTAAAAAGTGTCATTTTGTAGTAACAGAGGGGGTTACTAGGACATTTAGTTTCCAAGGATAGAATCAGGATTGATCCAAAAAGAGTGGAAGCCATAGATAAGATTCCTATTCCTAAGATAGTTAAATCCATCTAGTCCTTCTTTGGACAAATAAATTTTGTAAGAAGATTTATCTCAAACTTTGTTGAAATTGTCAAGCCCATTTCAAAAATGTTCAAAAAGGGAACTAAAATAGATTGGACTACAAAAGCACTAGATGCATTTGTAGCTATAAAAAGGGAAATCAAGGAGGCCCTAGTGTTGAAATCCCTTAATTTCAGTAAGCCTTTTCAAATCTTCTCATTCACATCATACAACACCCTTTTTGTAGTAATGTTACAAAAGAATGATGAGGGACATGAACAACCTATATCATTTTTTATCAAATCTCTCCAAGGAGTAGAACTAAACTATGATATTACAAAAAGACAGGCATATGCTTTGTTGAAAGTAGTGAAATCCTTCAGAACCTACCTAGTAGGGGAAAAAATAATTGCATATGTCCCCAATGCTACAATAAAAGTTGTGTTTGTACAAACTAAGGTCACTGGAAGGAGATGTAGATAGATCAATAGAATTCAAGAGATTGACATGGAGATCCAAATCACTAAGTTAGTTAGAGGACAAGGCCTTTCCAAATTAATGGCCAAATCAAATATTGAAGCTCTAATATCTTCAACTTAGGAGAAGATGAGAATATGATTGCAAGCATTTAGAAGACATCATGGTATACTAATATAATTTATTATTTGAAGAATCATAAATTTCCCAAACATTTAAATAAGAATCAGAAGAGACCTTTGAAGCTACTTACCTCTAAATATGTTTTCATGGATGGTGATTTATATTGGAAAAAATAGAGATGGGGTACTGCTGTTATGTTTGGATGAATCCTAGAAAAAAAGAGTGTTGAAAGACATGCACGAAGGAGTTTGTGGGGGAAACGTTTCAAGCAAAACCACTGACATAAAATTTTAAGGAATGGATATTGTTGGCCTAAAATTTTTTAATGATTATTTCACTTATGTAAGGAAGTGTGAGGCTTGCTAGAAGTTCTTTGGAAAATTGAAATATCAAGGAGCATTGTCACTCAAACCAATATAGGATGAGGCTCCTTTTTACTAGCGGGGAATTGATTTTATTGTGGAAATATCAAAAAAATCCAACGAAGGTCATAAATGGATATTGGTGGCGATTGATTATTTTACAAATGGGTTAGAGGCCATCCCAACTAAACAATCCACCAGCAAGGTTGTAATGAACTTCTTGATGGAAAATATCATTACAAGGTTTGAGACACTTGTGAGGATCATTACAGACAATGGTATGTGTTTTAGGTCAGAAGAATTCAAGGAATTTTGTGAATCATATGGAATTTTAATTTCATATGCCTCACCATATCATCCACAAGTGAATGGATAGGCTGATTCAAGTAAAAAAAGTATCATGAAGATTATTAAAAGGATGTTGGACAAAAATAAGAAGGTATGGGATTCTAAAATAAAAATGGCAGTATGGGCAGATAGAATCACTGTGAAGAAATCAACTAGTAGGTCACCCTTTCAACTAGTTTATGGAGCACAAGCTAGGATGCCTATACAAAAACTATCACCTACATATAAACTTATACTTCAAGAAGATCTAGATATCCCTGAGCCTATGGAGGATAGAATTGAACAATTAGAAAAATTAGATAAGATCAGGAAGCTGGCTCCATGATAGAATACAAAGATACAGTCACAAGTAAAGTATTTATTTGACAAGATGGAAAAAGAAAAAGAAATTAATGAAAATGATATGGTCCTATTGTGGGATACAAGGTGCTAGGATAAAGGAAAACATGGGAAGTTCAAAGATTTGGACCTTTTGTCACTACTAGCAAAGCGGGAGAAAATACTTATTATCTGCAAAATATGTCAAGAGAGGATCAGGAATTGCCAATGCATGGACATTTCCAGAAGCATTTCTTTTCTTAATCTTTCATGCATGGTAGTCTAGGACAATATCTAGAATTTCCAATGCATGGAAAATTCTTGAGATACATCTTGACATATATAATTTCCATGCACAATAGTTTTAGGCTCTCATATCATTCCATCTTTCATTTATGGTTTGCCTCTCAGATATTAGTCTGGATTATTGTAATGATCTCATGCTCATTCATCTCCAATCAAAGCCACTATTAGGACTGGAAAAAATATCACATTTTTTACATCCTCCACCCACCTATCTTCCACATATCACAAAAATTCACCACACTTTAATTATACGATCAATTAAAACTGTTGAAATTTGTGTGACAAGATCCATATTGTAGCCTACATTGCCAAATAATTACATCCATAAATGAGTTTGAGAATCCACAGTCCTTCCTTCATTCTTGAACACAATTGACACCATTAGCCTAAAAATACCTCATCGGTGGAACCCCCATCATAGCCCCATTGATGGCCCAATGAAAGCAGATCACAACTTAACATCAGTTTAACAATACCCTCTCGAGCTACTCTGATGCTCTCTCTGATAGACCGATGGAATCAACAAAATAAGCATATCACATAACACATGTACATTGGTGGAACAAATGTCCCACTGATGGATCAATACCATAGACAACCAAGTGTATAATGAGTAGCGGAGGAATTGGGGTGCATCAAGGTAATGTTGTTTGGTGACCCACTGATAGACCTAAGGAAATTTTTTCATTAGTGGAGAAGGTGGCTATCGGTGGAAGAAGAATCATAGTCTCACGATACAACAATAATGATTATTACTAACTAATGTGATGTCCCAAGGCATCAGAGATATATTAAAATAAATGTTCTCCTCTAATGAAAAGTGAAATGGGTGGTACATTTATGAACCAAGTGAAGTGAACTATATCACAAGCTGATCACATAATTTTTGCAAAATCTGGGAGATTTCACTAAGGTCAGGAGTAAAAGAGCAAAGCTTGGAGTGCGTACACAACAAAAAACTAGTGAAGGAAAAATTCAAGTAATTACATCGATCCCAATTGAGAAGTTATATTTTTCAAGGGCTTAAGAAATCAAATAATGGAGGAAAGTAAAAAAAACCAGGGCTATAAAACAAAAAATTGAAAAGAGACTCCTAAATCAAGACCTGATAAACCAATACCTTGGGTCAGGTTCGAGACCCAAGAGGAGTGCTCAAATGAATCCTTCAATGGATCGACTATGGCATAACATAAGGTATTGGGAGGTGTTTGGACACCACAACATGGATATGAGCTCTTCATGTACCATTATAGAAAAAAATTTAGGTTTCAACCAGTCTACAACCTGTGGAGGTTGAACCTGGGAAGACTCATGGTGCCCAATGTGTTCATTAATGTAGAACTTATTAAAGCTCTTACCATTAGATACGACCCCGAGAAGAGAACTATTCAATCACACAATGGGGTTGATGTGCTTGTTATTTCTAAGGATCTCATTTCTAATGTGTTCCAGTTGGAGTGTTCTCTGGACTTTCCTTTCATAGTCAAGGACCTCTTGACAGAGAATCATCATATGGATACCAGCTACAAACAATGGAAATTTCTGCTGCATAGGCCCAAGAATGAAGAAGGCCAACTTAGGAGGTTTTCTAGCAGTCAAAACCCTCATTTTCACGAAGATTTTTTTGAGGATTATTTTTAATACACTTATTATTTAGCTGGCTAGGTTTTGGGGGTAGAGGTCCCACCTCTCATGTCTATTGAACCCATGGTCTTAGTTGTTGACATACAGAGCAAAGATGCTAGGTCATTTGATTATGCTAGTTACTTGACCAATGCCCTAAATTAAGGGCTTGAAAAGATAAAAAATAAAAGTGATAGTATTCATTTCAAACACTACTCTCTAATTATGCATTTACTTTTGCACGAAGGACAGGTTAGAAGAGTTTAGAGTGAAGAGTTGAGAATAAGAGAAACAAATGAGCATGGAGATTTTAAACCTATACAAATGTGGTCCTCATTGTGGATAGCTGATTTGGTAGGTCCCATTATCTTTATTTTGAAGAATATTTTGTAAAACCATTGATGAAGTTGCTGGGATATCTGTGTAATTACAACTTATCCCCAAAAGTGAAAAGATTTCTAAGAGCAAAGGAAAGTGATCCAAGAGGTAAATTCAATCACAACTGGGGAGATTGGTATGCTTTCTCTAATTGTACAGTGATTAGGGTTTATGGATTTGAAGGAACTCCACACTTGTTGCCATGTGTAGTTCCTAATAATTGGAAATTGTGAGGCAATTGGAAAAATATGATGTTAAACACCTCAAATAACACCAAAAAAATCAATTATGCCCAACACCTTGTTTTTTGGAGACTTTACAATGCTCGCAAATGAGGGATATGAAGAAATTGATACAAAATTAGCTCAATTTAACCTCCCTCTAGGTAATAAAAGGGAAAATTTTTATGCGGAAGACTTTATTCACAAAGCAAGACTATCACAAGGGCTATTAGGGTATGAACATTTTTTCTTAGTTGAAGATGTGATTAGAAACGATTGATAGGATGGTTGCATATAACAAGATTATGCTTGTAGAAGAATGGAAAAGAAAAAATGTTCCATCACATTCAAAGGTGTTTGGTGAAATATAGGATCCTCTAACAACAATTGAGCAACTCATTGCTCATGTGAATGAATTAGTGAAGGATGTGCCCCCATTTGTGTTTGATGCACCTCATGCAACCTATCCAAGAGTACAGGCTGAAAACATAGAGCCCCTAGATTACATACCTTCATAGCATACTCTTGAAGTGTGTTTCTCTATAGACACTAATATAAGTGAAGAAGAGGAGAGTGATGAGGAGGGTGAACAAGTAGAACAAATAAGTGCTCTTGTAATTGTATAGTATGAGCCCCCTCAAGAACAAATTTTTGTAAGATTTGAGGCATCAAATGAATTATCTGATGATGTTAGGGTCAAAGCTAGGCAAGAGTTCATTTTTTAATTGTGATTTTGTTAAATCTTCTGAGTTCAAATCATTTGTTTATGAATATAAAGGTAGGAAAATGAGAAAAAAGATGCAGGATATCACTCCTAAACAAGAGGCCACCACATTAGAAGAATTGAAAAGGGAAATAGATAGAGAGATGGAATCCATCACTCTTGAGAAAGGAAGAGAGTTACTTCAAGAAGTTGGAGTATTACTTCTTCCAGGGTGGGACATTAGTTCTACAATTGCATTTGATAGCTTCAGAAAAAGAGGGGACAAAACAATGAACTTAATAGAGGAAGAAAGTGACAAAATATATTCAAGATCTGGGTACAACCCATATGAGGCCACCTTGCTCATTTGGTCACTATATCCCCATGAAAAAATACCAATTGTGATTGATAATCCAAACCAAATTTTTGGACATCTTTTGGTCCAAAGAGTAGGGGATACCAACCCCATGGAGAAAATAAAATTAAATATCAATGTGGCAAAATTCAACAAGGCATAGATTGAAAAACTGGTTAAAGAAAATGATATATTGAAGAAGGAGCTATCACATCAAAGAGAAAGATCATCTTCCTCCTCCACATCAGAGTTGTATTCCCCATGGCTTGAAAAGGACAAAATAGTATTGGATGCATTGGCTAATGTAGCTTATCAGAAGAGTTGCCACTTGAGATCTTAGGGGAAATGTGAAAAACTAGAGAAAGAAGTGAAAACTATCAAATATAACACTGCATCTGAAATGATCAAGGAGAGATTCAATAAAATGATGAAATGTGTTGATGAATATTAGAAATGATTCAAGTAGACACACTCTACAATAGTGGAGAATGAACGATTATAGGGGAGAATGATTGAAAAGAAAAAGGAGCTCCTAGATAAGAAATTCTTGAAAGGAAAAAGAATGCAAACATATGGATATGTGTAGGATCATCATGGAAAAAGTAGGCCCTTAAGTGGCAAATAATTCAGAAAAATCAGAGTTAGGAAACTTGATGTAAAAATTTGAATAAGTTATCTATATTATTTCAAAAATATGTAAGAATAGAATCTATAGGAAATTGAATGTAGTTTCTAAACTACTAGGTTTATTTAAAAATAATAATATATTTGCTGAAAATTTGAAATTTCAATGCAGTGGTACTTAAATTTTAGGGAAAAAATACGTAGGTGTCTGCCTGACCACCCTAACCACAATAAAATGATAATATTTTTTTATAAGATTTTAGCTATAAGTAGAGGACTTATGTCTTGATGTGATGCCTATTTTTTTGTATTTTTTTCTAAGTAAATAATTAATTATGATTTTTTTATTACAACTTTTAAAAAATATAAAAACTCGTATGTCTGACCACCTTAACTTGGTAAAAACTTCACGAAATTCATTTTGTTTAATCCTATAGTACACGAACCATACAATGTGACACATGTTTTAGATTCAAAAAATGTGATACCATTTGAAAGCTATAGATGTTTTTGAATTAGCCTATCAATCAACACTTTAGTCGTAATTCAAATAGAAAATGAATAATAATAATTTATTAAATTCAATGTAAAGCATATTTATATTGGTGGAAAGCTAAGAATCTCCTTTAAAAATCCTTTTCGTTTCATCAATTTTGGGTAAGAAAAAAGTTGTCAGCCACATACCCTACACATACCGATCATATTTCCACTTTTTGGCCCATCATGATCTTGCACATACCCATATAACAAATTGGTAGGATCACACAATGGATATCATAATAGGCTAAAATAAAATCTCAACTTCTTTGATTTGAATCCTACAGTTCACGATGACAATGGGAATCCTCAAGAGTATGATGACTAGAAGGAAGAGTTTGTTGTGTTTCTAACCGCTACGTTACAAGAAATCAATGATGAGGATATGATTTTACCAAAAACTCATAAGCATCTCAAGAAAATGATGTATATGTAATATGACATGAAAGAGGTGATCTCCAACATGGACACATATGCTAAACAAGAATACATCCATAAGCTCTCAACAATCAATTTGTTTATTAACCAAACTATAGATGTACTCAATACAATGGGACAACCATCAGAATGAGAGAGTCAGCCGACAACATGAATGAGTACCCTATCATAAAGTAGAAGTTTTAGAAATATCTTAGGTGGTCATGGGCTTCTGCTTGGAGATTAATGGATTGGTACATTCACCTGTGGTAGTATTTTATTCTAATTATGTTTAGTTATCAAACGACATGTCTTTTTGTAATGTGTCTATAGCTTGTTGCCTCTCATATATATAAGAGAGACCAAGACCCAAAAACATATCATATCATATTTAATTAGAATAGGAATTAGTAGGGAAATAGACTGCACCCATTCACCCATCCATTTCATATCAGAAACT
The DNA here is from genome assembly GCA_007258455.2 of Sequoia sempervirens. NCBI lineage: Eukaryota > Viridiplantae > Streptophyta > Pinopsida > Cupressales > Cupressaceae > Sequoia > Sequoia sempervirens. Next base: position 529,000,540 of record VDFB02047230.1, on the reverse strand, counting down.
ATTGTTATGATGCACATTATTCAAAGATAAATACAATGGAGAAGGTTATGCATAATTATGTATTTTCTTTCAAGTGTTCAATAGTCATGTGGATTTATATGTTTATACATTACTTGGCGATCTCTAAAGTGGTTGTTTATGTTATTCAAATTGAATGTCTAGAAATGCATTTAATTTGTTAGTACATATTTGTTGTAGTTTTGTGTTGTTGACTGGTTTTTGTGTGCATAGGAATTAAATTTCCTTTTGAGAGATCAAATTTAATAGGTTACTACATTGGATTAAAGTCCTTTTAAATAGATTGTCTTAATTGGTTTCCTTTCACATTTGAATTAAATCCTTTCACAATTTCATAGTAGTATAAAGGGATATCACTAGGATCACTAATAAGAGACCAAATAACTGATATACTTGCACATTTGCACAAGGTGAAATTTTTTAAAAGTGCCCAACTATTCGAGTTTAGCTGAAAAGTAAGTCTACTCATCTTATAGAAGCCTATCTCAAAAATCATCATTCACCTCTAGACTCCATTCACCCAATTGTGTAGGCACTGGTCATTTTACAATAATCTCATATATACCTCTTCTATATTCTCAATTTTCAAAACAATTTAGTAGGAAGCAGTAATTAGCCTTGCATCTACTTCACCTCATGTGCCATTACAAGTAGATTGCTCAGTTTAGAGATAATAGCCTTAAAATTCTACCTATCATTTAGGTACACCTGCCAAGGTTTGGCAGAGCCTAAAGAGTAGGAGGTAATTAAAATCTTTTTTACCTCGATCGTGAGCCAAAAATGTATCAAGAGATTGGTACCCTCTTGTGGTCTAAAAACCTACATTTTTTAGACCTAATAGTGTAGAGGGAAATTTTAGCAAACTTTCACTTGTTAGTTGGTCAGTCCCTCCATATAGTTAATCATTGGAAATAGAAAATGTTGGAAATTCAGAGATTGTCATTGATGTCAATAGATAGTGGGATTTGGATACTATCACAATGGAATTTTGTTGACTGTTTACTTTAGTAATGGAAGTTTGTTAATCTAAAATCTTAGTATAGATTATCCTATTTTGTAAGATCTACTTAGAATCTGATAATATGTTCCATCTTGTTATCTATTGCATCTAATGGAATGGTTTCAATTGACTAGGTTGTATGGTTAGAAAGGTATAGTTACCAATTGTAGACACGTAAAATATACTGATTGACATTGGGCATCTAATCCCGACTTACTAACATCGTTTCTTCCTGAATCATCCCTTGGTTTAACCATTTAATCAAATCTCCTTATCTAATTAAATTCATTAGTATTCCTCCCTTAATTGAATAAATCATTTTATCTAATTAAGTCAATCTCTTTTGTTAATTAAATCAATCCATCTAATCTAATTATCCCTATTTAATTAAATAATCAATTATTTTATTAAATCTCTAAAGTCTATCCAATAAATTAAATAAATTAAAATCTTATTTGATTTAGTCTAACACCATCTCTTTTAATTAAATAAATCAAAATCCTTATTTAATTAGCCTCTTATCATATTCCTCTCTTATTTGATTTAAATAAATTCATAAATTTGAGTCAAATAGGTCACATTATCTAACCTCTCTCATTAAATTAATTAACCCTTAATTAATTTAATCTCATCTCATGTCCCATCCTCTAGATAATGCAAGTTGCACATGAAAATAGATTTAATTCATTTATTAAATCTCTATTTTCCTCACAAGGCATCTTTTGGAATATTCTCTCAATTTGAATTCAAAAATTCCAAGTCAACATATACATCCAACAAGGCAATAAATTCATCTTACATGTCCTTTTCCTTGAGCCAAGTGGCATTTATTGCATTTTCCCTTCCCTCTTGCAAGTCATTTCAACAAATTTGAAATTCAAAATTATGCATTTATTGGCACAAACCCCAAATATTGCACATCCTCCATCCATTCATAGCTTGATAAGTGGCATCTTGCCATTGGATGAATGTTAGTCCCACATTGCTCAAATTTAGACATTCATCCATCCTGGAATTCTATAAATAAGAGGCTAATCTCCTCATTTGACCATCCACAATTTATGCAAAGTTACCATGCTCAAATATCTCTCAAATTTCATCCATTATCCTTGAGTTCATAGCTAGGTTTTTGCAGATTTTTGGCTTGGAGCACTCATCTCTCACCAACAAAGTGGATCAATCATCTTCAACACATCAAGTTTTCATCTTAGGAATTGGGAAAGGGCCAATTTTCACATCAAATTGGCACCAATTCCCCCATGGGATCATGAGTTTGCACATTTAAATTAGGATTCAATCTATTTTGTTTTTTTTATCATGCTTTTCATTGTTTTCTTTCCTACTTTAAGTTTGTAAATGGATTTCATGGGGAATCCTTGTTTTGGCTTGCAATCTCTTGTCTAACTTGTTTATTCTTGTTGTTTTGTAGGTACCAAGGTTGGGGTTCGCACATTTGGTGCTAGAAGGAGGGTTGGACATCATTCTTTCTCATCTTTTCCCAAATTTTTTGCATTTTTTCCTCACACACAGAAAATTCTAACGCTGGGAGCTCAGCGTCATTGTTTTAGCACCGCTCTCTCTTCAGTGTCGCTATATAGCACTGTGGGAGACTCAAAGTGCAACGCTGGACTCATCCCGCCAAGAAAATTTGAATTATAAACTCCATCGCTAGGCTCATTGACTCACAAACATTTTCAAAAATAATCAAACTGTGATGCTGGATGAAAACTGCGACACAGTTGAGCTCTCTATCCCAACACAGAGCGACACTAACTAGCAAGCGACACTGTGAGAGCATCGTTGGGAAATCAAACTATGACATAGTTATGAGTTGCGATGCTGGAAGGGATTAAAAGGGGAAATTTTTAATTTTAGCACGTGTTCTTTGATTAATGATTAATTTTTTCTCTATTTTTTGCTTTTTTGTCTCTGTATTTTCCAAAATCTGACTAGTTTTTCTTCCTTGTAGGTTGGAAATCAAAATCGAAAGAAGGAGAAGCATGAGAAGGATGTTCGTCAAATCGAAGTGTTTTTAAACACTATAGTGTTTTCTTAACACTTTTTCATGAAATTGTTATCTTTTTCTTCCTTAAGGCACTAGTTTTCATTTGGGTTTAAAAAGAATCTTTCCATTTCTTGCGAAAGGCTAAAAAGAACATTAGAACCACAACACACTAGATTTTGTTTCTTGGATTAAAAATTGAACAAAATGTCTTTCACTTGTCTTTTGGTGCTTAAAAAGAACTCACATTTTGCTTTGTGGATTTAAAAAGAACAAGTGCAACTTTGTTTTTCGTGAAAGCTTACTTAAGCTAAAGCCATTGAAAAAGGACGTATGCGCTTCTCTCGTGCTTTATAGCGATCTTGAGAATCAAAAGGCCTTTTTCATGACCTTAGGTTAAGATAAAACAATCACCTCCACACTTCGATTTGGGTTTAAAATTGAACAACATCTTGTGCGAGTGTGAGTGGGGGAATTGTTGCATATATTCTCTCTCTTTGTTACTGACAAAGATTGATCGAGTTACAAATATTGTTCTTCATTCACTTTTGTTTATCCTAGAGGGCTTGTCTTGGGGAAAATGTACTCACCCAAGGGAATGACTCAACTGGTAACACTCTAAAGCCAAGAGTATTTCCAACCGGTATATAAATGTGGGTATTGGAGTAAACGCCAATATCACGCGGTTGATTCTGACAAGATGGACCCGAAAGGGGACTCTTGCCATATGGGTCAATCTCCACGAATGGAAAGTCCTTACTAAAACCCATGTGCTAGAATTTTCCAAAAACCTTTAATCTATTTGTTGGTGCAATAACGGTCATTCTGAAGCCACCCCACACTTTTATAGTCTTTTAGTAAAAATGGAAAACATGCCATGGGAGTTTCATGGGTGTTGATGCTTGGCTGCCCTGTATAAGTGAGTGTCATGGAGGGGAGCCAGTGGGGTCAAGCATCTAACCATTCGCTAAAGATAAGCATAGCTGGACTTGTCCAAGTTGGAACCCAACAAATATTGTCTTACACATCCATAGGATTGTACTTATTCTTGGGTTACAAAATATATTGCTTGGTCGAAAACATCTAAAAAAAAACACTTAACATCATCCAAATTTCAAACCCTTTTGGAGACAAATACCATTCACTCAATCTATATGTTATTGCTTTCCCTTGGGATTCATGTCCTTAGAGGTTTCTAAACATTGGATTATATCTCGGTTTGTCTCCTTAAGTAAACTATAGGGAAACCCTGGCCTTGAGTTCATCGAATTTCCACATAACATACTTTGTGGGGTTGAAGAAATTAAGACATTGGACATCTTAGTTTGAAAACTTAATCAAAGAAAGTGTTTGTGGTAAAACAAAGCCATTAAGCAAAGCTAAGCAAAATGAACCTTCATGTGTGTTGAAGACTCACGATTTCTCAAAAAGATCCAAAATCCAAAGCAAAGATCATTGGTTCAAAATCCAGAAATTAAATCATTCTTTGGTCACAAAGGTCTATAGGAAGCATTTGCATGTTCTTCAATACCTAGGTCTAGACAAACAAAGTGTCTTTTAAGGTTCATCTTAGGATCAAAATTAAATCAAAATCCTTTCATCCATCCTTCAAAACATCAAAACAAACATCATCTCACCATCACCTTTTGGAAAATCCTGAAGTCATCCCTTAAATGCTAGGCCTTTTGGGAAAAATCAAACATCATCAAATCCTTGAGACTAAATCCTTGAAAACATTATCAAAATCACCTTTTGGTTAGGTATGTGTAGATGCATCCTTTTTCATATGCTTATTCAAAGTCATCAAAAAATCATCTTGTTTAGCTTGGTATACGTAGATGCATCCTTCTTCGTATGCTTAGCTAAATTATCATCTTGTTTGAATAGGTGTGGGTAGATGCATCCTTCTCCCTACACATATTCAAATCATCATCCTTTGGATAAAGCTATCCCTTAGATAAATCAGCGAACATCTTGGGGTCTGTTTGTTCAAAATCAAAACCAAATCAAAACCAATCAAGATCAAGGACAAACTCAAAAGGAAAATCAAAATAAAAAATCCGAAACATATCCGAAAGTCCCAAAGAGCGTAGCATCTCCCACTAAGATTGATCAAAAGACCATAACATCCACATCATCCATCCCTCACATCATCACCATATCATCTCTTGATCCTTAAAGATATCCTAAAATTTTTCTACTTTGACATAAAATAAAGATCAATCCAAAGAATCAAGTGGTTCATCTCTCCTATTCTCAAAAATTGATCCTCGTTTTATGGTTCAAACTAGATCTCAATACAAGAAGAGCATGGAAGCCAACAAAGAAACACCCACTTCAAGTGATCTTAGCCAAACAAACATTGAGATAAATCCCATTGAGTCAAGCAATCCATTGACCATCTAATCATCCCAAAATCTGCAAGAGGAAAACCAAGGAGAAAATCTTACCCTTGGAATGTCTCACAAAGAAATAACTAAAATGCTCCAAAACCCAGACAACCATAGAATCATCAACATCATGATGAGGCTCAACCCTTCATTATACATGCTTGAACTAGCAAAACAAGGGGCCAAACTACCTTCGGATTTTCACGTGAGTACCATAGTGGAGGCATCATTTCCTCCAATCTCATCCACCATCCCTGTCTCATCTACACCCCCATCCCAAAACATCATGCAAAACATTCCACAAATCATGACATCTTTTGATCCAACCCTACCCAATGTTAACAAGGGAAATGCATTCCTCAATGCTCTTCAAGCACACCCCCTTGTTAATAATCAAAACTTGGATGCAAAAACCACCTTGGAACAAAAAATATCAGAAAACCCATTACATATGAATGTTCCTATCACCTTCCATCATGATCCATCATCATCATACTTTCGTGCAATGCCCCAAACTCCCCTCCTCTCAAATTCACAAGGGGAGGGAGATATGTTCGGACTAGGGGGCATCTTTGACATCACAACATTTTCACAAGAAATTGCACCCCTCACATTTTCATCTCTTCCACCATTACCATCATCATCCACATCACTCCTTGGTTTAGGGCTTCCCCCTCTACCAAATATCAATCAAACCACTATCCCAAATATCAATCAAAGCATTATGCCAAATGCTCAAAAAATTCCGTTGATATCACAACAACAGATGACAAACGCACAAGCAATTGCAACATCATCAAACACCCCCTTAACATCACAAAGCATGGTCTCTCAAGGAGCAATCACATCAACAGCACCATCCATCACACAAAACACCAACATCACCTTCACAAACATCATTCCAAATCCACCACCACCTCCACCACCACCAACTTCCACCACATCAAGCCAATACAATGCTACATTGCAAGCTGCTTTCCAAAGAGGATACCAACAATTTCATATAAAAAAAGCCGAACAACTAGATGCTCAGCCAGCTGCTCAAGCTACACAGGCCGCCCAAGCAACACAAGCCGCATTACAAGTGCAACAAGCCCAACCATTATTGTAACAACAAAAACAACAAGCCACCCAAGCTGTGTAGGCATTGCAAGCATTACAAGCACAAAAGGCTGCTCAAGTGCAAACCCTATTACAAAAACAAGTGGCACAAGCACAAGCCCAAGCACAAGCCTAAACACAAGTAGGACAAGCTCAAGCACAAGCTCAATATCAAGCACAACTTCTTGCACAAAGACAAGCAGCACAATTGCAAGCATATTACCAAGCTATAAAGCAATATCAAGAGCAACAAAAAGTAGTAGAATTGGCAGCCCAACAACAAGCACAACAACAAGCATTGTTGGAACAGCAACAAGTGCAACAATAGCAAGATCAACAACAAGCATTGTTCATACAAAAGTAGGTGGAAGTCTACCTAGCTCGGTAGAACATACAAATACTATCGAACAAAACACTGACCAACCCACCCATCCAACCCACAATTGAAACACCCCAAAACACTTTCATCCCACCCCCTGATCCACAAAATGATGTGATGGCACAAATCAAGTTGCTCTCACAACAAGTGCTCGATCTTCAATCAAGGTGAACAACAAAAACACCAAGCAACTTGTGTCCCTATCCATTTGATAGGAGCCTAGTGATGAAACCATTCCCTAATGGATTTGAAATACCCAAATTTGACAAATATCGAGGGATGGGAAACCCTAAAGATCACATCAAGGAATTATTGGTTCATTGCATGGAAGTCGCATATGACGATACTTATCTGATGCGGCTATTCCCTAGGAGTTTGGTAGGCCACGCTATGGAATGGTTCTCTCGCTTACCTTCAGGCATTAGAACACTTCAAGAAATTATAGACACATTCATTAAGAACTACACATGCTACATTGCAATGGATGTTAGTCTAGAAGAACTCTCAGCTCTGAAACAAGGAAAGGGTGAGTCATTTACCTCATTTCTACAACGATGGTGATCCAAGGCCAATCGGAGCAAGTGGACCATGCCAGAAGAACAACAAGTTTGCACCATCATAGCCAACCTTGAAGGCCGCTTGGCATTTCATCTTAAGGTTCAGGGCATCACCACATATGATCAATTGATTCCCAAGGACCTCGGCATCGAAAGAGCCCTCATGACTCAACCCGCGGAATCAACGTCATACCTCAAACAACATAACAACCGCCCACCATCCAATTACAATGATAAACCTCGCACATGGGAAAGGAACAAAAACGTTACTAATGATGGTGTCACAGCACCAAGGTGGTCATTAGTGCTCCTCACCAACATACACCCACACCACAAATCCAAATCCAACACCACAACAATCATCACATCATCTACCCATAGGAAAATCCTTGAAGAAGCATTGGCCTCATCCACTGTCCCCGTAGACCTTGATACGGAACAATTCCAAGCTATGGTTGGAAACATCATTACGTCAAATCTCCTTACATTCTCTGACCAAGATTTCCCTGCCTAACCATCTCACAACCATGCGCTTCACTTGGAATCCATAGTACATAAGAGAAAAATCAAAAGGGTCTTGGTGGAACACCACAACAATCATCACATCATCTGCCCATAGGAAAATCCTTGAAGAAGCATTGGCCTCATCCATTGTCCCCGTAGACCTTGATATGAAACAATTCCAAGCTATGGTTGGAAACATCATTACGTCGAATCTCCTTACATTCTCTGACCAAGATTTCCCCACCCAACCATCTCACAACCGTGCGCTTCACTTGGAAGCCATAATACATAAGAGAAAAATCAAAAGGGTCTTGGTGGATGAAGGTGTAAGTTTGAATATCTGTTCTCTCAGCCTTATCAAGTAGTTGAAAATATCAGAAGATTCTATCAACAAAGGGAAGGGTATCATGATAAGAGCATACGATGATCAAGAAAGAGTGTCTCAAGGCACGATCAAACTCCCTATTCAAGTAGGGCTGGCTCTCACGGAAACCACTTGTCAGGTCTTGGACCTTGACTTGCCGTATAACATCCTTCTAGGACATCCATGGATCCATGCAATGAAAGCAGTAGCATCAACTTTCCACCAATGTGTGAAATTTACACATAATGGACAAGAGATTACTATCCATGGAGATCCTAAACCTTTCTCATATTGCAAAAATCTTGAAGCAAAGTATTACAAAATCCCCCAAGTACCAAAAAATGATGAGGGCCCATCCACACCATACATCGACCTTGCCACTCTCGTGTCCACTTCTGTGATAGAGACAACCACCACTCCCACCATTCCCACCATCTCTGACATCAAGCTCATCATCCAGGATGACAGTTGTGGAAGCTATAAGCTCCCTAACAATTCTTTTGTGGTAGGAGAGTTACCACAATCTCCTAGATCACGAGGACGTCCACAAGAAAACCAAGCTTCCACATCACAAACGTCTCCTAAAGACTATCCTGAATTCACAAGATGGGGAGACCTTGGCCAAGAGGTTATTGAAGCAGATCCATCACACATGCTATATCAAGATGAAATACCAACAGTTAATTTACCAATGGATGACTGAAGCAAGGGCCTATAAATGATGCTCGCAATGGGCTATGATAGAAATCAAAGACTGGGACAAAACGACAATGGGCTCATAATACCTATCATGCTAGAGATGCGACCAATAACAAACCTTGGCCTTGGATGTACCCCTCTGAGTATAACCATATGTGGCCAAAGTCCTCCGATTAGAATGGTTAATATTTCTCCTCAGCCAACAATAGTAGAAGTACGCTCACCAATATGAATAGGTAGAGACATACATAACTTTATAACTGAGATCTATAATAGTAGCGATGACGAGGATACCATGTCCAATCTACCTAGGCTATTTTAGGATACCACCCTATGCATGATTAGTACCCTATCCTTCGAACCAGACCAATAAAATTATGAGATACGCTTAGTATATCCCCAACTCATCGACTACGACCAATGAGGACCACCAGTTCTTCATACATTCAGAAATGATGAGCTACTCTCATAATTCATGGGATTAAGGGATACCATTCTAGATGGAGATCATAAGGCAGGGTTTATAATAGAGTTGGACACACATGCCTATTATGGGGAAATGATTGAATCCTTCAGTCGCAAAACTAAGAAACTAAGAATAATATCCAAGTCCTTGAGTGAAAACCACACTATGGCACTCTTTGACAAGAAAAAAGTAAAAAGAAAGGACGTATCCAACGGTGAAAACCTCTCTGAGGTGCCCAAGGATGAAGGATTCAATCTTCCTTACAGAGCTATTCATTAGGAGAAGTCAACAGTCTTGGCCGAAAAATGCAATCCGGTCAACCTAGGAACAAAGGAGACCCTACATATTACATTCTATGTGGAATCACTACTTTCAGAAGAGCAAGAACTCCTAGCGGCATTCCTAAAGGAAAGACAAATAAACTTCGCATGGAGTTATGCTGACATGCCAGGGCTTGATCCAGAGATTGTGGTTCATCACTTAGCAGTGTATCCAGAAGAAAATCTGGTCAAACAAAAGCTTCAAAAAATGCATCCTCAAATCACCTTATTGGTCAAAATGGAGCTCAAAAAGTTGTTAGATGTAGGATTCATCCGACCAATTGATTACCCATAATGGGTGTCAAATTTGGTACCCATTTCAAAACCTGACGAAAATATCAGAACCTGCACAAACTTCAAAAATTTGAACAAGGCATGTCCAAAAGATGACTTCATGCTTCCCAACATCGACATGATAGTAGACATGACAGTGGGACATGAGATGTTATCACTAATGGATGGATTCTCAGGATACAATCAGATCATGATAGCTAAAGAGGATCAACAAAAGACAACCTTCACTTGTCCATGGGGGACTTACTACTAGAACATGATGCCATTCGGCCTAAAGAATGCAGGAGCAACATATCAAAGGGCCATGACATTGATATTCCATGACATGATCCATAATATGTTTGAAGACTATGTTGACGACATCCTAGCTAAATCCAGAAAAAGAAAAGATTACATAGCAACCCTAAGTGCTATCTTTGACAGACTAGAGGAATACAAAGTCAGACTAAATCCCAAGAAGTGCGTCTTCGACATGCAATCTGGTAAATTGCTAGGATATATAGTGTCCATGAGGGGCATCGAGGTGGATCCAGCAAAGGTGAAAGCAATCCTTGAAATGGAAGCACCAAAAACATTAAAGAAACTAAGAGGTCTATAAGGTAGACTCCAATCCATTAGAAGATTCATAGCACAACTGGTAGACAAACATAACCCATACTCTCACCTACTCCACAAGCGAGTAGCATACAAATGGGATAGCAAGTGCGAAGAGGCATTTAATAAAATCAAGGAATATCTACTGACACCACCAATCCTAATGCCACCCATCCCAAGAAAGCCATTGATTCTATACATGTCAGCAACAACAGCAACCCTTGGAGCTCTCCTAGCTTAGCATGACAAAAATGGAACGGAAAGGGTTGTCTACTATATCAGTAGAAAAATGGTCAGTCATGAGCTAAACTACTCATTCATCAAGAAAGCATGCCTCGTAGTAGTGTTTTCATCACAAAAATTTAGACATTACATGTTGGCACACAAGATAAAGCTCATCGCTAAAATTGACCCCCTCAAGCATCTACTATCAAAGGCAATGATCGCAGGAAGAATGGAAAAATGGGTGATGATATTGTCATAGTAGGGAATTGAGTATGTAGAGTGGAAAGAAATTAAGGGCCAAGTTATTGCAAATCAACTAGCAGAAGCACCTATTTATTCTGAGAATCCTCTTGTCTCAGAGTTTCCAGATGAATCCATTTTTAACCTCAACATAGCTGACCACTGGAAACTATACTTCGATGGCTCATACACACAACACGGATCAGGAGCTGGTGTCTTCTTCATCACCCCACAAGGGGATTGCATACCAAGGTCATACAAACTGGCATTTCCTTGCACCAACAACATCGCAAAATACGAGGATTTGACTATAGGTCTCAGGTTAGCAATGCAATGGAACATCATAGCTCTCCAAGTGTAGGGAGACTCTCAGTTGATCATAAATCAAGTCAATAATGAATATCAAACCAAGGATGATAAGCTCACTCCATACAAGAAATTGGTGGACTCTCAAAGAATCCTTCATCAAAATAACAATTGAGCAAATTCCTAGAACCAACAATAGAGCAGCAAATGCCATGGCAACAATTGGATCCCTATTAGACATCCCTCACAATGTTCCAAAATATGAATTCTTGATTGAACAGCTTCTCATTCCCGCATTCAAGGTACCAGAATTAGAATTTATGTGCAAAATCGTTGGTCCCGGTGATCCTTGGTATCATGACATTTACACATATCTTCGAATAGGAGTCATACCCGCTGACCTGCCATCAAACCTAAAATGAACCTTTGTTAAAAAGGCATCCAAATTTGTCATCCTAGGTGATACCCTATACCGTAGAAGCATAGAATGTACCTTACTGCATTATTTAAACACTGAGGAGCCATTAACCATTCTAACTGAATTACATAATGGTATCTGTGGTTCACACTTGAGTGGAATGACCATAGCTAAGAAATTGTTGAGGATGGGGTATTATTGGCCCACAATGGAAAGAGAAGCACATGATTATGTCAGAAAGTGTTTACAATGTCAGCAGCATGGGGACCTCATCCATGCTCCAGCTCAAGAGCTTCATCCTATCATCACACCATGGCCTTTTTCACAGTGGGGACTCGATCTCATTGGGAAAATCACACCCACCTCATCTAACAGCCACAAATTCATCATAACCGCAGCTGAGTACTTTACTAAGTGGGTGGAAGCCATACCCATGATGTACATAACTGGGAAGCAAATTTCTAAGTTCATCCTAAACTATCTCATTTGTCGTTATGGTGTCCCACAAGCCATTATCTCAAATAATGGGACACCATTCAAAAATCAAGAGGTTTGTGACCTATGTGAGAAATTCAAAATCCAACATTGCTTCTCCACCCCGTACTATCCCCAAGGCAATGGCCAAGCAAAAGCTACAAACAAGGCCATTCTAAAAATCCTTAAGAAAATAGTCAATGACGTAGGTCGTGACTAGCATCTGCAGCTTAATCCCACCCTTTGGGCATATCAAACCAGCATCCACACACCCACTAGCACCACCCCCTTCTCCTTGGTCTACGGATAAGAAGCGGTACTCCCTATTGAGATCAAGCTCCCATCCCTCAGGATATCACTGTAAAACTTCATCACAGATGAAGAATGCAAAGTATCAAGACTAAATGAGTTGGAGCTACTAGATGAGCGACATATAGATGCTTTGAATCATTTGCAAGTCTATCAGAATAGACTCAAAAGGAGCTACAATAAGAAAATTAGAAGCAAGACCTTCCAAGTCAGAGAAATCGTCTTAAAAGAAAATCAAAAAAATGTCCTAAACCCAAGCAGCAAAGGCAAGTTGGAACCTAATTGGTTAGGACCATTCATCATAACAAGTTACAAGTTAGGGGCATATTAGTTATCAACACCTAAATGGGAACCTCTGCAAGAGCCCATGAATAGCTCTCATCTCAAAATGTTTTATGCCTAAATCTTTCAAGGTATAGAACCAAAAAATCCAAAAAATTAGAAAATGTCATGAAAAAATGGTCACTTCGGTGAAAACTTGGCAAACAAGCGTCTCGGTGATAACCAAAAAAATTAAAAAAAGAAAAAAATCCAAAAAAAAATTAGAAAAAGGATTGGAAATAGTAAAGAAAAAAATCATCCTCTAGTGAAAACCACTTTGGTGGCACTTTGGACAAGTACCTTGGCGAAAACCTGGCAAAAAGGCGCCTTGTGTAAATAAGCACTTTCCATCCACCAGGATCTTTACAGCTTGTTCAGTGTCATCCATCCATTTCGCTTCCATCATCCATCACATTCAGGTCTCCATCCATCACTCATCCACTCGCATCTGCACCATAGCTTGGTCCTATTTTCGTATCACGATCCCTCATAGTACTACTCATCCCATCCTTAAGGTCAATTTGTCCTGCTTTATCGGAGTAGTCTAGTGCATCATGCTGGGGGCATGTTATTATCAGATCGGATTCGTGTACATTCTTAAAGTCCTCAAATTAGAAAATCCAAAAACATGAGAAAATCAAAAAAATCCAAAAATAGGTCAAAAGGTCAGTCAAAAAGCCAAAAACAGAGTCGTCTTGTTGAACTACATCATCTCTAAGCTTGAACATAGGCAAGGTTGATCTTTGATCATCCCCCAAGACATTTAGGTCAGTCCTTTAGGAGTTTGTCATAATAAGCTGACATTTCATCATGTATATCTTCATTTGTAAATCGGTCAAGTCGTCAGTCGAACTATGTGGTCTCTGCGTGTATAATGTAGGCAAGGCTAATTTGTTGATCAGCCCCCGAGGCCCCTACAATAGGTCCTTAGGTTAGTGTCTTGGTCAAAATCTCAGAAAATCCCAAAAACAATGGAAAATCAAAAAGCAAAACATTTGTAAAACCTCAAAAAATACCAAAAACAGCCTCAAAACATTGCAAAACTTCAAAAAAATCCAAATATTTGAAAAAATCCATCCGTCTCATCTCACTTGTACCCGCAATAAGCACCATCCATAATAAACTGATCATCATCCTCAACCTTTGGTCAAACAATTAGAAACAAGTTTAGCAGCTTAAAAGTAAAACTCAAAAACGTCAAGTCTCAAGTCTAAGTCAGTACGTAAATAAGTTGGTCATCTCTTCGTATCGATAACTCATCATCCAATCAATCCCATATCAATCATTCTTTCAGAACACTTTGGGTAAATGAAATGACATGCCGCCATCCACTAACATGTCCTAGGATGAATCCTTCCTACAATGGGCATTATCTTTTGGCAATAAATTTTGGTTCTTATCCTTAGAAAACACATCTTTCTTTAGTTAACGGTATTGAAGAACATTAGCTTGTTTGTTTACTTTGTCTTTACCTTTTGACTTATTTTATTGCACTCATTCCAAGGACTTCTCGATGATATCTGAACAAGAGGATTTAGAGAAATAGGAATGGGGCAACGATCATTATCCTTTTTTATCTGCTATGCTTGTTGGATGCTCTTGTAAAATAACCTCGGCTAATACTTTCTTTGTTAGGTATGTATGGAAGAGGTCTAGGGCAACTTTTTGACTATTGCATGGATAGGTTTACCTTTCTGTGTTTTGGTCTGAGATGTTTGAAACTTCTAAAGTGCATCCTAGTAAGGTTTTCGTATGTCAGGTGTGAGCAAGAATACTCCTATCTGATTGTCAAGTCAAAGTCCATCACACTAGGTACAATGCCATCCTGGTTTCCTATACCTTGATGCATCATACCACATGCATTATCAAACATAAGGAAATCGGCCCTTTGAAAATCCCAATTCCTCGACAAGTAATCATCATCATCATTTGCATTTTGCATCATCTTGTGTCTTGTTGAAATGATTTCTTCTTTCCTTGCTAACTGCACTAACAAGGTACTGTGACAGTTCACCATCATCACCACTATCATCATCGATCCTGCATCCACAAAATCATTACCATACATAAACATATCATAGAGAAAATATATACATCTCATAAACATGTTATCATAAGCATTCATTGCATCCATTTCTTGCATTACATCTATCACATAAATCATCACATAACATTTACAGAAACATTTTGTAATCATTTTTGCATAAACAATAGGTATTTAAGCATTTAATTCATTTGCATACTTGCATAATATCATGACATCATCTCATCACATTACATTCATGTCACATTACGCATCATCACATCACTCTACATTAGCATAACATCACATCCTATTAAATTCACCACATACATTACATCATCCATATCATCTCATAAATAACATCATAAATCATTCATTGCATAAATCATTCCACATAGGCATGAACATACAAAATTCATTACAAAAAAAGCACATATACATCCATAATCATTTATATAAATCACCTATCATTTCACATGTGCACCATAGGTCATATCATTTTACATATCCCATTTGCATCAATACAAATGGATCATTGTATAGACAACATCATTGCACATCATGTAAATGCATCTGCATATCATAGGGTGACAAAATATAGATCTGATAGCCATAATCATAATGCACACATCATTAGAAATAAATGCATCCATAACATATAGAAGTAGAACCATACATGCATAAACAAAAGAATACACATCACATCGCATCAAAATCATCATCGGATGATATATATCATCACATAACTATCATAGAACAATAATAAATTGGTCACTGTACATATGTGTCAATCAGTACAAAAGGCCCGTCGGGGCTATCAAAAAGGAGCCCATAATGCACAAAAAAAAGTAGCATAACATCTCGATCAAGCTCGGTCCCTATGAATGCTGCCCTCACCCCTGTCACCATGACCCACTACTGGTCTGTGGCTAGCCCGCTCTAAATAATTTTGGACCCACTCTGCTCTGGGTACAGTCTCGTGATAGGCTTGTAGGTAATACTCTGCCTCTTGGATGGTGTCCCTGTAGGATTGAACTAGTATTGTACCCTAGGAGGAGGAGGCTGTCATGCTCTCTATCTATTGTCTTTGGCCTAGCTTAGTGGTTGCCTATAGCTCTGCAGCATGTCTCTGCTGTACAGCCTGATCTCTCTCGACTTTGAGCTAATCCCTCTCGGTCGTCATGACCTAGATCTGAGCTTGTAAATGTGCAATCAGTGCATCTCAAGCATCTTCTTGTCCCACTGGCCGTACCTGTGGCTGCACCTGAGGTTGATCCTCATCTCATGGTGGCTCCTACTACTGGTCCTGCATGTGTGTGTCTCTGTGACCTGGCTAGACTGGAGGCACAAGTGGCAGATCCTGTCGAATATCAGCTCTCCGTCCTCATCCTCCCCCTCTGCCTCTAACTCTCCACACATCAGGGACTACACCTAGAATTGTCAACTGAAGAGGAGGTCAGAACCAATCTCTGTAGGCCTGCATGGTACCTGGATCTACTAAACCCTGATCATAAGTCCATGGTCAGGCTACCAACTGCCGGAAACTATCAACTGCCTCTAAAGTAAGAATGTACTGCCCCCATGAAACCTGTGGCATGGTGTGGGCAAAGATGGCTATGTAGTCATCATCAGGCTGATCCTGCGACTCTCTGAACTGACTCTGCACATGCCCAGGCAGGTACCTCTCAATCATAGTATGCTCTCACCCCTGCATATACTGGTCCTAACAGCAATAGAATAACTAATCAACATCACCGACCCATCTAGGCCGATCAAAGTATGGTCACCAAGTGAAAACCAGCATCTCGTCTAAGACCTGCCTCAAGTAAGGGATGTCGTGCTCACCAGAGTGTGTAAAGGACACACTGCCTCTGTATCGTGCCACAAGGGGATCGTCTGCCCCCATCAGAACTGGAATGACACATGGCTGTACCACAAAAATGTGCTCCCATGCCCAGACATGAAGTAAGGTCACCCCTGCTCCCAGTGCTCTGTCATCCATGTAAACATACTCATGGAGGTCCCTGTAGAGTGAAGCTAGAAGAACAGGTCCCCATTCGAAATGAACTAGCCTGTCTTAGACCATCCGTTCCCAGCAATACCCCCACCTGGGATTGAAGTATCACCCTCATCTATCTAGGGCAACAAGACCCAAAATGATGGCTACAATCACCCAGCGGTAGGGAGATGCTACAATCCTGTATTGCTCTAGCTCTATCTATCCCTTGTAGAAGATGATGTCTCATGTGGCGAGGACTCTGCAGCAGGCCTCGTGCCCCTTTTCTATATCAAAAATCACCTGTCAGCCATGAATCAGCAATCATAGAATACGCCAGATGTCCTCCAAAGTGATAGTGACCTTGCTAGTGGGGAGATGAAATGAGGACATCTCGCTATACCACCTCTCGGCCAGCGCTGACAACATCCCTAGGTGAGTGCGCACGGGCACTGTGTATGCAATGTGCCACAACCCTGCAATCCCAAGTCGATCCTGGTCCCTGTTGCTTAGGTCTCGCAAGAAGCTCGCCAAATATCGTGACCTATGCTCTAGAGAGTAGAGCTCCCTCGCTGCATCCTGCATCAAGGAAGGTCAACATGTTAAAAATTTTACAAAATTTTTGATCGAACACTCCAAAAAACTTCTCTTGTGGTGCAACTTGCAATGGCATCGTAGTTTGATTTCTAATCAAACTTCGATGCTAGAGCCTAAAAAGAGAAAAATGGCACCACTGTGGTGCACTTTCCCTTCCAGTGTCACAGTTTGGGTGAATTCAACGTCGCCACGTCGCACTTTGTCAAACCAACCCGCCAACTCCGAGCTCAGTGTCAGAGTTTTTAAACTCTGAGCTACACCGCTGTAATGCAAAACAGCACTGCGCGACGTAGTTTAATTTCTGAGTGGTGCTATATAGCGCCGCTGTAGGTAGACCGCCCCTTTAAAGCATTAAATGAAAAGACGAAGCTTGGGTAAGGGTCACATACCAGTGCCCCGATGCCAGGTGGCCATTAGTATGTCCGAACTCAATCATTGATGTGTAGGGGAAGTTGTCGTAGCGCCATATCGCTGGAGAGTCAGAGCTCAAATCTCAAGGTTGCTAGCGGAGGTGTGAAAATGACTTGAAAGTGACCCCTCGAGCCCCTTTTAAGCCTAAAAATTATGGTTTTTCACCCTATTTAGCTGTCCTGCTAGGGTTTTGGACTCCTGAACCACTTTATGTCCATTTGAGGCTTGTTTTTCATCATTTTATTGCATTTAGACATGTTTTTAACCTTCTAGAGCCTTTTCAAACCTATCAGGTACTTTGTCCTCTTTTTTTGCGAGATCCCCCAAAAATTGGAATTTTTGTCCAATCTCTCGAGGGGGCATTATATTGGTATATTCTCTCCCGCCAGGCAATAGTGGGGCAATTTTTTAAATAACAATTTTTTTTGGCTTTGATCAAGATCATTTATTCTTTGAACCAACGCAACGAGTGCATTACTTCAAAGAGGGGAAAAATATAGACATAAAATATACTGATTGACATTGGGCATCTGATCCTGACTTACTAACATCATTTCTTCCTAAATCATCCCTCGGTTTAACCATTTAATCAAATCTCCTTATCTAATTAAATTCATCAGTATTCCTCCCCTAATTGAATAAATCATTTTATCTAATTAAGTCAATCTCTTTTGTTAATTAAATCAATCCATCTGATCTAATTATCCCTATTTAATTAAATAATCAGTTATTTGATTAAATCTCTAAAGTCTATCCATTAAATTAAATAAATTAAAACCTTATTTGATTTAGTCTAACACCATCTCTTTTAATTAAATAAATCAAAATCCTTATTTAATTAGCCTCTTATCATATTCCTCTCTTATTTGATTTAAATAAATCCATAAATTTGAGTCAAATAGGTCACATTATCTAACCTCTCTCATTAAATTAATTAATTATTAATTTAATCTCATCTCATGTGCCATCCTCTAGATAATGCAAGTTGCACATGAAAATAGATTTAATTCATTTATTAAATCTCTATTTTCCTCACAAGGCATCTTTTGGAATATTCTCTCAATTTGAATTCAAAAATTCCAAGTCAACATGTACATCCAACAAGGCAATAAATTCATCTTACATGTCCTTTTCCTTGAGCCAAGTGGCATTTATTGCATTTTCCCTTCCCTCTTACAAGTCATTTCAACAAATTTGAAATTCAAAATTATGCATTTATTAGCACAAACCCCAAATATTGCACATCCTCCATCCATTCATAGCTTGACAAGTGGCATCTTGCCATTGGATGAATGTTAGTCCCACATTGCTCAAATTTAGACATTCATCCATCTTGGAATTCTATAAATAAGAGGCTAATCTCCTCATTTGACCATCCACAATTTATGCAAAGTTACCATGCTTAAATATCTCTCAAATTTCATCCATTATCTTTGAGTTCATAGCTAGGTTTTTGCAAATTTTTGGATTGGAGCACTCATCTCTCACCAACAAAGTTGATCAATCATCTTTAATACATCAATTTTGCATCTTAGGAATTGGGAAAGGGTCAATTTTCACATCAAATTGGCACCAATTCCCCCATGGGATCATGAGTTTGCACATTTAAATTAGGATTCAATCTATTTTGTTCTTTTTATCATGTTTTTCATTTTTTTCTTTCCTACTTTGAGTTTGTAAATGGATTTCATGGGGAATCCTTGTTTTTGCTTGCAATCTCTTATCTAACTTGTTTATTCTTGGTGTTTTTGCAGGTACCAAGGTTGGGGTTCGCACACCAATAGTTTTGGAAATAGTGTCACACTCATAGACTGGCTCTCTATGTTGGCTTTTGGTCTGGATTCTATCTCATAAAAAGATGTCATTATAGGAATTTGTACATATATTTGAGACCACAAGATGCATTCTACATTGGAGTTTCATAATGATATGTGAAGTAATTTGGAAGGAATGAATGACAATATTCTAATTTGTAGTCTATAGTGAGTTTTCATACAATACACCGATGTGGGAGATGCTTGATTTTCTCATACTTGATTATCTTACCGTGTAGTGTTGAAGATAAGCAGCTCGATGTTGGCTAAGGGGGAATGCAATATGCTAACAAGTTTTTGTGTTACACATTTGATGGTGTAGACACATAAATTATACTGATTGTTCTTGCACACTCGATCCTGATTCACTAGCTTAAATTCTTCTTGAATCACGTCTTTACTAACCATTTAATTAAATAATCCTTATTTAATTAATTCATCATAATTCCTCTGTTAATTAAATAAATAAAATTTATTTGATTAAATAATTATCTTCTTTTAATTAAATAAATCATTTTATTTGATTAATCCTAATGTTCCTCTTTTAATCAAATAAATCACTTTATTTGATTAAATCATATTTCCTCTTTTGATTAAATAAATCACCTTTATTTGATTAAATCTAACATCACCCCTTTTAATTAAATAAATCAAACTTTATTTATTTAAATCTAATGATCAATATTCCTCTCATTTTGATTTAAATAAATCCAAAAATCTAAGTCAAATGTCAAATCAACTAATTTCAATCTAAGTTAATTAAATCCTCATTAACTCTAACTCTAATCCTCAAATCCTCTAGATTTTGCAACTTGCACAAGTAAATCAATTTAATTGATTTATAAATTCTTCTATTTTCATTCAAAAGGGAATCTCATTGGAATATTCTCTCCATTTGAAATTTCCCTCCTAAAAGGACTTATCCTCCAACATGGCATTTAAGTCTCTTACAAGTCCTTTTTCTTGAGCCAAGTGGCATTAACTCTTCTTCCATCTCTTCCTCCACAATCCATCCTTTAAATTTCAAATTTCCACCTAATTGCATTTATCATGCACATTGATCAAAATGTGCTCCACCTTTCTTCAATATCATGTTGACAAGTGGCACATTGTTATTGGTCTATATTTAATCCCACATCCTTCATGTTTTGCATTCCTCCATCCTTTTTTCCTATAAATGGAGAGCTCTTCTATTGATTTTAGATCCACAACTTGAGGAAAGATCACTATCTACAGATTTGGAGCAAGTTCATCCACCATTTCGTAGTTTTTCATCAATCTTAGCTAGGTTATTGCAAATTTTCATCAAGGAGCATCAATCTTCATCAAAGTTTATCAAATCTTGCAAGGAATTGGGAAAGGGCTATTTTCCACATCAAAATAGCACCAATTCCCCCATGGCATTGAGGGTTTGATCATTTGAATAGGATTTAGATTGCTTTTACTTAGTTTGTTTACTTTATTTCTTGTTTATTATGCTTCAAATGAATCTTATGGGGAATGCTAGTTTAGATTTGCATAATTGACTAATAGTGAGTTGTTTTCTCATGTATGTGTAGGTCTAGAGATACCATTCACATTTTGGAACTAGAAGGAGGGCATAAATCTCAAATTTAACACATCTTTTTGGTCAATTTCACTATTTTTCAATAGGTCTATTCATTAATCTCGATCTAGTGCACTCGTGGCTTCTTTCAACTCATAGGTGGTGACTTTTGGTGCATCCATGCTCTATTATAGCACATCTGCGACATCTTCTAGTGCATTCACCTCCCATTTTAGCACATCTAGTCACTTATTTAGTGCATCTAGTCACTGTTTTAGTGCATTTGGTCACTGTTTTAGCGCATCCGGTCTCTGTTTTAGCACTTTTATAGTCAATCTTAAAATGGCCATATCTTGGTCATACAAAGGTCTTTTTTGAAGCTTTTTTTTTTAAATGGAGTATAATTTCATAAGCTATGCAATGGTGTAAGTGTTTTCCAAATTTTCTATAGTTAATATTTTCAATTTTACATCTAAATTTAAAACACATAGTAATGTGGTCTAAAATTTTAGTTTTTTTATGATTAATCATTCATCTAACCCTTATATCTTATTGTTTCTTGATCTCATCTAATATTTTGAGTACTTTTAAAAGTTAGGAAATCGAGAAGGGAAAGAGGAAACAAAGGGAAGGTTTTTTATGACACTATTTCATGATTGTAACAAGTGTTTTTTAACACTTTGGGGACACTTATAACCCAATCTTTGGAACATTTTTATCTTTCAGCTTTAGAAATTAAATACATTTCATTTGGGTTTTAAAAAGAACAATCAAAGGGATTAAAAATAACTTTAGGAACTTACTAGAGTTGGTTTTGGATCTAAAAATTGAACAAGAAAACTTCACACTTCATCTCGGTGATTAAAAAGAATCCATTCTTGCTTTTGAGGTTAAAATAAACATGTGTATTTTGTGTTTTGTAATATCTTTTACAAGGTAATATAATTTAAAAGGTGTATGCAATTCTCTCACACTTCACAACGATCTTGAGAATCAAAAGTATTTTGGTGATATAAAGTTGTATAAAAGATTTCCTCCACACTTCAATTTGGATTCTTAAAATTGAACAAAGCTTCCTAGTGTGAGTTGAATATATCGTTTGTTTTCTCTCTTTGCTCATCTAAACAAAGATTGATCAAACTACAGATGTGTTAGCTCACTATTTTTTACCTTTAGAGGGGACTACATAAGAGATACATTCGAAAGGAGAACTCGAATGTGACTCCAACTATTTTTTCACTGAGGTTGGTATATAAATAGATAAGACTAAATTGTCAAGTCATCATGGTATGTAGGCCTTAGCCATACAGTGTCTTTTAGAATGGGGTACTACCTTAAAAAGTATAAGTTCCCCTAGTAGGATCGATTAAAGCCTTTAGTGGCTTGCTAGATGCTCGAAAGGTACCATATCCCCGATCACCATGACTAAGAACCAATTTGTGTAAAATCCAAAATCCCTTTCTATTTGTTGGTGCAAGAGGTTGAACCTTTGAAATTGCCCCACATCTTTGCAGTTCTTTGTAGAGATGAGAAGTTTTTCATGGGAGATTCATGATAATTGAAGCTTGGCTGACCCGAGAACTGTGTGTCATGGAGTGGAGCTAGTGTCGTCAAGCTTCTAGTCATCCGCTCTAAATAAGCACAACTGAATTTATCCAAGTGGGGATTCAACAAATATTGTCTCTTTCTATCCTAATGTTGTGCTTAATTTTGGAATCAAAACACTTTGCTTGGATCTAAAACATTGGAAAACAAACATTCAACAAGGTCATCAAATTTTAAACCCTTTAGAAGGAGTAAATACCTTTGAAAAGTCCAACTATTACTGCTTGTCCCTAGGGATTCTATCCTTAGAGGCTTCTAAGTATTTCTAAGTATTTGGATTTATATATCAATTTTCTCTCACTAAAGTCAACATTAGGAAACTATTGCCTTGATTCTCTTGATTTCCACATAATGGACCTTGTGGGATGAAAAGAAATTGAGACATAGACATTCATTTTGAAACTTAAGCAAGACAAGTGTTTGTGGTAAAATCAATTCATTAATCAAGATCAAAATCAATTGAACCCCACACATGTGCTTTTTTATCTTTTGTCTTATGGTCTTTTGAGAAAACATTGATCTTTTGTTTGAATTACTCTTAGGGAAACACATGTTCTTCAAAACCTTGGTCTTGTAAACAAGTCTCTCTTAGGTTCATTTAGGATCAAAACAACCAATCATTTCATCCCTCTCAAACATCAATAAAATCCCATCTCACAAACAACTCTTAGAAATCTTGGAAATATCCTTCATACTAGACTTTTGGAAAATCATTTAAATCAAAATTATCTTGTGATGAGCTCAAAATGTGCTCATAGTTTGGATATTATGATGAACTTTTAATGCCTTTACATTTGTTATTCATGGTTGTTTAAAACTCTTTTGAAACCTTTTATGGGGATATCCTGTAGCAAAACATTTGCATATTCCTACAGCTTATTGTGTTGACTTGACTACATTTATTACCTCGTTGACTCCCTAAATGACTGGTATATCACATACAGTTTTTGAATGATGAAATAGATTTAAATGTGTGATTAATGAATAGATATTGTGTATATGCCATATGCCTTTTCTTTCGCATCTGTTACCTTTTGTATCGCAGGTTGTTGAAGAATGATCAAGTCAAGCACAGCTGATCTCGGCCTTGCAGTAAAGTCCATTTCCTGCCAGACTTCAAGGAAGCTCTGGTGAAGACTATTTGACTAAAACCGTTGGGAAAGATTTTTAATGACAGTCAATCTGGAAAGAGTGGAGTGCTAGATTCTCTCTGAATCGGGTTGAACATATAAATTCATTTATGAAGTTTGTTCCTTGATTCTGGGATACATTTTATTTCCATGTCTTTCTTTGATAGGGTTAGTTAGTTAGTTGCTCTATTGATTTTAAATAAAGTACTCCTCCTGCGCGATTGAGAGAGAGATGACAGTTAGAGTAAGATAGAAGCATAGTGATAGAGAGATATAGCTGATATCATGTAAGAGTCAGTATGATAATGAAAAGCAGAATCTGTTTGACAAGAGACAGAATTTGTTGTTAGTTTATATCAACAAAGCAATGTATACCATTCTGTTTTCATGAATAAAGTTTGATGAAGTTCTGAGTTCAGTACCTGTGTAATTAGTAGATGCTTGCTAAGGGGGCCCACTTAGTAAGTATCTGTAGTTAGTTAGTTAGCTATTCTTTTCTATTGATCTTCAGTTAGCTTTCATTTTTGAAGTTTTCATACAAACTCAGTCTTGTATTGCTTCTGCAGCATAGGGAATCCATCCTTGTGCCTGTTCCTACAGTATAAGACCAATTCATAGTTTGTGTTTCAGTCGTAGCTGTTATGGTTTCTGTTTAATCAAATCATAGTTGAGTTAAAGAACTTTGCATTACTTTCTTGTAGCATAGATATAATTCCTTTTCAGTATTCATTTCCGCTAAGTTTTGACTGAAACTAGTTCTTAGTGCATATATTTTGCCGCACCATTTAAAGTATACGTCCCCTAGTTTGACAAGTAAATGAACGTCCATAGAGAGATATTAGTCACCTGTTGGAATGTCCAATTCCTAGGAAAGGTTTTACTATGATTATCATATCCTTTTGTGGGCACGACCATTTTTGGCGCTGTTGCCGGGGATGGCATCCAACTAGAAATTTGTCAGAAGTCATTTTTAGCATTAGTTTAGTTTGTTAGTCAAAAATTTTCAAAAATTTTCAAGCCACCATTCATCGTATTGCATGCATAGAAGAAGAAGAGACGCACTAGGAAGGTTCCTCCTTGAAAACCTGTTTGTTGAACTACCATTTGACCCAGCTAACAACGAACCTGAGGAAAATCCATTTGCCCTGTTATTCTAGCAAGCAAACATGGCAAATAACCCACCTAATAATCCACCTCCTGCTTTTTAGTTTCCCATTGTTCCCCAACAAGATACTAACAATCTTAAGAATATACCTTCTTCACTACTTCCAAAATTCTATGGCCTAGTCACAGAGGACCCTGAAAATTTTCTGTTTGAGTTTGATGTCCTTTGTTGCAGTTATGACTACAACACAGATGCTCATAAATTGAAGTTATTTCCTTCCACCTTGAAGGAAGGAGCTCTTAGATGGTTCATGAGTCTGGGAAGAGGTGTTGTAGATAGTTGGGCGGCCATGTAGACGAAATTCCTTGAAAAGTATGAGGAATATTGTAAGAGTGCCAACAAAGGTGATGACATATTCTGAATTCGGTAGAAGGAGGATGAAAGTCTAGAAGATTATATTTCAAGGTTCTTTTTTTACTAAAGAGGAACTCAAACCATACTCTCAACGAGGACTCTCAGAAACTACTCTTTCTAAGGGGAATCAGTGATGCCTGTATAGATGCCCTGAACCTGATGGGAGGAGGTGATATAGCCTAACTATCTTGGGATGATATAAAGAAAATATTTCTTAACTACTCTCGAGCAATAGTTAAGAAAGGTCAAGGTCATCATGCTACAGTGGGGAAGTCTTCTTCTGGTGGAGTTTCTCGGATGGAGATAACAGATTTGCTGTCTGACTTCAAACAGGACATCATTAATAATATGGCTACACAACTGGACACCATGCAAGCTCGGAAGAAACATGAGAAAGTTGAGGCAGTTTTGGCTGACTTCTGTCCATATTGCAGATAGAAGAAGTGTGATTGTAGATGCAAGATGGTGGCTAATTTGGAAGCTAAGCAACTACCTACTGACTTCAAGCTAGTAGAAGGTGATGATGATCAAGTGTTCTTTGTTACGCAAAGGAGACCATGGGCTCAAAGACAAGGTATGCCTCAAGATCCTTTAACTTTTGGTAATAATTATTCTAGCTATAATAACCAATGGCAACATGCATATGGACCACCACCACCCTGGAATCCATCGCAACCAAGTTGGCCTAATTTTTAGACCCCGCAATGGCAATCTCCTCAAGGAGGTTGGCAGCAGCCACAAGGACAATGGACCCCACCTTCAGGTAATTGGCAACAAAATCCTCAATGGAGAGGTCCTCAACAATGGAAAAACTAGTCCTCTGGATTCCTGCAGCTTCCACAGCCACAACCACAGGCCCTCATGCCACCTCCTGCAGCAACTGCCACAAATCTTGACCCTCCAAAGTAAACACCTATGCCTGCCCAGCCATTGCCAAATCCCAATAATAGGCAACAGCAGTAGCCACAATAGCCTACGTATCTTGTCGAAGCCAACCAATATCAAGCTTATGCCTTAGACGTTAATAACATCCATTTGAGGTCTGGAACCACTTTACCTGCTCCAAAACTGCCTCTAATTACTAAAATACTAGATTCTCCCCTTGAAGAATCTACTGCACCTGTTGATCCTACTGAGCATATGCCTATACCTGATATGGTTTTTAAGGAGCTTGTTTTGCAAAGTCAAGACAAACCACCTTTTCCTCAGAGGTTGCAAAGTACTGCATTTAAATCCATGGAAGAACCCACTTTTAACATTCTGGATCAGCTGAAAAATATACAAATTCAAATTCTCTTATTTCAGGCTATTAAAGATGTTCCCATTTTTGGAAAAGCTATTAAAGAGGCCTATTTAAAGAAGCCTAGACGAAAGAAAAAGGATCTTCAAAAAATTCATGTATTAGGGAAATTGGCTGATATAATGTTGGAAAATGCAGTAATTCCAAAGTATATTGACCCTGGAAGTCCTGTAGTGCAGATACATATAAATGGCCAAATTGTAAAAAATATTTTGATTGACTTAGGTGCTACCATTAATGTTATGACAAAACATACTATGGACTCCTTGAATATTTCAAACATTAGGTCTACACCCACAGTTATGCAGCTTGCAGATAGATCCACAGTTAAACCTAATGGGATGGTGGAAGATGTAATTGTCACTCTTCAATCTTGGGAGTATCCAGCTGATTTCACAATATAATCAGTCAAGGCAACTTTAGGAGGGTATCCAGTTATCCTTGGTAGACCATGGTTAGCAATTGCTGATGCTTTTATAGGATGTCGTTTTGGAGATATGACCATTTCTGATGGACAGTCCACAAAAAATTGGCTCTGTATCCACCTACTAGACCTCAACCAGATTTGTCCCAACTTATTTGGTCAGATGAGGGGGAAGAAACTGAAGAAGCCAATTCTTTGGCTCAATTAATGATGCTTCAAAATGATCCATTCTCACAACTTCAGAATGATGATGCTTTTCTTTTCCAAATTCTGCAGTTTAATTCTGATACGGGTAGTTCATCTGATCCAAGTGGCAACCATCTACAATGTTTCCTGCAGCAACCAAATTCTGAGAGTTCACTACCTAAACTTCTAGCAATTTTTCATAACTTGCTTCCACAAGAGGTACAAACATCACCTATAGATTCTATGAGTAATCTCATTAAGCAAATAGAATTGTCTTCAGGTCACTGTTTGAATATCAATAGCAAGCTGTCACAATCTCAACAGGCTGACTTATTAAAAATGCTACAAGATCAGCATAAAGCTTTTGCATGGGAATATGGAGACATGCAAGGAATAGATCCTCGAGTTTGTACTCACAAGATATATATCAAAGAAGATTGTTTACCAGTTAGACAACCTCAAAGAAGAGTCAATCTAACACTTAGAGAAATAGTGAAAAATGAACTTCAATAGTTGCTTGATGCTGGTTTTATTTACCCATTCTTTGACAGTCAATGGGTTTATCCATTAGTTATTGTTCTCGAGAAAGGAGGAAAATGGAGAATGTGTGTAGATTACAGAGAGTTGAACAATGCCACTAAAAAAGATCATTTTCCACTACCTTTTGTAGACCAAGTACTAGACTCACTGTCTGGAAAAAGATATTTTTGCTTTTTGGATGGTTACAATGGGTACAATCACATAAAAATTACCCCTAAGGATCAAGATAAGACCACTTTTACCTGTCCATGGGGAACATTTGCTTATTCGGTCTTGCCTTTTGGTCTATGCAATGCGCCAACAACATTTCAGAGAGCAGTAATTAGTATCTTTGCTGATATATCTCATGACTGTATGGAGATTTATATGGATGATTTCACCACCTATGGAGTCACATTCGAAGAAGCACTGGTGAATTTAGAAAAGGTATTGAAAAGGTGCAGAGAGAAAAATATGTCTCTAAACAGTGAAATTTTTTTCTAATGATGGAAGAAGGTATTGTTCTAGGTCATCATATTTCAAAAAATGGAATTTAGGTCGACCCTGCTAAAATTGAAGTTATTCAGAATTTAAAAACTCCTGCAAAACAAAAAGATGTCAGAAGTTTCCTTGGCCATGCAGGATATTATAGAAGGTTTATAAAATATTTCAGTAAAATTGTCAGTCCACTTTATGCTTTGTTAATTAAGGATTCTCAATTCGAGTGGACAGAGGCCTGTAAAAAATATTTTCTGCAACCAAAGGACTTGCTTACTCAAGCCCCTGTTCTTCAAGGTCCAAAATAGAATTTTCCTTTTCACATACATGTTGATGCCTCTGATTTTGGTATAGGAGCAGTTTTAAGTCAATAAAAAAATTCAATTGAGCATGCCATCTATTTTATCAGCAAGAACCTTCAAGTTCTTGAGCTCAACTATACTATCACAGAAAAAGAATTGCTCGCAGTAGTGTATGCTTTGAATAAATTTAGGCATTATGTCACAGGTTATCAGATATTCATCCATACTGACCATGCAACAATCAAGTATCTGATGAACAAACCTGCCATTTCTGGTAGATTGGCAAGATGGCTCCTATTGTTACAAGAATTTGACATTACAATCATTGACAAACTAGAAAGAGCTAATGTTGTAGCTGACTTTTTATCAAGACTTCAATCAGTTGCACCTGTTGAACACGAGGTCATTGATGATAGGTTCCTAGATGAACACTTGTTTTCCATTGCTGCACATACACCATGGTATGCAGACATTGCCAATTATCTAGCAGCAAATAGAATACCAGCTCATTTTTCTCCAAAAGAAAAGAAATTGTTAATAGAGAAAAGTTTTAACTTTTCATGGATCGCAAATTGTTTGTTTTATACTAGAACTGATCAAGTAATGCGAAGATGTGTAAGAGAAGATGAGACTTATGATATCTTGCATGCTTGCCATGATGAACCATGTGGGGGACATTTTGCAGCAAAGAGAACATCAATGAAGATTCTTACAACAGGATACTACTGGCCAACATTACACAAGGATGATGTGACCTATACAAGGAAATGTGACTAATGCCAGCATATAGGAAGACCAACCAAGTCAGATGAAATGCCACTATATCCACAGGTAATAGTCACCCCTTTTGATAAATGGGGAATGGATTTTGTGGGACCAATCGATCCACCATCAAATGGCAAGTCATACATTCTAGTTTGCACGGACTATAACAAAATGGGTTGAGGTAAAAGCTATGACTCATGCTCGAGATAATAAGGTTGTTGAATTTTTGTATGAACAAATTTTCACTAGATTTGGAGTCCCTAGAGAGCTTGTAACTGATCAGGGAGCTCAATTCACATCGAATCTGATCACTGCATTAATGAATGACTATAAAATCAAATATAGGAAGTCCAACCCCTATCACCCTCAAGCCAATGGTCAGACGGAGGTAACAAACAAGGAAATTGGGGCAATCCTAACAAAGACAGTGCAGATCCATAGAAAAGATTGGAGCAATAGACTTCCTGAAGTAGTTTGGGCCTACAGAACTACATGGAAGACACCAACTAGGTTTACACCTTTTGAGCTACTTTATGGGAAAACAGTCATATTGCCCATAGAATTTGAGCACAAAACTTTGAGGATAGCTCTTGAACTCAATATGGAAATATATGAAGCACAGAAGGACCA
Organism: Sequoia sempervirens; assembly: GCA_007258455.2. Classification (NCBI taxonomy): domain Eukaryota; kingdom Viridiplantae; phylum Streptophyta; class Pinopsida; order Cupressales; family Cupressaceae; genus Sequoia; species Sequoia sempervirens. The sequence continues at coordinate 528,970,294 of VDFB02047230.1, read as the reverse complement.
TCTCCTGTAGCTCAATGCTTTGGACGAAATGAGAAAAGTCGCCCTGTAGCATACAGAAGCAGTCCAACAACAACGGAAGAAATGGCATGATCAACACATAAAAACCAAGAAATTTTCTGCTGGTGATTGGGCTCTGTTATATGATTCCAGATATCAAGAAAACCAGGGTAAGCTCACAATGCGTTGGTTTGGTCCCTATGAAGTTGAGAATGTGTTCGACAACGGAGCTATATAGCTGGTGACAATTGATCCAGTTCGTTTTAAATTGCTAGTTAATGGCCATCGACTCCGATTGAACCATAAACTAGTTTCAAAAGAAGAATTCATGCAGCAGTTCATTCAGGTTCCACCCGCTACTCTTCCTGCAGCCGAAGGCTTTAGCCTTTCTCCTACAGCTTCACCGTAATTTTGAAAAAGCATGCTCATAATAAAGGTTTTCTTTTTAAAAGGAAACCCTTTTTTCTCCATTCTCATTTATCGCCCCCATCTCACTTCTTTATCTTCCATCCATCCATCTCATCCATTCATCCCATCCATTCATCTCGTCCGCCCACATCACCCATCCACTTCATCCATCCACATCACCCTTAATTAAGATATTATTCCCAACTGTCAACTCATGCAGATGTCGTCATCTTTCTTCACACGTATGTGCAAAGGTACACCATATCCTTTGTTATCACATATTTGATTTATTTTATTCTATTCATTTATTGCTATGCATGTACTGGTCATTATTACCTGATCTCCACCTATTCTTTAGTACATGTGAGGACACATGTCATACTCTCAGTAGGCGGTGGGGTAATCCACCTTTTAAAACCTATTTTTTCACTGCTGCCATAACTGCGCAAATAACCTTTCTTTATTATTTTTCTAGTACTTTCCAAATATGATCGCATGTCCTTCTTTATTGCATGTTTTTCCTGTAAATTATGATTAAGACTACTTGTTCAAAAATTTTATTTTTGGAAAAGAAAGAAATGTGACGACACGATAGAAGAAAAACCAGAGCAGAAAGGGAAACAAAGAATTTGAATTTTTAGCAAGGAATTGAGTTTAGCTAGAGGAAAACTGTGAACATGGGTGGTCAGCTGGTGCGACATGAGCCTGTAGCTCATGAATTATTATTGCAAAATCCTCAAACAGTCCATGCATTCAGCCTCTATGGATGGTTAAACTATTTCTTGAGTTTAAATTCTTTTAATGAGGAGGCTGCTGGAGAATTTTTGAGAACCCTTTCTAAAGGGGAAGCTACTGTATGGGGTCTAACGGCTGTTGCAACTGAAGAAAGAATTGCTGAAGTAACTAGGCTTCTAGCTGTTGGAGAAAAATTTTCTTCAGATGCTGCCGCTACAAGGGCCAAGTTTTCAATGCCCACTGATGGACCTTTGGAAGCCTCCAAGCAGGGATGCAAGCGGGTGTTGTTGCCTCCTCCTTATTCAGAATACGCCACTTACATAATCAAGTATTTAACCTGTGAAGGTCGTTTCTCCTACCTGCATTCGTATCATTTCAAATTATTAAGTCGTATGAGGCATGGGTTAGTTGTAAATGTTCTGAATTTCCTATTAAAATTTCTAGAACAAAGTTCCCATGGAACCCAACAAGGGAAAGATAATTCTATTGCTCACCATAGCCTTATCAAATTACTGATTGAATGCTCTTTGAGAGATGTCTCACCTCTTTCCTGAAAATAATTCATTGCCCAAAAGAGATTGCAAATTCCACAACCCCCTAGGGTACTTACCCCACGGCCTCAGAAAAAGAAGAAATAAATTGCGTCTACCAGTAGAACAGGGCAAGGGTCATCTACTCTTGTAGCACCTGGTCCTGCAGCTCTCACACCTGAATCCTCTGCTAGGATACAAACTAGGTCTGCCACTAGGAGAGAGAAGGGAAAAATAAAGGTAGGTAGTCATCTGGAGCAGAACAAACCCCATAGTTTGACCATCGTTCTAAAAAAACGTAATGCTCTTCTCCTGCAGCACCATCCCCTACAGCCGTCTCTCCTACAACAACACCTGTTGCTAACACCAGTTCACCGTCATCCTCTGGTAGGGCAGAACCCTCTAAGAAGACCAGAAATAGGAAGGCTACCAGAACACCTCCTGCAGCCACATTAGTGCCAAGAAGAGTTTCCAAAAGGAAACAATGTAAGACCTCCCTTGCTTCACCTCAACCAGAGGTTATTGTTATTTCAGAAGGGTTTGTAGAGTATGAATTTGATGTTTCTCAGAATGTGTTAGAAAATGCTGCACAGAGTTCATTCGTTCCTGAAGAGGAACAAGTTGAGACAAAAGAAACAGGGTATAATGAGCAAGGGTTACCAAATTTTGATGACTTGGCTACCGCTACTATGCAGTTTTCGAAGGAAGCATAGTCTTCTCCACCGCAGCAACCAGAATTCATCTTGCAGCAAGAGCAAGAACAGACTGAACAATTAAATGTTCCTAGTGAAGCTATATTTCACCCTGCAACTTGTAAAGCCATTGTTGTGTATAAGAAGACGTTTTTAATTGAGTTTCTGAAATATGTCAAAGCTAACTGGGAAATAGTTACATTGCAAACCCTGACTTTCTGGCACATAGCCCAGACTGACATGCACTAAAGTCTATGGAAGGTAGAAAGGAAGAAACTAAAAAAAGAAATTGAAAGTCAGAAACAGGAAATTGTTGAGTTGAAAACAAAAATGGATGAAATGTTAAAAGTAACTGGTCAGATTATGGAATGCAGACCACCACCTAGAGTTTATGCTCTATGCCTTAAGGAATAGTTCTTATGGTTCCAACTAATGAGAATTTCTAGAAATCAAGATCCTATACTTCACACTACTCAAGAATTTTACGAGGCATACCAGGCAGCCCCTAATTGGTTAAGAAATTCTCTATGTGAATTTTATTTACATGGCTTCTTAATTCCATCTGAAATAGAATGGAACCCTCTTCTATATATTGGTGATATCCATTTGAGATCATTTATGCCATGGGCAGCAAATGAAGTGAATTATGGCAAGAAATGGGAAATATATGAGGAAGCCGAAAGGAATGAGCTTGTTCCATTACGCTCTCAAAGTTCAAACCCCCATGCAATGTTGAAAGACTGGTTTGCTCTGACATATGGAATTAATAATATTACAGCCAGAGAGAAGATATTTGATATCAGGAAATAGGTATATGATGAATTTCAGGCACAACCATATTCATTTTGGAGACTGGCATACACCAGAAGTGAGAAAAGGTGGGAAAGATTAACTATTGGGCTAAGAAAATCAGAACCACACAGTCCCCTAAATTTCACAACTCTTAAACGATCAAGCAGATATATATAGTTGGGACTTCAAAAGAGATTTGAACTATGGTTGCCATTGACATTCAGACCTCCTATGCTAATGTGGCCCCTTTATCCTCACCAGACTACAAATCTTAATGATGATTTAGAGGACCGTAGGTATGAAAGGTACCAGGATTTCAGAGGATTTTATTACAGGTTTGGAAATCCATTTTAAAGTCATATAGTAACCACTGATTTCAGAGAAACCACCAAGAAAGTTAATGATGGAGGACCAGCATTAGGCTAAGTAGGGGGCAGTGATGAGCTCAAAATGTGCTCATAGTTTGGATATTATGATGAACTTTTAATGTCTTTACTTTTGTTATTTGTGGTTGTTTAAAACTCTTTTGAAACCTTTTATGGGGATATCCTGTAGCAAAACATTTGCATATTCCTATAGCTTATTGTGTTGACTTAACTACATTTATTACCCCGTTGACTCCCTAAATGACTGGTATATCACATACAGTTTTTGAATGATGAAATAGATTTAAATGTGTGATTAATGAATGAATATTGTGTATATGCCATACGCCTTTTCTTTCACATCTATTACCTTTTGTATTGCAAGTTGTTGAAGAATGATCGAGTCAAGCACAGCCGATCTCGGCCTTGCAGTAAAGTCCATTTCTTGCACGACTTAGAGGAAGCTCTGGCGAAGACTCTTTGACCGAAACTATTGGGAAAGATTTTTAATGACAGTCAATCTGGAAAGAGTGGAGCGCTAGATTCTTTCTGAATTGGGTTGAATGGATAAATTCATTTATGAAGTTTGTTCCTTGATTCTGGGATACACTTTATTTCCACGTCTTTCTTTGATAGGGTTAGTTAGTTAGTTGCTCTCCTGATTTTAAATAAAGTACTCCTCTTGCGCGAGTGAGAGAGAGATGACAGTTAGAGTAAGATAGAAGCATAGTGATAGAGAGATATAGCTGATATCATGTAAGAGTCAGTATGATAATGAAAAGCAGAATCTGTTTGACAAGAGACAGAATTTGTTGTTAGTTTATATCAACAAAGCAATGTATACCATTCTGTTTTCATGAATAAAGTTTGATGAAGTTATGAGTTCAGCACCTACGTAATCAGTAGATTCTTGCTAAGGGGGCCCACTTAGTAAGTATCTATAGTTAGTTAGTTAGTTGTTCTTTTCTGTTGATCTTCAGTTAGCTTTCATCTTTAAAGTTTTCATACAAACTCAGTCTTGTATTGCTCCTGCAGCATAGGGAATCCATCCCTGTGCCTGTTCTTGCAGTATAACGTCAATTCATAGTTTGTGTTTCAGTCGTGGCTATTATGGTTTATGTTTAATCAAATCATAGTTGAGTTAAAGAACTTTGCATTACTTTCCTGTAGCGTAGATAGAATTTCTTTTCAGTATTCATTTAAGCTAAGTTTTGACTGAAACTAGTTCTTAGTGCATATATTTTGCCATGCCATTTAAAGTATACGTCCCCTAGTTTGACAAGTAAATGAACGTCCATAGAGAGATATTAGTCACCTGTTGGAATGTCCAATTCCCAGGAAAGGTTTTACTGTGATTATCATATGTTTTTGTGGGCGTGACCATCTTGTTTGAATAAGTGTGTGTTGATGCATCCTTCTTCATACTCTTATTTAAATTATCACCTTGTGGACAAGTTTATTCCAAGATAACATCCAACATCTTGGGGTTTATAAGTCCTGTGAGAACCCCAATCCTAATACCTGCAAAACAATAAGAACAAACACATTAGATTATAAATTGCAAGAAAGAACAAGGATTCCCCATGAAATCCATTAACATAGCTCAAATTTGGAAAATAATGAAGAACACAATGAAATCCACAAAATAAAGATTGAATCCTAATTAAGCAAGAAAACTCTTGATCCCATGGGGGAATTGGTGCCAATTTGATGTGAAAATTGGCCCTTTCCCAACTCGTATGATGCAAGATTGATATATGTTGATGATTTTTTATGAGTGATCCACTTTGATGAAGGATGGTGAATGCTCCAAGCTCAAAACCTGCATAACCTAGCTAAGATTCAATGGTGATGGATGAATTTGGTAGATATTTGAGCATGGTAACTTTGCATAATTTGTAGATGATCAAATGAGGAGATGAGCCTCTTATTTATAGATGTTATTGAAGGATGAATGTCCAAATTTGAGCAATGTGGGACTAACATTCATCCAATGGTAAGGTGCCACTTGTCAACCTATGAGTGGATGGAGGATGTGCAAGTTTTGAGGATTGTGCCAATAAATGCTTATTTTTGAATTTGAATTTTGTTGAAATGACTTGCAAGAGGGAAGGGAAAATGCATTAAATGCCACTTGGCTCAAGGAAAAGGACATGTAAGATAGAGTAAATGGCCTTGTTGGATGTACATGTCAACTTGGATTTTTTGAATTCAATCTTGAAGAATATTCCAAAAAGATGCCATGTTGAGGAAAATAGGGATTTAATAAATCAATTAAATCTATTTTCATGTGCAAGTGCTAAATGCTGGAGGATGGGACATGAAATGAGATTAAATTAATCAAGGTTAATTAATTTAATGAGATATTAGGATGATGTGACAAATTTGACTTCGATTTGTGGATTTATTTAAATCAAATATGAGATGAATATGATAAGAGATTAATTAAATAAAGATTTTGATTTATTTAATTAGCAGGGATGATGTTAGATTAAATTAAATAAGGTTTTAATTTATTTAATTTAATAGATAGACTTTAGAGATTTAATTAAATAAAATTGATTATTTAATTAAATGGGGATAATTAGATCAAAGTGATTGATTTAATTAACAAAAGAGGCAACTTAATTAGATAAAATGGTTTATTTAATTAAGAGAGGAATATTGATGAATTTAATTAGATAAGAGGATTTTATTAAATGGTTAGACCAAAGGATGATTAAGGATGAAATGATGTTAGTAGTTGGGATCAGATGTGCAATGTCTATTGGTATATTTTACGTGTCTACAAGTCCATTATCCAAATCAAATCCAAAATTAAAAATCCAAAATTCCTAATGTCTAGTATCCCTCCAAGGTTCCTAAAGTTCAACACCCATATCATTCACCCCTTTCATCCTTCATCTCATCATTGGTCCTAAATCCCTTAGCGGTCAACAAGGTAAAAACACAAGAAGAGCATGGAATATAAACTTTATCCATACATCATGAGTGATCTAAGTCAACCAAACTATCAAAACCTTACAAAACCAATGGATTATCAAAAATCACATTAATACAATCCGTACATGGGATCATTATCTCCTACAAACCTCAATGGTACAACAAATGTGAGTATGCCCAATTTAAATTTTGGAACACCTTTCCCTATGGTAGATGTAAATCAAAGTCCAAACCTACAAATCTATCAACCAAACAATCAATGCACGAGTCTTCAACAAAACAACATTATCCCACCAAATCCATACATGCCAAATGTGAATATACCAAGTACAACTTTACCAAACATGAACATTTTGAATCCACACTTGTAAAACTTTGGGATAGATATGTTTGTGAATCATACAAATGTTGTTCAATTTCCAAACAATATGTTAACAATTCCATGTATTGATCCAAGTTAAGGTAACACCATGCAAAATAAAAGCTACCTAAATCAAGGAAATGTGATTCCCAACAACAACAATGTTCAATTTCAACCTATCATGCCAAATATTAGCATCATCCCAAATTAGCATATTGTCCAAAATAAATTTGTCCATAATCCCATACAAAAATCACAAGTATACATTCCAAATCTACTTGAACAAAAACCAAATTAACTATTTCAAGGGTGTCAAGATCAAAATCAAGATCAAATTTTGTGAGATCAAATTGCTACACTTACCAAAATAGTTGATTCATTGTGCCAAGAGACATCTCCATCCCAAAATCAATACACTCTTCCATTGGTTAACCCATGTCATCAAAGCATTGAGTTGTGTCCACAACCACATCAAGAACAATATCTCCAATGTCAACAGGTTGGATATCAAGATCAACAACATCAACAACAAGCCCAACCTCGAAATCTCAAAGATCAATCACCACATCTCAAAGATCAATCACCAAATCTCCAAAATCAATCACCACAAGGTCAATTTAATGTACAAATCTCACAAGGTAACAAACAAAAATACACACGACTTGGGGGACCAATCGAAATGGTTATGCAACAATTGGTACAAGAAAATCTCATCAAAATCCCCTTTTATGAAAATTATCAAGAGCCTCAAGTTAAACCACTGGGTATAACAAGAAGCACCTTTGTGATTTTCACAAAATAAAGGGACACACAACATCAAACTGTATTCAACTCAAAAATATCATCCCAGACCTTATTGATCAAAAAATAATAACTATTGGGGACAATGATCAAGGTTCAACCACTAGCGATAGTAGTGACAATATCTCCTCCACAATTGTTGAAAATAATGACCAAGATCTATCCATAAATGAGCACCTTGAAGATGTTTCTACATCATCTAAAGAACAACTCAACACATATCAAGAGTCACTCTTTGGTCATGATCAAAACCCCTCAACAATATTCGACAATTATCTATTTCAAGGGGTGTTAGAATGATTTGATCCTATTGACATAATCAATGATCATATTGAAAATGTCTCTACATCACCTAATGAGTTAGAGGACATATCTCAAGAATTTATTCCAAAGCATTATCAACATCTTTCACCAAAGTCTAGCAATGGTCCTTTCCAAGACATATTGCCATCCTTTGACCTCATGGTTATAGATATTGAAGAAATCCTTAACTCAATACTTGATTCAAATTCACTCAAAGATCAAGAGGATATTCAACTGCTTCCTATGCCTAATGAATACATCCAAGAACCCTTTATAAGCAATCCATCCTTTGAAACTGACCCATGTCAATAACTTGATCCAAATCATGTCGAAAGAAATTTCAAAATCATTCAAGATTAAGAATTCATATCTCCATGATACTACAATAATCTAATGGACACTCTCCTATCTATAAAAGATGTCATAAATGATTATCATATCCATATAGCGCATATTCCTCCATCTACCCATGATATGCTTACTCCTAATGGACATGTAGATTATCTTCATTCAAAACAAGAGTCTCATCCTCTTGATATCATTACCAAGGAACAAGAGTCTCCTACTCTTAACATTTGTACACATGATCAAGATATAGAAAAATCTAGAGACATATCATAAATGGGTCATGAAGAAGGATTCTATAGAAGTTGTGAATCAGAAACATCTTGTGAAGGAATATAAAAAATGAATCATGAGGGAGACTTTTATGTGGATAGTGAATCATCAACATGTCTTAAAGAAGCATCAAATTCTGACATTTCACAAGATCAAGCCAAAGATATGAATCAGGAAGTTTTACCACTTATGGAGGATCCTATCACTTATAAAGAAGCTATCACCTTTGAAGATCCATAATAGAGTACATAAGGAGTAGCACCTTGTTTCCAAGTTAAATTATATCCTATTGCAAATAAAATGTTTCAATAGATGAATTATCAAGGAAAAGGATTAGGCCTACATAAACAGGGTGTCCTAGAACTAGTGCAGATTATTGGCAACCTTAAGCATCAAGGTCTTGGTTATTTGACAATTAAGGGATCTAAAAATATTAGTGATACCTCTATAATACTAGGGGAAATTTTATCTAGTGTAAACATCAACATAGGAAGCATGAAGAATCCTTATGATGAAACTGATTCCAATACTACAACCAGCCTTGTCACGAATCTTCATCCACCCATCACCCCATCCACGAATTGGGACCAACATTGAAAGAAGGATGTGAATCAAGGTGGGAAGAACATCAAAGAAAAAGAAGTTAAGAAGCATAATGGACAAATCAAATACACATGGATACCAAAGAATACAAAGAAAGATTATCCCTATCAAACACCATTAGTCAAAGAAACTATGGGGAAAAATAAAAAAAGGGAAAAGTATCCATCAAAGATGTTGACAAAGGAAAAAGAAGGCTTCTCAAGCAATGTATAAAGTATATCAAGCAATTGATCCTAATTCCATGCACACTTCTGTATACATCCATCATTGCTCATCTTCCCAAGTTCAAGAAGAGTCAAAGGTTCTAAAATATCAACCAATCCATCTTTTATTCCTAAAAACACTTCATCCACACCTCCATGCATGATATCCAAATATCACATTGACTATGTATTGGCAGCCACCCTTCATCATAAGGATTTAGAAGGCACTCTACCGCAATGTACACACAAAGACAAAGTTAACTTTGGTATCAACAAAGCAGATCAGGAATCTCAAAAGTTGTATTCAAGTGCATGTATCTTAGCAAAACAACTTCTTCCTGGGTAGGATATCGATGGCACATTATGAAAAAATCATCTACATCAACACTTCCAGGTGATTCAACATGAGCTTAAAAATATTTCATAGAGAAATACAAAAAATAAAAAATATGAAAATCCAAAAAAATCAAAAAAAGGATTAAAATTAGTAAAGAAAAAAATCATCCTATAGTGAAAAGCACTATGGTGGTGCTTTAGGTAGGTACCATGATGAAAAACTAGAAAACATGCGTCATGTGTAGAATCAAGCATCTGCATGTGCCAGTTTAAGTGGAAGCATCTCATCCCATCCATAATAAATCTAGTGTTACATCCATCTTCTCCATAATAAATCCATTCATTCATAAACCATTGATCCAATTCATTTTAATCCATCTACATCCATCTTCCAAATTATCTTGATCTTGACAAAGTTTGTTGCACCATTTACACTTTTGTGTGGTAAACATCTTGACATGGGTTATTTTCATTGATCCTATCCTATCGAACATTATCTAAGCAATGAAGTAATTATCCAAATAAGCATCCTCTATTTGAACCTGTTATCTTATCACAAGATAATCCTTTGCATACTTTGTGTGCTTACCATATCCATCCATCCATACATCTATCCAAGCATCCACCCATGGCATTCCATACATTTCTAGACACTAGGGTAGCTATTTACATCTTTCTTTGGGAATAAATCTTGATCTATATCCTCCAACTTATGTGGTGATCCAAACATTGGCAAACGTGAAATCAAATTGGTCAAAGCATTTTTTAGCATAAATGAAATCACTAGCCCATGGCATATTTTGATGAGAATATGTTCCTTATCAAGATTTATCTTTCATTTAACATCAATTCAAACAATCAATATCAGTTGCATCTAATGTCACAACAAATGATTCAAACAAATTTTGTTCCAAAACTGAGCTTCACAATCCTGATCAATCAAATCCAATCAAGCCATCATCATCTCAGTCCTTGTGTTGCTTAACACTATCTTTCCATTGTTGTGTATCCTTAACAATGTTATCATCATCAATCCATCAATAAAATCCAATCAATCCCTCATCATCTTGGGATATCCATCCTAATCCCTGTGTTGCTTAACACTATCCTTGCATTGTTGTGTATCCTCAATAATGTTATCATTTCCAATACATCAATTTGATCAATCAACCCTAGCTTGGTTTTCAACAAAATCCCAAAACAAAGAATTAATATCATCACACATATCCATATCCAAATTGTCAAAATCATCAGAAAACCCAAAAATATCCAAAACATATCAAAATCCCAAAACAGGTCAAGAATTCATAAAACATCAAAACACATGTTATCCAAACTACGTTATATTGGTTCTTAAATGTAGGAATGGCTAATCTTTGATTAGCCCCTGAGACAAAAAAACAAAAACATTAAAAAAAACACAAAAACACAAAAACATTAAAAAAACACAAAAACACAAAAACATTCAAAAAACACAGAATCCAAAAACATTCATAAAATCTCATAAATCCCAAAAACATTTGTAAAATCTCAAAAAGACCCAAAAACAGCCTCAAAACATTTCAAAATACCAAAAACATCCAAATATTTGAAAAAATCCATTTGTATCATTTCGCTTCACCCACAATAATCTCATCCATAATAAATCAATCGTCACCTTCATCCTTTGGCAACACAAACAGAAACAACCACAACAATTAGCAAAAGAAAGCTTCAAATGCAAAATCAAAATTCAAACAACACACTTTTAAATGCAAAATCAAACTCTTGATCATTCGCAAACATGTCAATCAACCTTTCAAACAACCTATCAACTTGCCACCATCCACTAACATGTCCTTGGATGCATCCTTCCTACAATGGGCATTATCTATTGGAAATCACTTTGGATACTCATCCTAAACAAAACACATCCCCTTTGGCTGGAGGTATGAAGAACATTGGCTTGTTTTTTTACTTGATCTTTTCTTTGGATTTATCTTATTTCACTCATTCCAATGACTTCTCGATGATGTCTAATAAAAATGATTTAGAGAGAAAGGAATGGGGAATTGATCATTATCTTTTGTCTGATGTGCTTGTTGGATGTTCTTGTAATATAACTTGGTGAATACTTGATTTATTGGGTATGGATGGAAGGTGTTTTGGAAAGCTTGTTGACTATTACATTGCTAGGTTTTTCCTTTCCATGTTTTGGTCTGAGATGTTTGAAATATATGAAGTACATCCTATTAAGGTTTCTGTATGTCAGGTGTGAATAGGAATAGTATTATTTATTTGTCAAGTCAAAGTCCATCTCACTAGATACAATGCCATCCTAGTTCTTTATACTTTGATGCATTGTATCTATGTGTGTTATCAAACATAAGGTAACTAATCTCTTTTCAAATCCCAATTCCTAATAAGAAAAACATCATCATCATATCTAATAAAGTCTTAATGACTTATGGACTTGTTGGACTCCTACATCATCTCAAACCTAAGGGTCCATCCATCTTATTCTTCTATCTTTACTAACATTCTATCCAAGTATCAAGTGTGTGTAATATATCAAAATATACATGAGGCCACCCATGGCCGGTGAACTATCTACATCATCAAATATGTCTACATCAAAAATTCAAGCTAAATTGATCTTGAACCTATTTGTCATGAGATTGACCCTCAAATTGAACTTTTCGCCTGATCTTTCAAGGGGGCAGTGTACCAGCATACTTCCTTCCACTGGGGCATCTGAAAGAATAAAAAAAAATTGAACTTTGATCTCAGCAAGGTTATTCTATGAACCAATGCAACAAGTACATTGCCTCAAAGAGGGGGGAAATGTAGACACGTAAATTATACTGAGTGATCTCACACACTCGATCCTGATTCACTAACATCGATTCTTCCTGAATCACTTCTTTACTAACCATTTAATTAAATAATAATTAATTCATTCATTCATCATAATTCCTCTATTAATTAAATAAATCAACTTTATTTGATTAAATCATTATCTTCTTTTAATTAAATAAATCATTTTATTTGATTAATTCTAATGTTCCTCTTTTAATCAAATAAATCACTTTATTTGATTAAATCATATTTCCACTTTTGATTAAATAAATCACCTTTATTTGATTAAATCTAACATCATCCCTTTTAATTAAATAAATCAAACTTTATTTAATTAAATCTAATGATCAATATTCCTCTCATTTGATTTAAATAAATCCAAAAATCTAAGTCAAATGTCAAATCAACTAATTTCAATCTAAGTTAATTAAATCCTTATTAACTCTAACTCTAATCCTCAAATCCTCTAGATTTTGCAACTTGCACAAGTAAATCAATTTAATTGATTTATAAATTCTTCTATTTTCATTCAAAAGCGAATCTCATTGGAATATTCTCTTCATTTGAAATTTCCCTCCTAAAAGGATTTATCCTCCAACATGGCATTTAAGTCTCTTACAAGTCATTTTTCTTGAGCCAAGTGGCATTAACTCTTCTTCCATCTCTTCCTCCACAAGCCATCTTTCAAATTTCAAATTTCCACCTAATTGCATTTATCATGCACATTAATCAAAATGTGCTCCACCTTTCTTCAATAGCATGCTGACAAGTGGCACATTGTTATTGGTCTATATTTAATCCCACATCCTTCATGTTTTGCATTCCTCCAACCTTCTTTCCTATAAATGGAGAGCTCTTCTATTGATTTTGGATCCACAACTTGAGGAAAAATTACTATCTACAGATTTGGAGCAAGTTCATCCACCATTTCATAGTTTTTCATCAGGGAGTATCAATCTTCATTAAAGTTCATCAAAGCTTGCAAGGAATTGGGAAAGAGTTATTTTCCACATAAAAATAGCACCAATTGCCCCATGGGATTGAGGGTTTGAGCATTTGAATAGGATTTAGATTGCTTTTACTTAGTTTCTTTACTTTATTTCTTGTTCATTATGATTCAAATGAATCTTATGGGGAATGCTAGTTTAGATTTGTATAATTGACTAGCATTGTGTTGTTTTCTCATGTTTGTGCAAGTCTAGAGCTACCATTCACAAATGGATTTCATATATGTTTGGATTTTTTGGTCTAACTTTGGCTAGCCTAATTATGTATTAATATTGAAAAGTTTATATATCTATTGTGAATAAAACAAGGATCTATCTTAGGTCCATGTCAACTGCTTATATGCGAAGATGAATATGTTGATTATGATTTAAGGTTTCTCCACTTAGATGAACCTAATTAGTGAACATGGATATATATATGACATTTTTTAGAAGAGAGAGTAGTAGAGTATATGTGAAAGATACATGAAGATAGAGATGAGAATGGGTATGTGAAAAATTGTAAGGATGAGTAGATAATTGCGTTACTTATGTATTATGCTTCATTGAAACTAAACCCTAGCACAAGGAAGGTGCATTTCATCAGTTCATATTTTGGCAGTGAGCCATATCATATTGTATCTTGGCAGTGAGCTAGATCATTTTGTATTTACTTCAGGCTATGAGCCTTTCAAGGACAGTGAGTCTTGGTAGTGAGCCTTTCTAATATTCTATATCCAAATATATTATATTTTGAGCTAAGCGTCATTGTGGTTTTTCCCATTTTGGGTTTTCCATGTAAAAATATTGGTGTTCATGTGTGTTGATGTATTCTCTTTATTCCAAGTTTTGTCTTGTCAATTCAGTCAGATTTGTGATAATGTTTAAATAGATTTTATGTGAATGGTTTTATGGAATAAGGATTCATCCCCACTCTTAGTATTCTAGATGTTCAACAATTGGTATCAGATATTGGTTCCTCTGGAGAAGCCTAACAACTTGGGAAAGGTCTTGAATTTCAAATATATGGAAGAAGAAAAAAATTATTTCTTTGGAAATGATCTCTATTGGACATACAAAAGAAAATAAATATTTGAAGGATAGACTGAAGGAAGAAAATGAGTGTATTAAGAATCTTCAGGAAAGATATGAAGAAGTTTGTGATCAATTAAATAAAGAAAATGAGAACATCATCAGACTAAAAGAACAATTGGATGTAAAGAGAAAGATTGAAGATTGTCAAAAGCCGAAATTCAAAGGAAGATGGATGAATGTGCTAAGCTTGAGCAAGAAATGGTAATTTTGAAATCAGATCCAAAAAAGGAAAAAAGACATGAGGATAAATTCAAGGAAAGCACTACAATTATTGATGAGTTGATTAAATTTTAGAGATCTGGTATGGATAAAAGTGGTTTAGGGTTTGAAGAAGGAAAAGTTCAAAGGAAAAGCAATCCCCTGTCATGAAGATTCAAAGCAATGGTGGAAAATTCAAGAATATAAGGAGAGATACTAGAAGGATTCCCATCAGACAACCTAATGCTCAAAGGTATTACCTTTTAATGGTGTCTATTATTCTTGCAATAAGTTTAAGCATAGGGCAAAAGATTGTTTAAAGAAAGAATAGAATAATGGAATGGATAGAAATACTTATCATTCTCTGGTCAATATTTTAAATGTAAAAGAATTGAACATAAAACTAAATTTTGTACAAATTAGAAGTTGAATAAGATGGTGTATTCATTCAGTCACTATTTTTATCACTATAATTCATTTAGACACAAGGCTAACTAGTGCAAATATAGATTGAGTAAAAGAAAATTTGGATAGAAGAATGTTGTTTTTTATAATTACAACAATCTAGAACACTTTTCCAATGACAGTAGAAGCAGATATATGAAAAATAATAATCTGGTAAAGAGATGTGAACCAGTCATTAAGCTTGATCCGATAGAAGTGAAGAAGGAAATGGAAATAATTTGGAGAAAGGAAGAAGAATCTAAGCAAGGTGAATCATAATTATCAATCTTTTTTATGTCATCCTCTAGTGCAGAAACTCCCATCAAAAATTAATTCAGGTAGTGGCTAAAGGGGAGCAATAATCATAACATTCAATAACCCCTCTTTTGATACATGATGTCATATCATCACATAAATGCATTTATTGAGGTTACAAATTCAAGATTTCATGTGAAAGGAATTTGTAGAAACACATGTGTATTCTGCATAGTTTGAAAGGATGCAAATGTACATAGATTTTGAGGTTATCCACTTGTGGTTTGAATCATTTACTGTAGAATAATTTGGAATGAAATAAATTCAGATATGCATTCAATGAAATGAATTTGTGAAAGAGGAGAAGCATGGAGAGAAAGCTTGAAGAAACAAGAGAAACTACATACAAAAGAAATTCATAATCTAGACTTGGTGGAAAAGGAAGAGGTAAGTCACTATTGCTATACACTATTTCATCTGAATTATTTATCGAATTTTGTTGAATGTGATGGATATACCTTGAATTATAGACAATTCAGTAAGACCAAAACCAGAACTCAAAATGTACCCTGTTAAAACTTTAGAACTTGATCCTCTGGGTTCTTTTTGGATATTCCTCTTGGTGTTATACTAGTTAAATATGTTGGGGTATACATTCATAAAAAAATGGAAGAAACCTCCTGTGGAAAATATCGCATGTTGTGGGTTGAGGAATTAATTGGAAATTATTTTACCTTGAAGAAAGAATACAATGTGCTTTCAAAAATGAAATTGGGTGTATGGAAAAATTTTCCAGACTTTAGTAATGAAGAAAGATGTATCAGAATGGCTCTTAGCAAATTTCATGGTGAATATGTGTGGCTTGATGAATCATATGCAATATATAAAGATGTAAGTAGGGAAGTTACTAGCTTATATTTCTCTAGACCAATTCCTAAATGCAATTTTGATAGGGAAAAAGGTTTAATACAGAACACACATGCTGAAATCACTAACCCACCAGTTCAGTATGCAAGTTTAGTTATTTCACAAATGATCTTTGGTGACATCATTGTCTCCACTACCACAATTGGTCTTGCATTGGATATGGTTGAGAATAGAAAAAAATTATGATCTCTATGAGCTACTGGGTATGTGCAGGATCATCATGGAAAAAATAGGCCCTTAAGTGGCAAAAAAATTATAAAAATTAGAGTTAGGCAACTTGATGTAAAAATTTGAATAAGTTATCTATATTATTTAAAAAACATGTAAGAATAGAATATGTAGCAAATTAAATGTAGTTTCTAAACTACTAGGTTTTTTTTAAATCTTTTTGGTGAAAATTTGAAATTTCAATACAGTAGTACTTAAATTTTAGGGAAAAAATAAGAAGTAGGTGTCTGTTTGACCACCCTAACCACAATAAAATATTAATATTTTTTTATAAGATTTTATATATAAGTAGAGGACTCATGTCCCAATGCGATGCATATTTTTTTGTAATTTTTTTCCAAGTAAATAATTAATTATGAATTTTTTATTACAACTTTTAAAAAATATAAAAACTTGTATGTCTAACCACCTTAACTTGGTCAAAAATTTATGAACTTAAATTTTTATTTTTTTTCATCCTATATTATGTGAAGCATAGATTGTGATGCATGTTTTGGATTCAAAAATGTGACACCATTTGAAAGCTATAGATATTTTTCAATCAGCCTATCAATCAGGACTTTAGTCGTAATTCAAATAGAAAATAAATAATTATTAATTATTAAATTCAAAGTAAAGCATAATTTACATTGGTAGAAAATTGAGAATATCCTTTGAAAACCCTTTTCATTTCATCAATTTTGGGTAAAAGAAAGTCGTTAGCCACATATCCATCATGTTGCCACTTTTTGGCCCATCATGATCCTGCACATACCCTGCTTTGACAATAACTGTTGGAGAATTTGAGGGATATCAAGAAGGGAGGTACATTTAGATATAGTACATTGGTTTTATGTCTAATTTTTTATTTTATGAAGGAGATTCCTAGAGTAGGTGAGGTTAGTTGGGAGAATGCCAGACCAGTCTCTCATCAAATTGAGGAACTTATGAGAAACATTAGGGATTTGGATGCACAAGGAGATTCCCTTGTTGCATTCTTTGGAAAGTTTCAAAGGAAGATGAATAGAAGAAGAGATCCCTAAGAATTGGTTACAAAATATAAGAATGATATAACCTTTTTGCTAAACACTGATAGTTGCATTATTAAGGCAATTGAACCTAGGAATTCATGGATACCTGAGTTTGGATATGAGATTGAGAAAGACTATGTTGCTGGTTGCATTGAATTGTTTATTAATAGCCCCTAAGACCGCAACAAACCTAGGTTTGGAACCTACATTGAAGTAGCTAAAGCTTTTGAAGGATCTCAATTAGTCTCTAATAAATCAATGCCTGTCACTAAAGAGAAGATGATTTAGTCACTAAGTTTCATGCATTAGTAGCTCAAGTTGAACCTGCTCCAAGAAGACTTAGGAAACTAACTAGAAGGACGCATTTTAAGGTAGCTTGTAGTGCGATCACTAGTTCTTCATGGCCCACTAAAGAAAGATCAAATGCATAAACTGATAGACTCAATGAATTAAAAAGAAAAGTAGTAAGTGACATGGTTTCTTGGGTTGAAGATAAAGGACTATTAGAAATTATAGAGAAGTGAAAGTCTACTCACAACATGGCACTTGAAAGACTCAAAGATGTTCAAGAGTGTGAGAAATAGGTCACGAGTCTATTCAAATTCTATTGGACTTGGCTTGATGCAATTCAAAGACTCAAAGATGTTGAGAACACAATTGAAACCCAAATCAAATTTTCATCTAGCACATTTGATCCTACTTGTGATTTGGATGATCAAACTTGGTACAAATTGAAAAAGATGCATGAAGAATACATTGCATTGCATAAAGAGAAAGGGGAGATGGTTGAACAATATGGGAAGCTCTAAGATTTTATTCAAGACTATGTTGACACTTGTCTATTATGTTCTTTCGGTAGCTGATATGATTCTTGAATCAAATGTTACTTTTGGAACTGTGGTTGAAGGACAATATGTCTTAATTGATCTCAATTATCTCTGTAGTGCATTGTCAAAGGAAAAAAGGCTTTGGGATGAAGGGAGATCTTCATTGATGGGGATTCTTAGCAAGCTCCAAGTGTCAAACACCTCTAGTTGATCATGCTCAACTATATTGGATATACTCCTCAAGGGGTGTGTTTAGGTATGCAAAGAATTAAAATTCCTTTCCTTTTCCACTGATGTCAAAAGGGGAGAGAGAAAGATCATGTGAAAAAAATAAATTTGTAAAATAATTTTTGGAGAGAGAGGTATCATGTGAATAGTTTTTTGGGGATTAAATTGAAAATTAGGAATAAGTATTTTGATGGTTTTCACATCATGTGTTGCCATCAATGACAAAGGGGGAGATTGTTGGAAATTGAGATATTTTCATTGATGTCAATGGATAGTGGGATTTGGATACTATCACAATGGAATTTTGTTGACTGTCTACTTTGGTAATGGAAGGATGTTAATCGAGTATCTTGCTCTAGATTATCCTATTTTGTAAGTGTTGGAAATCAGGATTGTACCCTTAGTCAAGCTAGGCTTGGCTATCCTGTTGCAACATGGAAATGCTCTATGATTTGTGGGTCAATCAATGAGTGAGAGTGAATCTCCAAAATGGGATGGTTCCCTCTAGCTAATCACCTAGCCTATTAGCTTTCAAGGGAAAGGGGTAGGAAGAAAGCTAAAAAATGAAATCTACAACTTAAGATGATCAACTAGATATTTTGATATTTTACCAAATCTTAACCCACAACAATATCTCTTAAAGCATTAGCTCTCACAATTCACCTTAGAACATTTAGCTCAATAGTGTTTTGCATAAACATTCATGAATCATTGATTACAATATGCAACCTGAACTAACTGTAATTCTTTCCCACAACACACAATAATAAGACAATAGAAGGATTCACCACTTGAATCACAAACAACATCATATTATCACTATAAGTGCATGCCAAGAAAAGGGGAAAGGAAAACTCTACTGCTTGTATTGAAACTGAAGGAGCAAGATATCAAAATCTATTTCAGAAGCTTTACAAAACTCTCTACAATGCATATGAGAATAAGAAACAAAAATCTAAACCTTGAGAAATAAAAATTTCTCAAACTTATAGCCATCAAGTGACCCCAATAGTAGAAAAATAGAAAATTGGGCCCACTACTTCTCCATAAAGAAACTATTCTTTCATTTTCAAGCTCAAGCAAAAGCCTGGAAAATAGTGCAAAAACCTACTCCAAACTGCCTCAAAAATATGGAAAATTTCCATCTCCAAAGGGTCCATCCAAAAATTCCTCAAAATAGGTGCAAATAGCAAGAAACTAAAAATAGAAAGTCCAGTTTGTCACCTCCTTTGCCAATCCACCCAAGAACTCAACTCTAAATGGAAAGTTTTGATGTCAACTCAAGTGCACAACTTAACTGCACTTAAATAACAACTAATTAAGCAATTTATAGAAACATTTCTTAATTAGTGTTTTATAGCTTTGTAGTTTCAGAAAACAAAAATAGAAAGCCTAATTACATTTGATTTTTTACAATTTATCTCCAAATACTCTAATTTTTGCAATTTTGTGCAAAAAATTGAAATATTAAACTAAGGCTTTGAATACTCTTGATTTTTCTATAAAAAATCATAAAAAAAATTGTGGCCCCCCCATCACATATGATGACTCAAACTCCAAAGGAAACCCTAACATGTTCAATACCTAGGAAATATCAAAGGGCCTAAGGTTATTGTTTTGATTTTGAGAAGGTAAATTGTATGGGCATACAATGTTTCTAAGGCACGAAGAGGCCTACCCTAGAATGAAAGAGCCCAAAGCACATAATATTTTCTCTAAAAATGAAAAAAAATTAAGGCATATTTCAGCCTAGGCAATGAACCACCCACAAGGAAAGGTATTTGTGTCTTAAAGTATTTGAGATTTAAAAGAATGTGATAAAAATCACATTCGATGGGGAAATCCCTAACACAAAAATTGATTCTAAGCACATTTTGACTATCATTTGCATTGGTCATGTTTGAGAAAAATAGGCTCTGTTGGGCACCACCATGGGAGGTAGGGTTTGGAGTCTTGGAGCTTGATTCTTCACCATTTTTTGATGTCATTCTTGTTGATTCTCTACAATTCGGTGGTGAGTTATTCTTTCTCCTATCTGTGGAATTTTTAACTC
Organism: Sequoia sempervirens; assembly: GCA_007258455.2. Taxonomy (NCBI): domain Eukaryota; kingdom Viridiplantae; phylum Streptophyta; class Pinopsida; order Cupressales; family Cupressaceae; genus Sequoia; species Sequoia sempervirens. The sequence goes on along the minus strand of VDFB02047230.1, from coordinate 528,949,518 downwards.
CATTTGAAAAGAAAATTTGGCCCATAGGTTGCAACCATCACTATGTTTTGATGTATTTTTGTGTACACTGTGTTGATTTTACTTCCCCACTCTTGGTGGCCATCATTAGAGGTTTTGTTCAAGCTTTTGAAGGCTCTGGTGATGGGTTTTAATGAGCTTCTCCACACTCACAGCCATGGTAAGCTCTCTTTCTCCACTTTTGATGCATTTTCCTCTTAAATAAAATCTTTATTCGAGCTTTTCTTTACAAAAATAATGAAGATTTGTGTATTTTCTAAGTTTGGCCATTGTATAAGTCATGATCTCACCATGTGTGTTCTTGTCTCTATAAAAAATGGCTTTTCTAGGCTCAACCCATGATGTAAAAATGATTCCAATGTTGAATAGGATGACTCTCTTGCATTTGTTTATCCTTTCTTGGGCTCTAAAAAAAAACTTCATGGCTGTAGCCATTAGCTTTGATTTCTTCATTTTCTTAGAGCTCCATCCTGGCAAGAGCTCAAACCCTTGTTATTTCTTCTTGTACTTGAATTTTGAACATAAAACCCTAAGTGGGTATTTGATTTGTGAAGAGAGAAAATATTCTAGGCTATGGCCATGAGAGCACAACTTTGTTTCTTTGCATTCTTTTATGAGCTTGAACTACTTCCTTATTTATGTATCTTGAAATCTCACAATATCAGCCCATGAAGGTTTCTATGAAAACATAAGATGAGGTCACTACACTTGCTTCCATTCTATGAAAAATGTATTTTATTTTCTCCAATCACACACAGGTGCATTTTGAGTCATGGCAACTTTAATATCACCATTTTATATGCTTTGAAACCCTAGCTTATTGTAGCATAAGCTCATTTTTTAAGAAAACAAAAAGACTCCAATGTATATGCTCACCATTGTAGCTTCACTTTTTTAATTTTAGAATTCAATCTTTACTTCACTTAGAAATTTTTTCTCAATGATGCAAGCTAATATGTTATTCAAGTGACATTTTGTATTCTCTCTATTAATCAATGCATATGTTTTTAGCACTTATTTTCTTTCAATTTTGTTTGAAGTGCACAAACACAATAAGACTCAACTCCATATATTTTTTCAATTGCTTATCACAAATGTTTCCTCATACCTTCATGCACTTTCTTATTCACTATGTAGATATGGATGCCATGTTGTTGCACATACTCTTGTCAAATGGAAATGCACAAAAGCTCCTTTTGTTTCCTCAAATGCATTGTAAATGAATGATTCTTTTCACTTACTTGTCTTGCAAAGCTGCACTTAGTCATCATGGTGCACCTTTAGGTTAATTTGTTGTCCATTAATGATGATGTTTCATATTGCACTCAAATTGAACATTTAGTGTATTGCATTTCAATTCACTAGTGCTTCTTTCCTTCACTTATTTGACTTTCATGCTTTACTTGCAGCCACTTGTCACTCAATTTTTTATGGAGAAAACCTTTCCTCTGTACTCTTCATTCATTTTTATCTCCTAGACAACAAATGTTGACATGAAATTTTGATTTATGCATAGAATATTTTAAAACACGTACCATGATGAAGGTGTTTTGAAGCTTCTCAAATTGCTTCAGTTGTTATTGATGACTTGTAAACAAGGCATTATGTATGTCTATTCACTATCTCATTCCATGATGATGCACTTGAGCAATTGATCCTCTATGATATTCAATTCATTGCACTATCAGACTTGATTGTCCTAGATAATCACTTGCTTGAGCTCTTATGACATTTTGATGCACTCCTTCAGATGCATATCTCTTTGAGCAATATTGAATTGTTTGTTTTTTGAAATCCCTCTATGGAATGTTGAGGGGTCGCATGTTGGGTCTCAACCCTTGTGGGAGCCCATTTTACACCACATGCTTTAAAATATTCAAATTGGATCAGCAACATGACTTTCCCTATACCTACACAAGAAACAAATAGTGTTAGACTAAAACAATAATTACAATGTTTTAGTGTATTGTTTTCTCCTTGGTATTCTCTTGTAATCCTCTTGTCTTTGCTCTGTTGATTCAATACATCATAAATAGTATTCTACATTACTGTTGATGGATCATGTAGGAGGGTTCATAGTTTGAGCTCTAACAAAACTTTATAATCACTTGCAGGTTCACTCAGAGCACAAAAGAAAGGAAGGATGCACAACTCTGAAGGAAACTTGAAGGCACAACCAGGAAATGATGATTATGTTCGCTCTTACATGCTCATCTCTCCTTTTTATCTTCAATAGTGCAGAGTATTCTTTATGATCCATTATTCCAGCTACTCCCATGGCTTGTGTGGGACACTTGATTCTCCTTTTTACTCTAATGAATACAAAACAACATTTGTATAATTCTTGTTCAATTCCTTACTTTTCTTTTGAAAATAATGTATGGATCATTATGAATGAAAACTGAATATAAAAGAAAGAATTTCCTTTTACATTTCATGAAACACTTGCTGTAAATGATATGTGGCAACTAAAAACCCATTGCACTTCTTAAGAACTCAACAACTCAAATATTTGCAATGGTTAAAACATCTACATAAATAACTAAAAACTTTCACCTCAAAATGAATTTTTATAACTCTATCAATTTGAGCTGTGGTGAAAAATTGATAACACTAAGATCTACTCAAAATCTGATAATATGTTCTATCTTGTTATATGTTGCATCTACTAACATGGTTTTAGCTGACTAGGTTGTATGGTTAGAAAGGTACATTTACTAATATTTTTGGAAATAGTGTCACACTCATACACTGGATTTGTATGTCAATTTTTTGGTCTGGATTCTATCTCAAAAAAAGATATCATTATAGGACTTTGTATATAGATTTGAGACCACAAGATACATTCTACATTGGAGTTTCATAATGATATGTGAAGGCATTTGGAAGGTATGAATGAAAGTATTATGATCTATAGTCTATAGTGAGTTTTCATATAGTACATTGATGTGGGAGACTTTATATTTTCTCATACTTGATTATCTTATCGTGCAGTGTTGAAGATACACAACTCAATGTTGTCTAAGGGATAATTCAATATGCTAACAAGTTTTTGTGTTACACATTTGATGGATTGCATATAGGTTTGGAGCTTTTGGTCTAACTCTGGCTGGCCTAATTATGTATTAATATTGGGAAGCTTTTATATCTACTACAAATGAAAAAGGGATCTATCTTAGGTCCACGCTGACTGCTTATATGTGAAGATGAATATGTTGATTATGATTTAAGATTTCTCTAATTATTTTGACCTAATTAGTGAACATGGATATATATATATATATATATATATATATATATATATATATATATATATATATATGAAATTTTTGAGAAGAGAGAGTAGTAGAGTATGTGTGAAAGATACATGAAAAAAAAGACGAGAATGGGTATGTTGGACTTAGGGAACATTAACAGGGGGGGATGAATCAGTGTTCAACAAATCTAAATTTTAAATCTAGACCTTAAACCATTTACAACACATAAACATAAATAAAGATGCAAGCACATGAACAAGATAATCAAAGCACCATAACACCAATATTTTTACATGGAAACCCTGTTAGGGGAAAAACCACGATGGAGATTAATCCACAATTATACTTTGTTAAAAGTATGAATAAAAGGGAATGCACATGCATTTAGGCACATTGTTTAGAGCTCACTGTTCAAAATATGGAAGGCTCATTACCTTACAAAATGTATGGATTACAAAAAAAAATTGAATTGAGAAGATAGAATCTCCAAATGCCTGGATTCAGTTCTAGTGAAGAACATAAATCAAATTTTGAATCTACTATCAGACTCTGCACTTAGCTCTGCTCTACTTCCACACACTTCGCTCAACCTTCTTCACACTCTGCCCTTCAATCAAATGAATACATCAATATTCACACACTTTCTCTTCTTTGGATTTTATTTACTCCATAAATACACACCATGCACAAAAAATGAGTTTCCCAAACTCACATATATATCCACTAGCAAGAATTCAACCATTATATGTTGGCTTTAAACAAAATACAAAATATTCTCCACATGTTGACTCAAATCATGAAAAAATTATGATGCACACCTACACAAGTCGGCCAAACCATAGCTGGGACCCAAAAAAAATAACCAACACAAGACACAATTAAAAAATTTCTCCTTATACATTTGCGACATGCAACATTCACCAGGTCGGCCACAATGAGCAAATAAATAGAAAAACATCCAACCGGATCTCCTAACACATGCACTAATCAATGCGACACCACTAAAATTAACAACAAGATAGTATAGATGCTTAACAAGCTTTCTTGGAGATCCAAAACTCAAAATGATGATATGGTGAAGCATACAAATCGATATACTGATCGGATACCTTGTTCTTCATACTCTTTGCCGATAAAATACTATTTACTACATTTCCTGCCAGTATGAGAAAATTATGATTTGTGGACCAAAGGGATGACTTAGATTTCCATGAATGAAAACATTAGAAGCCACATGCTGTCAAGCAAGCCATATGCCAACAATCTCCCGTTTTAGCATTGATGGCAACACTTAGTGAAAAATGACTAAGTGTCAGAATTCAAAATTTCAAAACTCAAACTCCCCCTTAGAATGATAAAGAATTTTTCACTACTCTCCTCCCCCTTTGACATCAATGACAAATATATTCTTCACTAAGCTCTTTGCCTCTTTCAAAAATTCAAAATTTGAAGTACAACTACTACTTAAGTTACAAAATTAACTTGTACTTATCTTTCATACCTGGAAGAAATTTCTTCCATGCTTCTACAAAAATCCCAATGATTAAGATCATGTTATTATTCTCAGATGTCTTGTTAATAATTTGAATGAGGGATTCTAGGATTGTAATTGCTTCTTCTAGTTTTTCTCCTTTCCTCAAGATCTCAATCAACTGCTCCAATCTACATTTAGTTAGATCATTGACTTTCCAAAAGGTGTCCACAAGAGTGTTTCTGGTAAAGTGGACTTTTGCATGCTTAGACTGTAATTCCTGAAGCATACTATAATCTTGACTAATTTTGATCAACTTAGCTTCAATCTACTCTAGTTCTTCCTTATGCCTCCCGACAACATGAGGCCATCGAAGACAATAGTTGTAAATGTTATTAGCTGAATTAATGCATTTCCTCAACTCATTCATTTTCTTTTTTAGTTTGGTAAGGGATAGCCTAAACTGCTCCTTCATATGTATAATTACTTCTTCCTATTTATTGTCCTGAGGCTCAGAGGCCATAGCCTCCCTGATACATTCAATCATTTCTTTTGGAAGCACATTCTTCAAAATTTCCAGTCCAATGTTGTTATGCACAAAGTAAGAACTCAATGTGTTCTCAACCAGGTCATGCTCATATGAGGGTCCATCTAACCATATGTCAACAATCTTCTACATTCCATCTTCCTCCTGAATAATTTGTAGTATCTTTGTTTTGAATAAAGCACCTTCTTCATTGCTTCCTTATGTTATTATTACATCCAACTTAACTAATTCTAGTTCATCCCTAGGAGTGTACTCATCAGAGTCTTCATCTGGTATATCCACAATTATCTGTCCTTTGCCTTTTCCTTCAGATGTTGGAGACTTATGTGCCAAATGGGTGTCATCAACAAACTTTAGAGCCCCTTTTTGCTTCCCTTCTATTTTACCAAAAGATGATCCAACTTCAAGCATCTTTACCGAATGGGGAATGTTGACTTCTCCAAACTTCCCTAGCAATTCCTTAAAGAAATTTGCATATACTTGCTCATTCCCAAAGCATTAGAATGTTCAAAAATTTGCTTACAAACCAGTTCATTTTCCTTCCATACCACATTATCATTCTGAGGCAAGCAGTTCAGAAAATACATCATGATACATATGATCAAAGTACCAAACCTAAAGGGGTAATCTACTTCTTTCCTCAATTACACATTTTCCATCAATTGATCCTTCAACAATCCACACAGATCAAAGTATTCATCTTCCATTATCATTTTGTGAGCGATATAAACTGTGCCTGCCGAAGTTGCACCTTCCCTATTTCTGAAGAAAATTTTGTATGAAATCCCATGTACAGTGTACCTTGTTATTGGATCTTTGATCATTGAAATTACTAGAGCCTTCTGGTCTCCTATCACTCTGATTAGGGTTTCAACTTCCTTGTTTTGAATCAACTTCTTTTTTGGAATATCCCTAACATTGCATAGACCAGTTAAATTTCTAATGACATCCTTTTAAATAAGATAGGGTTTATCCAAGGTTAGCATGCCCTCATTCAATCTTTTCAGGATAAACTTGAACACTTCAGCATTAATGAAATAAGGAAACTCATTCCAAATGTCCAAACTTTATGTTTTGCACCTTCAAGCCACTTCAATTCACTAGCTGGCAAAAAAAATCTCACAACCCTAATCTTTCCATTGCTATATTCATTCAAATTCACCATTCCTTTGATTTTCTTCATTTTTCTTTCCATACAGAACAAGTTTTACTACCGAGCTCAAAATTCAAAATTCTACAAGCAACTGAAATACCTAATGAATTTGCCATTGAATTTTCTTTACTCCTTTGAAATTTTGTTGCAAAGGCTCTCCTTTTTGTTCTTCTTCAATGCAAGGTGACAAATGAGGGTTCCAAATACCCTTTATAACTTTGTGCACCTAACCTTTTTGCAGCATTAAATATTTTTCCCTAGGATTTTCAAGTACTCTATTTTTTTCATACAGCTAAAGAAAGATTTATTTACAAACCTTCTACTTCTCATGTTTTTACATAAGTGATCACTAATGTATTTGTAAACTTTTATCACAACTATTGACAATTTCCTACATTGTAGTGCCAACTACCAATAGGGGAACAAAGGATTTTTCTTGAAAGACTCCCCCTAGGCCAATGGCTTGAGATCAATTTCTAGAGGAATTACCAGAAGAAGATTATGGTGTGGATTTATTCCCTTCATCAAAGTCACTCTTCCTTACCCATGTTTTCTTCATTTGATCTCTAATCTCTTCCACAATCACTTTCCCTTTTCCATTTTCATCTTTCTGTGAATTTTTCCCTTGTGTACTGAACTTCTTCTATCCATGTTTCTATTCCTGCAGAATCTTACAATGTGTCAAAATCTGTTGCAATTGTAACACATTAGATTTCTTTGTCTAGACCATTGATTCCATTGATCTCCCTTTGATTTGCACTGATTAGCAATATGCCCAAATTTTCCACAGGTATAGAATTTAAGATTCCTTACACTGATAGACATGCTTCTGCATTCAATTGACTTGTGACCAAACTTATTACAACTATAAAATTGACTAGGAAATGATGGACTGCTTGAATTTATTTTACTTCTACATTGAGAAGCCATATGACCAAATTTATTACAAACAAAGCAATAACCATTGAAATTTTGAGCATTCGGCTATCTTACTGAATACCTTCTACCTTTGTTCATCTTATTTCTTTGTCTAGAATCCTTATGTTCAGATCCAGAGCTTTCTTCCTTCTCATATGCAAGATCTTGCTTATCATTTGCATCCTCTTGTCCTTTAGTCAGCTAATCAAGCTTAGTAAAACTAGTTCTAAACTTCTTGTACTCATTTGTAGTAGTGAGTTTATCTCTGAGAATAACTATCTATCTTTCAAGCTCTTGTTCATTATTTTTTGATTGTTGTAGTTCAATCTCCATCTAAATGAATCCACTATTTACTCTGCTGTATTCTTCAAATTTTTCTTTTAAAGACTAGTCCAAATTCTCCTCATTCTTCTTCCTTTCTTCAATCTCCTTGGTTAGCTTCATTTCCACATATTCCATTTCAAGCTTTAGAGTAGCATTGTCCCTAGCAAGATTTTCACATTCTTCAGTTATTTCTTTTAGGGTTTGATTCAGGTGAACCTCTTCTAGGATTTTATTTTCTTTCTACCTCAGCTGATCACAAAGTTCCTTCCTGTTTTCTCTTGAATCATTGATTTTATCCTTCAATTATTGAATGAATTTCTCAGCATCCACAAGATTTGCTTTTAATTCTATGACTTCTACTTTAGACTGATCAAGATCATCAAGTGCCACCATAAGCTATTGTTGAAGACCAGCATAGTCCATTGTAATTCAAGATCCACCTCAAGTTGTTAAATTTTATGTAGATGAACTTGGCTCTAATACCAATTGTTGGAATCAAGGAACACTGAGAGGGGGGAGCTGAATCAGTGTTCAACAAATCTAAATTTTAAATCCAGACCTTAAGCAATTTACAACACATAAATATAAATAAAGATGCAAGGAAATGAACAAGATAATCAAAGAACCATAGAACCAATATTTTTACATGGAAACCTTGTTAGGGTAAAACCACAGTGGAGATTAATCCACAATTATACTTTGTTAAAAGTATGAATAAAAGGGAATTCACATGCATTCAAGAACACTACTTAGAGCTCACTACCTTACAAAATGTATGGATTACAACAAAATTTTGAACTAAGAAGATATCATCTCCAAATTCTTGGATTCAGTTCTAGTGAAACACATAAATCAAATTTTGAACCTATTGTCAGACTCTGCACTTAGCTCTACTCTACTTCCACACACTTCACTTAACCTTCTTCACACTTTACCCTTCAATCGAATGAATAGATTAATATTCACACACTTTCTCTTCTCTAGATTTTCTTTACTCCATACACACACACCATGCACACAAAATAAGTTGCTCGAACTCACATATATATCCACTAGCAAGAATTCAACCATTATATGTAGCTTTAAATAAAATACAAAATATTCTCCACATGTTGGCTCAGATCATGAACAATTTATGATGCACACCTACACAAGTGAGCCAAACCATACCTAGGACCCAAAAAAAAAAACCAACACAAAAAACAATTAAACAATTACTCCTTATACATCCACAACATGTGACATTCACTAGGTCTACCACAATGAGCAAATAAACATAAAAACATCATGCCAATGCTTCCAACCAGATCTCCTAACACCTACACTGATCAATGCAACACCAATAAACTTAACAACAAGATAGTATAGATTCTTAACAAACTTTCTCGAAGATCCACAACTCAAAATGATGATCTGGTGAAGCATACAAATTGATATACTGACTGGATACCCTTCTTCATACTCTCTGCTAGTAAAATATTGTTCACTACATTTCATGCTGGTATGAGAAAATTCTGATCTATAGACCAAAGGGATGACTTAAGTTGCCATCTATGACAACATCAAAAGCCACATGCCATCAACAAATCCATATGCCAACAAGGTATGTGTGAAATTGTATGGATGAGCAGATAAGTGTGTTACTTATGTATTTTGCTTCACTAGAACTGAACCCTAGCACAAGGAAGGTGCATTTCATCATTTCATATTTTGGCAATGAGCCATATCATTTTGTATTTACTTTAGGATGTGAGCCTTTCAAGGATAATGAGTCCTCACAGTGAGCCCTTGTAATATTCTATATATGGATATATTATATTGTGAGCTAACCCTCATCGTGGTTTTTCTCATTTTGGGTTTTCCACATAAAAATACTAGTGTTCATGTGTGTTGATGTATCCTCTTGATTCCATGTTTTCTCTTGTTGATTAAATCATATCTTTGATAATGTTTAAATGGATTTTATGTGATTGGTTTTATGGAATAATGATTCACCCCCCTCTTAATATTTTGGATGTTCAACAAAAAAATCCATAGATTATTCTTGAGATCAAACTGGTAATAAAAAAAACACCAACATAGTCTAGAACAAGGAATGAATCTTGAGATCCACTAGATTGATGCAAATATTTATGCATCTACTTGAAAGGAGGAGAAATAGCCCCTAACTTCTCTCACAGATACTCAAAAGTATCCTTAGGAAAATCCTTTGTGAAGATATTTGTAACTTGATCCTTTGTAGGAACATACTCCAGCTTCACTTCATTCTCTACAACCTTCTCTCTCAAAAAGTGATACTAGATTAAGATATGTTTTGTCCATAAATACATTACCAGATCCTTTAAAATGTTAATTACACTTGTATTATCACAAAAGATAGAAATAGGTTCATCATATACCACTTTTATATCCTTCAAAGTCTACTTCATCCACAACACTTTTGTGCAACAAGATGTTTTCACAATGTATTATACTTCTATAATAGACAATGACATTGAATCCTAGTTTTTGCTTAGCCAACACACCAACCTATTTCTAAGAATGAATGCACCAACACTTTTACTTTTTCTTTCATCCACATAACCTACCCAATTTGCACCAATATAAGCACTCAAAGAGAAATCAAATACTTTGGATACCACAAGCCATGTTCCAGAGTTCCCTTTAAGTATCTAAATATTATCTTCATTGTTACCACATGTGATTCTCTAGGATATTCCTTAAATCTAGCCATAAGATAAACTACATGTATGACCAGTCTAGTAGCAATTAGATACAATAGTCCTCTAATCATTAATTTGTACTTTCTTTGATCCTTAGGAGATTCATCATTCTTTCTTAACTTGGAACCAGTAACCATAGGAGTACATACCGGTTTAGAGTTTTCCATTCCAAAATTCTTCAACATTTCCTTAACATATTTTGATTGTGAAATGAAAATAATTTTTTTTCTCATTGATTTGTAGTCCAAGAAAGAAATTCATCTCCCCAAACATTGACATTTCAAACTCATTCTCTAGTTTTTCTACAAACATCTTGCACATACTTTCTTTTCCTTCAAACGTTATATCAACATACACAACCACAATCAATATTTTATCTTTTTCAACCTTAAAATAAATATTTGTATTTGTGATACCTTTATTGAATCCTTACTACAATAAGTATCTATCCAATCTTGCATACCAAGCTCTAGGAGATTGATTGAGTCCATACAATGCCTTCTTCAATTTGTAGACCATATTAGGGTTATCTAAAAATTTAAATCCTTCTGGTTGTTCAATGTAAACTTCTTCTAGCTCAACATTCAAGAATGTAGATTTTACATCCATCTAATATAATTTGAAATCTTTATGTACTGCAAAATCCAAAAACATCCTAACAACTTCCATTCTTTCCACTAGAGAAAATGTCTCCTCAAAGTCTTCCTTCCTCTTGTGAGTAACCTTTACACACTTTCCTTGACTTATTCCTAACAAATTCTCCATTCTCATTCATCTTATTATGGAACACCCACTTAGTTCCAATCACATTCTTGCTTGTTGGTCTTGGGACAAGTTCCCAAGTCTAATTTTTCTCAATTTGCATTAGTTCTTCTTCCATAGATTTGATCCAACACTCATCTTTGCATGTTTCACCCACATTTTTAGGTTTAACTTTGGAAAGAAAACATAAGTTTACTTATTCTTCTATCATGGTAGCCTTTCTTCTTTAAAATACACCTCTACCTTTTTCACCAATGATATGATCTTCAAAATGATTCCTCTACACATACTTAGGGGTTTAGGGATTGTTTCTAGATCTTCTTCCTCTTCAACATGTACTTCATTTTCCTTACCTTTTATTCTTTGCTTCTTCTCTACACAAGGACTTATCTAATTCATATCCATCTATCATCACTAAAATTTTATGTAGATCTTCATTCACCCTAACAATTGCATTTTCAACAATTATTTTTAGCCTCTTGTTCTAGCACTGATAAGCTTTAATTTTTGTAGACTATCCAAGGAAGATTCCTTCCTTAGATCTTGTATCGAACTTTCATAAGTTTTATTCATCTCTCTTGATATAGAATTTTCTTCCAAATACTATAAAATATTTGATAGTAGTTCTTCTATACCACAACTCATAGGGATTCTTTGAATTTTTTGGTCCTACTTGTGCTTTGTTAAGTATGTAGATTGCAATATGAATTTCCTCTCTAGTATACTTCCATTAGGTTTGCTTCTTTCATTATTATTCTTTTTTCTTTGTGAACAATCTTATTCTTCCTTTCAACCACTCCATTTTGTTGAGGAGTTCTAGGGGTTGAAAAATGCCTCTTTATTCCCTGAATTTCATAAAAAATAGTTAAACTCATTGGAGGTGAACTCTCCTCCTCTATCAAATCTTAAACATTTAATTATCATATCCATTTCATTCTCAACCATAGCTTTAAATACATTAAACTTATATAGAGCTTCTAATTTTTCTTTGAGAAAAGTAACCCAACTAATTCTAGAGTAATCATCAATCAATATCATGAAATAACTGTCACCTTGTAAACTTCTTATTCTAGTAGGTTCACAAAGGTCTTTGTGCACCAACTCCAAAGGATCAATAATATATTGTTCTTTTACTTTGAAGTATTTTCTATCTTGCTTCCCAATTTGACATTCCTTGCAGGCATCATTGATAGGCTTTATAATCTTTGGTAGATCTCTCACAACTTAAATTTAACTAATCCTTACTAGGCTATCAAAATTGATGTGACACATTCTTCTATGCTATAGAAAAATTTCATTGATTTAAGTCATAAATCACATACCATTAGCACCTTTGAGCTAATAAATGTTTCCATCTATCCTTCTTCCTACAACAATTATAGTTTAAGAGTATTTTGTGATCTCACAACCATCATCTTGAAACACAAGGCTATATCCTTTACTACACATATTTCCTACACATAAGGTTATGTGAAAGACCCTTAATATTAAGAACACCATATGTATTATGTTTTCCATCAAAGCTGATCGAACTTTTTCCACATATCTTAGTAGATGTATTATCATAAAAATTAACAAGACATCCTTCAAATTTTTCAAGTTTAACAAACTTACACTTATCACCAGTTATGTGATTTGAGCATCCACTATCAATGATCCAGTTATTCTTCTCTTCTCTAGCATGAAAAGTAGTCACAATTACTCCTTCAATATTATGACCCATTTCTATAGAATTTTCCTTCATACATCTGTCAGAGTTAGTAAAATTAGTTCCATTGTTTAGAGCCATGAACAAGCATTCATTGACCTCATCAACAAGGTAATCAAATTTATCATCAGATATGTTGGAATCTTCTTTAACATAATAACCTCTCTTAACTAATTTACCCTTGTTCTCCTTATATTTATCTATTGAACACATGAAATACTGAGGGGGGGTGAATCAGTATTCTATTAAACCATCCAACTATTAATAATACAATTACCAAAGCATACTTAACAGTTATAAGGAATGAAAGCATGAACAGCCCATAACACACATAACACATGAACAACATAATTTTTATGTGGAAAACCCAAGAAGGGAAAAACCATGGTGAGGATTAACTCATAATATGTTATAACCAATTATAAGATTTACAAAAAGGCTCACTACCAAGTGGAGTCACTATCCAAGTGAACTCGCTGTTCATAGAGAAAAGAAAGATAGAAAGAGGTGGCTTCACAACCAAGATTTGAAATAAGATAAGTGCATCTAGCATATGATAGATTTAGTTTCTTTCAATCTCATAACACAAAATTCAATACACTCTGCAGAATAGGGGGATTCACTACTCATGAGTTCTCTTCATTCAAAGAGCCTCACAAGGTGAACTACCCTAATCTGCCTCAATGGAACAACATGAAAGTTTCAGAATCCAAAAAAGTAGGTTAGAGATTTTCTGGACAAAATGTCAAGCTCTCAGTCAAAGGACGTCAGCAAAAAAAATAGACAATAGTGTGGCACGCTAGTGTCTCAGAGGCGTGTTGGCGTCTCGTATGGACCAAAAAGTGAGTTTATCTTAAAAAATGGCTAAAGTGACTACTTCTACTCGAATTGCTAGGAAATCTTAAAATGCAGGAAAGTGACAAAATTGAAATAGAGTGAAGTAAAACTATTAAAGATAAGAAGAAGAAAGGAAAGAAATACTTACAACCACTTGAGTAATGAAGCTTCCACCAAACGAATGTCTTCAAAACTTGCAAGCGTGATATCTGGAGAAAGTTTTGGGGCTGTATAGGGGTTTTCCTTAGTCAAACCTCGCTCTGTCATGCAATGTAAACCAAAGGAAAAGTACTCAAACGGATCATCATCATAGAATACGTGGACCAAAAACTGTCAAAATGCAATGTACTAACACCTACCAACATTCTCCCAAAAATGCAAAGACTAACTCAAATCCATGAGGGAGTGCAAACTAGTTAGGTCATAACTAGTACACAGAAATTGTGTGAACCATATATGTCGATTTTTTGTTACTTGCAACTTTTGAACCACTTAACCAAATCAACTAAAATCCTAAAATAAGATGCTAGTGATGTCCATGAACAACATATTGGAATCACAAAAGTAGATCTAAAAGGGAGAACAAATACGAACTAAATTACCAAAAAACTCAAAACCAACCCAACAAAACAAACTTTTCAAATGGGTATGTGCAAGATCATCATTGAAAAATACCTAAATGGCTAAAAATTCAGAAAAATAAGAGTTAGGCAACTTGAAGTAAAATTTGAATAAGTTATCTATAGTATTTCAAAAATATGTAAGAATAGAATCTGAGTAAATTGAATGTAGTTTCTAAACTACTAGTTTTTTTTTTTTTTTAAATCTATTTGAAAATTTGAAATTTCAATGCAAAGAGTACTTAAATTTTAGGAAAATAACAAGCATTTGTCCTGACCACTCTAACCATAATAAAATGATAACATTTTTTTATAAGATTCTAGATATAAGTAGAGGACTCATGTCCCAATGTGATGCATATTTTTTGTAGTCTTTTTCCAAGTAAATTATTAATTATGAATTTTATTACAACTTTTAAAAAAATATAAAACTCGTATGTATGACCACATTAACTTGGTCAAACTTCATGAAATTCAATTTAATTTTTTAAATCTTATAATATGTGAAGAATAGAATGTGACATGTTTTGATTCAAAAAATGTGATACCATTTGAAAGCTATAGATGTTTTTCAATTAGCCTATTAATTAGGACTTTAGTCATAATTCAAATAGAAAATGAATAATAATAATTATTTATTAAATTCAAAGTAAAGCATAATTTATATTGGTGGAAAGCTAAGAATCTCCTTTAAAAACCCTTTTCGTTTCATCAATTTTTGGGTAAAAAACAAGTCGTCAGCCACATACCCATCATATCACCACTTTTTGGCCCATCATGATCCTGCACATACCCAAATTTAGAACCCAAACTTAGTGGGTTTCTCTACCACTTTTCAATTTCCCTTGTAGCACTCCATAAACTATTTTCCTACCATAACTTTAAAAAAAAAATCATACCCACAATCTAAAAGTTGTTTTGATACCCATTTGGGAGTTCTAAAACATACTCAAAATTTAGGGGTGGTTTATTTTGGAACGGCAAAGCCAAAAATTTGCTGCTACACTTTGGATGAGGGCAAATTAGGCCTATTTCAAGGGGTGATAATGTGATTTTCAAAACCAAAACTTCAAATATTCACACCAATGGATCAAACATGTCAAATAAGGTCTTCCAACACCTTTCCAAGTAGTTTCAACAATCTCCTAAGCATTCTTCATCAAACCCTAAGTTCTATGCAACTTTCATCCCAAAATCATGATGTTTTCAAATTAGGGCATCAACAATTCTTCACCAATCATCAACCCCTACCCCTAAAAACTTCAAGAACACAAAACCTAACATTTCTACACCCATTCCACCAAGTTTAGGACTGGTTCATTTGTGGAATGGGAAGAACTTCATGATTTTCTATCAAAACTCACAAAAATGAGTGTTTCAACTAGTTTTCAGTAAATCTACTCTAACTTCCTCAAATCTTAATAAAATCAAATGAAACCAAATAAAATAGATAAAAAATTCAATTGCACATCAAATTCAATGAAACTCAAACCATTTCCAAGTTGTACCAGGCCATACAAGTCACTGTAGCAGCAATTTATGCTCCAAAAATGCTGAAAATAAAGTTTTATTATTGTTTAATCATCAAAACAATAGCTAGAACCCTATCTCAACCAATACAAGGTGTATTTAAATATTCCACATCAAAATCAACCATTTTCCAACTATTTTCCAACTCTCAACTATTCAACTTCCCCAAAAACTCAAAAGTGCAAAGTTGCTTGACCAACTTTTACAACTTTTACAAAATTTGACAACTACTAACAAACTAACACCAACATGAATCAAGTGACCCACAAGACATAAAAAAAATGGTATTAAAAACCATATTACGACCAAAATGACTTCAAATCACAAAAACCTAACACTTTGCAACATTTTTGCATAAAGACCTATGGTGCCTTGCACCATACTCCCTAGGAAAAATGAACTCAAGTCCCATTGAGGACAGTGTTGTAATAGCATATTCAATTTTTTTTGTATCATCCTCTAACCTCCAAGTGACATCTCCATGTGGTAGACCTTTCCAATGAACCAAAAACTATAAATATGCATTATCCCTTTCTTCTTTAATTTTTTGGCTCCTAGGTTATGCTCCAACTATAAAGAGCTACTTGATGGATGCTCTATGACTCCTTCCACATCTGAGAATGTTGTGAAACATGCATCTTTACCTCAGAATCAAACCTCCTCCATCCTTTTAATTAGCCTCCTTCTATTTACTTTGGTGTATGCTTGACTTTCCCACATTCCCTTGCAATTCATCCTTGACCTTCAATCTTTTGTTGGTGTGGCTACTAATCATGCTATACTATACAAAAAATCAACGAAAAAAGAAAATCCAACGCTGTAGAACCCAAAATTTGGAAGCTTCTAAGCTTGTTAAAAGGGGTTGAGATAGGTGTTACAAAGATGATGAAAAAAATGATTATTCACAAGATTGTAATATGTTTTTACTGGATAATAAAAATCATTGGATGGTTGCAGTTTTGGTGGATGTAGCCCAGATTGGGTGAACCACATTAAATTCTCTATGTTATAATTTATTCTATGTGTGTTTTAGTTTCTCTGTTTATTAATTAAATTTGCATTTAATTGTTATATATCCTGCCTTTATAACCCTAACATTTTTTTCTCACCTCTCCCATCTATTAATGTGTCTCTTTAACTACTACTTGATCAGGTATATCAACCTCTTGTATGAAAGGAATAGAATGACCAAGATACCCTTTTGAAATAAATGAAAAGAACACCTCTTCTATCCTTATAGCAACATACCTCTTAAGCCATCCTTGAATCTCCATAATCAAATCATTATTTATGCCTACTATCATAATGTCTTTAGATTTAGGAGGGGTTGCAAAGTGCATGGTCTTCTCTTCTTCTAATTTTATGAACTCCTTCCTACCTACCAACATCACATTAGGTTTCATGGTTTGTCCTTATCCTCTTCATTCAATGGTGTCAAGGTATCAGAGACCCCATCTTTTTCTATCTCATAGGTATTCCTCCTTCTATCACACATAGCATGTCTATCAAATTGCCAAGGCCTCCCTAGCAGCAAATGACACACATCCATAGGTAGTATATCACATAGAATTTTTTCCTTATACCCTCCTATATTTAACCCCACCCAAATTTTTCCATTCACCAAAACATATTGGCCCTCATTTAACCAAGAGACTTTATAAGGAGTATCATGTGTTATTCTACGCAACTTGAGTTTTTAAACCATCTAAACTAAAACCATATTATATGTGCTTCTTGAATCAATAACAACTTTACATACCTTACCCAAGCACTTACAAGTGGTCTTGAAAAGAGTCTTCCTTTGTGGTGGCCCCTTTTCTACTGATTCTTTGATGAGAGTTCTCCTTACCATGAGTGATTCTCCAACTTCTGGAGCAACATGCTGTGATGGAGAGTTTACACTCTCATTGTCATTTTCTTGCACCAATTGTGCTCTTCTTTCTCATCCATGTGAAGTAGAGTCTTGACCTTCATTGCATTGCCATGCTTGATGTCCAAATTTGTTGCATTGATAGCACCTTCCTATGAACCCACTAGAACCTCTTCCTTGACCTCCAAATCTACCTCTTAAACTTGATCTACCTCCTCTAAATCCATATATTAATTTGCAACTTGATCTTGGACTTTTCTTCCATCTTCTTGGTTCTCATATCGTCCATGTGACATGCTCTTATACTCAGCTTATAAAACTCATCATTGTAATTTTTAACATCCATCTCTCTTTGTTTCAAACCTTGAAGTTTCTTGTACATTTGAATTTCATAATCAACTGGTAAGAACTTACCCTTAAGTTTTTCCACCATTCTATCCCAAGAAACACTTTTTGACTTACCTTTCTTCCTCCTTTTAGTTTTCTCATAATCCCACCATAATACGACATGACCCTTCAACTTTGTTTTTGCAATTTACACCTTTTGTTCCTCAGGTACATCTTCACACTCAAGGTAATTATCAAGTGTTGCAATCTAGTCTAAAAGCTCTTCCTCATTCAAATTACCTCCATACATAGGTACATCCATCTTTACCTTACATTTATTTTTCTTGACTGCTCCTAGGAGCTTAGCCATCCTCTGCTCTTCAGGATCCAATTCATCTTCCTCTTCTTCTTCATTCTCTTCTTCCCCTCCTTCTTCAAGGTCACTGTCATCACCTAGAACCATATCTCTCCTCTGACTAGTTTCAATAGCCTCAAGACTTAATAACACCATATCTTGGAGTTCCTTCAACCTTCTAATATCTCTTGCAGTCTTCTCTTCCATCTCATTCATTTCCCTAGCCATAGTGTTACCTTTTGGAGGTCTCCTGTTCACTTTTGCTTCACACTTTCTCTCCCATACAGAACTACCTATTATTTGATACCAATTTGATGTATATTAGGGTGGATTATCACCAAAAAACTCATAACCAACCGAACAAAAAAACTTTTCAATTTTAGAACCCAAATTTAGTGGGTTTCTCTACCACTCTTCAATTTCCCTTGTAGCAATCCATAAATTGTTTTCCCACCATAACTTTATAAAAAAATTCACACCCATAGTATAATTTTTTTTTTGGATTACCCATTTGGAATTTATAAAAAATTCTCAAAATTTAGGGGTGGTTGTTTTGGAATGACAAAGCCAAAAATTTGTTGCTACACTTTGGATGAGGGAAAATTAGGCCTATTTGAAGGGGTCACAATGAGATTTTCAAAACCCAAACTTCAAATATTCACAAAAATGGCTCAAAAATGTCAAATAAGGTTTTCCAACACCTTTCCAAGTAGTTTCAACAATCTCCTAATCATTCTTCATCAAACCCTAACTTCTATGCAACTTTCATGCCAAAATCATGATGTTTTCAGCCTAGGGCATCAACAATTCTTCACCAATCTTCAACCCTTGCTCCTGCAAAATTCAATATGAAAAAAGATAACATTTCTACACCCATTCCACTGAGTTTAGGACTGGTTCATTAGTGGAATGGGAAGAACTTCATGATTTTCTATCAAAACTCACAAAAATGAGGGTTTCAACTAGTTTTTAGTAAATCTACTCTAACTTCCTCAAATCTAAATGAAATCAAATGAAACCAAATACAACAGATAGAAAATTCAATTCCATGTCAAATGCAATAAAATTCAAACCATTTCTAGGCCATATTAGGCCATACAAGTCACTATAGCAACAATTTATGCTTCAAAAATGCATAAAATAGAGTTTTATTATTGTTCAATCATCAAAACAACAACTAGAACCCTATCTCGACCAATAGAAGGTGAATTTAAATATTACACATCAAAACCAACCATATTCCAACTATTTTCCAACTCCCAACTATTCAACTTCCCCAAAAACTCAAAAGTCCAAAGTTGCTTGAGAAAATTTTACAACTTTTGCAAAATTTTACAACTCCTAACAAACTAACACCAACATGACTCAACTGACCCACAAGACATAAAAACATGGTATTAAAGACCTTATTACAACCAAAATGACTTAACATCAAAAAAACCTAATAGTTTGCAACATTTTTGCATAAATACCTATGGTGCCCTACACCATAGTGATGTCCATGAACAACATATTGGAATCACAAAAGTAGATATAAAAGGGTAAACAAGTATAAACCAAATTGCCGAAGGGAACTACGTGCTGAAAATTTCAATATAGACACTTAGCATAAACAATTTTTAAAAATAACTCTTCTATAAACATCCTTCATACTATTTTGACATCCATCATGTAGTGTTGACATCAAAGACAACTCATTAATGACAACCTTATTCATTCTTTCCAATGTCCCCCTTTTTCATTAAAAGAAGCATGTGTTAGAATAAAACATCTCTCCAAAAACATATCTCCCCTTTTTCCATCAAGGGAAAAGGGTGCTTCCCTCAAGCATATATATATACTAAACCAAATCCCCCTTAGGAAGCTGACCAAAAACTCATAACCAACCCAACAAAAAACTTTTCAATTTTAGAACCCAAATTTAGTGGGTTTCTCTACCACTCTTCAATTTCCCTTGTAGCAATCCATAAACTATTTTCCCACCATAACTTTAAAAAAAATTCACACCCACAGTATAAATTTTTTTTGGATTACCCATTTGAAAGTTATAAAAGATTCTTAAAATTTAGGGGTAGCTATTTTGGAATGACAGCCAAAAATTTGCTGCTACACTTTGGATGAGGGAAAATT